>CP106727.1:104601038-105825960 GCA_025506655.1 Gossypium rotundifolium | reverse complement strand
CAGAAATTACAAATTACATAGTCGTTCGTATCTCAGATTTGCCCGTTGAACCATTCAAAATCTAATAGGATACTTGGAATGCTCAGAATTATCATACAACGCCAACGTCTCAAACGTGGTCTTACATGTAATCAGATATCGATGCCACTATCCCAGATAGGATCTTACACAAATCAATACGATGCCAATGTCCCGGACATAGTCTTACACGTAAATCTCATATCGATGCCAATGTCCTAGACGTGGTCTTGCATGATATCACATAACAGACACCTATGTCATGACATAGACTACCCTATCTATTCTTAGGTTCAAACGGGACTTCTCGGACATTGTCACTATATCGATTCTATCCCAAAATTCTTGTATACATCATCTCATATGCATTCATCATTATCAATAGTCATAAGAACATACATAATTCAATACAAATACATTTATTTGTATATTAACTTACCTCGAATTTAGATATTTGTTCAGACTCGGTTATTCTACTTGATCGCTGAAATCAGAGCTTTAAAATTTATAAATAGAATGATCAAACCTGGAAACTAACTCTGACAATGACTTAAAGGCAAGTGTACCTATCGAACAGTAGTATAGCTTAGGCAAGACCAGATTTATCAAACCCAAAAGAACTAAAAGTACTAATACTGACTTTCTTTTTATTATTTAGCCTAAAATATAGAGTGATTGGTTGCTTTAACTAATTTACAACTACTAAGCGAAAGATATAAAGACAAAAAGAGCGAATTGGGAAATAACTTGAAGAAACTCAATTGATTGTGAAGATACCCTCAGAAAGAATCCACCTAGACTTCACTTGTTACTTATTACTGAATCATATGATTTCCTTACTTAGCTTGATCCGTAGGACTCCCTAACCTATATTAAACCCTCTCTTGAGGCGAATAACGTCTAATCCTAGGTTAATTAGTGGAACTCTCATTCGCTTATAATAACCCCCTAGAATAGCAGTAAATCGATCAATGGATTCCCATATTAGGTTTCACCCTAATTCAGCAAAATCTCGTAACCCTATCTCTAGGCGTTCGATCAACTCTGCTTAATTACGCTAGATCTAATCTCAAGCAGGGTCTATTCCTCCTCCATCTAAGCACATCAGATTTAGATTAAGCATGCATAATTAAGAACAAACTAAGTATTATCATATAATTCAGAAAATAATAACAAAATTCATCTAGGTTTCATCCCTTCAGGTATCTGAAGGATTTAGTTCATAACTTGAAAATAAAACATCTCGAGAGAAATAATAAAACAAAACATAAGAAATCCATAAAACCCCCTGAAGGTATTGAAGGAGAAATTCGCCGTCTTGATAGAATTCTGACTTCTTGAGATGGATCAACTGGCTATCTTGAATGATTCCCACAAATGTGATCTTTCTAGCTCGGCTTCTTGGCCTAGCTAACCCCTCTCTCAGGATGCACTTAGGGTGTTTATATAGGCTTCTGGAATGCTTTACTTGGCCTCTAAGTGTCCTAATTTAAGCTTGCTTCTTACTTGGTATTTGAATAAGCTTTGGAAGTGTTTCTTTGGGTCTAAGTATCCAAATTTGAGTGAAATTGCTCTCTCCCGTAACAGGGGCACGGCCATGGCACACGCCCATGTAAATCGTGGTTGGGCTGTGCCTTGATTCTGTTGATTGGGGCACGGCCGTGTAAATCGTGGCATGGCCATGTCGTAGTTAATTGTTGAGGCACGGCCATGTGGTCTGAAGTTTAGGCCGTGTCGATTTCTTCTTTGGCCCAAATTGGCCCGTTTTAAGCCTGTTTCTTGTTCTTTTCATCCTCGGGTGCTTTCCTGAGTATAAATATATGAAAAGAAAGGATTAAAAGCACCTTTTTACATAAATCAAGGCTAAATCATCCTAAAAGCATACTAAATATAGGGTTAAAATATGTTACTTTTACGGTTTATCAAATACCCCCATACTTAAGCTTTTGCTTGTCCTCAAGCAAAATTTTTAACTTACAATTAAAACGAACTTTCCATAATTCATAATTCCTATCAACAATGTCTCATCATAATTCATAGATAATTTATTCATGGATAATTTAACTCAAAGAACCCTAAAGATTCAATCAAGATAAGTCATACCTTTGTAGTACGAAAACATAGGTGTCTCCCATTATCTAAGTAATTACCTTTAATTCAAAACTGACAAGGATTGACATCCTCACAAAAGATTCACTCAAATCATTCGAAGTGTTTAAGGTTCAAGAATAAGCACTCATAAGTCGAACCTAAAAAGTTAATCCCATAGGCCCTGTGCTATGCCATGTGGTCTGGGAATTTGTACCTTCAGTTTATTAAAAATTCTAAAAGAGAAAGTAGAAATAAAAATAAAACTAAGACTACAGAATAAAAATTAATGTTAGTATTCGGGTTGCCTCCCGAAAAGCGCTTGTTTATAGTCTTAAACTAGACCTTTCTTGGTTTAGAAAAATTAGGGAGGTTTAAAGGTTTGAATATCTTCCCTCTTGCTTAAAATTTTATTTTCTTGATGAGGTTCAAGTCGAGAAACGTTTACCTTAAAAGTGCTGAATATTGGATTGCTTACCTCGACTGTTCCATGAGGGAAGATATCATGTACCTTAAGAAGTATTTCTCCCTTTTTCTTCAGGTCTGTTGTGGTGATGTGAGGATCTTCTTTGTCTAACAGTACCTAGTCTTCTATTTTGTAGTGGTTTGATGTTTTTACGAGCTCTTTTGGTGGTTCCTCTAGTTTTACTTTGTGTGTATCCGGTTCTTCTCTAAAGTGTGTCTTCCATTCTTCAAATTTGTCAATCCTAAGGTCGTGTCCCTTGTAGGATTCTTCTTTGTTATTTTGGGTCTTATGAGTCGGCTCGAGGTTATCGTTATGTGGTGTTTCCTATGATGAAAGTTGAACAATTTGATTATCATCTGTATTTACTTTCTCACCTTCATCGATTATTATTACGGTCGATTCAAGAGCTTGAAGACTAATTGATTAGTCTCCTACAAAAAGTATGAGTTCTCCTGTGGAAACATCAATTTTAGTCTTGGCAGTTGCTAAAAAAAGGTCTTCCTAAAATTAAGGGGATGGTATTAACTTCATCCATATCTAAAACAACAAAATCTACTGGGAAAACAAATTTATCTATTTTGACAAGAACATCTTCAATAATGCCTCTAGGAATTCTAACAGTTTTATCAGCTAATTGTATACTCATCCTAGTTTGTTTGGGCTTCCCTAGACCTAGCCGTTTAAACAATGAATAAGGCAAGACATTTATGCTTGCTCCTAAATCAGCTAACGCATTATTAATAGTTAGACTACCAATTAAACATGGAATCGTAAAACTCCCTGGATCTTTTAGCTTTCGTGGTAGTCTATTTTGTTACATTACTGAGCATGCTACGTTTAATTCCACATGGTGCTCTTCATCTAATTTGCGTTTGCTAGTCATGAGCTGTCTTAAGAATTTCCTCACGTCTGGCATCTGAAAAAGAGCTTCGAGAAGAGGTAAGTTAATATTTATTTTCTTTAAGAGTTTAAGAAATTTACCGAACTATTCCTCTGAATCGTCTCTTTTTATTGCTTCGGGATAAGGTATGCGAGGTTGGTACTCCTTGATCACCGGTTTTGGCTTTTCTTGTGCTATCCCTATCTTACCTTCGTCTACCTTGTTTTCTTGTATTGATTTTAGTTCTTCTAACTCCTTACTGTCTTGAGCTGAGATAGCTTGAATTTGCTCCTTTGGGTTAATCTCGGTGTTACTTGGTAGATGTCTTAGCGGTCATTCTGACATCAGCTTTGCGAGTTGTTCGACTGTATTTGCAGTTTCCTCGACTGACTTCGTAAGTTCCCCCATTCGATTCTCGTTGCTCTTAATTTTTTCCTCAGATTCTTGGATACGCTTCTCTTTGTTTGTCGAAAATTTTGCTAGCATCTCCTTGAGGGTTGGTTTCTTCTCTTGTTGATAAGGCTAATTTTGGAAGTTTTGAGGAGGTTGATGTCTTTGATTTCCTTGATTTCCTTGATTTCCTTGATTTCCTTGACCTTCCCATTAGAAATTTGGGTGGTTCCTCCAACCTGGATTATAAGTATTACTATAAGGATTATTATTGGATCTGAAATTATTACCTATATAGTTTGTCTGTTCGTTCTCTGCCCTTGGTTGGTAGGGTGGGTACTCAGGATTTGCCACAGCCCACTTGTGCCGCATCGCATGATTTGGGTGTACTGCAAGAACATAAACCGTCAAGCTTTTTATTCATTATCTCTACCGATTTGATAGCATGGTTATCGCATCAATGTTGTAGACTCCGGTGATTTTGTCGGGCTTTGTCCTTGTAACTCGCCATCGATAATTATTTAACGACATCTCTTCAATGAACTCGTAAGTCGCTTGTGAGTTTTATTATTCAAGGTTCCACCAGCGGCTGAATCAATTAATTGTCTCGTTGAGGGATTTACACCATTGTAAAAGGTTTGCACTTGAAGCCATAATGGTAATCCGTGGTGTGGACATCTCCTCAAGAGATCTTTTTATCTCTCCCATGCATCGTATAATGTCTCTAAATCCATCTACACAAAAGAAGAAATATCATTCCGTAATTTAGTCATTTTGGCTGGTGGAAAATATTTTAATAAAAATTTTTCGGTCATTTGTTCCCATGTAGTGATCGACCCTCGTGGTAATGAGTTCAACCACTGCTTGGCTTTATTCCTTAATGAAAAGGGAAATAACCGAAGATGAATGGCATCATCAGAAATGTCATTTATTTTGAAAGTATCGCAGAACACTTAAAAATTTGCTATATGAGTGTTCGGGTCTTCGTCCTACAAACCATCAAATTGAACAAATTGTTGAATCATTTGTATTGTATTAGGCTTTAATTCAAAATTATTAGCAGCTATAGCAGGCCTAACAATACTAGATTCTACTCCTATCAAATTGGGTTTAGCATAATCATACATAGTGCACGGAGCATCCGCAACATCTCACGGTGGGTTATTCTCGTCCATCCCTTCAGTAGGATTGGATCTGTCTTCTCGCTCTTCTTCTGAGTAATTTAGAACTCACCTAAATTCTCTGCGATTTCTCCGAGCGGTAGCTTCAATTTCGCTATCGTATACTAAAGGTCCTTTCAGATTCCTTCTAGTCATAAACTAGAGGTACCTGCTAGGAAAAAGGAAGAAGAAATAAAATTAGTAAAAATAAAATAAATTACGAAATAAAAAAATAATGGCTAAAGTAATAAAAATAGAGTTTTCTTAATATTTTAGTTCCCCGGCAACGGCGCCAAAAACTTGATCGCTGAAATCAGAGCTTTAAAATTTATAAATAGAATGATCAAACCTGGAAACTAACTCTGACAACGACTTAAAGGCAAGTGTACCTATCGAATAGTAGTATAGCTTAGGCAAGACCGAATTTATCGAACCCAAAGGAACTAAAAGTACTAATACTCACTTTCTTTTTATTATTTAGCCTAAAATATGGAGTGATTGGTTGCTTTAACTAATTTACGACTACTAAGCGAAAGATATAAAGGAAAAAAGAACGAATTGGAAAATAACTTGAAAAAACTCAATTGATTGTGACGATACCCCAGAAAGAATCCACCTAGACTTCACTTGTTACTTATTACTGAATCATATGATTTCCTTACTTAGCTTGATCCGTAGGACTCCTTAACCTATATTAAACCCTCTCTTGAGGCGAATAACGTCTAATCCTAGGTTAATTAGTGGAACTCTCATTCGTTTATAATAACCCCCTAGAATAGCAGTAAATCGATCAATGGATTCCCATATTAGGTTTCACCCTAATCCAGCAAAATCTCGTAACCTTATCTCTAGGCGTTCGATCAACTCCACTTAATTACGCTAGATCTAACCTCAAGCGGGGTCTATTCCTCTTCCACCTAAGCACATTAGATTTAGATTAAGCATGCATAATTAAGAACAAACTAAGTATTATCATATAATACAAAAAATAATAACAAAATTCATCTAGGTTTCATCCCCTTAGGTATCTGAAGGATTTAGTTAATAACTTGAAAATAAAACATCTCGAGAGAAAAGATAAAACAAAACATAAGAAATCCCAAAACCCCCCTGAAGGTATTGAAGGAGAAATCCGCCGTCTTGGGCATAATTTCGACTTCTTGAGATGGATCAACTGGCTATCTTCGAATGATTCCCACAAATGTGATCTTTCTGGCTCGACTCCTTAGCCTAGCTAACCCCTCTCTCAGGATGCACTTAGGGTGTTTATTTAGGCTCTTGGAATGCTTTACTTGGCCTCTAAGTGTCCTAATTTAAGTTTTCTTCTTACTCGATATTTGAATAAGCTTTGGAAAGTGTTTCTTTGGCTCTATGTATCCAAATTCGGTGAAATTGCTCTCTCCCGTAACAGGGGCACGGCCATGGCACACGCCCGTGTAAATCGTGGTTGGGCCGTGCCTTGATTCTGTCGATTGGGGCACGGCCGTGTAAATCGTGGCATGGTCATGTCGTAGTTAATTGTCAAGGCATGACCATATGGCTGGAAGTCTAGGCCATGTCGATTTCTTCTTTGGCCCAAATTGGCCCGTTTTAAGCACGTTTCTTGTTCTTTTTGTCCTCGGGTGCTTTCCTGAGTATAAATATGAAAAGAAAGGATTAAAAGCACCTTTTTACATAAATCAGGGCTAAATCATCCTAAAAGCATACTAAATATGGGATTAAAATATGTTACTTTTACGGTTTATCACTACTACCTCCGCTTTCCTGCTATCTAGGTCTGTTTTCTTCGGTTCTTGATCTATACATATTCAAATTTAATTCATTCATTCATCAACTTATTCAATTCAATCCAGAAACATACATTTAGGGCAATTTGCAAATTAGCCCTCACATTTGCACATTTTATCAATTTAGTCTATTTTTCTCAAAACACCAAATATACAACAATCACCACATACCCATGTTTAATCGAATGTTTATGTATCTCATACAGATCCAAACATTTCATCAAATTTATAATTTTATCCCTCAAAATACTATTTTCACAATTTAGCCCTAGTTAGCTAAAATCATCAAAAATTCAAGAACAAAATATGTTCATTTAACACCTAAACTCATCACAAAGCTCACCATTTTATCAATGACACATCTCATAAACATCATCAATTCTTCAAATTACAACATGGGCTTGATAGTAAACTAAGCAACAATCTCAAAAACATAAAAACCATCAAAAACCATAGTCAAAACATACCTTAATATGGATCAAAAGCTAGCCGAATATAAAAGAACTCAAACCCTTCTTCTTTATTCCTATTTTCAATGATGAAGTAAAAAGATGATGGAATTTGGCCTTTTGATTTTGATTAATAAACTTTGATTTATCAATTTACCCATTTGGCCTTTTAATAAACATTTAATAACATATGAACATTAAGGGCATACTTGTCCAACTAATATCCACTATCTTAAAAGTGGTTTAATTGCCTCATAAGGCCACAACATTCAAAAGCCACAACATCTAAGTTCTTTAACAAATAGCATATAAATTTTGCATTTAATGCAATTTAATCCTCTTATCAAATTAAGCACATTAATGATCAAATTTTCATACGAGGCTTTCACACATGCTTAGCCACATATTAAAGGCACAGAAAATAATATTAAAATATTTTACTAACTTAGATTTATGGTTCTGAAACCACTGTTCCGACTAGGGTCTAAACCGGACTGTTATAATTCTCCCCCTTAGGGATTTTCATCCCTGAAAATCTTACCGTTGAACAAATTTGGATATTGTTGTTTCATTATATTTTCAGGCTCCTACGTAGCCTCTTCTATTCCGTGTCGATGCCATAATACTTTTACTAATGGAATTTTCTTGTTTCTCAACTCTTTCATTTCACGAGCTAAGATACGTATCGGTTCCTCTTCATAAGTCATATCAGATCAAATTTCAATCTCAGACGGAGTAATCACATGTGACGGATCGGAACGATATCTATGGAGCATTGACACGTGAAATTCATTATATATCTTTCCTAGCTCAGATGGCAATAATAATTTGTACGCAACAGGTCCAACACGCTCGATGATTTCATACGGTCCGATAAACCGCACACTCAATTTGCCTTTATGTCCAAATTGAAGTACTTTCTTCCACGGAGACACTTTCAGGAACACTTTGTCACTGATCTCAAATTCAATCTCTTTTCCTTTCAAGCCTGCATAAGATTTCTGATGATCAGATGCTGCTTTCAAACTGTTACTAATCACTTTTACTTTTTGTTCTGTATCTTTTATCAAATCGACCCCGTGTAGCTTATTTTCACTGAGCTCGATCCAATACAGAGGTGTTCGACATTTGCGTCCATACAGAGCTTCATATAGTGTCATTTTAATGCTCGACTGAAAACTATTGTTATATGCAAACTCAATCAATAGTAAGTATCGTTCCCACGAACCATTAAACTCAGGGATACAACATCTCAACATGTACTCGAGAATCTGAATAATCCACTCGGATTGACCATCCGCTTGTAGATGAAAAGCAGTACTGAAATGTAATTTCGTACCCAAAGCTTCTTCTAATTTCTTCCAAAACCGTGACGTAAACCTCGGATCTCTGTCAGACACAATGGATAGTGGCACTCCATGTAATCTCACAACATCAGAAATGTAAAGCTCAGCTAACTTATCAAGTGAATAATCAGATCTCACCGGAATAAAATGGGCGGATTTCATCAATCGATCAACTACAACCCAAATTGCATCTTTCTTTCTTGAAATCAGAAGCAATCCCGAAACGAAATCTATTGTCACTCTATCCCATTTCCATTCAGGAATCAAAATTGGTTGTAGCAACCCAGACAGAACCTGATGTTCAGCTTTAACTTGCTGACAGACTAAACATTTCGAAACAAAATCAGAAATGTCTCGCTTCATACAAGACCACCAATAGTGTTGTTTCAAATCATGGTATATCTTTGTACTTCCCGGATGAACAGATAGACGACTATTATGTGTTTCATTCAAAATCAACTGAATCAATTCTGGATTTCTAGGAACACAAATTTGATCTCAAAATCTCAAGCAATCATCATTATCAACTCGAAATTCAGAATCAGAGTTTGGATCACACTGAATTCATTTCGCTATTATTTCATTATCAACTTTTTGAGCATTACATATCTGCTGTAAAAACAACGATTTAGCTTTTAATTCAGCTATCACTGAACTATTATCAGACAGATCTAATTGAGCATTCAAAGCATGTAATGCAAACAATGATTTCCTACTCAGTGCATCAGCAACGACATTTGTTTTACCCGAATGATAATCAATTACAAGTTCATAATATTTTAATAACTCTAGCCATCTTCTTTGATGCAGATTCAAATCTTTTTGAGTCATCAAATATTTCAAACTTTTATGATCCGAAAACACATGACATTTCTCCCTGAACAGATAATGTCACCAAATCTTTATTGCGAACACAATCGCAGCTAACTCAAGATCATGTGTCGGACAATTTTTTTCATGCGGTTTCAGTTGTCTCGAGGCATAAGCTATTACTTTGCCTTTTTGCATCAAAACACTTCCCAGACCATTTAACAAAGCATCACTGTATATCACGAATTCTTTACCCGATTTTGGTTGTACTAAAACTGGAGCTTCAGTCAAAAGGGCTTTTAACTGATCAAAACTTTTCTGACATTTATCGGACCATTCAAAACTTACATCTTTCTGAAGTAATCTAGTTAACGGAGTTGCTATCATCGAAAAACCTTTTACAAATCGAAGATAATAACCAGCAAGTCCCAAAAAACTACGGATTTCTGGTACATATTTTGGAGGTTTCCATTCCAGAATAGCAAAAATCTTACTCGGATCAACTCGTATTCCTGATGCTGACACAATATGCCCAGAAAACTAACTTCACGTAACCAGAATTCACATTTACTAAATTTTGCATACAATTGCTTTTCTCGTAGAGTTTGCAACACAATCCTCAGATGCCCGGCATGCTCAGTTTCATCCTGTGAATAAATCAAAATGTCGTCTATGAATACAACAACAAATTAATCTAGGTACGGTCTAAAAATTTTGTTCATCAGATCCATAAAGGCAGCAAGAGCATTCGTTAATCTGAAAGGCATAACTAAAAATTCATAATGCCCGTACCTCGTTCTGAAAGTAATTTTTGGAATGTCTAAATCTTTCACTCTCAACTGGTGGTATCTTGATCTCAGATAAATCTTAGAAAACACAGTGGCTCCTTTTAGCTGACCAAACAAATCGTCAATCCTGGGCAACAGATATTTATTCTTTATAGTTACTTTATTCAATTGACGATAGTCAATGCACATTCTCATTGTGGCATCTTTCTTTTTGATAAACCGTAAAAGTAACATATTTTAATCCCACATTTAGTATGCTTTTGGATGATTTATCCCTGATTTATGTAAAAAGGTGCTCTTAATCCTTTCTTTTCATGACTTATACTCAGGAAAGCACCTAAGGATAAAAAGAACATAAAACGGGCTTAAAACGGACCAATTTGGGCCAAAGAGGAAATCGACACGACCTGGACTTCAAGCCACATGGCCATGCCTCATCAAATTACTTCACACGGCCAAGCCACGATTTACACGGCCGTGCCCCAATTGACAGAATCGAGACACGGCCTGAAGACGATTTACAACGCCCCTGCCACGGGAAAAAGTAATTTCACTCGGATTTGGATGCTTGGAGGCAAAGAAACACATTACTAAGTCTACTTAAACATCCTAGGAGGAATTCTACTTGAATTAGGATACTTAGGAGCCAAGTAAAGCATCTCAAAGCCTATATAAACACCCAAGGTAGCAACTAAAGGGAGTTTCAGGTCAAAGCAGGGGTTGAAGTTTTGGGCAGAGTTTTCTGCCAGAGCTTTTATTCAGGGAATTACTCGAAGATATCCAGTTGATCCATCTCAAGAAGCAGGAGTTCTACTCAAGACAGAGGATCTCCTCTTCAATTCCTTCAGGGGGTCTTAGGGATTTCTCATGTTTTGTTTTATCTTTTCTCTTAAGATGTTTGCTTATTTTGTTATGAACTAAACCCTTCAGATACCTGAAGGGGATAAAACCTATGATGGATTTTGTTATTTGATTTCTAAATTATATGATAAGTATTTAGTTTGTTCTAAATTATGTTGCTTAATTTAATCTGATGTGCTTAGGTGGAGGAGGAATAGACCTTGCCTAAGAGTAGATCAAGCATAATTAAGCGGAGTTGATCGTATGCCTAGAGATAGGGTGACGAGATTTTATCGAATTAGGGTGAAACCTAATATGGAAGTCCATTGATAGATTTACTTCTTCTTTAGGCGGTTATTATAAGAGAACGAGAGTTCCACTAATTAACTTAAGGTTAGACGTTATTCGCCGAGAGAGAGGTTTAATATAGGTTGAGGAGTCTCATGGATCAAGGTAAGTAAAGAAGTCATATGAATTAAAAGTTAGATAACAAGAGAAGTCATAGGTGGATTCTTCCTGAGGGTATCGTCTAAAATCAACTGAGTTTTTCCATGGTCTTTTCCCAAAGTTTCATTCTTTTGTCTTTGCATCTAGTTTAGTTTTTCATTAGTTTTTTTTAGATTAATAAACTAATCACTCCATATTTTAGGCTAAATAATAGAAAAAAAGTGAGTAGTAGTACTTTTAGGTTCCTTTGGGTTCGATAAAATAATCTTGCCTAAACTATACTATTGTTCGATAGGTGCACTTGCCTCAATCGTTGTCATAGTTAGTCTACAGGTTTGATCATTCTTTATAAATATTAAAACTCGACTGTTTGACACGATCACTTTTTCACAAACAGAACAGGAGCACCCCAAGGTGAGAAACTCGGTCTAGCAAACCCTCTGTCAGTCAACTCTTGTAGCTGTAACTTTAACTCTTTTAACTCTATTGGTGCCATTCTATACGGAGCTATCGAAATAGGAGTAGTACCAGGCAATAGATAAATACCAAATTCAACCTCACGTATTGGAGGCAATCCCGATAATTCTCCAGGGGATACATCAGAAAACTCATAAACAATTGGCACTGATTTAACTTTCTTTTCAGACACTTTCGAATCAATCACATAAGCAAAGTATGCCCCATATCCCTTTTCACATAACTCTGAGCTTTCAATGCAGATATAATAGCAGGCAATCTGTTCAAATCATTAGACTCAACCCTAACTATATCATCATTCGGACATATCAAATCAATAATCTTTCTTTTACAGTTCACAACAGCATCATGCAATGTCAAGCAGTCCATACCCAGAATGATATCAAACTCATCAAATGGCAAAAGCATCAAATCAACAAGGAAACAGATATCTCGAAACATTAACAGACAATTCTTGCATACTTTGTCAACCAGGACACTTTTACCTAAGGGGTTTGATACTTTATAACAAACTCAGTAGACTCTACAGGCAAATTCTTATTGGATACTAAGTTCATACAAATATACGAATGTGTAGAACTTGGATCTATCAATGCAATCACAGAAGTATCATAAAGTGTAAATGTACCCGTTATAACATCTGGAGATGAAGCTTCCTCATGAGCTCGTATAGCATACGCTCTGGAAAGTGCTCTAACTTCGGATCTCACAATAGTATCTCTCGAAGTTCTCTGAATACCACTGACATTTCTTGCATTTTGGGAAGATCTACCTTTCGCTGGAGCATTATCAAATCTCGAATTCTGAATAATCTCTGGCTCAATAGACTTTGGACAACACGGATAAAATGATCTAATGATCCACATCTAAAACAAGCCCGATCATTTAATCTACAACTTCTCGGATGCCTTTTTCCACAGTGCATACATCCAGGTTTCTCGGATCGAACATTTCCAACACTTGTTATTGAAGTTGTTGGAGTTTTGAGCTTCAATTGTGATTTAGCTCGATCTCTACTAGAATGTCCCACATTAAATCTCGAACGACTTTGTTCATCTCAGAATTTCTTCGAAGCAGACTGAAATTATTTACTCAAAATTATTTTTCTCAACTCTCTAGCTTCAGACTCAGCTTTTCTTTTATCTTTCTCGAGAGCCATCGATCAACAGGCACAACAAACTCTTTTATCTCTAAAATCCTGACTAGCAAGCGGTTATCTTTATTAAAGCCGTCTTCGAATCTTTTACACATTATTGCCTCGGTGGATACACATTCATGAGCATACTGACTCAGTCTTACGAACTCTCATTCATATTTCGTAACAGTCATACGACCTTGTTTCCAAAAATTCCTTTCTTTTCTGATCAGTGAATCTCTTACTGATATATTTCTTTCGGAACTCAAACTGGAAGAAATCCCAAGTGACCCGTTTCTTTGGAACCACAGAAATCAAAGTCTTCCACCACTGGTAAGCTGCATCTCATAGCAGTGAAACAACACATTTAATACTTTCTTCCGGAGTCAAGGACATCTCATCAAATACCCAGATAGTGTTTTCTAACCAGAACTCAGCTTTTTCGACATCATCATCACTGGTATCCCTAAACTCTTCAGCCCCATACTTACAGATTTTGTCTACCGAAGGCTTATTCAACAGATTCGGATTCATAGTCAGAGGCATAATAGATGTCTGAGGGGGATTAGGCGGGGGTGGAGCTTGTGAAATAGTCAGGTTATTTCTAACGAATTTAGTGAACCATTCACTCATCATCTAGAAGAAAGCTTGGTTAGCTTCTCTCTCTAGACCGCTCGTAGCAAATCTCGATTTAGATGGCGTTGTCCCTTGCACGGGAGCAGGCGCATTGCTTTCCACATTGTCAGCTACGGCTCTTTCGGGATCCATTACTATACAAAAATCACATTTTACACGTCAAGATTCATCACACTATCACCGTTCAGATATATGGCATGTATAGCTAAACTCTCACACACTACGTTAGTCTGAGAATTAGATAAACCGTAACTTTGATACCAACCAAATGTAACACCCCTAACCCGTATCCATCGCCAGATTAGGGTTAAAGGCATTACTGGATAGATTGAAAACTTTCACAAACATTGCATACAACTATTCATTAATCGTAATCAAAGTGTCCCTTTTATAAGTCAACGAGACCTTAATCATACTTCAGAATAGAGTCGGGACTAAACTGAACACATACTAAAATTCTCTGAAATTTAAAACTTTTATAAGTTATAGAGGCCACACGCCTGTGTTAGCAAGCCGTGTGCCTTCCACGGCTACCAGACACACCCAAGTGTCTTGGTTGTGCCAAAACAGAACATGTATACTGACTTTTCCACATGGCTACCAGGCACACCCGTATGTCATGGCCGTGTACACTTAGGCTAGCTACTGACTTATACCCACGGCCATTAGGCACGCCCGTGTGCCACGGCCATGTAGGCAAAACAGATAACTTGCAAGGTCAAAATGCCACCTACACTAGGTTTCATCCCTACAAGCAAATTACCAATTCATTTCATAAACACTTGACATCCAAAAACATGTCAAACAACTAGCATAACATCATATTCAAACATGATTCATCCACATTTACTTTTCATATAACCATTTCTTTTCTCAAACATACATTCTCATAATGCATCCATATGCTTACCATAGCCTTGGCAATTCCATTAGCTATCAAGCCATACCAAACATACATCATGTATCATATTTACTCAAACATAATACCAACATCGACCTAGCCACATCACATGGTTATTTACACATATCAAGCATAACTCAAAATGACTAGCCTATACATGCCATATCTAACTATATACACATTTCAAAAGTACCAAAATGAGTTTGAGTAGTGTGATGACGATCCTCGACGATCCCCGAGTCTTCAGTAGCTTTGACGATCTATAAAATAGAGCAAACACACACAGAGTAAGCTTTCAAAAGCTTAGTAAGCCATATACAAATAAACTTAGCATAAAATGCACATAACCAAATGGATACTATGACATTAATGGTTCTCATAACAAATTCATCACATATATTTCTTTGACCCATTTGCTTAGCCATAACTTACCACATTCTTCAACTCAAATATCACATGTACACATAGCTCTTTTAAGCATCTCTTCTCACATATCCATCTTCGTAAGTTCATGTAGATACTTACCCTTCATACACACTTAGTGTACACAACAAGCGTACTTGAAACGGAAATTACAAATCACATAGTCGTTCGTATCTCAAATTTGCCTATTAAACCATTCAGAATCTAATAGGATACTCAAAATGCTCGAAATTATCGTACAATGCCAACGTCCCAGACGTGGTCTTACATGTAATCAGATATCGATGCCATTGTCCCAGACAGGGTCTTACACGAATCAATACGATGCCAATGTCCCGGACATGGTCTTTGTAAAACCCCTATCCCGTGTCCATCGTCAGATTAGGGTTAGAAGCGCTACCGGACAGATCGAAAGCATTTACATATAGCCATCCATCAATATCAATCATAATGTCCCTTAAGTAGGTCATCGAGACCTTAAACATGCTTATAAACCGAGTCAGGACTAAATCGAAACACATACAAATTTTATGAAAAATTAAAAACATTTTTAAATACAGGGGATACACACCCGTGGGGCTAGGCCGTGCCTCACCCACGACTACTTGACACACCCGTGTGTTCTCCCCGTGGTCATATACAGCCAAAACCAACACGACTACCAAGCACACCCGTGTGCTAAGGCCGTGTCCTACAAGGTCATATACTGCCATTTCTCACATGACCTGTAGGCACGCCCGTGCCATGACCGTGTACTCTTAATGCTAGCTACTGACTTTTACCCTACAGTTACTAGGCACGCCCGTGTGCCAAGACCGTGTGACATAATAGGTCATTTGTAAGACCAACATGCCACCCACATGGGTCTCACCTACAAGCAACATATATCATCTAATTTCAATCACATATAACCACCAAAAATATGCCAAATAGCCATCCAAATCATGCACATTTGACAACTAAGGTAATCACAACAATAAATTCAATACCAATTCCAAACATACCAATTTGCATGACCAAATCTCGATTAAGCTCAAGCACCAATCATCTATATACTTACCATCTCATAACCATTTCATATATCAACTAATCATACCAAAACAACTTCACATATCATATTCCTTTAAGCATATTACCAAAACATAACTAGCCAAATCACATGGCTAAGTTCACTTTACATCTCATATCAAGGACTAGCCTATAAATGCCATATCTAGCCATATACATATTCAAAGTGTACCAAAATGATTTTGGTAGTGTGATGACGATCTGTGACGGTCCCAAGCCTTCAGTAGCTTTGATGACCTATAAAAATAAAGAAAACACAAACAGAGTAAGCTTTCCAAAAGCTTAGTAAGTCATATATAAATAAACTTGGTATGGAAGGCATATATGTAAATAAATACATTGGCAAATATCAATCACCTAGCAAACTTTCACTTATTTGCTTTGGTCCATACACTTTTGATCACATTAGCCATTTTCACAATTCAAAAATCATATAAACACATAGCTCATCTAGCCAAAACATTTCTTATCATATCATAAATTCCATATACATATCATTATAGTAAGATCATTTAGATGCTTATCCTTTTATACACATTTTGTGTATACTCAACGTACCTGAATCGGATTTATAACCACATAACTGTTCATAGCTCGGATTTGTAATTTGTATCACAGACTTGCCCGTTGAACCAATAGGAATCTAGTAGGATACTCAGAAGGATCAAAATAATCGTACAATGCCAACGTCCCAGACGAGGTCTTCATGCACTCAGATATCGATGTCACTGTCCCAGACATGGTCTTACATGAATCAATACGATACCGATGTCCCAGACATGTTCTTACATGTAAAACTCATATCGATGCCAACGTCCTAGACTTGGTCTTACTTATAAAGCTTATATTGATGACAACGTCCCAAATGTGGTCTTACACGAGTCTCAGATCAATGCCAACATCCCAGACATGGTCTTACATGATAAAACTGAACAGATACCTATGCCATGACAAGCTAATCCTATCTATTCCTAGGTTCATACGGGACTTCTCGGGCTTAGCCACTATATCGGACATATCTCAGAATTCATATTCATAACTTCTCATAAGTATCCATAATCAACATTAGTCATATGAACAATTATAATATCATACAAGTATGTTTATTTGCATAATGACTTACCTCGGATTCGATTTATCGGAATGAAAACGGATACTCGATTACTTTCGCATTCCCACGATCTAAATCTATTTTCCTCGGTTCTTGATCTAAACATATTCAGAATTAATCCTTTTATTCACTAATTCATTCAATTCAATCCATACACACATATTTTGGTCTATTTACAATTTAGCCCTCACATTTGTACAATTTATCAATTTAGTCCAATTTTCTCAAAACATCAAATTCATAAAATCCACACATACACATGCTTAGCCGAATACATATACATCACATACAAGCCCACATTTTTCATCAAACTTGCAATTTAGTCCCTCTATTTACCATTTTCTCAATTTAGCCCTATTTAGCTAAATTCATAAAAAATTCAAGAACAAAGTGTGTTCATCTAACTCATATCTTTCATTTAACACCAAAAATCATCAAAAGCTTAACATATCATCAATGGCATCTCACACAAACATTATCATTTCATCAAATTGAGACATGGGTTTGATAGCTCTCAAAGCAACGATTACAAAAACGTAGAAATTATCAAAAACGGATCAAAAACTAACCTTGAATTTTGGCTCAAACTTAGCCGAAACCTTGCTTAGGTTTTTTTCCTTTTTCTTTTCTCCAAATTCGGCCCTAAGAAGATGATAACCATTATCTTTTCATTTTTTTTTACAAACATAATATTAATCTATTTACCAAATTAGCCTTATTACTAAATATATAACTATCATATAATATAAGGTTATTCTTGACCATAGCCATCTTTTCAAAGTCACAACACATTGATACTGTAACAAATAGCATATACCTTTCACATTTAATGCAAATCAATCCTTTTGTCAAATTAAACACACAGACGGACAAATTAGCTTACGGAAATTTAGCACATGCTAATTCTCATATCAACAGCACAAAAAATAATATTAAAAATATTATACAGGATCGAATTTGTGGTCCCAGAACCACTGTTCCGACTAGGGTATAAATCGAACTGTTACAATTCTCCCCCCTTAGGGATTTTCGTCCCCAAAAATCTTACCCTTAACAGAGTCGAATATTGTTGTCTCATTGAGTCCTCAGGCTCCCATGTAGCCTCTTCTATTTCGTGTCGATTCCAAAGTACTTTTACTAATGGAATTTTCTTATTTCTCAACTCTTTCACTTCACGAGCTAAGATACGGATCGGTTCCTCTTCGTATGTCATATCAGATCGGATTTTAATTTCAGACGGAGCAATTACATGTGACGGATCAGATCGATATCTACGGAGCATCGAAATGTGAAATACATTATGAATCTTTTCTAGCTCAGAGGGCAACTTCAATCTATATGCAACAGGCCCGACACATTTTATGATCTCATATGGTCCGATGAATCTCGGACTCAATTTGCCTTTACATCCAAATCGAAGCACTTTCCTCCACAGAGACACTTTCAGAAATACTTTGTCGCCGATTTCAAATTCTATATCTTTTCGTTTCAAGTCTGCATAAGAATTCTGACATTCAGATGCTGCTTTCAAACAATCTCGGATCAGTTTCACTTTTTGTTTTGAGTCTCTAATCAAATCAAGTCCGTGCAACTTATTCTCACTGAGTTCAGTCCAATACAGAGGTGTACGACATTTACGTCCGTACAAAGCTTCATAAGGTGCCATTTTGATGCTCATCTGAAAACTATTATTATACGCAAATTCAATCAATAGCAGATATTATTCCCATGAACCATTAAACTCAAGTATACAGCATCTTAACATGTTTTCAAGAATCTGAATAATTCGTTCTGACTGACCATCTGTTTGTGGATGAAAAGCTGTAATGAAGTGTAATTTCGTACCCAAAGCCTCTTGCAATTTCTTTCAAAATCACGTGCAATCTCGGATCTCTATCTGACATAATAGATAGTGGCACCCCTACAATCTCACAATCTCAGAAATATAAAGCTCAGCTAATCTCTCCAGTGAAAAATCAGATCTTACCGGAATAAAATGGATAGATTTAGTTAATTGGTCAACTACGACCCATATCGCATCTTTTTTTCTCAGAGTCAGGGGCAAACCAGAAACAAAGTCCATTGTTACTCTATTCCATTTCCACTTAGGAATCAGAATGGGCTGTAGTAATCTAGACGAAACTTGATGTTTGGCTTTCACTTGTTGACAGACTAATCATTTCAAAACAAAGTCAGAAATGTCTCGTTTCATACCAAACCACCAGTAGTGTTGCTTCAAATCATGGTACATTTTGGTACTCCCTGGATGAATAGATAGACGATTGTCATGTGCTTCACTCAAAATCAGTTGAATTAACTCTGAATTTCTCGGTACACAGATACGACCTCGGAATCTCAAGCAATCATCAACAATTTGAAATTCAGATTCAGAATTCGATTCACACTGAGCTTGTTTCAATAACAATTCATTATCAACCTTCTGAGCATCACATATTTGCTGTAGCAATAAAGGTTTCGCTTTCAATTCAGCTATCACAGAACTATCATCAGAAAAATCTAACTGAGCATTTAAAGCACGTAATGCCACTGATGATTTTTGACTCAAAGCATCAGCAACAATGTTTGCTTTCCCCGGATGATAATCTATCACAAGCTCATAATCTTTTAACAGTTCTAACCACCTTCTTTGACGCAGGTTCAAATCTTTCTAGGTCATCAAATATTTTAGACTTTTATGATCTGAAAATACATGACATTTCTCACCATACAAATAATGGCACCAAATCTTAAGTGCAAAAACAATCGCAGCTAGCTCAAGGTCGTGTGTCGGATAGTTCTTTTCATGTTTAATTGTCTTGAGGCATAAGCTACAACTTTGCCTGCTTGCTTCAAAACACATCCCAGTCCATTTAACAAAGCATCACTGTAAATCACAAATTCTTTGCCCGATTCTGGTTGTACTAACACTGGAGCTTCTGTTAACAGAGTTTTCAACTGATCAAAACTTTTCTGACATTTCTCTGACCACTCAAATCCAACATCTTTCTGTAGTAATCTAGTCAATAGAGTAGCTATTACTGAAAATCCTTTCACGAATCGACGATAATAACCAACTAGTCTAGAAAACTATGGACTTCAGACACATTCTTCGGAGGTTTCCAATCCATAATAGTAGATACCTTACTCGGATCCACTCGTATTCCAGTAGTTGACACAATATGTCCCAGAAAACTAACCTCGTGCAACCAGAATTCACATTTGCTGAATTTTGCGTACAATTACTTTTCTCTCAAAGTTTGCAATGCAATCCTCAAGTGTTCAGCATGCTCATTTTCATTCCGTGAAGAAATCAATATATCATCTATGAATACTACAACGAATTGATCTAAGTACGGTCTGAAAATTCTGTTCATCAGATCCATAAAAACAATAAGAGCATTGGTTAGTCCAAATGGCATAACTAAAAACTCATAATGCCTGTACCTCGTTCTGAAAGTAGTCTTCGGAATGTCTGAATCTTTAAATCTTAACTGATAGTAGCCTGATCTCAGATCTATTTTAGAAAACATTGTAGCTCCTCTTAGCTGATCAAACAAATCATCGATACGTGGCAATGGATATTTATTCTTTATTGTCACCTTATTCAACTAACGATAATCGATAAGCATTCTCATTGTACCATCTTTCTTTTTCACAAACAGAATAGGAACACCTCAAGGTGAGAAACTCGGTCTAGCAAACCCTCTATCGGTCAATTCTTGCAACTGTGACTTTAACTCTTTCAACTCTGTTGATGCCATTCTGTACGGAGCTATCGAAATAGGTGTAGTACTAGGCATCAATTCAATACCAAACTCAACTTCACGAATCGGAGGTAAACCGGGTAACTCTTCAGGGAACACATCAGAAAACTCACAAGCAATAAGTACCGACTCAACTTTCTTCTCAGACACTTTCGAATCAATCACATAAGCGAAATATGACTCATACCCCTTTTTCACATAACTTTGAGCTTTCAATACCGATATCACAGCAGGCAATCCATTCAAATCATTAGACTCAACCATTACAATTTTATTATTCAGACATCTCAAATCTATAGTCTTTCTTTTGTAATTCACAACAGCATCATGCAAAGACAACCAGTCCATACCCAGAATAATATCGAACTCATCAAATGGCAGAAGCATCAAATCAGTGGGGAAACAATTATCTCGAAACATTAATGGACAGTTCTTGCATAATTTGTCAACAATGACACTTTTACCTAAGGGGTTCGATACTTTTATAGCAAACTTAGTAGACTCTACAGGCAAAGTTTTACTGAAAATTAAATTCATACATATATACGAATGCGTAGAACCAGGGTCTATCAATGCAATCACATAAGTATCATGAAGTGTAAAAGTACCGTTATGACATCAGGTGATGAAGCTTCCTCACGAGCTTAGATAGCATATGCTCTGGCAGGCGCTCTAGCTTCAGATCTTACAACAGTATCTCTCGTGCACCTCTGACTACCACTAACATTTCTTGTATTCTTCGAAGGTCTACCCCTCCCAAGTGCATTATCAAGTCTCAGATTCTGAACAGTCTCTCGCTTGACGAACTCAGGACAATCACGAATAAAATGGTCAAGCGATCCACATCTGAAGCAAGCTCTGCCGTTTAATCTACAGCTTCCCGGGTGACTTTTTCCACAATGTTTACATTCAGGTCTGTCAGTCCGAATATTACCAACGCTGGCCACTGAAGTTGCTGGAGTTTTGGAACTCATTTGAGATCTAGCTCGATTTCTATTCGGATGTCCCACATTGTCTCTGGAACGACCTTGATCATCTCTGAATCTCTTTGAAATAGACTGAAATGACTTGTTCTGAAATCTCTTTCTCATATCTCGGGCTTCAGACTCAGCTTTTCTTTTATCTTTCCCGAGTGCCTCAGCTTTGCAAGCTCAGTCAACGAGCACAACAAACTCGTTTATTTCTAAAATCCCGAATAGCAGACAAATGTCTTTATTAAGGCCATCTTCAAATCTTTTGCACATTATAGCTTCAGAAGATACACATTCTCGAGCATATTGACTCAATCTCACGAACTCTCGTTCATATTCGGTGACAGTCATTCGGCCCTGTTTAAGCTCCAGAAATTCCTTTCGTTTCTAATCAATAAATCTCTCACTGATATATTTCTTTCGAAACTCAGTCTGAAAGAAATCCCACGTAACTTGTTCTTTCGGAACAACAAAAATTAAGGTTTTCCACCATTAATAAGCTACATCTCGGAGTCAGAGACATTTCATCGAATACCCAGATAGTATTTTCAATCCAGAACTCGGCCTTTTTAGCATCATCATCATTAGTAGCCCAAAATTCTTCGGCCCCATACTTACGAATCTTATCAACCAGAGGCTTATTCCACAAATTTAGATTTGCAGTCGGAGGTATATCGATACGAGGGGATTAACAAAGGCGGGGTTTAAACAGTTGGGTTATTCCTCATAAATTGAGTGAATCATTCACTCATCATCTGGAAGAAAGCTTGCTTAGCTTCTCCCTCCTGACCGCTCATAGTCGGTCTCAAATCAAAAGGCTCTGTCCCTTGCGCGGGAGCAGGCGTATTACTTTCTACGTCGTTAACTACA
The DNA here is from genome assembly GCA_025506655.1 of Gossypium rotundifolium. Lineage (NCBI taxonomy): Eukaryota > Viridiplantae > Streptophyta > Magnoliopsida > Malvales > Malvaceae > Gossypium > Gossypium rotundifolium. The sequence goes on along the minus strand of CP106727.1, from coordinate 105,803,135 downwards.
GCTCTTTTGGGATCCATTACTATACAAAAATCACATTTTATACGTCAGGATTCATCACACTATCACAATTCAAATATATGGCATGCATAGCTAGACTCTGACACGATACGTTAGTCCGAGAATCGGCTAAACCGTAGCTCTGATACCAACCAAATGTAACACCCCTATCTCATGTCCATCGTCAGATTAGGGTTAGAAGCGTTACCGGATAGATCGAAAGTATTTACATATAGCCATTCATCAATATCAATCATAATGTCCCTTAAGTAGGTCATCGAGACCTTAAACATGCTTATAAACCGAGTCAGGACTAAATCAAAACACAAACAAATTTTATAGAAAATTAATAACTTTTCTAAATACAGGGGATACACGCCCGTAGGGGTAGGCCGTGCCTCACCCATGACTACTTGACACACCCGTGTGTTCTCCCCGTGGTCACATACAGCCAAAACCAACACGGCTACCAAGCACACCCGTGTGCTAAGGTCGTGTCCTATAAGGTCATATACTACCATTTCTCGCATGACCTGTAGGCACGCCCATGCCATGACCGTGTACTCTTAATGCTAGCTGCTGACTTTTACCCTACAGTTACTAGGCACGCCGGTGTGCCAAGACCGTGTGACATAATAGGTCATTTGCAAGACCAACATGCCACCCACATGGGTTTCACCTACAAGCAACATATATCATCTCATTTCAACCACATATAACCACCAAAAATATACCAAATAGCCATCCAAATCATTCACATTTGACAACTAAGGTAATCATAACAATACATTCAATACCAATTCCAAACATACCAATTTGCATGACCAAATCTCAATTAAGCTCAAGCACCAATCATCTATATACTTACCATCTCATAACCATTTCATATATCAACTAATCATACCAAAACTTACCAAAACATAACTAGCCAAATCACATGGCTAAGTTCACTTTACATCTCATATTAAGGACTAGTCTATACATGCCATATCTAGCCATATACATATTCAAAGTGTACCAAAATGATTTTGGTAGTGTGATGACGATCCATGATGGTCCAGAGCCTTTAGTAGCTTTGACGACCTACAAAAATAAAGAACACATACAGAGTAAGCTTTCCAAAAGCTTAGTAAGTCATATACAAATAAACTTGGTATGGAAGGCATATATGCAAATAAATACAGTGGCAAATATCAATCACCTAGCAAACTTTCACTTATTTGCTTTGTTCCATACACTTTTGACCACATTAGCCATTTTCACAATTCAAAAATCATATAAACACATAGCTCATCTAGCCAAAACATTTCTTATCATATCATAAATTTTATATGCATATCATTATAGTAAGATCATTTAGATGCTCACCCTTTTATACATATTTGTGTATAATCAACGTACCTGAATCAGATTTATAATCACATAATTGTTCATAGCTTGGAATTGTAATTTGGATCACAGACTTGCCCGTTGAACCAATAGGAATCTAGTAGGATACTCAGAAGGATTGGAATAATCGTACAATGCCAACATCCCAGACGAGGTCTTACATGCACTCAGATATCGATGCCACTGTCCCAGATAGGGTCTTAGATGAATCAATATGATGCCGATGTCTCAGACATGTTCTTACACGTAAAACTCATATTGATGCCAACGTCCCAGACGTGGTCTTACTCGTAAAGCTTATATCGATGCCAATGTCCCAGACGTGATCTTACACGAGTCTTAGATCAATGCCAATGTCCCAGACGTGGTTTTACATGATAAAACTGAACAGATACCTATATCATGACACAGCTAATCCTATCTATTCCTAGGTTCATACGGGACTTCTCGGGCTTAGTCACCATATCTGACTTATCTCAGAATTCATATTCATAACTTCTCATAAGTATCCATAATCAACATTAGTCATATGAACAATTATAATACCATACAAGTACGTTTATTTGCATAATGACTTACCTCGGATTCGATTTATCGGAATGAAAATGGCTACTCGGTTACTTTCGCTTTCCCGCGATCTAAATCTATTTTCCTCGATTCTTGATGGAAACATATTCAGAATTAATCCTTTTATTCACTAATTCATTCAATTCAATCCATACACACATATTTTGGTCTATTTACAATTTAGCCCTCACATTTGTACATTTTATCAATTTAGTTTAATTTTCTCAAAACATCAAATTCACAAAATCCACACATACACGTGCTTAGCCGAATACATATACATCACATACAGGCCCACATTTTTCATCAAACTTGCAATTTAGTCCCTCTATTTACCATTTTCTCAATTTAGCCCTATTTAGCAAAATTCATCAAAAATTCAAGAACAAAGTGTGTTCATCTAACTCGTATCTTTCATTTAACACCAAAAATCATCAAAATCTTAACATATCATCAATGGCATCTCACACAAACATTATCAATTCATCAAATTGAGACATGGGTTTGATATCTCTCAAAGCAACGATTACAAAAACGTAGAAATTATCAAAAACGGATCAAAAACTAACCTTGAATTTTGGCTCAAACTTAGCCAAAACCTTGCTTAGGTTTTCTTCCTTTTTTTTTCCTCCAAATTCGGCACTAAGAAGATGATAACCATCATATTTTCATTTGTTTTCTTTTACTAACATAATATTAATCTATTTACCAAATTAGCCTTATTACTAAATATATAACTATCATATAATGTAAGGTTATTCTTGACCATAGCCATCCACTATCTCATTAATGGCTTAATTTTCATACAAGTCCTCTAACTTTTCAAAGTCACAACACATTGATGCTTTAACAAATAGCATACAACTTTCACATTTAATGCAAATCAATCCTTTTTTAAAATTAAACACACAAACGGACAAATTAGCTTACAGAAATTTAGCACATGCTAATTCACATATCAACGGCATAGAAAATAATATTAAAAATATTATACAGACTCAGATTTGTGGTCCTAAAACCACTGTTCTGACTAGGATATAAATCAGACTGTTACAGTCTTACACGTAAATCTCATATTTATGCCAACGTCCCAGACGTGGTCTTAAATGAAATCTTGAATCAATGCCAATATCCAAGATGTGTTCTTACATGATATCACATAACAGACACCTATGTCATGACATACACTACCCTATCTATTCCTAGGTTCAAACGGGACTTCTCGGACATTGTCACTATATCGATTCTATCTCGGAATTCTTGTATACATCATCTCATATGCATTCATCATTATCAATAGTCATAAGAACATGCATAATTCAATACAAATACATTTATTTGTATATTGACTTACCTCAGATTCGGATATTCGTTCAAACTTGGTTATTCTACTACCTTCGCTTTTTCACGATCTAAGTCTGTTTTCTTCGGTTCTTGATCTATACATATTCAAATTTAATCCATTCATTCATCAACTTATTCAATTCAATCCAGAAACATACATTTAGGGCAATTTGCAAATTAGCCCTCACATTTTCACATTTTATCAATTTAGTCTATTTTTCTCAAAACATAAAATATGCAACAATCACCACATACGCATGTGTAACCGAATGTTTATGTATCTCATACAAATCCAAACATTTCATCAAATTCACAATTTAATCCCTCAAAATATTATTTTCACAATTTAGCCCTAATTAACTAAATTCATCAAAAATTCAAGAATAAAATATGTTTATTTAACACATATCGTTCATTTAACACCTAAACTCATCACAAAGCTCACCGTTTTATCAATGACACATCTCATAAACATCATCAATTCTTCAAATTACAACATGGGCTTGATAGTAGCCTAAGCAACAATCTCAAAAACATAAAAATCATCAAAAACCATAGTCAAAACATACCTTAATTTGGATCAAAAGCTAGCCGAATATAAAAGAACTTAAACCCTTCTTCTCTATTCCTATTTTAGGTGATGAAGTAAGAAGATAATGGAATTTGGCCTTTTGATTTTGATTAATAAACTTTGATTTATTAATTTACCCATTTGGCCTTTTAATAAACATTTAATAACATATGAACATTAAGGGCATACTTTTCCAACTAATATCCACTATCTTAAAAGTGGTTTAATTGCCTCATAAGGCCACAACATTCAAAAGCCACAACATCTAAGTGCTTTAAAAATAGCATATAAATTTTGCATTTAATACAATTTAATCCTCTTATCAAATTAAGCACATTAATGATCAAATTTTCATACGAGGCTTTCACACATTCTTAGTCACATACTAAAGGCATAGAAAATAATATTAAAATATTTTACTAACTTGGATTTGTGGATCCAAAACCATTGTTTCAACTAGGGTCTAAACCGGACTGTTACAAAAACTACAAAACCCATGCTTAAATTTTGTGAATTGATGATGATTTTGAAATGTGCCATTGATAAATTCATGAGCTTTGTGATGTTTGGTGATGAAATATGAAATATATGTGTTAGATTAACATAGTTTTCTTTGGATTTTTGATGAATTTGAGTAATTTGGACTAAATTGTGAAAATTACATTTTGAGGGACTAAAATGTGAAATAAATGAAATTTATGGACATATATGAGCATGGGTAACATTTGGCCTAAGCATGATGTGTGCAAATTTTGTGTTTTTTCTAATTTTATGAAATAGGGACTAAAATGTCAAAATGTTAAAATGTGGGGGTTAAATTGTAAATTACCCTAAATATTGAATTGAATTGAATGATTTGGTGAATAAATGGATTAAATTTGAATATGTATAGATCAAGAGCCGAAGAAAATGAATTTAGACCACGAAAAGTTGAAAGTGATCGAATAGTCAAATTCGCTTGTTTATCCGAATCCGAGGTAAGTCTATATACAAATAAATGTATTTGTATTGATTTATGAATATTCATATGAAATTTCATTGTGATGAATGTGTACGAGATGATAACTATATGAAATTCGGGGAAGTTCGAGAAGTCTCGTACGAACCTAGGAATAGATAGGATTACATATGTCACGACATAGGTTTCTGATATGTGATAGCGTGTAAGACCACGTCTGGGACGTTGGCTTCTATTTGAGATTTACGTGTAAGACCATGTCTGGGACATTGGCATCGTATTTGATTCGTGTAATGGCATCGATATTTGGTTACATGTAAGACCACGTCTGGGACGTTGGCATTGTGCGACTATTTTGAGTATTCTGAGTATCCTATTTGATTCTGAATGGTCCAATGGGCAAGTCCAAGAAATGAATTACTACGTGAACTGTATATTTGTTTCAGGTACGTTTGATGTGTATGACTTGAATAGGTATGAAAGGTGATTATATGTACATAGATGCAAAGAATATAAGGTGATATATGTATGTTTGAGATTTGAGCAAAAGAGATGCTTGAGATATGATATGTTGATAAGCAATGGCAATTTAATTGAGCCAAAGAGAAATATATGTGTTTGAAATGATGATATGTTAATGAATTTGAGTTGCTATGCTTACAAATGATTATATGATAAGTTTATTTGTATATGGCTTATTAAGCTTTTGAAAGCTTACTTTGTGTGTGTTTGCTTTGTTTTATAGATCGTTGAAGCTATGAAAGGCTTGGGAATCGTCGAGGATCGTCACCACACTATCAATCTCTACTTTGGTATTTTTGAATGTGTACATAGTTATATATGGCAAGTATAGGCTAGTTATTTTGGAATATGTTTGAGATATGTACATAGCCATGTAATATGGCTAGATAAATGGTTATGTTATGAATGAGTAGCCATGTTATATGATGCCTTGTTTAGTAAAGTTTGATGGCTAGTGAAATGGTCATATTAATGGTAAACTTAATGATACAAAGCAAGCATATAAATGATGAATGGTTGTTATAATGAAATGGTAAGTGTGTGGATGGATATTATCTAGAAATGTTGTGATTGGATTGAGTTAAATGGCATATAAGTTGGTGTGAATGTTAAGCTCATAAGTGGTTAGAAATGATGAACATTTTGATATGTTTTGGTTGCCTTCGTTGCTTGGATTGATGTTCAATTGTGTTTGTAGGGATGACCCAAAGTGTGGGTGGCATTTTGGCCTTGCAAATGGCTTATATTTGCCCACACAGTTGAGCACATGGGCGTGTGGCTTGACCGTGTCCCTCGTGGTCGTATTTCAAAACAAGTCAGACTCGACCACAGGCTGGACACACGGCGTGTGATTGGCCGTATGGTGCGAGTCAATAGCGACCACGGGTAAGGCACACGGGCGTGTCCATGGCCGTGTGGACAAGTCAGTATGTATGCCCTGTTTTGCCACGGCTTACACACACGGGCGTGTATGAGGCCGTGTGAGGCACACGGCATGCCCACACGGGCATGTGACCTTTGTAACTTTAAAAAAATTTAAAATTTCTAAAATTCTCGTATGTGTTTGGTTTAATCCCGGCCCCTTTCTAAAGCATGTTTAAGGTCTCGTAGACCTAATTAAGGGACACTTTGATTTGATTCATTGAATTATATTATGAAATGTCCGTAAAAGGTTTCATTTTGTACGGTAATGCCTCTTAACCCTAGACCGGTAATGGTTACGAGTTAGGGGTGTTACATTATGACTTAAACTTGAGACCTCTTACACACACCCAGAACACATAATCACTAAAGTAGATACACAATTGTGTCTGTTAATTTTAGAAACACATACAGATATTTTTCTGCTCCCAACGTCACATAAGCCAGAATTAAAGAAATTTGGGGCGTTATAGTTTTCAAAATCACGCAATTCAAAGAACTCATTAATAGCGTTTGAAATTATTGGTACCTTGATTCCACGAATTGAAACTTCTTTCAACTCGTTTGAGGTTAAATTTGCATAGAATTTGCGCACTAACTCCTCATCCGCACTAGGTCTCTTCTCACAAAACAACTCCCAATTGAGAGTTTCAGCAACCTGACGAATACGCTCTGTAAAATCAATATAGTTGGTTTCTTTCAATGTGAAACCTTTCTTTGGATGCATCTGTTGGTTCTTGGAGATACTCTCGTATCTCGCTTTGGCTTCTTCACAATGGAACTTGTTTTGTGATTCGTCAATTTGGGCAGATGCACGAGTTCGCTTTTGAGGCATGACTAACCTGATCATAAGATGGTAACAATTATTTTCTAAAAAATTTAATTAATATAAAATATTCATAATTCAATAAATTGAAAAATTAGATAATAAAATTAAATTTTAGGAGAAAAATTGGTCTTACCACCTTTTTCTGTAAAAATTAAGAGCTCTTAATAAAAATAATTTTGAATCAAAAGATGGAAAATTAAAAAAGGTTGGGGGTTTTTTTGCAAAGGATGGGTGAAAGGGTGGTGTGCCGCTCGGGTGTGCAAGGCAGCAGTGTGCAGCAGGGGATGGATGTGGGCAGCATTCAGATCGTTGATCGGGCCTAGTGTAGGCATGCGTGGAAGCTAGGTGCTGGTGTAGGACATAACACAGAAATCGAGGTGGAGCGACAAGCGTGCAAGGAGCGACTAGGTCTTGGCGGGACCAGTCTTGCAATCAACACAAGAATGGAGTAGGCGTCCATGAGGTGGGCGTCTTGGACGTCTTCTTCGATCACCGGGTGATGTCAGTAGCTAGGGAATTGCTAGGAGGTTTCAGCACTTAAGGGTTTTGGTGTTTTTGGAGGGAATGGTGTATGAATGAAAAAAATAAGAATAGATGGGTGGAATTTATAGCGAAAGGATTAGGAACTAGAGTAGAATTCTTAGTATAATTTAATAATTAAAAATTCTAAGTTCTAATTCTACTCAAAGTAAATAACAATTAATAATTAATATAATGCATATTAAATTATTATTTGCTATTAATTTATTAAGATAAAACTTATCGAATAAAATATGATTAAATTAAAACTAATCTTAACTCTATATAAAGCTAATAATAATTAATATATATTATAATGGATATAATTATATATTAATAATATCATCTCTTTTTTATTGAACTAAAAACATTTCTTCTAGATGCCTTTTGAAGTTATTTACAAAAGAGCCACCTAATTTTTATTATTTACAAAAGAGCAACCAAATTTTAAAAAATAGTTCAATTAAGTCCCTAGACTTAATGAAAATTTGAAATTTAGTTGCAATTTTAAAACTTGGATCAAGATTGACCCTTTTATTTGAAAATTTAAAAATTTATTTTGCCATTTAGGGAATAATTTCTCAGAAAATTAAGTCAAAATCAATTCCTAGGAAAGATTAGAGGGTCACGAGCGGTCCCGCTTAAGTTCCAATATCCTAGACAGAATTTATTTAAACATACTAATCCCTAAAATATACCCTAAATCATTTATTCAAAAAGAAGAACAAGAAAATTTAAATATCTGATAAAATGAGCGAGATTTGATTCCGTTCAATTTTATCTCCCCAGTAATGTTTCAAGCGTTGAGCATTAACTCAAAAATTACCCCCTTACCTTAAAGTTCAACAACTTCGTATGGATAGACTTGATGAATCGTAAATGGACTGGACCAATGTGATTTTAACTTACCTGGAAAGAACTTTAATCTAGAATTAAATAAAAAAACTTGCCGACCTGCTTCAAATTCACGAACTCAAATATGCTTGTCGTGCCAATTTTTAAGTCTCTCCTTGAGAAATTTGGCATTTTCATATGAGAACATTCAGAATTATTCTAACTTGTTGAGCTGGAGCATCCGTTTCTCTTTAGCAATCTTAATATCCAAGTTGAGTTGTCAAAGAGCCCAGTAAGCTTTGTGTTCTAACTCTAAGGGTAGATGGCAGGCTTTCCCAACCTATAGGGTGACATCCCCAAAGGAGTCTTGTATGCTGTCCTGTAAGCCCATAAAGCATCATCTAGTCTTTTGGACCAATCTCATCGGTTCAGGCAAACTACCTTCTCAAGTATAACTTTGATCTCCTTGTTTGGCAGCTCATCTTACCCATTCGTCTGTGGATCGTAAGCTGTAGCGACCTTGTGTTTCACTCCATGTTTATCTAAAAACCATTTCAACCACTTGTTCACAAAATGGGACCCTTCATCACTGATGATGGCTCTTGGGGTTCCAAACCTTATAAACACATGTTTCTGCAAAAACTTCATTACAACCTTGGCATCGTTTTTCAGATATGCCTCTACCTCAATCCACTTAGACACATAGTCTACTGCTACTAATATGTACTTGTGACCAAAAGACGAGAGGAAAGGATCGAGAAAGTCAATACCTAAACATCGAATAATTCTACCTCAATGATGTTTGGTTGAGGCATCTCATTTGTATTGGTGACATTTTGACCCTTTTACATTGATCACAACTCTTTACGTAAGCATATGCATCTTTGTATAGTGTTGGCCAAAAGAATCCGGCTTACAATACCTTGGCTGCAGTACGTGTACATCCGAAGTGTCCTCCACTTGGAGCTGAGTGCCAATGGTATCTTATGTACTTCATCTTCTTCCACGCATCTCCTGATCATTTGATCTGCACACTTTTTAAACAAACAGGCTCTTCCTAAAAATAGTACTTCACATCATGCAGAAACTTTTCTTTTGATGATATGTCTTATCAATCGGCATCAAACCACAAGCTAAAAAGTTAGCAATACCAGTAAACCAAGGGTATTATAGACATCATTTACCTTCAGTATGTGTTCATCTGGAAGTGTCTCGAATTGGTATAAAAGGAGAATTCCCTTCTTGCGGCTCCAATCTAGACAAGTGGTCTACTACTTGGTTTTCCACTCCCTTTCAATCTTGAATTTCTAGATCAAACTCTTGAAGTAGAAGTGCCCATCAGATCAGCCTCAGCTTAGCATCTTTCTTGGCAAGTAAATACTTAATTGTCGAGTGGTCCGTATAGACAGTCACTATGGTACCTACAAGATAAGATCGAAACTTGTCAAAAGCAAACACAATAGCAAGTAACTCTTTTTTTGTTACCGTGTAATTCAGCTGAGCTCCTGTTAGAGACTGACTTGCATAGTAGATGGGATGAAAAAATTTGTTCCTTCGCTGACCTATGGCAGCTCCAATCGCGAAGTCACTTGCATCACACATCAATTCAAATGGCAAATCCCAGTCTGGTGTGACGATTATGGGTGCCGAAACTAGTTGACTCTTCAAACCATTTAACGCTCTTAAGCACTCTTCATCAAATTTGTACGTCGTGTCCTTCTCCAATAATTTGTATAAAGGTTTAGCACTTTTGGAGAAGTCCTTGATGAATCTTCAGTAGAAATCGGCGTGGCCTAAAAATCTCCTCACACCATTTACAGATGTCAGAGGTGGGAGTTTCTCTATAACATCTACCTTTGCTTTATCTACCTAGATTCCATGTCTCGTTATCTGATGCCCTAGAACAATACCTTCTCATACCATGAAATGGCACTTTTCCCAGTTAAGTACAAGGTTTGTTTCTTCGCATCGCCTTAATACCTTGGCTAGATTGGCTAGGCAATCATCATATGTATCTTCAAATACTGAAAATCATCCATAAAGACTTCCAAATAATTTGAAACCATGTTAGTAAAAATAGACATCATACATCTTTGAAATGTAGCAGGTGCATTACATAAAACAAATGGCATGCGCCTAAATGTAAATGTACTGTACGGGCAGGTGAATGTTGTCTTGTGCTTATCTTCCGGTGCTACTGAAATATAATTTGTAATAGCCCGATTTAGGGGCTAATCAAAACAGTAGTTTTGGACCACTAATTTGAGATTAAAGAAAATTATTTTAATATTATTTTATGTGTTATAGCATGATTACAAGAGTGCATGAAAATTTTGGTGCATTAATTTTAGCGATTGCATGCTTAATTGCGAAAAAGGACTAAATCGCATAAAGTGCGAATGTTCTATTTTACAAGCTAAAGGTGTCTAATAGCTGTAGAATATTAATTGAAGGTCCCTAATGTGAAATTAGGCCTTGTTTAGGATGGTTGGCCGGCCATAGGGGATAAAGAGTTGAAAAATGAGTCAAAGTTGGTAGAAATTAGGTGATTAAATTGATGTAATGTAACAAAATAAAGAGAAGAAAATATATTATCTTTTCTCATCCTTCTCCCCACCAATTTTTCCCAAGAAAAATAGCCATGAAAGCTTGAAAATTTTTCGCAACTCCTCACCTTCACAAGTAAGTCATCTTGATGATTATTTTTGATGATTTTTGTACTTTTGAGACCCTTGTAGCTTGAGCTAGCTAATGAAGGGACTATTTTGCAAAATGGTTAAGAGTCTAGGGTTTTGTAAACTAAAATTTTATGGAAAAAAAATGAGTCTTAGTTGCTAAATAAACAACTTTTATGAAGGATGTTTCCATGAAAACACCTAAAAGGACCTTTTTATAAAGGTTGTAAATAGGTGGTAAATGTGTGAAATAATTGATATTGTGAGTTGTTATAAGAGTAATAAATGTTCACCTAGCTTGTTAAAGGATGAAATTTGATTAAAATTGATTTATGAGCCTAAGGGTAAAATCATAATTTTGTAAAAGTCTAAGGGCAAAATGGTAATTTTGCTAATGTATGATTTTTGAAATGCCTTGATTAAGGTGGTAATTAAATGAATGAATTTGTTATTATAGATCAAGAAGAATGTGGTATTAACCTTGACCGAGGAAAAGGCAAGGTATCGGACTAGATCGAAAAATTGGCCTATTTTGGAATCGAGGTAAGTTTGCGTGTAATAAACTTAACATCATGCCATTATGTTTTACAATTTTTTATATTCGTGAACATGTATATTATTTCTATGAAATTTAATAATGATGTTCAATGAGAAAATGATGAAAATTTATTATGTTGAAGTCCCGATTGGACCTTAAAGAGTGAGAGGATACCATCATCAAGGCATGAGATTGGTAACGTACCGTATAAGACCATGTCTGGGACATAGCCTCGGCACTGAATCGAAATCCCGTATAAGACCATATCTGGGATATGGCATCGGCATTGAATATAAAAATCGTGTAAGACCACGTTTGGGACATGGCATTGATATACGATCTCGTATAAAACCATATCTGGGACATGGCATCGGCATCTAGAGGTGACCCCATGTAAGGCCACATCTGGGATATGGCATTAGCGTCATATTTATGTGAATGGTGATGATTGTGTATCCTCGAGTATTCCAAGCGATTCAATGGCATAAATAGTTAAGCTTATAATAGAGATGAAATTAGTGCTAAAGCTATGTGATGAAGTGATACAGGTACATGTGAGTAATTCACGAGAAATGTTTACGATATGTGACATGTAGTTGGTAAGAGTAAGCATGAGTAAGTTATGGCAATGTGCTTGAGACTTTTTGTTTTTCTTTATTCTATGCAATGGATGGATGACATTATGAGCCTTTATGTTATTATTTATTTCATGCAAACTTACTAAGCTTTATGCTTACCCCTCTCATTTCCTTTTTTTCTTGTAGTATCGCCAAGCTAGCTCGGAGATCATAGGACGTTGGGTTTCAGAATCACACTATCAACTTCTCTTTGGTACAACAAAGTTTGATTAATTTTGAGTATGGAATGTATAGGAACTTGGTTATTTTGTGTTATGTCATATTTGTTAGCCAATGTGTGGCTATTAATGTCACTAAATTCATTTTGTAAATGGTCATTGGAATTGGCCAACACTTGACAAGTTTATATTCAATGATGATGAAGTTCATGAAGTGCATACTTGTGTGGATGTCTTGATTTTGGGTTCTTAGAAGTGCCTTATGGTCATGATGTATGTTGCACTGAATTGGTACAAGTGTGGTTCATTTGTAGGGTGGCAATTGGCTTGGTAGATAGCCTTACAATTGTCCACACGGGCATGTGTCTAGGCCGTGTTTGACACACGGTTAGCCCATGGGCATGTTGATAGGCCATGTGTCCCCCTGCATGCTAGGTTGGCAAGTGAAAATACCCAATAGTAAACACACAGGCTGAGGCACGGTCGTATGTCTCAATCGTGTGGAAGACACGACCATAGAGCATGGGCGTGTGCCCAGGCCGTGTGAAGTCTACACCTAAAATTAGGAATTTAATTCGCTACATGGTCTAAGGACACAGGTGTATGCCTTGGTCGTGTGACCTTATTGAGATGATGACATCATAAATAGAATGTCAAGGTTTCCACACACGGGTGAAGACACGAGCGTGTCATGGCGTGTGAGGGACACGGGTGTGTGTTCGGTCGTGTGAAAACCCCTGTAGGTTCAAAATGAAAAATAAAATCCACTCGGACTAGGGACATGGGCGTGTGTGACCACACAGCCTACCCACACGGGCATGTCCCTCTTCACACGGGCGTGTGGCCCTATTTTTAATAACATTTTCTAAGGTTTTCAAAAGAGCTCGAAACGATGTCAAATTGTTTTTAAGATGTGTTTTTGGCCTCGTAAGCCTATAATAAGGTTGTTAAGAGGAAGTTTGAAAAGTTTTAAATTTGAATGGACTTTTATATTTCGGAATTAAACATACACATGAGATTAAGTTAGGTAATGCCTCATACCCTGTTCCGATGTTAGATAAGGGTAAGGGGTGTTACATGATTATACCCCGAGTATCCATCGAGAAAATAGTAATAGTCTCGCCCTACGAGTCTATCCAGCATCTAGTCCAAAAAGGGCAAAGGAAAGTGATCTTTCCTAGTTGCCTTCTTCAGCTTCCTGTAATCGATGCAAATTCTCCATCCCGTAACCGTTCTAGTCGGTATCAACTCATTATTCTCATTTTCAATGACTGTAATACCTTCTTTCTTTGTCACGCACTGGACCAGACTTACCCATGAACTATCTGAGATGGGGTAAATTATACCCGCATCTAACCACTTGATGATTTCTTTCTTGACTACGTCTTTCATGATGGGTTTCAGTCTTTGTTGTCCATCAATCATCCCTTTTTTGCCATCTTCTAGGATAATCTTATGCATGCATACAGATGGACTAATTCTGTGAGTATCGGCTACTGTCCATCCAATAGCCTTCTTGAATTGTTTTAACACCAGGATGAGTTTCTCTTCTTGCTCAGTAGTTAATTCTGCTAAAACAATCACAGGCAGAGTAGAAGAGTTGCCAAAATAAACATATTTCAAATGTGAGGGAAGTACCTTCAATTCTAATTGAGGTGCTCATTGATTGATGCTTTTGGTTGGACATAATCTCTTTTCGCTAACTCCAAAGATTCAAAGTGGGATTACGGATTAAATCCCCTTTGATTAGCTTCTGAAAAAGCTAAGTATTCATCCTCCTCTTCATCATTTAGAGGATCTGATGTCAAAATTCATTCCAATGGGCCCTCAACATAGTTGAGTTCCTTTTCCATGATTAACTTCTCAAAATCGGACACTGCAGAACAATCATCAATTGTGTCAGGAAATCGCATAGACTTAAAAACGTTAAATGTTACTTGATCATCCTAAACACATATAGAAGCTCGCCCTTCTGCACATCAATAAGGGTCCTTCCGGTTTCTAAGAAAGGCCTTCCTAGAATGATTGGCACCTCTTTGTCTGCTTCAAAGTCTAGAATCACAAAGTCAGCAGGAAAGATAAAATTGTCTACACGTACCAATACATCCTCGATTTTTCCTTCTAGATATGCTAAGGATCGATCTGCTAATTGAAGTGTAACCGTAGTAGGTCTAACTTCACATATCCCTAACTTCCTAAATATTGACATGGGCATCAAGTTGATACTCGCACCTAAATCACATCGTACCTTACTGCAATATGTTGCTCCAATGTTGCAATATATGATAAAATATCCAGGATCCTTCAACTTTAGAGGTACCTTGTCTTGAAGATATGCACTGCATTCTTTCATCAGGGCTACCGTCTCAAATTCTCCAAGCCTTCATTTTTTTGACAAGATATCCTTTATGAATTTGACGTAGTTCAGCATTTGTTCAAGTGCTTCAACCAACGGGATGTTGATATGAAGTTGCTTGAGTACGTCTAGGAACTTCTTGAATTAAATTTCCTACTTCTACTTCTGAAGTCTTTGAGGGTAGGGTGGTAGAGGTTTTTGTACTAGAACTGGTTGATTTATCTTCTGTGATAATTCTGCATCTAACGGAGTTGTTAGTTTATCAGAATTAGTTGGTTCAGAAGTTACCTCGTCGGATTTCGCAGATTTAAGTTTTGGTGAAATTGGAATTTCAACACTTAGTTGAACTTCCTCTGAGTCATGAGCTTCAGCTGGCTCCTTCTCAACTTCGACAGAATTGGGCTCTAAAGTTTTTCACTCCTCAATGTTAATGCTTTACAATGCTCCTTCCCTGGATTCCTCGGATTCTCCATATCACTAGGTAAAGCACCTTGTGGTCAGTTTCTGAGTTCAGTTGCAAGCTGGCCCACTTGATTCTCCAAATTCCTTAGAGTGGCATCATTTCCTGCGGTGTATGCCTTCAATAGATTCTCTAGGCTATTGGATGGTTCAGCTTGGGTTGGCTTCTGAGCTTGTTGGGAAAAACTAGGTGGCTGGGTCGATTTAGGTTGGACATAATTGTTACTGGTTCCTGCCCCTTAGTTACTCTAGGAAAAATTCGGGTGGTTTCGCCATGATGGGTTATAGAAATTGGATTGCAGCCCTTGCCTTCCTCGATTTTGGTTTTGGCTACCCATGTAATATACAGATTTTGGGTTTGATGGACATTCTTCAAACAAATGTCCTTTCCCACAAAAACACAGGCTACATTTTCAAATTGATTTGTTGGCTGTGCCGCAAAACTATTACACCCATTAGTGGTAAAATTTTTAAGCATTGATGATATTGAGGATACCTGATATGCGAGTGAGGTAAGAGCATCTACTTCATGTATTCCAACGAATCGTCTTCCTGACACTGCTCTATTAGTTGGCTATTGATAATTGTTGTGGCAATCCTGTCAATGATTTCATAAGCCTCATTATAAGACTTAGAAATGAGAGCACCATTAGTAGAAGCATCCACTACCATCCTCATGTGAGCATTGAAACCATTATAAAATGTCTCAAGTTGGATGCAATGTGGGATTCCATGATGAGGGAACTTTCGTAATAATTCTTTGTACCTTTCCCATTCCTCATACAAGGACTCATCATCCATTTGTTGGAAAGTAGTGATCTCGTTCCCCAACTTAGCATTCTTGCTAGGCGGGAAATACTTCATGAGAAATCTTTCTGCTAACTCTTGCCATATGGAAATGGAGTTTGGTAAAAAAAAATGAAATTGTCATAGAGTGCTGGCCGGCCATAGAGACTAGGAAATGAAATTGTCAAAGATTAGGTGACATTAGGTGACTTGTTTAGTAAAAAAAAAATAAAACAAAAATAGAGGAGGCTATCATCTTCTCTTCACCACCGAAATTCTCAACAAAAGAAAAAAGGGTTTTGAGATCTCAAATTTCAGCCAAGCTTTTCTCTTGCAAGTAAGTGATTTTGGTGGTTGTTTTTGTTAATTTTTGTGTTTTTGGAACCCCTATAGCTTATTCTAGCTAATGAGGGACTATTTTGCAAAATGGTTAATAGTCTAGAGATTTAACATGAGAGGATTTGTGATGTTTGCTGAGTATTTATGGAAGAAAATGAATCTTGGTTGTTAAATAAACAACTTTTGTGAAAGGGGTTTTCATGAAAACACCTAAAAGGACCATTTTGTGAAGTTTATAAAATAGGTTACAAATGTGTGAAATAATTGAAAACTTGAGTTGCTATAAGAGTAATAAAGGTTCGAGTAGGCTTGTTAAAGGAGGAAATTTGATTAAAATCATTTTACGAGCCTAGGGGTAAAATCGTAATTATGTGAAAGTTTAGGGGCAAAATGGTATTTTTCCTAGGTATGAATTATAGATTGTCTTAATTAATGTAGTGATAAAATAAATGAATTTTTCATTATAGATCAAGAAAAATGGAGTCCAGACCCAGACCGAAGGAAGACCAAGCTAGTAGACTAATTCAATCTAGTCGCCCACTTTTTGTATACCGAGGTAAGTTGTACGTAAATAATACAACTTTATTGTTATTATGTGTTGAACAATTAATATGGCATAAAGTGTTTGATTTTTGTTGTGAATATGCATGATGAGAATTGATGTAGTAAAAACTCTGGTTGAACCTTCGGAATAGATTGGATATCCATGCCATGACATTTGGGTGATATGTGTGCTAGTGTAAGACCATGTCTGGGACATGGCATTGGCCACATTATGAGAGCTAGTGTAAGACCATGTCTGGGACATGGCATCGGCCACATTATGAGAGCCAGTGTAAGACCATGTCTGGGACATGGCATCGGCGTTGATATGTGTGCTAGTGTAAGACCATGTCTGGGACATGGCATCGGCCACATTAGGAGAGCCAATGTAAGACCATGTCTGGGAAATGGCATCAACATTGAGACGAGAGCTAGTGTAAGACCATGTCTGGGACATGCCATCGGCATTTTACCCTCTTATGTGAGGCTTATCGGATATCCTTTAGTATTCCAAATGGTTCCACAGGTTATTTAAAGCTTATGATAAAGATATGAAAGGATATAATCATGTTGTGAGTGGTACATGTAACACCCCAAACCCGGCCTATACGTTACGACCGAATCTGGTATGTCACAGGGTGAAGTAAAATCAAGTCTTAGTTATACTTAAGAAAAATAAGAGATTTGAAAGAAAACTTTTTTCGAGTATTACGTTGTCTTTTGAAAACATCGATGTGTAGATTAACGAAACTCCACTTTTACCTTAATATTTAAACTGCCGTGGTGTCGAATTTGATATAAACAGTAACTAATAAAAACCAAAGTACAACTTTGGAAGGCCTTATTACATAACAAAAGTCCCAAATCAAAATAAACTTATAGTAATACTGAGACTATAAAGGAAAGAAAATAGAATTACTAAAGTTCACGAGTAGTATCTCCGATGTATAGCCACCCCCGAGTCCTCCACGGCTTCCAATCCTCAATCGCTGGGAATCACCTGAAACATTTAATAAAAAGAGGGGGTGAGTTTACGAAAACTCAGTGTGCACAACCCTCATCGGTAAGAACATGCATCACAACAATCCGGGCCGAAGCCCATTACAGTAAAGGTGGCAATTGGGCCTTAGCCCAAAATAGCCTCGATTGAGCCTTAACCCATATCATATGTCACAGCAGATCATGTATGCAATGTGATGCAAACCCAGCCCAACCTAATTTTCCATCCGCTACACATCACCCGTACCTGCCAATCACACCAATGGGGATTTCTACAATCAACCTTCATCGCTACACACCATCGATGGCAGTCATGCTATAGTTAGCTGCTCATCATCAGAATAGTGACATAGTCACCAGAACAGATCGTGGCAGAGCCACTACAACAGATCATGGCAAAAAGCCACTACAACAGATCATGGCAAAAAGCCGCTACAACAGATCATGGCAAAAGCCACTACAACAGATCATGGCAAAAGCCACTACAACACTTCCCCTTTAGTAACATAATCCCAATCCCATGCAAACATAATAACTTTAATGCACAGATACAATAGGTTTCGGCATGTATGTATAGAATGCTCATAACGTATATCATGTCATCTCATCATAACCATTTATTTAATATAACAGAAATCACTAACCTGATGTCTCGCCTTTACCCTCCAAGGGTATCTTAATAGCCATATCGAGATTTTAGTGTTTAACAGAATATCCATAAACATATATATATATATATATACCAACGGAACGTTATAAAATAGAGCAATATCCATGGTGTGAGAAGTTACACACAATCACGCTAATCAACCCCAAAGGGTATAACGGTAATTTTACCTATTGAGGGTATTTCAGTAATTTACCTACCAAGGGTAATTCGATAATTCTACTTATAACTAATCCATGTATACAGTGCATCTCGAACATAATCAATCATACAATTAACACAGACAACCTTAGTACTACCACGAGGGTACAACGGTCATTTATCGCTTAGGGGTAAAACGATAATTACACACTAAGGGTATTTTGGTAATTTTATAATTCAGGGGTATTTCGGTAATTTTGTAATCTGAGGGTATTTCGGTAATTTTACAAACTAGGGGTATTTTGGTAATTTTATAGACTAGGGGTATTTCAGTAATTTTGCAAACCAGGGGTGTTTCGATAATTTTACAAACTAGGGGTATTTTGGTAATTTTACAAATCAAGAGTATTTTGGTAATTTCACAAATAGGGCGTATTTTGGTAATTTCACAAATCAGGAGTATTTCGGTAATTTTACAAATTGAGGGTATTTTGGTAATTTCACAAATCAATGGTATTTCAGTAATTTCACAAATCGGGGGTATTTTAGTAATTTTACAAATCGGGGGTATTTCAGTCCCTTTCGAATTTTAGTTATGAACTTTGGCCCATCAACAAGTCCTCATGGCTAAAGTGAGCAGACACTACCACGCACTGTAGGTTTCGAAAGAGGAGGTGGGCCATTAGGGCGCTTAAGTACCAAGCTTTCCTAGATCCAATCCTGACATGCGTATGCGGTTGCCACACTCCAACCCAATGACTTGTTTACGGACATGTTTAATTATTAGAAAGTCTTCGGAATTTAAGAGTTGTTCAAACTAGGCCTAAGGTCCATAAACCCTAGCATACTTGTCTCGTCCCCATAAAGCTCATCAAACCCAAATTACATCATTACTACCCATCGTGCCCAAGTCTCATCATATGGCCAAATAGGCCCAGAACAAATTCAGATCATGTATCATGCATGTCTAATTCAAATCTTATAACCAACCAAACCATTTCATCAAACTTAGCCTTAGGCCCACCGGGCCCATTTAACCACTTTTGGGTTTTAGCTTTTCGGCATTACCGACATCGTGTGTGTAGTGTTTGTACACACCTGGTAACCACGCGCGCCGCAAACCCCTTAGTCACGAACCTACAATCGACATCAGCTAATGATTAATCATAACTTAATATACACTTATCAGAAACTGAAACATCACCGTAACCTTACCGTGCACCTCACGTTGTAGTAGCCCTTCCTTCGCTACTATTGGCGATTACCCCCTAGGTCTGCACCCAAACACCCACCAAGGTATATTAACTCTCCTCATAGAATGCTCTATATATAGCTAGCTTCTCACCTTCCTTCTTTGTATCTTTCCGATGTGGGATCCTTCCTCTAGCAGAGTTTAAATCCAACTCAAACTCTTGCCGCCCCATCTTAGCAAATTAAATACTCCCTTGCTTCTCATGAGATTCGAACCCAAGCTCCCCTAAAACATAATCCACACTGCTAGCCACTTTACCAACTAGCTCCTTGTTTATAAAATCATGCGCAACTAAATATAAGTCCTATGGCCAAATTCAAAAAATCCATTTAAAAAGAAAACCAAAATGCAAGAGCCAAGACTTGAACCTTGGACCTCCTTCCTTCCTTTTAGCGTCATGTAACACCCCAAACCCGGCCCATGAGCCTCGACCGGATCTGGTATGTCACAAAGTAAAACGTTTGAAAGATTCTGATTAACTGGTGAAAATTTGAAAATACTGTTAAGGTTATAAAACAATGTTTGATAAAACTCAGGAGGGTTTTATTTTTCCAAACATGGTTGTGTTGAAAACCTTTGAAAACATTTGATCATTTAAGTTTTAAAATTCATCAGAGATATTGTTAACTTGGTGAACTTTGCTACCCGATAGTAACATTTTTGAAAACTCGTAGAAGTTACTTAATTTGAAAATGTTACTTTTAACCGATTCACTTAACATTTTATAGTTTCATTTGTACGCAAATATAAATAAAGTAAAACAACTATGTAAACATCCAAAATAATAACTAGCGGCCTTATTACAACCCAAATTAAAATTTAGTAAATAAACACACTTAAAGCGTATTAAATAAATCCCAAATCAAAGGAACAAGCATGGCAGCCTCGAGTGCTCTCGGCTCCATCTCGCGATCTATTTATCGCAAAATAATATGGGAAGGGTGAGTCACCAAGACTCGGTGTATAAATCCCCAACCGGAAGTGCAACTCATACACAAATTATTAGTATAACATGCAAACATGCAACCCAACCTAACCATCCATACTCCTTAAACTATCCCATGTGGTCAAAACCACCGTGGTGGTCACAAATCAAATGGGCCAACCCATCGTGTGGTACCAAACCACCGATGGACTTAGTCACATTTTATATCAACGGTGTGGTCAAAACTTAGTCACATTTTATATCAGCGGTGTGGTCAAAACCGAAGTCACAATTAAGCGATGGGGCCAACCCATCTTGTGGTCAAAACCACGGTGACAGATCCATAGAAAATCCTCCTCTCATCAATCCCATTACCAACATGCTCATATCATTCTTAACATGTTATCATAAATCATGCATAATAGTCATGGCATAGCATATTACCCATCATGTCAACCATAATAGATTTTAAGTGACTTACCCGGAATCCATGCTCATGTCCACAAGCATATCACTACCACAATGGTTAAATCGTAACATAATAGCAATGCTAACTAATAAAGTGTGTAAGAGTTTTACACACCTATTACTAACGCGAATCCTAGATCCCGAAGATTCGATCTACTGTGCTAGATCCTTTGACCCTATATTCGGCTAACATCAAGGTTAGTGACATAGGCCTTTTTGGCCATAACCATAGATCTCGAAACCAAGCAAAAGTCATTCGGCCATGTCCACTTACCCCTTACTAACCGATTGAAGAAGAAATCCCAAAATTGCCACTTGTGCCTTGAGTAGTCAAGATCCTACACACCATATGTTAGATTCAATTTTAATACATAAATCCATATTCAAAGCCCTTGGCCGAAACTATATGTCACCTTACCTTGAAGAAGCGAAACCCGAAGGACACCTTCAAAGCCCCTTAGCGTCGGCTACACACAAAAGATACACTATTAAGACCCCACACCTATTCGACCAACCCTACCAAGGCCTAACCCAAGCTTTCGGCATAACAATAGAAAAGTAGAGGAACCGAATACCAAATAGGAGCACTTACCACTCTTGGCTTACCACAACGATTACTTCCCGGAATCACCCTACAAAGAAACGGTTGGAGCAATTTGTGACCGAAGGCACTCAAATGGTGATGAGAAAGAGAGTAGAGAATGGCTATGAGGTTCAGCTACCACCTTATTTGAAAGAAATATAAAATCAAGGTTTCAAAAGAAAGATGAGAAGAATTTCGGCAAGGCACCAAACGGTTTGAAAAAAAAAAAAGAATTCTCTTTACTAAAAATCGGCATACACTCCTTAATCACCTTTCAAAGCCGAAAATACTACTCTAATGAATCCTATAATTGGCCATCACACTTCTACTTATCTAATCCCTATAAAATCTCTTATTTTATCCCTATATCACCTATCCAAAATAATTAAAATAAGGCCACTCTTTCTATCTTAACTACATAAATAAATAAAAAGATAAAAGCCAGCATTTATCCAACTCTTCCAGCCGAAATTATCAAACTTATCCCCAACCGTTTGAGAGTCCATGTGCAGGCCACCAGCTCTTCTCCTTGACTCCAAAAAAAAAAATAATAAAATCCATCCATATTGCTGCCCCTAGGTTTCGAACCCAAGACCTGCTGGAGACAACCCACGCCTCCAGCCACTCTACCACATCGACTTTCATGTCCAACAACCTCGCCATTTATTTTTAAGGCCTTCCCAGCTTAACCCCTTCCTCTTTAACGCCAAAAAAGCCCAAAAATAAACATGTCCCATGCGGCCACCATGATTTGAACTCCAGTCCTGCCCCAGGCGTCTCCTCCAGGCCCTTAAGGCAGCATCCCATGCCACTTTGCTACTGACTCGTTTCGTGACATAACCCCCTTACAATCCCTTTTAAGCGCTCCTTCCTTAGCTCCCCCTTGCCTTAACGCCAAAGGTAAAAATAAAACATCTTTGTGCTTCCATCAGGACTCGAACGTGAGTCCTCCCTCCTGCACTCCCCTGCACCTTAGCGCCCCAAGCCACTATGCCAATTAATTCCTTGTGTCCAACTTCTCCCAAAATTTTCTCTTAACCCCTATCTCACCTAGCTCCCTCCTCTTAGGCACTAAAAAGAAATTTTCAGCCCTAAGTCAGACCTAGCCTGGGGTTATGAATAAACCCTAAAATATGTCAAGCAATCAAGCATATATATTTCTTCAAGCACACATATGGGAAAAATAATTAAATTACAAACAACCCCTAGTTCAGGATGTTACAGTTCTACCCCCCTTAAAAATAATTTCAGCCTCGAAATTACCTGGATCAGAAGAGTTGGGGGTATTGCTGCGGCATCACATCCTCGGGTTCCCATGTGGCCTCCTCCGTACCATGGTTTCGCCATAGCACTTTTACCAAAGGCACTGACTTCCTCCTCAAAACCTTGACATCTCGATCCAAAATCTGTACCGGCTCCTCCTCGAAAGACAAGTATAAGTTCACTTCAATTTCCGCAACCGGCACTACGTGTGACAGATCTGATCGATAGTGCCTCAGCATCAAAACATGGAAGATGCCATGGATCCGCTGCACGAGAACTCAAGTCGGTAAGCTACTAGGTCCCACACGTTTCAACATCGTATGCGGCCGATGAACCTAGGGCTTAGCTTGCCCTTTCGCCAAACCTCGGCACCTTCTTCCAAGGTGATACCCTCAAGAAGACCTTATCGCCCATCGTGATACTCCACATCCTGCGCTTAAGATCGGTAGGATTTACCTTTGTCAAGCGCCTCCTTAAGGCGAGCCGAATTACTCTAACCTTATCTTCCGTCTACGCCACTAACTCCGGACCCAACATCCGGCGTTCTCCACTCTGTCCAACACGTAGGAGTACGGCATTTTGACCATCTGATTGCCTCATATGGTGCCATCGAATACTCGCTGATAACTATTGTTATAAGCGAATTACGCAAAGGTAGGTACTCCTTCCAACTACCACGAAGTCCAAAACACACCCCTTAACATGTCTTCCAACACTTGGATTACCTCTCGATTATCCATCAGACTGCGGATGAAAAGTCGTCTTTGAAATTCAACCTCATGCCTAACTCCTGATGTAAGGCCTTCCAAAATCTCGAAGTGAATTGGGGATCCCAATCTGAGATAATGGACACCGGTACTCCATGCAACCGCACTATCTCTGCTATATACAGCTTGGCTAACCTTTGAAGCGAGTAGTCAACCCTTACCGATATGAAATGGGCCGACTTGGTCAACCGGTCTACTATTACCCAAACTGCATCTTTCTTACTAGGCGTAAGGGAAGCCCACTTACGAAATCCATAGTAATCTCCTCCCATTTCCACTGCGGGATCTTTACCGGCTGTAACAGCCCTGATGGTAATTGATGCTCATCCTTAACTTGCTGGCATGTTAGACACTTTCCCACCAACTCGGTTACTTCCCGCTTAAGACCTGGCCACCAAAATTGCTCCCTTAGATCCCGATACATCTTGCTACTTCCCGGGTGTATAGCGTACGGACTGCTATGAGCTTCTTTAAGGATTCGCTGCCTCAAATCATCATCCTTAGGCATACATACTCTCCCCTAAAAATACAACACCGCATCACTACCCAAGCTAAACCCTTCGGCCTCACCATTCTGTACTTGCAACCTCCAAGTACTCAAAGCTTCGTCGATCATCTGCCTTTCTTTAACATCATCAATCCAAGATGACTTCACTTGTAACTCTGCCAAAAGGCTCCCATCCTCATAGAGACTTAAGTGAGCAAACATTGCTCGCAAATTGCTACCACCTTTCGGCTCAATGCATCAGCTACCACATTAGCCTTACCCGGATGGTATTCGATTGAGCAGTCATAGTCCTTCAGCAACTCAATCCACCTCTGCTGCCTCAGATTTAAATCTTACTGAGTCAAGAGGTACTTCGGACTCTTGTGATGCGTGTACACTCACCGACTTTTCCCTATACAGATAGTGCCTCCAAATCTTCAAGGCAAAAACCACGTGACCAATTCCAAATCATGTGTCGGATAGTTAGCTTCGTGAGGCCTCAACTACCGTGACGCATAGCGACCACCTTCCTTCTTGCATCAAGACACACCCTAAAGCGATATCGATGCATCACAATATATAGTGAATTCCTTTCACCTCAGTGAATCAAGGCTGGTGCTTCTATCAAGATCCTCTTCAGCTTATCAAAACTCTCCTGCTGCTTCTCAGACCACACAAACGGAACTCCTTTCCTCAATAGATTAGTTAACGGTGCAGCGATTAATAAGAAATTTTCCATGAATCTCCTATAATATCCTGCCAACCCCAGAAAACTCTGAATTTTCGTAACTGACCTGGATGGTTTCCATTCCAATACTGCCTCAATCTTACGGGATCCACCACGATTCCCTCATTTGAAACAACATGCCCTAGAAAGTTACCTCCTTAGCGAACTCACACTTCTTTGAATTTGGCGTACAAGCTGTTTCTCTTAGAACTTGCGAGAACCATATGAAGATGTACGTCATGTTCCTCCTCAGACTTCGAGTACACCAAAATGTTGTCTATGAATACCACGACGAACCGATCCAGATAGGGTTGGAAAACTCGGTTTATCATGTCCATAAACACGGCTGGTGCATTCGCCAGCCCAAAAGGCATTACCAGAAACTCGTAGTGCCCATACCGAGTACGGAATGTCGTCTTATGGACATCAGCCTCCTTCACCTTAAGCTGATGGTACCCTGACCTAAGGTCGATCTTAGAGAACACCGATGCACCCTTGAGTTGATCGAACAAATCATCAATCCTGGGTAAAGGATACATGTTCTTTATTGTCAACTTATTCAGCTGTCGATAGTCTATACACATTCTCATTGTCCCATCCTTCTTCTTGACAAAAAGAACTGGAGCTCCCCAAGGCGATAGACTTGGTCGGATGAACCCTCTATCCAACAATTCCTGAATCTGAGCCTTCAACTCTACCAATTCTTTAGGCGCCATCTGATACGGAGCTATAGATACTGGCGTGATTCTGGGTAACAAATCTATACCAAATTCAACCTCACGGTCCGGAGGTAAACCCGGGAGTTCCTCTGGAAACACATCGACATATTCCCTTACGGTTCGGACATCCCTCACAGCTGCATCCTTGGCTTCCAAAGCACAAACATGCACTACATATGCTTCACAACCTTTCCTCACCATCTTTTCCGCCTTCAATGCAGAAACCAGATTAGATAGGTAATCTCTCCTTTTACCTATCATTACCACCTCTTCTCCTTCCATGGTCTTTAACACCATAAGCTTAGCTGTGCAATCCAGGGTAACCTGATACGTTACTAGCCAATCCATCCCGAGGATTAGATCAAACTCTCGAAACGGTAGTTCCTTCAAATCACCAAGAACACGACCCCTTGGAGTTCTAGGGGTACATTCCTATAGAGTTTACTTACTTCTACAGAGTGACCTAGAGGGCTTAATACCGTCATCTTCCTAGAAGTAAGCTTAGAGTCTAAGTGCAGAGTTTTCACTACGCTACTAGCAATATATGAGTGGGTTGAGCCAATATCAATTAAGGTGCTATAGGGTACTCCGAAGATCAAAAACATACCAGTTATGACGTCTGGTGCGTCGCCCTCCTCCTGACGCCTCGCGGCATAGACCAAACCAGGTTGCCTAGCCTCAGTACCACCAGTACCTCCCTCGGTGCCCCACAACCTCTGCCAGCACCATTACCTCCTCTTCCTGCACCACGACCTCTCGGTGGCTGTTGGTTATCCCTCCTATTCGGTGCACGATCCTGACCCTCTGGCCTCAGCCTAGCTGCCTTTTTCGGACAATCTCTAACTCGATGTTCCGTGGACCCACATTTGAAGCATCCCCGATTACCATTCCAACACTCTCTCGTGTGAGACTTTTCACACCGAGCACACCGTGGCGGACATCGAGGATTAGTAGCAGTAGTAGGCCTAGCAGCTTGATCCGACCCACCATACCTCGTCCTCTTCTTGATTACCAGAAAACTTTGAAGATCCGGAGCTCCTCTTATTCTAACTCCTATCCTGATTCCGCCTAACTGACTGTCTTACCCTTTCAGCAACCTTAGACTTCTCCACTAGGGACGGCGAACTCTCGTTCTGTTGTGGAGCTATCATCATCCTCAGCTCATCTCTCAGCCCATCTTGAATCGACACGGCGTTCATGCTCGGTACCCACAATACCATAAGCATACCGCTCAACCGGAGAAATTGACCTCATACTCCACCTTTGTCTTATTACCCTGAACCAGGTTCAAGAAAGCCTTCCGCTGCGCATCCACGTAGCTAGTTCCTATGTATTTCTTTTGGTAGGCAGCTTTAAAGAATTCCCATGTGAGATCCTCCGCCATCGTTCCATCCCTTACAATGAGCCACCACTGATATGACTCATCCCGAAGCAGAGAGATTATACCCTTCAACTTTTCCTCATTTGTAAAATCGGGTCACCCATGATCCTCTCGGTTGATTCCAACCAATACTCACAAGACTTTGGGTGCCACTCCGAAACTCCTCTAAACACCTCGCTCCGTTAGCTTGAGTCGTTCAACCCGGTTTATGGGCTCCTGCACTGCTTTGCCTTTGGCAACTCATTCCAATACTCGTAGTACAACTTGGGATACTACATCGTTACCATCGGTCTGATCTTGGAACTCAGTTTCCACCGCCGGCAGATCCGGCATCTCATTTCCAGACCCATGACCAAACCTTGCTGGCTCCGACAAGGTCATCCTACCCCTACCACGGCCACGCGACGGACGTCCACGCCCTCTTGTACTTATTCTTCTCATTCGCGTTTATCTGATTAAGAATTTTATGTATTATTAATACTGTTCACTGTTTACCCACGAGCAATTTTATGAGAAATAATTTTTAAGTGATTCCTTCGAAATCGAATTTACCTATGGTTCCAGTTTAAGGCTTATCTCCTAGTTCTAAGTACATGCATCACACAAACAACATTCACAAACCATAACTAACGTGTAGGGCCTTTTCAACATTTCACTATCCAGGGGTATTTTCATAATTTTAACCTATAGGGGTATTTTTGTAATTTTTCAAAAATAGAAGTTCTTGAATGATTTTGTCAAAAAGTATTTTGGAACTTTTAAATTCTCAGGGTATTTTGAAAAATTTTGAAATTCGAGGTATTTTGGTGATTTTGAAGCTCAGGGGCATTTTGGTAATAAACCAGGGTAACTTTGTAAAGTTTGATGATTCCGGGGTATTTCCAAACGTTGCAAAACTTTGAGGGTTCTTTTTAAGAATTTGTTTTCCAAGTTGATAGTGTTGCAAAAATTTTAAAAATTAGGGTCATTTTGGTAATTCTGTAGGTTAGGGGCAATTTCGTAATTTTCCAAAGTTATGATATTTTGATATTTTGCAAATTAAGGTTTTTGGGCACTTATATGTAATGAGAATTTTGATTAAAACTGTGGGTATTTTGGGAATTTCATAAACCAAGGGCATTTTTGTGATTTTACCCCTAGGGGTATTTTAGTAATTCTACAAATCAGAAAAAAAAAATTCAGAAAAATGTTGTAAAACAATAGTTCTCACACATTAAAAGAAATTTTAAGAGTTTTAAAACTAGGGTTTTATGAAAATACGGCTAGTTTCCTTTCGAGTTTTAGTTAGGGTTTAGCCCATGAATAAGTCCTATTGGTTAGGGTGAGCCGAAGCTACGCACTGGTAGGATTCAGTGGAGAGGAGGTGAGTCATGATTTGCTTAAATACCAAGCTCCCACGAATACCAATCCTAGACATGTGCACCATGGTTACCACACCTAACTTCGTGACTTAGACATAGGTTTGTTTAATTAAGCAATTAAGTCTTATGTAGTAGTTGGGGTAGACTAGTCCTAGAGTTCAAGTACCTACCATTCTATTCTCGTTCCCAAGTTACCCTTTACCCTTATCAAGTATTCACAGAGCGATCAGAGATACTTACAGGCGGATAGGTGCGGAGACTCGATGCCATGTTGTTGAGATGAAAACCATTTCCATAATAATTCACAAAGGCCTACAAAATGTTTTGGGCCAGGCCCCACAATGAAGTTTTGAGCTGGGCTCGATACAAAAATGTAACACCCCAAACCCAGCCCATGAGCCTTGACCGGATCTGGTATGTCACAAAGTAAAACGTTTGAAAGATTCTGATTAACTGGTGAAAATTTAAAAATACTGTTAAGGTTATAAAACAATGTTTGATAAAACTCAGGAGGGTTTTATTTTTCCAAACATGGTTGTGTTGAAAACCTTTGAAAACATTTGATCATTTAAGTTTTAAAATTCATCAGAGATATTGTTAACTTGGTGAACTTTGCTACCCGATAGTAACATTTTTGAAAACTCGTAGAAGTTACTTAATTTGAAAATGTTACTTTTAACCAATTCACTTAACATTTTATAGTTTCATTTGTAACGCAGTATAAATAAAGTAAAAACAACTATGTAAACATCCAAAATAATAACTAGCGGCCTTATTACAACCCAAATTAAAAATTTAGTAAATAAACACACTTAAACTGTATTAAATAAATCCCAAATCCAAGGAACAAGCATGGTAGCCTCGAGTCCTCTCGGCTCCATCTCCATGATCTACTCATCTACAAAATAATATGGGAAGGGGTGAGTCACCAAGACTCAGTGTATAAATCCCCAACCCGGAAGTGCAACTCATACACAAATTATTAGTATAACATGCAAACATGCAACCCAACCTAACCATCCATACTCCTTAAATTACCCCGTGTGGTCAAAACCACTGGTGGTCAAAACCACTAGTGACCGGAGTCACAAATCAAGTGATGGGCCAACCCATCATGTGGTCAAAACCACTGATGACCATAAGTCACAATTATCAATATGTGGTCAAAACCACTGGTGGTACCAAACCACTGGGACTTAGTCACATTTTATATCAACGGTGTGGTCAAAACCACTGGTGACCGAAGTCACAATTAAACTGATGGGGCCAACCCATCTTGTGGTCAAAACCATTGGTGACAGTCCATAGAGAAAATCCCCCTCCTCTCATCAATCCCATTACCAACATGCTCATATCATTCTTAACATGTTATCGTAAATCATGCATAATAGTCATGGCATAGCATATTACCCATCATGTCAACCATAATAGATTTTAAATCACAAGTGACTTACCTGGAATCCATGCTCATGTCCACAAGCAGATCACTACCACAATGGTTAAATCGTAACATAATAGCAATGCTAACTAATAAAGTGTGTAAGAGTTTTACACACCTGTTACTAACGCGAATCCTAGATCCCGAAGATCAGATCTACTGTGCTAGATCCTTTGACCCTATATTCGGCCAACATCAAGGTTAGTGACATAGGCCTTTTCGGCCATAACCATAGATCCCGAAACCAAGCAAAAGTCATTCGGCCATGTCCACTTACCCCTTACTAACCGATTGAAGAAGAAATCCTGAAATTGCCACTTGTCCCTTAAGTAGTCGAGATCCTACACACCATATGTCAGATTCGATTTTAATACATAAATCCATATTCAAAGCCCTTGGCCGAAACTATATGTCACCTTACCTTGAAGAAGCGAAACCCGAAGGACACCTTCAAAGCCCCTTAGCGTCGGCTACACACAAAAGATACACTATTAAGACCCCACACCTATTCGGCCAACCCTACCAAGGCCTAACACAAGCTTTCGGCATAACAATAGAAAAGTAGAGGAACCGAATACCAAATAGGAGCACTTACCACTCTTGGCTTACCACAACGATTACTTCCCGGAATCACCCTCTACGAAGAAATGGTTGGAGTAATTTGTGACCGAAGGCACTCAAATGGTGATGAGAAAGAGAGTAGAGAATGGCTATGAGGTTCGGCTGCCACCTTATTTGAAAGAAATATAAAATCAAGGTTTCAAAAGAAAGATGAGAAGAATTTCGGCAAGGCACCAAATGGTTTGAAAAAAAAAAAAGAATTCTCTTTACTAAAAATCGGCATACACTCCTTAATCACCTTTCAAAGCCGAAAATACTACTCTAATGAATCCTATAATCGGCCATCACACTTCTACTTATCTAATCCCCATAAAATCTCTTATTTTATCCCTATATCACCTATCCAAAATAATTAAAATAAGGCCACTCTTTCTATCTTAACTACATAAATAAATAAAAAGATAAAAGCCAGCATTTATCCAACTCTTCCAGCTGAAATTATCAAACTTATCCCCAACCGTTTGAGAGTCCATGTGCAGGCCACCAGCTCTTCTCCTTGACTCCAAAAAAAAAATAAAATCCATCCATGTTGCTTCCCCTAGGTTTCGAACCCAAGACCTGCTGGAGACATTCCACGCCTCCAGCCACTCTACCACATCGACTTTCATGTCCAACAACCTTGCCATTTATTTTTAAGGCTTTCCCAGCTTAACCCCTTCCTCTTTAACGTCAAAAAAGCCCAAAAATAAACACGTCCCATGCGGCCACCATGATTCGAACTCCAGTCCTGCCCAGGCGTCTCCTCCAGGCCTTTAAGGCAGCATCCCATGCCACTTTGCTACTGACTCATTTCGTGACATAACCCCCTTACAATCCCTTTTAAGCGCTCCTTCCTTAGCTCCCCCTTACCTTAACGCCAAAGGCAAAAATAAAACATCCTTGCGCTTCCATCAGGACTCGAACGTGAGTCCTCCCTCCTGCACTCCCCTGCACCTTAGCGCCCCAAGCCACTATGCCAATTAATTCCTTGTGTCCAACTTCTCCCAAAATTTTCTCTTAACCCCTATCTCACTTAGCTCCCTCCTCTTAGGCACTAAAAAGAAATTTTTAGCCCTAAGTCAGACCTAGCCCGGGGTTATGACTAGACCCTAAAATATGTCAAGCAATCAAGCATATATATTTCTTCAAGCACACATATGGGAAAAATAATTAAATTGCAAACAACCCCTAGTTCAGGATGCTACACGTCACCCCCTTGCCTCTTATGTGGCGTCACTTTGCCACTACACCACACACTCTACTTGTGTCTTTTTCTCCACATTTTATTCTTAAAGCCTACTACTAACTCCTAGGGTTTTATTCACCTAAAACCAAAATTTTTCCTAAGGCCTAACTTGAACCCGGGACTTCATAAAAGCCCCCTAACCTTTCAAAATCACTCACATACTAGATCCAACTTGCACTAATACCGTTCTCTTATTCCTAAAAATTTTAAACGCTCCTACGTCTAAAGCCCAATGGGCCCAATCCTACTAGGCCCAACTTTGGGATGTTACAGTACAGGTTCTTACTCGAAACTCATGAGATATGAGCTTAGTTATGACTCCTTAATGGTAAGGATGAAATTGAGTAAGTTTTATATATGAGAATGATTTTGGGACGATCTTATAATTTTTGGCTTATACTTGTGATGTGTAAATATGTAGTAAATCTACCATTGCTAAATCAAGAATGTTGTGCTGATTTATAATATGCTATGTGTTTAAAGATGCATGGTTGATGTTGTTACTTATTTATATGCAACTTACTAAGCTTTATGCTTACTCCCTCTCTTTTCCATTTTCTTATAGTGCCGCCAAACAAGCTCGGGGATCAACAGATGTCAAAGGCATCGATCACACTATCAATTGAAGCATTTAGTATAGTTAGTCTTATTATTTTAAGTATGGCATGTATAGGGACTGGGTCTTTTTGTTAAGTGTCATATTGTATTGGCTTGTCATGAAGTTGATCCATTTTGTCTAAGGCCATGGATAATGGCTAATATTTGTTGTTGATTTATGCAAATGATTATGTTTTTCATGATTGAGCAAATTGCACAGTTGAGTATTTGGTATATTAATGCATGAATGAGTAAGTCGCATGATTGGATTGATAAAGTATGTGATAAGTTTTGCATGTGAATGGAGTGTAGTGGCCTTGATGTGTGTATGTCTTAGTTGTGGCTGATTTGGTCAGATGTTTATGTGTGGATTGGTGTTTCTTAGTGTGGCTTATGTTGGTGCAAGTAAGGGTGGCAAAAAGGGCTTGGTAAATAGCCTTATTTTTGTCCACACGGGTAGACACATGGCCTTGGGTCTAGGCCATACGTGACACACAGTTGCCCTATGGGTATGTGTTGAGGCCATGTGTCCCCTGCACCTAAATTGTAAAAACTCAAGTTAGCACACGGACTGGGCACACGGGCGTGTGCCAGGCCGTGTGACATCCTGACTTCTCGCGAAGCACAAGCCAAGCTCGCGCATGGGCTAAGGACATGGCCATGCCAGCCACACGGCCGTGCCCCAAGTCCATACAGGCATATGTCCCTATTTTCAATAAAATTTCCTAAAGTTTTTTAAGGTTTCCGGTTTAGTCCTGAACCATTTCTAAAGTATGTTTTGGGCCTCGTAGGCCCATATTAGGAACTTCAAGATGAAACTTGAAAAGTTTTAAATTTGAACGAAATTTCATAACCCGGAAATGTTTCTATGCATGTTATTAAGTTAGGTAACGCCTCGTACCTTATTTCGGTATAAGATACGGGTAAGAGGTGTTACACTTATGCTCACCTAAGTATAGAAACATGAATTTAAAGGATTAAGAGCATCAAATTCACTAATTCACACAATAAATCATCCAAAAACGCATCAAGAATGGGATTAAAAACATGTTACTTTTATGGCTTATCAAATGTGCTATGTTGTAATATAACACCCCAAAATGTGAGGTTTGAAATTTTGCTGAATTGGCTTAAATTCCATGATATGCTTGAATGGCTAGGTATTTGAGTGTATTTGGGGGTTCTTAGGAGGCCTGGGTTCGAGTTGAGCCTAGGTAAATTTTTAGTTTTTGCTCTTAAGAGGAATGGGTTGTTAGTAGTAGACTTATGTATAAATCTGTGTGTTTTTGTGTCACAAAAAGAGCTAGTGACTTGGTGGCTATGGCGTCACTGGGATGGCAAGAGGAGTGGGGTTCGAATCCCATGACATGCAAATGTGGGGCTTTTATTTTGTCATGATGGTGCAAGAGGTGGAGTTTGGATCAAACTCTGTAAAGGAGGTTGAAGAATTGGTCAACAATTTCGAATGGGAGGCTGGGAGCAATTCAAGGAGGATTTGGTGGAAAGTTGAAGGAGTTGGGATGTGGAGGATTCTTGGCCAAGTGGGAAAGTTAAAGTTAGGGGAATTCGGCTTAAGCGGTTTGATGGGACCATTTTCGGCAGTTTGGTGGGAGGATAAAATCGAAAACTCTCTCTGTATTTTAGTGCCTTTCTTTATTCTTTTTTTCATTTCGGGATTACTTCTTTGTGGCATTCCATGCAACTTGTTGACCATTCAAGTTTCTTCTTCCTATTTTATTTTTGGCTCTCAACTGTCATTCTTTTTGTCAAGCACAACACCAACTACCCATTTGCTGAATTCATTACGAAAACCTACGCTTCTTCTTCACATCCTTCTACCGAATCACCTTTTCTCCTTTCAGTTTCTCTTTTGGCCGAACACAACCTCTTCTTTTCCCTCTGTTTATTCTTTTCTTTTCTTTGCAAGTTAGCCGAACACTCCCTCTCTTAAACCTTGGTTTATCTTGTGCTGGCCGAATCTATTAAGGTCTAAGTACCTTCTTCTCCTCGTTCCTAATCGTTTCGAACCTCTTCGATTGGTTGGTAAGTGGTGACTTTAGCCGAATCTAGGTTGGCTTTATTCCCCTTATTCAATTTTGTTTCTCTTAGGTCGAAAGGTTTTTCCCTAGTTATCATGGGAATATGTATTGCTAACACCTTCTTTCTTGTCGAATGTTGCTAGGGACTCTTTTTCCTTAACAAAGGGGTAGGCCAATTATTTGTTTCACTACAAGGGATCTTTCATTTCGTGGTAAGTAAGTTAGTTTGATTAAAGCGTTTCAATACTATGGTTTAACAAGGGTTTGTGACTAATTAATGGGCGGTTGTTATCATAGGTGTTTTGGAAGTGCTTCAAACTACAACTCGTAACAGGTGTGTAATCGTACACCCAATACCATACTGTTAAAATGTTGGATAAAGGTGTATTCACACCCTTGTGCTACGGTGATTCAGAAAAAGCTGAAATGCTAAACTTTTGGCATCGGAGGGCCCACGAGAGTGTGAACGCTCGTAGGGATAAATTGAGCCACAGTCGTTGGTGTAGACCGTAGAAGCTGCCACGAAAGTTCTCGTGGGCTTAGGTCGTAATAGGCATAATTGGGCCGAAATGAACCAGGTGGGCCCAATGGGCTCATGAGCCCCACAGGGACGAAATCCATGGTAAGTGACTGAAATTGGGCTAAATGGGCCGCACGAGCATGTGGGCCCACTTGGGCCAAATAGTGGGCTTTGGGCCCAATTACACCATTTTGGCCAGATAAGTTATTCGAGTCGTTCAAAACAACGGTAGGCCTAAGGTAAGATCGTAAAATTATCAAAATCCCCTTGATGGGTAAAATTTCCAAAATACCCTCAATAGGTAAATTTACCGAAATACCCTCGATGGGTGAAATTATTGAAATACCCTCGATGGGTGAAATTATCGAAATACCCTCGAAGGGTAAAATTACTAAAATACCCTCGATGCATGAAATTACCATTTTACCCCTAACTAAAAAAATGACCGTTATACCCCTAGTGGTAGTGTAAGTGATGTATGTGTGATATTTGTATGACTAATCATGATTTTGACATACTGCATACATGAATTATTTATGACATGACATTCTGCATTGAGGTTGGAATTTGTAATTGGAGGAAGCACTGTACTAGTGGCTCTGCCATGTTTTACTGATCTAGTGGCTTCACCACGTATTCTGATCTTAGTGGCTTGGCCCACGTTTACTGTCATTAGCAGCCTTGTTGCTTTACTACTAGTAGTGATGCTGCGATTTTGGTGTGTTGACTGGGTAGGTCGACTTGGTCCCCACATGGTGTGTTGGTTGGTATGGGTGGTGTGTTGGCTAGATTGGGTTGGGCTGCATATTGTTCTATTTTGTATCATTTGGGCTTAGGCCCACACTGCTACTGTATAGGGCTAAAGCCCAGACCGAACTGATACTGAATAGGGCTCAGGCCCAGACTATTATTGCATGATTAGGGATTACATACTGAGTTCTCGTAACTCATCCTTTCTTTAACTGTGCAGGTAATCCCCAGCCTTAGATGATTTGGAGCTGAGAGGGACTCAGAGGTGGCCACACGCTCGATATGAGTTAATCTTAGACTTATTTATTTTATTTTTAATATTTTGGGTTAATAAATATGTAATAAGGCCATTTGGGGTTTTTAACTTTTATTTGGTGTTTCTCTTTACTTCAACCTGCTAGTCTAGGAAACACGGGTTTTGGAACAATAATTGTTATTGAAAAATCACGTTTCCAAATCTTAAAGTTTGCAACTAAAAAGGGCTTCCATGGTTTTATTTCAGATTGATAAGCTTATAACAATTTATTCGACCTATAATTAGACAACAAGGTTTTACAACACTAACATTTTTCAACAATTGTTAAATGGGATTTTAAATTTAGTAACGAACTTTTATCGACAAACTTGGTTTTCAAACAACACTTCGATGTGATACGTCCAATCCGGTCGTAACGTCTAGGCCTGGTTTGGGGTGTTACATGTAAGGCATCATAACATATCTCCACACACACATATACAAGTACCTATCTAATGTTTATGGCATGCCAATTGTATCCTAACTAATCTACCAATCTCATAAGGACATTCATTTTATAATCAATTAAAAGATTCACAATTCACATAATTGGTCTCATATAACACTTATACCTCCTTGATGCATAATGGCACCCAAATATCACATATACAAATTCATATTGTCACCTAAATGACCCGTATTGCCACACAATGCCCTATATTATTATATGAGTGCTTAGAAAATTATCCCGTTTTACATATAACACAAGTTATTATTATTTCTTAATTCACTTATTCATTTTATCTTTAGGCGACAATGTCACCATAACACTTTCCGAATAATTTATGTCATGTGTTTCCAAATTACCGATAGGTCATTTTACCGATATGAGTTCTCATTTTCACAATTATTACTTATCACATTAGATAAAAGCTTCTCTTAGCCATATCTTAATCTTATATTTTCACCATTTTGCTTTATTAAACATATTAACATGTGTGTTCATTCCAACCATCAAACTTATGCCATGACATTTATTTTCTCAAAACATAATACCAATCTTATTTTTATACAAATTAAACTAAGGTTATTAGTGTTACCATTTCTCTTTCCCATTTATCACAACACATCAAATCATATTTCCACACATTTTAACACATAATTTATTTAATCATTTATTTCACTAATTATCATATTCCATAATCACATCATTAATGGGAAAGATATCAAATCCAATGATACTTATCTTTTGAATATACTTATTCTCAAAACTAAGTTTTCTACACCTTATCTCCTCCCTCATACAAGCTTGGGGGTTCAATTTCCATCATTCCTCCTTTTCTCATAAATCCAAAATATAATAAAAGCATTAGTATTCAAGCTCTCATAGCTTTCTAATAGCATCAATCACAAATATGAAATAAAAGAATGATGGAAACATCGTTTCTTACTTTATTTGAAATTTTCTCTCTCTAATTTGATCTTTTTTTTAATTAAACTCATACAAACCCTAAATTAGAAATAGAGAGATTTATGTGGGAAATGAGTTTAGGAGGTGATTTCCTAAGTGGTTCTAGTGAAAAGTTAATATGGAAGGTTGAAATGTACGATTGATTTGAAGAAAAAGACAAGGAAATGAAGAAAAGAAGTCCTCCCATGGAAGAAGATGGAGAGAGTCCGCTAGTAGGGGCTGACCGGGGGGTGCATTTCATCTTCTTCTTTTTTTTCTAAAGAAAAAATATCCAAACCAAAAGTCAAAGGTTCAAGGGAAATTAAGTAAAATGTATAGTCCAACTTTAATCTCCATGAAATATTCACATGCAAAGACTCATATTCAGTATCAATCATATAATATTTCCCAAAAAACCTACTTCCAGCAAAATGAGCAAAATAACTCTATATGTAAAATTTGCACTCTAATCCTTTTCTTTAATTTTATTCTTTCATCCATTCTATTTATATTTTATTTTCTAACTGCTATCAATTTCATTCAATAATCAAAAGTCAATTTAAATCTTCAAATTCTGCTTCCACCCATGCCAATGTGAATAATATCCTCTTCCAAAATAGAATCACTACCTCATGAGACAATCCTTACATGACATAATTCAAGCATCTACAATAAAAATTTTAATTGAATTGGTGTAACGAGTTAATCGCATATCAATTATATCAATAAAATAAAATATTATTATTTTTCAAAATAAATTATATGATTTTGAGGATTTTTTTTTGTTATTTTATATTTTCATATAAAATAAAAAATATACATATATAATAAGATTTAAACCTATACCTTTTTAATTTTCATATTTATATTTTACAATTCAACTAAAAGTTTATTTATATTTTTATCAATTTTAAAGTTGGTTTTCATTCACAAAGTAGATTTACCATAATAATAATAATAATAATAATAATAATAATAATAATAATAATCAGTGAAAAGAGCGAGCCAACAACACCGAGTCCGAGGTCCACCAACATCAACATAAACAAACAAAACAACCGTCCATCTCGCATGTGCTCGAACCGACAACAGTCTTCCCACGTGTGACTTTCTTTGTTTTTTCTTAAGCTTCAACCCCTACGTTTTTTATACAAAATAAAATCTCTCCTGTTAATATATCTTTTTAGTTTTGATCTTTGCTCTTCTTTTTGGTGAATTAAAAATAAGGTTTTATTATAAAAGTATAGCAAATTAAATGGTGAAAAGAGAAAAGGTTGATACTTAGTACTTTTTATGTGTCCTTTTATTACTTTATAGATCTTTGAGTCTCACTTCCCACACCTCCCCGTTCTTATTCTTTCTAGTTTCGTATTTTTTTTCTTCAAGTTATATAAACATAAAAGATTTTCCATTTCTGTACCTTGAAGAAAGAAAGGTGGTTCTTTTTCTTGCATTCTTACAAAGGTACGTCTCTTTTTCTTTTTCTTTTTCCTTTTAAATGACTGCTTTGATTTCAAATGTTTGTCTTTGTAGGTTTGGTTTGAGTTGTTGTTCTAACTTTGACACTATGTTTTTTTCACTCTTTTAAGTCATGTAAAATGTCAATAATGCATGACAGTGATATATGGTTCATATTTTTTTCTTTTGCTTGTGGTTAACTCCTTTTTTTTCTCTTGTGTTTGGGATAACGGGTTTTCTTGCTTTAGATCTGTTCTTGTTTCTTCTTGTACAAAACGCAGCTTTGGTTGTTTTGCTATATATTCTGATAAATGTTTCAGTTTTAATGCTATTTGGTAACCGGGAAAATTGTTTAAAGAGCCTTCAAGTTCGCTTCTTTGATTGCTAACTGCATTGAATGCTTCTTTACTAATGATTATTGACAAGTACGTATGAACTGTTTCGCTATTATTATACGAAGTTTTCTTCCCTTTAGCTCGGCTACTAAATGGAGCTTATAAGTTGTAAATTTGTTTATTATTATCGAAATTCTAATTTTTCTGATAACCGTAGCTGCTGCTTGCACAACTGTTGAGTGTTGTTTAGAAGCAAGATGCAGAAGCCGCCGCCACAATCAGTAGACTTTGCCCTAAAGCAGACCTCACCCAACATCGGGGCCGGGGCAGTCACCGGTGATAAGCTTTCGTGCACCTATGACCTTGTGGAGCAAATGCAATACCTGTACGTTCGAGTTGTGAAGGCTAAGGATTTACCTGGAAAAGATGTCACTGGTAGCTGTGATCCTTATGTGGAGGTTAAACTTGGGAACTACAAGGGAGTAACTAAGCATTTCGAGAAGAAAAGCAATCCTGAATGGAACCAAGTATTTGGATTCTCAAAAGAAAGAATTCAAGCTTCTATTTTGGAAGTGTTTGTGAAGGACAAGGATGTTGTTGTAGATGATTTAATCGGCAGGGTTGTGTTCGATGTCAATGAAATTCCGAAGAGGGTTCCTCCCGACAGCCCATTGGCGCCACAGTGGTATAGATTGGAAGATCGAAAGGGTAATAAAGCAAAGGGAGAACTCATGCTGGCTGTTTGGATGGGAACTCAAGCAGATGAGGCATTTCCGGATGCGTGGCATTCAGATGCTGCATCAGTTGGCCCAGATGGTGTTACAAACATTCGATCAAAAGTGTATCTTTCCCCCAAGCTTTGGTATGTGAGGGTGAATGTCATTGAAGCTCAAGACTTGGTACCTAGTGATAAAGGCAGGTTCCCTGAAGTATTTGTGAAAGCTGTTCTTGGAAATCAGGCTTTGAGAACTAGAATGTCTCCGAGTAAGACCATCAATCCAATGTGGAATGAGGACTTGATGTTTGTA
Source organism: Gossypium rotundifolium (assembly GCA_025506655.1). Classification (NCBI taxonomy): domain Eukaryota; kingdom Viridiplantae; phylum Streptophyta; class Magnoliopsida; order Malvales; family Malvaceae; genus Gossypium; species Gossypium rotundifolium. The sequence goes on along the minus strand of CP106727.1, from coordinate 105,762,756 downwards.
GTTGCTGAACCTTTCGAGGAGCCATTGTTTCTATCCGTGGAAGATAGGGTGGGATCGAACAAGGATGAAACCTTGGGGAAGTGTGTGATTCCTTTACAGGTGGTTCAAAGAAGGTTAGACCATAAACCTGTGAATAGTCGGTGGCACAATCTCGAGAAACATGTGATTGTTGATGGAGAGAAAAAAGAAATGAAATTCGCCAGCCGGATTCACTTAAGGATCTGTTTAGAAGGAGGGTATCATGTTTTGGATGAATCTACACACTGCAGCAGTGATCTTAGGCCGACTGCAAAACAGCTATGGAGACCGAACATTGGAATTCTTGAACTGGGTATTCTAAGTGCCCACGGCCTGATGCCAATGAAAACAAAAGATGGACGAGGAACCACAGATGCTTATTGTGTGGCCAAGTATGGGCAGAAATGGATCCGGACAAGGACAATCGTTGACAATTTCATGCCGAGGTGGAATGAGCAGTACACTTGGGAGGTTTTCGATCCTTGTACTGTCATCACTATAGGGGTTTTTGATAATGGTCATATATACGGGGGAGCTGGAGGGGCAAAGGATGCAAGAATTGGGAAGGTAAGGATTCGGTTATCAACACTTGAAGCCGACAGGGTCTATACGCATTCGTATCCTCTACTGGTGCTACATTCTTCAGGGGTTAAAAAAACTGGTGAAGTTCAATTGGCTGTGAGGTTCACCTGCTCAACTTTGATTAACATGCTGCATATGTATTCGCATCCACTGTTGCCTAAGATGCACTACATCCACCCATTGTCTGTGATTCAGCTCGATAGCTTGAGGCACCAAGCTGTGCAGATTGTCTCTGTGAGGCTGAGCCGGGCGGAGCCACCATTGAGGAAGGAAGTTGTGGAGTACATGCTGGATGTTGATTCACATATGTGGAGCATGAGGAGAAGTAAATCAAACTTTTTCCGAATTATGGGAGTTCTAAGTGGGTTGATTGCAGTTGGAAAATGGTTTGATCAAATCTGCAATTGGAGAAACCCTATTACAACCATTTTGATTCATATCCTTTTCACTATATTGGTTCTTTACCCTGAGCTAATACTTCCCACAGTTTTTCTCTACCTTTTCCTAATCGGAATCTGGAACTACCGTTGGCGGCCACTGCACCCTCCTCACATGGATACGCGTCTGTCTCATGCCGATGCAGCTCATCCAGATGAACTAGACGAAGAGTTTGATACCTTCCCCACTTCCCGCCCATCTGATATCGTCAGGATGAGATATGATCGTCTCAGAAGTATAGGAGGGAGAGTTCAGACTGTGATTGGTGATCTGGCAACACAAGGGGAAAGGTTACAGTCTCTGCTAAGCTGGAGGGACCCGAGAGCAACCACCTTATTCGTGACATTCTGTTTGATCGCCGCCATAGTTCTTTATGTTACACCATTCCAAGTTGTGGCTCTTCTCATAGGACTTTATGCCCTAAGGCATCCTAGGTTCCGCCACAAACTTCCGTCAGTACCTCTTAACTTCTTTAGACGGTTGCCTGCGAGATCGGACAGCATGTTATGAGCATATCATTCAATGTCTAATTATGCAAATTAGCAAAGCAGGGCTCTTTAGCATGTGGCAAATGCAGGGTCCTGTTACATGATAATATGTAATTTGTGTCTGCCTTTGTTTAATAATAAATAAAAAAACCTAAGCTTCATTGTATTATTCAGATAAGCTTCTATACTCATTGATACTATCTACATAAGCCATCGTTCCAAGTATACGTTAAAAGTTCAAGAGACTTTTTTTTTTTTTATAGTTTAGTCTTTAGTATTTGAATCAAAAAGCATGGGACATGAATAGGTGAATGTACGAACTAATCAAATTAGTCATTTTATTATTAAGAGTAAGTTACACTCAAGGTCATTAAATTATTAGTAAATTTATGTTTCAATCACTCAATTTTAAAAATTTTAAAATAACCACTAAACTATTCAAAATTTTCATTTAAGTTATTAGACTATTCAAAATTTCTATTCAAGTCATTGAGATGTTAATTTTAAAAATAAAAATAATAATTAACAAGCACTAATTGATGAGTCGATAACCAATACATTGACCCAAGAACTTAAATAAAAACTTTCAAATAATTCAACAATCAAAATATAAACTTACTAACAATTTAATAACCTTAGTGCAACTTATCTCCATTATTAAATGAATCAATTTTAACAAAATTAACATTTATTATTTAAGAAAAATCATTTATTAACAAAATCAATATTTTAAAAGATTTTTATAATTCTACAAATAAAATATTATTTAAAGGAAAGAAACATTTTCATGTTATTGTTTAACCATAAATGTTCCATAAACTTCGACCATAATTGAGCATTTTAAATAGTAAAGAGATTAAATTAATATAGACTAATTTGATAAATCACTATATGAAAGGTACACCGATATTTATTTGATAAAAGCCCATGTCATCTCTTTTGGGAAAACACAAACATGATAAGGCAAGTGGTAATGCCAATCAGATCATTTATTATTATTATTATTCTTGGCCAGAAGCAGCAGCAGCCTTATCGTTACTTTCATTCTACATTTTTAACTGATATTCAAAACAGTCAAACGACTGGCGACCAAGCTTTACTCTCCTAGTGCTGGATTTGATTTCCTTTTCATGGACATATAGTTAATTACAACATCTAATTAAATTAACATACACCAAAACAAAAAAAAAAAAAAACTAGTTAGATAAATCATACAAGGATGCCTCCCTGCCTGCTTAACCAAACAATGAGCGATGATGGTACGATTCTCAGCTAACCAGCATGTGATCAAACCCTGCACCAGCCTTAAGTGTTGGCACCCGACTCACACCAACATTGTGAAGCAACTGTTGCAGCCACCTCCTAGTGGTTTGATCCTCCTATAACCATCATCAAACATGATAAATAATAATATTAATAAAGATGCACTGCACTGTCAAAAGTGAATGGATTTAAATAACCTCATGAAAGCCAACAACCAGCAGTTATCAATGACCACAACTCAATCAAACCTATAGCACCAACAAAAATCTGCTCTCCAAACTCAGCAGATATGTCAAGGATGGATCAACTTAAGTGCATAAAATACTAGAGATCAATAACTTCCATAGGTACTAGTATTTTTCTTCAGTATTATTATTATTAATACCATTTGACGTACCAAAAAACAAATTTCCATTTAACTAAACTAATGTTTAAACAAATATTCTAGTATCAAAGACAATTAAAGTCAATTTAATGTCTACAAGCATTTTAACTTCCACAGTTCCCTAAACTTACTTCTATATGTGTACAACTAAATTAGTATTACGCACGTGAATAACATTTTATATGGTTAATATTTTAACAAGCGACCCTCATATATGTCTAATTTTGAGTAGATTAAAATTTCTAACAAATTGATCAATATACAACTTTCAACTATCATGAAAAATAGAATGAAATTTAAATAACATGGGTTTGACAATAGCAATTTTTTTTTTTTTAATATGAATTAAACATGCAGTACTTACACGAAGACAAGTACTAAAAGTGGCATCGCGTAACATATCAGCAAGGCAACTTCTTAATGCATCACAAGCTCTGTATTACAAAGACAGGCAAAAGAAATCGTAAATTTAAGCATAGACCTCAAGAAAGAGAGTGAGCTTAAAGCCAAAATTTGACAAGTGACAGCATGATAACTTGACTAACAAACCTTGGGTTGTCTGACAATCTAAGATAACATCGAATAATATGTTTTAAAAGTCGTGAAGAGGGTTGCTCAGCAATTGCAGCAACCATATTTCCCAGAACTCGACCAACTGCAAAAAATCGCTCTGCAGTAGTGCAAATATAGTCCAACCCAACATCATCTAATAGAATCTTCTGAACTATAAAAGTGGCAACCTGCTACCAAATAATCATTTGTCACATTTCATGGAAGCAAGAACCTTATATATAAGTGTTAGTATTTTGGTACACTGGCAATGTAATTTTTTAACTCCACAAGCAGAGTTAAAAGATTGCCATGTGTCCCATTTCTTTTATATGCATATATATATTTTTAATATTTAACTATACCCTATAGGACACTTGCCATTGCCCAAACCTTGTTTGTGAGTTTAAAATTTGCACCATCAATGCGCCAATATTTTCCCTATATATAATCCAATGAATTATATCAACTCCAGCAATGAGGTACAACAGTTGTCAACTGAATTTCAATTTCAGATTTCATGGTTCACACAGCTCAAGTGAACAGAGATGCCAGCAAAAAGGGTAAATTGTCTGAGAAGGGGTTGGGGTGTATCTCATTACCACATTTATTAGCCAGTATATTACTAGTTCTTTGAAGAGAAACAACGCATTTAGAACATTCAAAACCCTTTATGAACTAGTCGTGCAAGATAAAACTCAACAACCATTTAAGAAGCAAAAGATACAAACCCTCACTGTCCCGAATTCTTAATGTGAAGATAGTTGGCAGGTACAGCAAAATTTGTTCTTAGCCAACTTAACAGAGGACTTGGAGAAAGAAGGGGGCATCAGCTAGAAATAGAAAAAGCCAAAAATATAGATTCCAATTACTCTGAAGCTATATAATATAGGCAAAGTTAAAACTTTGCATCTGCGTACTCTGGTGTGCATATGTGGGCCCTTGTCCAGACCATGTCCAAGAAAAACTAAAAATAGGGCATAGGAGTGCTAGTGGAGCCTAAATTTTGATACACAAACCCAACCATTTTAAAATAAAATTTATATTAGAAACAGATATGTCACTATAAAAAAGTTTTAATATATCATATATAAACACATCAAATATGCATTTACATGATAATGTTTTTTTCCATTTTATGGTATTTGTCTACCAGAAAAAATAAGGAAAATGGTGCACACACACGAAATATGGACTGCGATTGCAAGCCTGGGCAGGCTGCCCGTCCATGTAAACCTCCAGGCATGCATGTTAGCTATCAAACAATTCCACCAAATTTCACCACTTGAATAACAAACATAATTTAAAATGGAATACATAGGGAAACAGAAAAAGTTGCTAATTCAGCATAATTGAAAAAGAGATGTTAAGAATTAACAAACTCAACTGTTTTCGATAGTTCACTACCCATCTCCATCGTTCGGAGGCATAGTGGGATTATCTCCGTTGAAAGAAGGAAGCTAATAACTTCTGTATCATCAACATATAAAAGAAAGTAAACTAAGTTATAGATTTAGAAGCATTATGCGGACAACATTATGAATAATAACACAGATATAAATGCTAGTTTGGATCAAAATTGACTACTTGACTGTTGTAACTTTCCTAAATTAAGTGTTGCAAGCAAGCAGATATCAGTACATGTAATAAGCAAAAGGTACCTAATATTATACAAAACCAAACACAGAGCATCTATTGCATCCTGCCAAGTTTTGAGGGACTATAATAGGGGAAGCAAAAGAAAAGTTGTAATTTATTTTCCTCCCCCCCCCCCTTTTTTTTTTCCTTTTCTAGAGCATCTATTGCATGCTCTCAAATTAGTGGGGGACTATAACAGGAAAAGCAAAAGCAAGATATGTAATTTATTTTCCCTTTTTATCTTCTTCTCTGATACATCATCATTTTATGTTTATTAGTTGGGTGACACTACTAACTACCTACAAAATAAAGGGGAACATTCCTCTGAAGTCTGAACTCAAAGCAGCGCATAACAATGGTGCAATTCTCTAGTTCCAGATTTCCAGTAGTTCAGAGAATTAAATCCTAATAAACAAGAAATGTATAATTCCTAAAGATAGAAGAAAGTTTAAGTGAGACATATTTGGCAACCAAATTACAAAAAGATTTCTACGATAGCTATGGATGCTTTTCGTATACAACAATTAGTGCAAGTCTAATTGACAGTAAGTCCCAAAATGCTGCAATCCAAGTTAATAATCATCTGTTGCAGATCATGCGAAGTTCCTTGGTCCTATTTATAGCAGAGGGTAAATGGCATCTTCGTTTCTATAAGTTTTCATAGTAGATCATATATAAGGCTACTTCCATTCTCCCCATAATTCGCTTTGATTTTAGAATTCATTCACATCTTCCTGGATCATGCATATCCTTCAGCATAGTATGCTCTACTAACATGTACAATAGCATTATGATCCAAGAAGATCGCATTGCTGGCAACTCAATCAACTTAAATAAAAGAAAGAATTACCTTCACCAAGGCACCGATGACACCTAAGCTAGTCAGCCTCAAGTACTCAAAAGGCCTCGATTTACTTGTTGTATTAAGGAAAGGATACAGATAAAGGGGTATATGAGCTGCAAATGAAAAATAATTAGAGGCGCCAGTTAGAACACACACAATTTTATGTTGGAGACAAAAAGACTGTCATTCTTTACTATAGAAGAAGCAAGTAATATCAAGAACGTATAAGCATTTAAAATTTGGCCTCACGCAGCCTAAAAGGCATAGAGTGGGCAGAGGAAAGGACTTCTAGTTCAAAGTTACTTAGAAGAGACAATGACATGAATGTCCAACATAAACTCAAGTTTTCTGCTTTATAACCTCAAAAGTAAGAACAATTAAGAAACCAACTTACACCCTTTATCAATATTCTTCTCTTTTAACGAACTCAAAGGCTAAGAAAATGCATTAGATTGTAATTCATGAACATTCAAGTAATAATCCTCCATTTAATATTAATTTTCATAAATGTCCATTAAACCTTGCTTGTGGAGTTTAAAGTTCCACTACCAATACACAGGATAATTTTCCTTAAAAGAAAATCTTATAGTGAAAATAATATTTCAAGTATCACTTAAAATATTTAATTCCCAATTTTAGCATTGGTAAATCAAATATGAATGACTTGTATTAGGTGCTTAGACGCAATTGCATTATGACACTTGTCGAATATTTAGTCCTCAAAGTTAGGAGTTAGTTTCCTATTTTGTATATGTTAAAAAATCAGGAAACTAGTTAGTTTTTATTCTGTTTTAGTATTACTATTTTATAGGAGGTAGTTTCCTTATTTATTTATGTGTAGAAGTGTATATATATCATGTACCTATTCTGATTTGATATAGAAGATTAATTCATTCAAAATCTTCATGGTATCAGAGCATAGGAAATTCAGAAGAAAAAACCCTAGTCGTCAACCTCTCATTCTAGCACCCTAGCCATCACCCTCTCATTTCAGAATTCTCAGTTTTTTTCCGACAACCTCAGTTTTTTCTTCTCTGAAAAACAAAATCCGGAACGGCAAATGAAGCACTTAATTCCGTCTCTGAGACATATTCTCCTTCCAGCCCAAATCTGGTCCAACCCAGTTCCAGAAATTCTGGAACTTCTAAGAATCTATCTCTTCTCATTACAAGTCAAACTCAATGGACAGAACTATCTCCAGTGGTTCCAATCTGTCCAAATGTTCATACATGGCAGAGGAAAAGAAGATTACCTGACTAGAGAAGTTCCAATTCCTGAGAAAACTGATCCGAACTACAAGTGGATGGCTGAAAATCATCAAATCATGTCATGGCTCAAACTCCATGAACATGGATTTTGGTGAAAACTCTCTTACATGAAATGGCTCAGGAAATATGGGAGGCAGTAAGGAAAACTTACTCCAGTTTTGAAAATACTTCAGAACTTTTCGCGGCGGAGACGACTCTTCATGATCTTCGTTAAGGAGAATTAACAGTAACTCAGTATTTAAATGTTCTAATTCGTCATTGGCAACAATTAGATATGTTTGAGTTTTATGAGTGGAATTGTCTGGACCCAGATGGGTCTATATTTGCTACTCGTAGCTCAAGGTCTCCAACACCAATAGATAATCACTAGCCAAGAAAGGGGCGGCCTTGGTGAGACCGTTGCTCTAAACCCGATCATACAAGGGAGATAAGTTGGAAGCTACACAGAAAACCGGTAGATTGGAAGCCAAATAGATCAGCCCAAGATAGCCGTGCAAACTTAGCCAATGTCATGGGGGAACAATAGTGCACAAATGAATCCAACTCCTTTACCAAGTAACAGTTAGATATGCTAAAATTGTTTTTGAACAACACTCTAACATAGCACTCTACCGCTGCACTGGCCACAAGTTTACATGCTAAGTCAGGTAAATTACGATCAAAAAAGTGGATCATTGACTCAGAAGCATCGAATCATATGACAGGAGATGGGACACTTTTCTTTGACTATCAATCGTGTCGCTCTAATCTCATGGTGAAGATTGTTGATGGCACTTTATCTAAAGTGATCGGAACCGAATCGGTTCAAAAATCAACTGGAATCATTCTCAAATCTATGTTTTATGTTCCTAATCTTGATTGTAATCTGATTTTCATCAGCAAATTGACTCATGATAACCATTGTTTAACAACATTCTTTCCAAATGTGTGTGTTTTTCAGGAATTGGGTTTGAAGAGGAAGAGTGGCAGTGCTGAGATGTGTAATAGATTATACCTCCTTCAGCCACGCGTATCTAGACAAGCCCTAGTAGCTGCTACAAGCTATCTGCTTTTGTTTCAAGCCAGTTTAATGCTAGTTCTAGTGTCAATAAGGATAGTGAGATCATGATGTGGCACTATCGGTCAGGACATCCTAATTTCTTGTACCTTGGAAAGTTATTTACGCATTTATTCGTCAATAAAAATCCAAAATTTTTCAACCGTGAAATCTCTCAACTTGTTAAACGTACTAGATCTATCTCTCCAGGGATTTCTTACCAACCATCAAAACATTTTTCCCTTGTTCATAGTGATATTTGGAAACCTTCACGAATCAAAAACATTAATGAGCATAGTGATTTGTGATTTTTGTTGATGACCATACAAGACTTGGGTATTTCTTATGAAAGAAAAATTTGTAGTTGAAAGAATATTTCAAGTCTTAAAGAAAAATTTATGGTTGAAAGAAAAATGGGGTTGTAGAGAGAGAAAATATATATTTGTTGGAAGTGGCCCGCTCCATTATGTTCTCCACTAACGTACCAAAATACATATGGGGGAAGCTATCCTTACTTTGGCATATCTTATCAATAGGTTACCATCTCGAGTCCTTCAATTTCAAACTCCTCGTCAAGTCCTTATTAATCTCTTTCCACATGCGCAGTTCCTATCATCCAACCTGCCTCCAAAGGTATTTGAATGCTCAGCCTTTGTCCATGTCTATTCACACAATAAAAGCAAACTTGATCTAAGATCCACAAAGTGTACCTTCAATGGTTACTCCACAAAAAAAAAAAAAAAAAAGATATAAATGCTTTTGTCCCACTACTCAGGGAGTTTTTGAAACCATGGATGCTACATTTTTTGAAAACAGTTTTTTTTCCCAAGACTGAAATTTAAGGGGAGATCACAGCAAAATTTTAGCCTTGGAGTTGGGATTCCTTGCTAGAACAAAAATCCTATTTGCTCCAAGTTATCAGCCACCAAGCTTTGAACCTATTCCAAGTCAGCCTACGTTTGAACATCCCTCATTGAATCCAAGTTGAGAGTCGATTCCTTCTATACCTGATCTGTCAGCTTCACCATTGTGTCCTAACAAACATGTGCCTCAATCAGCAACTAAGGAACTACAAGTTTATTCAAAAAAAGGGAGGCAAGCTCAGGAGGTTGAAACCATGACGCATCTCACACTTGTCCAAGATTTTGAAGCGGATCCAACAACTGTAGAAACTCACTTAGGAGGGAAGAATGAGCAAGAGCAAGAGGAGAATCAAATAGAAGATTTAAAATTACCCATTGCCCTAAGGAAAGGTAATTGTAACACCCCAAAATATAACCTAGAAGTTTTAGGGGTATTTTAGGAATTTTGGCCTATATGAGCTCAAAATTTCGTTACTCGATAATATTTTCGACTATGACATCTTAACTGCTAAATCAATTTTTGAAAAAGTGTTCTAGAAATCCCTAATTTTAGAAAAAGGACCGATTTGTAACAGAGTCAAAACCGTGAGCATTTATGTGGCAATTTAACCAGTTTATAAAATTAAACATATTTCTTTCCCATCAACATGTTTTGACGTCAGTTTCTTTTCCCCTTCATTGTGTTTGCCGCCCCTTGCTTTTCCCTCGCTATTTCAATCGATTGTTGATTCTCAAACCACAGTACCTTGATTTCCTATCATTCCTAAGTCATTTACCATTATAAATCCCCACTAAAAAGACCCAAAACTCTACAGATTTCATCTTCTCCAAACGTGAGTTTTTTTAATTTACGTCAAAACTCATGCATTCTTTCAAAAAAGATAATTATTCATGTATCCATTGTTTTTTAATGTTATTTAGACTCTAAACCTAAATTATTAGCCCTCAAATCGTAAGTTTTAAATAAAAGCCGAAAATCAAGCCATTAATGGTGGATTTTGGGATTTTGAGTCAAAATTTGGTTTCAAAGTGTTTTTCAACTTGTTTTACCATGATTAGAAGGTTTTTAAACTTATCTTAAGTTTCGTTATGGATTTTTCATGTTTAAATGAATTTTGTGAAAATTGCCTAAAAAAATCGAAAAATGTCGATACCATTAATTGAGTATATTTGTCTAGTTTGAAGGCTGCGAATTAGGCGTATATGAATAATTAGATAAACAGAACTGATTTTAGACAAAAAAGTTGAGTATAGATCGAGATATTAGTATCAAAAGTTCGTTATGCAAATAGTTTAAGTTACATGGAAACTTAGCTTAAAGCTTGTGTTTTAGCTGGTTTGAGTAAATTCTTGGTTATTATTTAACTGTGATTATTGTATGATTTATGTGTGTAAAGCTTCGAATTCGTTAGAGCTTGCTAGGGATGCGTTAGTTGAGCTTTCAATTTTTCGACAAAAGCATAAGCGTTGAGTGTATGGAATTGCTACTCATAAACACGAGTCATGTGTTATTTGGGAATTTAGATGTAGTCTAAACCCCTACTCTAAGGTCTGAGTCCGAGTGTAAGTTGCCTTAAATCCATAATTATCTTGTGATTTTGTGGTTATGTATCATGCATGAAAGGTGATATGTGGATATAGTGACTATTGTATGAAGTACATTTATATACATGCAATTTATATGCTAAATGACTATGATAGTGTTTTGCAAAATATGCTATTCGACAATGATAGTGCATGGATAATCAGTAAGTAATATTTATTGTTTTCGGATATTTTGGCCTTGTTATTTTGGAATCATTGGATATAGTTGGCATGCCATAGGATTATGATTAGTCACTTATATGTATAGTGGTTTTGGGCGTTGAGGCTCTGGAACATGTTTGGAGGAATAAGAGAATATGAGCTAAGCTCCATTTAACAAAACATGTGAGGGCAAATAAGGAGAGTGCTAACTTTATGCTTAGCTGGGACATGTTTAACTCTATGAGTCTATGTGGTGTAAAGGAGATCCGCATATCTGATGTATAATGATAGAGCTCACTATATGTTTCATAACTCAAGTGCCAATTTATCATATTTTATGTAATCATGTGGAATATGTTCTATGCTTGAATGAGTATGTATGCACTGTGAGAATGAACTATTAGATGATGCATGACTTAATACTATATGATGTTAGACTTAAGATTAAGGTATTTGTGAGTAAATGATTTGTTGTGTTGCATAATGTTATATTTGCGTTGTGGAAATTCTTTGCATTCACTGAGCTTGTTGAAGCTCCCCACTCATTTCAATATATGCAAATTAGTGACGTCACGATATGGGCGGTGTGGTTATCGAGGGAGTGATCCAAGAAAGACTGGTTGTTTATCGTAGGTGCTCTATTATTTATATTCATATTGGAGAAATAGACAATGTGGTAGAACTATTTTGGTTATTGACTTTTAAACATTTTGATTTGGCTTATAAGATTTTCATGTTATTATTATGCCAGAATAATAGACATTGATGTGTGCATGACAATTCTTGTTTGGATGATTGACATTTTGGAGTGTTAAATTTAACTACTGAATGATGAAATAAATAAAGTACTTGATGCATGTTATCTAGGAACTATTTGAGATGAATTATTTACTCCTCTACACTGCATTTTTAGCTTCAGAAGCAGAGGTATCAATTGTTGGCTTTAAAAACCAATACCTCCGTGAATTAAAACATATAGGAAAACAAAATAAGGATTTGGTATCGATAGCTTATCTCAAGTATCCAGACTCGGGACTAAAGTATTGATAATTTATAACAAGTACCGATAATTTTCGATAATTGGGATTTTTGGCTGAAAACAGTATGCTCATTTGATATCGTTTTTTTCCAAGTAGTATCGATAAAATATCAAGACCTTAATGTCGATATCAATACCTACAGACATTTTTTTTGAATTTTTGCTAAATGGCCCTTATGCATGTTTCTAACTGTATATAAGACCAATTAACAAATAATTTGCATGTAATAATGATAGTTAACTTATTGGATGACTTAAAATCTACACGAACAATAAAATGATAGACGTTTTGTTTGCAATGAGCTTTTTACTTGATGTATGTGACTTGAGACAATGGTGTGACATCTTGTATTCGGGCTTGACGCCTAAGCCGAGTATAGGGTGTTACAGTACTCGAACGTGTACTTAATATCTAATTAAAAATTTTCTTTCCCATGGAAATTTGTCCGGGACTTGTCGAGCATTTCTCACAAAATTGGATTTAGTTTGAACTCCGGCTAATATTCAAGAAGCCCTTGGTCATCTAGGTTGAAAACAAGCAGTTCAAGAAAAGATTAGTGCTTTGAAAAGAAATGACATGTGGTTTATTACAGATCTTCCACCAAAGAAGAAAGCAGTAAGTTGCAAATGAGTATTCACTATGAAGCACAAGGCAGATGGAAGCACTGAGAGGCTTAAGGCACAGTTGGTAGCCAGGGGTTTCACCCAATCCTATGGAATTGACTATCAATAGACATTTGCTCCAGTTGCGAAACTTAATACTATCCGAATACTTCTATCATTGGCTGCAAACTTAGACCGGTCACTTCATCAATTGGATATCAAGAATGCATTTCTAAATGAAAATCTCGAAAAGGTCTACCCAGAGATTCAATCTGGGATTCAGAAGAACTATGGCAACGGAAAGGTGTGTAAACTGTTGAAATCATTATATGGGCTAAAGCAATCTCCACGAGCATGGTTTGGTCGATTCTCAAAGTCAGTAAAAGGACACGGCTTTATCCAATGCCAAGTTGATCATACATTGTTTGTGAAGCAATCCTTGGTAAATAAGTTGGCTGTACTTATTGTCTACATGGATGATATCATTCTAACTGGAAATTATATGGAAGAGAAAGCGAGGATCAAACAAGCATTAGCTGAAGAATTTGAAGTCAATAATCTTGGTCCTCTTCGGTACTTTCTAGGAATGGAAGTGGCTCGATCAAGAAAAGGTATATTTGTTTCACAACGCAAATACACCTTAGACTTACTAAAGGAAACCGGTATGCTTGGCTGTAGACCAGCAAACATTCCCATGGACTCCCAAGAAAAAACTCGATCGTGAAAAATGAGTTCCAATAGATAAAGGGAGATACTAATGTCTGGTAGGGAAACTTATCTATCCTTCCCATACTTGGCCAGACATTGGTTTTAATTAGCACAGTAAGTCAATTCATGAACAATCCAATGAAGGAACACATGGTGGCAGTATACCAAATTCTCAGGTATCTAAAGAGGACTCCTGGAAAGGAGTTACTATTTAGAAAGATTGACTACCGAGATATAATGTTGTACTCTAATGCAGACTGGGCAGGGAGTCAGATAGATAGCAAATCAAGTACAGGTTATTGTTCCTTTGTATGGAGAAATCTTGTGACTTGGCAAAGTAAAAAAACAGTCTGTTGTTTCCAAGAACAGTGTTGAATCAGAGCTAAGAGCACTTGCAGTTAGAATTTGTGAAGGGATATGGATCAGGCAAATAATGGCAAAATTGGGCATGAAATTTGGAAAGACTATGAAGTTCAAATGTGATAACAAACGATCATCAATATTGCAAAGGATCCAGTTCATCATGATCAAACCAAGCATGTTACGATTGATAGACACTTCATTGCAGAGAAGATAGGGAATTCTGAAGTACAAGTAATATACACTCCAACTCGGGAGCAGTGTGCAGATATTCTAATGAAGGCTCTTCAAGGACCTAACCTTTAGAGATTGTGTAGCAAGCTGGGCATGTACATGTACAACCCAACTTGAGGGCGAGTGTCGAACATTTAGTCCTCAAAGTTAGGAGTTAGTTTCCTATTTTGTAGATATTAGGAAATCAAGAAACTAATTAGTTTTTATTCTGTTTTAGTATTACTATTTTATAGGAGGTAGTTTCCTTATTTATTTGTGTAGAGGTGCATATATGTACATCATGTACCTATTCTGATTTAATATATAAGATTAATTAATTCAAAATCTTCACATTTAGAGGATAATCAATAATTCAAGGCACAATGTTCAGATAGATCTCAAGAACCAATTAAAAAGAGAAGCAATGCACAATGAAGCTAGAAACTATCCCCTTCATGCATTAAGCAACAAAGTACAAATCCCAAGACCAGACAAACTCATCACATGAGAACATACCATTTAGGAATAACATCCTTGTGTCCGGGTGAGAAGCTACACACTGTAAGAAAAGATTAAAATCATGATGCATTAGCAGAGCCTTTGAATAGATAAATACAATAATCAACAATTTGCACATTACTTTATCTTCTATTTCTCTTCAACAACAATATGAGAAAAATTGCAAACCAAACTAAAAGATAAAAAGTAATATCAGAGTAATAAGTAACATTAGTGAAGTAAATATTCAAATAACAGAATAACTAGAAAAGGCAAAAAAACATATCACCTGAAGTAGAGCAAGGGCATTACAAACTCGATTTGATTGAGTGGGAGTTAGATTTGGAGGGGAGAGAACAGGGTAAATAGAAACTATCTCCTGCAATTAAACATGGTTTAGCATCAAGGATTAAGACAGTAAATCTGAAACCAGAAGAATTTTACAATTTCCAATTGGCAACTCAATTAATAAAAGAATATGTAAGAGGCATCTAGCAAGTCTAAAATGATAATTAGACTGAAAACAAAAAGAACCCACTTGTTTTGAAAAAATAAATCCATGATTTAAAATGTTCAATATAAAATAACATTTCCAATGTGCATGATAAGAATGTAAAATAAACCAAAATTTCAAATACCTTAGATATAACCTTATTTTGATGTAAAGATTGTTGACATTGACTAGCAGTTTTTTTTCCTCAATAAGTCATTTCTCATTAGCCAAAAAGTAATATACCTTAGCCTTTCTATATCCCCTATTAGTACAAATAATTCTTTTACCTCTTCCTATTCCCTTTCTAGTTAACTAGGTACTAAGAGAAGGAATATTACAAATTGAGCTATATGTCAAATAATATAGATTTGAATGAAATTGAACAAGGCAATAATTTGACATACTATGAACAACTAAGAAATGAATAAAGAACAGAATTGATAACTTTATGTTAATAAAGACGCTGTTGAACATTGTAAAATCTCTTTAAAGAAACCAAGTCAAATACAGAAACACTCCAGCAGTATACTGACATGACAGAAGTAATCATGCAGATTCACAATTGATCTGGTAAATGAAGCATGTTACTGAGGAATTTTACCTAACTAACAACATAAGCCTACTATCATCTTTCACGTTCTAATTTTGAAGAAAAAAAAATATCACTTATATTTCACATTAGCTTCAAATAATATGCTATCCTCATTTTAGTTGACATTCATGTCCAAACTTACAGTACCAACATGCACCATATGAAACATAAAAAGTTATCAACTTGGTGAACGAGATGCACCATAACTAAAGCATGGATATCAACACTAATAAATTAAAGAAAGATCAGCATCTAAACTGATAAGTTATCTATCAAGTCAATTGAAGACAGTGAAAAAGAAATTACAAAAATTGCAGAAAAAATAATGGATGGGAGAGGAAAGAGTGAAGCAACTTCAAACTACCAATAGTGAATAGCATACCTGTAGAAGTGCAGCAATAGTACCAAAAGAATTCCACAACAACGGAGCCAAATCTTGAAATAGTTCCCTCTTCTAAAAATAAAAAACAAAAACAAGTTTATTAGGCATAGCTCTATGAGTGCAGCTACAGTACCAAATGAATTCCACAATAAAGGAGCCAAATCTTGAAATAATTCCTTGTTTATAGTACCAAGGTTAGACACTGGTTTATAGTAGTAACAGATAAATCTTGAACATCTAAATTGCATAAACGCATACAGAGAGTGAACATATGAGATGTAAGTATTACCTAATCAGTGATGTGCACAAAACTTCTGGGGCTATTTAACTAACTTCTAAACCTTTATAAAATAACACTGAATCCAAATATTTTATTTTTTAAAGATGACAGCCCTAGATGATGAATTCAATTCAATCAACCGCCCAAATATTCCTATCACTCGCTTGATGAATAGTTAACTGTTGACAAATTCACTACTCTCAAGGTAGGGCATGTATTTCAACTTCAATATTCAGAACCATTATGAAGATAATGCATGCGAATGCAGCCAAACGAAAAGCAAATGATTCACAACAAAACCAAAGGCAGTGCACGAGAAAACTTATAATGCATCACAAGGAAAGGAGAAAAAGAAAGAGAAAAGCAATTCCAATTCCAGGCCCTATCATTCCTTTGAGAAAAGATATGAGATAACTATAAAATAGAACAAATACAGAATACAAATGATCTGCTTCAATGACATATTTAAGGAGCTAAACATGAGAAATGGCGTGAAACCTTCATGCAAATAACTAATCGTATAAGTAAAAATATGGTCAACGATTACAGTTAAAAACTAGAGGATTCCTAAATCTTGAAATCATACAATATAAAGAGTAGATAGCAAGAATAGTCTAAAATTTTTAAGGCTCTAGACTGAACATTTTCAACAGATTCTCAATTCTACCCTTTTCTAATTCAATCCAAACTTCAAGTAGTAACTATTCTCCAGGATCTCTTCCTCTCCAAATTATTGATAGCATAATTCAATAGTCCTTATCTTAAAGCCCGAAAAAACTCATTTTCCCGTATGTATCATTTTCACTACGGCAATGTATCAATGGCTACTTAGCCCAAACGACGGTAAGTCCCATCAAGGCATGCCAAACCCATTTTGATGAATGTTATTTTCAGGAAAAATAACTATGTATAAACCCAAAATTACCAAAAAAAAAAAGCTAACATATTTACAGGAACTTATTTCTTCTTTTCAGATTAGACATGGTGCTTTTCCTATTCCGATTTTCTTTTTTACATTTTGTTCTCTTAAAAGCAACAAAATTATAATAAATCGCACCTCAACTAAAATAAATAAATAAAAGATATAAGATCAAATTTCCCTCAAGCTTCTACATTTTAAGCCATACCCCCACTGTTTTTTTTTTCAATTGTAACCCGCTTTTTAAACAAAAATAAAAAATAAAAAGAGACTACCAAAAAGAACCTTTATTCATTCAAGTAAAATACTATAAAAGGATAAATTTTTTTTTGTTACCTTCGATAGTTCGAGAAGAGCGTTTTCTCGGAGATCAGGATTGCTCAGGTCGAGAACCAAATGCTCCACCGGTGCCATCTTCCGATCCTTAGTCGCCGGCATTCCGGCGGAAGTTGGATTCGAGGTGCTGGGCAGCCCAAAAGGCGCGTTCATCGATAGATTTTGAGGCATATTCATCATTTGCTTCATTTAAAGAAATAGGAAAATTTATTCCAAAAAAAATCAATTGCAGTTTTCTGTTGTATAGATTTCTATTTTCTTGTTTCGAATGAGAGAGAAGCTTTTCCGTCCAATTGAGTTTCACAGCGCGAGTGTCTTTGGTCGTAGAGTAACAGAGTATTTCAGTTCTTTTTTAGTACATGCGTATGTTTAAAATAAGGGTAAATTATCTTACTAGTCGCCCAATTATATTTTTTTTATCCCTCAATTATAAAAAGTTACAAAATGATCATTTAATTATTAGTAAATTTTTTTTTTATCACCCTACTATCTTAGAGTTTTGGTGTTTTTATTTTTACGTTAGTCAAATTGGTGATCAAAAAAGATAAAATTAAATAGTTAGATGATCATTTTATAACTTTATATAGTTGGGTAACCAAAAAAAAATTACTAATTGTTGGGTGACTATTTTATAGCTTTTCATAGTTAGTGACCAAAAATGAAAAAAAAAACCATAATTGGGTGACCTTTACCCTTAAAATTAACATCTAATAAATAATAAAACATATTATTTGAAATTAACTAATAATACATATGTAATATATATATATATATATATATGATATTAAAATAAAAATTAGATCAAATTAAGCAAAATAAAATTTAAATATGTAAATATACCATATTAAAATATTAAATTCACTAAAATTGTTTATCATGATGTTTTCATCAATCTTGAGTTAATATCAAATTAATTTTTGGCATTAATTCAATCAATAACATTATTAATATATATAATTGATAAAGATAATAAAGTATGTATAATAAAACTAAAATATATAAAATATTTGAAGATAAAGTTTTATCAATTCAAATATTATATGTTCAAATTCCATCATACGCAAATTATTTAATATTGTTTAAATAAAAAAAACTAAGTACTCTAGAATAATATAACTTATTTTAAATATAGAGGACATTTTTGGATTTTCCTAACTGAGTTTGTAACACCTCACATCCAACCCGATCGCCGAGTCTGATCTACAAGATATCACATTTGTTGTTGGAGCAACTACGACCATCCATAATCAAATCCCAACATTAAATACCCCATTATGAGCATCCCATGCTTAAAACACGATAAATAATCATTTTCGGGTCAAATATGAAATTTCAAAAGCTTAATATCATCCTGAGATCAAACGAGGACTAAACTATAATATTTTCAAAACATCTTAAGTGGATGTCGCGACTTCCATGGCTTAGTATCGCAACATTGAAGATAGTAGCCAAAATTCTCAACCTGAGGACAAAATTGCAAAGTTGACAAAATAAAACAAGGTTGACACCGTGACCTCGAGTAGGGAACGTTGCGACGAGATGGCTTGATGTCGCGACATTTAGGGTGTGAAGTTGTGACATTGTAGGAAGACCACTAAGTCATTGTTTCTAATGATTTCTACCTAGCATGCAAAACATTATTTGGCTTCAACCGTCAACCAACCATTCCACATATTAAAACATGTTTAAAACATAGTTATCAAGCTATTAATATCATTTCCATGCATGACTAAAACCAAATTCAAAAAATCACAACATTTATACAACCATTTTAACCATTTCTAACATTAGATCAAATATCCCTAAGTACATGCCATTAACATAATGAAAAAGGCTATTCAAACTTAGGTTGAGTCGATTGATGTTGTCTAGTTGTGTTAGACAAAGTGTAAACATTACATGAAGCGTAGAACGTACGTGAAACAGTCAAAGGGGTAGTCCGTAGAGGTGGCATACAATAGAGAAATTGTGCTTTGGGTCCGTTACATACAAGTCACCATTAGCGAATAGTGTCCTCCAAGGGGCTGTGTTTGTTTGCAGGAGTATCCATCAATAGGTACTTTAGAAACAGGGAGACTTGTATCCACCGAAAGTGGCGTACCATTTTATCTGTCTAAGTTGTGGCCTAGCTGTGTCTATTGAACCTTATTGTGAGGTTGTGTTTTCCTTGGAACTCACTAAGTTATTATGAACTTACTTAGTTTCTTTCCTTCTTATTTTAGGCTCTTAGATTGGACATATCGTTGCAAGTATTCAACTAGATTTGCGGCTTATTTGTGAGCCATTTCTTGTCTTGGTGTAACATGAATTCTCTAGGGAATTAGGATGTTTGTTAAATTCCGCCATATTGAACTTGGAACCAAACTTGTATTTAAGAATGTTGTTTTGTATTTCTGGATTTTCGTGTGTAGTTTAGCTGGGCTGCATACCAAACTATTTTAATTTTTTTAGACAATCAGAAATGAATTTTTTAACTTCTGCTCGAGTGATGATTTGTTTACGAATTTAGTCAAATCTGTGATTGTTTAAAAGCCTTCTGCCAAATGATGTTTTTTTTGGGAAATATGCCCATATTGTAGTAAACATGTAACTATTTTCTATTTATTTGAAAAATTAATAAAAAAATAAAGTTAATTTCATATTTCATTATTATGCCTTTTGTATTTTATTTTATATATATTTTGCATACATAGCGAAATTGTGACAAGAAAAATTATCTCATTGGTTGTTTAAAGTTCAAACTGAAGATAAGTGGCATTGTAAATAACGTTTACATTGCGAGAAAGACAACTTACCTTAGTAGATAATCTAAATGAGTTCGCAATCCCGTAAAAAATCAAAGTGAACATTTGATTCAAATACTGAGAAAGATTATTATGTCGTCTACAATTCCAATTGGAGAGATGGCTAGTCTTGGCTATTGGAGCAGTTGACTCCACGAGTAAAGACATAGATGTATTCATTAGAAGAATGATACATTGGATTGGACTCAAGATGAATTAATTATGAATCCATTTTTGAATGAATTCAATTCTAACGTTCATGGTGTGATTTACCTAAATCCTGAGATAGTCACTGACCATGCGTATGCAACTCATGTGCATTGATATAAGTGGAGGCTTATGCTTTAAAGATGATCGAACCCATAGTTGGTATGTTGGGTACATGAATTGTGTATGGCATGGCTTTACTAGCAATAGTGGAATTAATAGCTCAATTAAAAAGTTAATAATATCCTCTTATTGGCATTGTGTGGATTGATAAATATGGAATGTGACCACGGGTTACTAATTCTCGAACAAGCAATTTATCACGGTCATTTGTTGATAGTGATGATATTAATCATTAAGAAGACACAATGGTGACAATAAGATAAAATAGGATTGTATTGAGTGAACGGATTTAACTTAAAGGAATTAATGATATCATATGAGGATAACACACACATGACAAAGTCATCGGACAAATCAGTTGGATGAATTGCTTTCGTAAAGAGTATACAATAAGGAGTTTTCAATCATATTACTTCTTGCGGACTGACTTCATGATTAAGTAATTGCGAATTATTGGAACAATGCTTCTAGACATAATTGCAATCACTAGAGCCTAATTGTATATGTCTGATTGGTCCTTACGCTAACTTAACAAAAGCTCGATCAGACTGCATTTGAATCAGAATAAAATTCTACGACCTTGGAAATAATTTAATTGAGCTGATTTATTCGATATGAAATTAAATTAGGTGGTCGTAAGAATTATTCAATTAGAGAATTTGATTAATGAATTTTCTTGAAAATTTCAAGTCAGACAATTAGCCTAATGGGTAATTAAACTTGAAAATTGGATCTGAGATCGTAAATTGGGCCCGTGAGCCCAAAACAGAGACCAAGACCCAAAAACTGGTTAAATCGGGCCCGATATGTGAAACCGAGCCGACGGTCTAACGGTGGCTAGACCGGACAGGTCGAGTCATAATTGATTCGGACCAAACTGAAATAGCCGAACCAGCTCGAGGTGCTGTAAGGGTGTCGCACCTGCATCACCAGACATAGTAGTGTCGGTGACTACGATGGCGATGTCCCGATGCTCAGCGGTGGTTGGTCATCGGTGGTTGAGCAATGGAAGAGTTACACTCCTACTGAAATTCTACTGGAGAATTCAATTTCAGATTAATTATTCAAAAATAATATTATTTTAATAATTTAATTTTAAATTTAATTTAATACTTATCTTAATAGTATTTTATTAATTTAATATTAAAGTGATTATCTTAATATTAAATTTAATTTAATGTTTATCATGTAGATAAACCTTCTATTATTTTAATAAAATTTAATATTTATCAAGATAAATATTATATTAATTTAATATTAAAGTGATTAAGTTTAATCATAGTTGAACTCTCTAAATTCTCTCTATATGAAGAAAGCCTTGGGTCATTATTTACACACACTTGAATTAAAGAGAAAAATGTAGAGAGAAAATTCTCTGAAGAGATTATTCCAGAAAATTTCTAGAGATATTTTTTTGATTTACAACTTGACCCAAAAGTTTAGAGAAATTGCAAAATTACCCTATTGGTAATTTTTGTGAAATTTGTTTTTATTCGAAATAAGCCCACACTCGGTAAACGTGAGCTTGAGGATAGTGTAGAAGATTACTAGGTCGAAGCGCTCATCCTAGACAAATCAAAAAGGTACAATTTTGATTGAGTGTTTATTACTTTAGATATCACAACTAAGATCTTGTTTTGGAAAAAATTAAAACTCTGGTTTTTCCCTAAATTTATTTTCGCTGCATTTTCCAAAACTCGTTTTTTCTAACAGTTTTCTTATTCCCTAACTATAAGTGGCGTAATACTATTTTAATCGCTTTTAATTTAATACATGTTTTTCAATAATGGATACTGCTCCAGAACGCAGAGTATCCGTCAAGCTAAGATGTTTGGCTTTCAAATGGGTTCATCAGTTCAATGGTTTTAACTTTTGGCGCTCCATACCCGATTCCAATGATCGGGTCAGGCGTGGGTTGTTACACTAACAGTTGAAAAGGTTGGGAAAATTGATGTAGAAATAGTTGAGGTAAGAATGTTCGATGTAGGAATAGAAACAAAAGTGTGAGTTGTAGGAGAAATTTAGGCAAGCACGAGTGACATGGTTGTGGAGGTAGAAACATCACTCGTAATAACAACATTAGGGTTGGTAGAAATACCCTCGTTACCTCCTACATACAAAATTTCATCTTTGCACAAGTTTTCTACACAACAAAAGAACAATCATTATGAAAGATTTGACAAGTAAATAAACAATACAAAGCAACACACTCCAAAATTACTACTAGAACACCAAGTAAGAATTTCAAGAACAATTTCATCAAAAATATCATAGCCTGATGAAACATTCAAGGGATGAATCTTGGCCATAAATTCCTTACTCTTGTTATTCATCTCTAATGTGAGTGCTTCACTTGGCTATAATGGTCTGCTCGTTTAGAAAATACAAAAACATACAAAAGTAAATGCAACAAATTAAAATGTTCAAAATAATACCTCTAACATTAGAGTGTGTATCAGAGCCTGCACAAGATTCATTGTTCATTGCATCTCTACCTAATGGACCTTCTTTAATTTTAAGAAGAGAACATGCATTTTTCTTCCTCTTTTTCCGGACATCTAAAGTAGGCCTTCACTTCTCCAAAAGGTTTTTAAGTAATGTCAATAATTTAAACTCTTTAGACAATATCAGTAACTTTTGAACCTCCAGTCACCTTTATAGTTCTAGGCCCCTTTACAACTTTTGAAACCTTTTCAGTACCATTGCTACTTTTTCCTTTGTGACTTCTGTAGTCCCATCTTCGTTTGGGACAAAGAGCATAGCAAGACATCCAATCTTTAGGCTCTTCACACAGCCCTAGAAGAATTTCTGCCATTATATTGTTATCTTCGT
This sequence comes from Gossypium rotundifolium, assembly GCA_025506655.1. Lineage (NCBI taxonomy): Eukaryota > Viridiplantae > Streptophyta > Magnoliopsida > Malvales > Malvaceae > Gossypium > Gossypium rotundifolium. The sequence goes on along the minus strand of CP106727.1, from coordinate 105,739,270 downwards.
ATGGCCAAGCTTCATTACATGGCTTTACTCCATCAAGCTGAGCTTTGCCGAGAGTGTTAAAATTTGCTTCGTCCAAACAATTAGGAATTTTTTCCATCAAAGAAAATCGCCAAACATTCCTCAAGCTAAGGAATTGCTCGTATCTTATTGGCAGACTTGTTTGCAACCTCTCCAATTGAGCCTCCCCTACTTCACTCAATGAATGGGGATCCTAAGTATTTCTTTCACTAGAAGGTTTCACCCAAGCCAAAGGAAAATGAAATTCCCAACCACAAGTTTGCTCGATCTTTATGTATTTATCTCTCATCAAATTCATGTTACTAGTGGTATTATCAACAATAACTTTTCCTCTATCCAAGTAGTGAACATTACGAATCTTTTCTGCTTATTTTCACTAGCAAGAGATACTATGTATATCCTCTTTAATACATTCACATAAGATTATTTTTTATGTAGTTGACAATCTAAGAAATATGCCATTAAGGTCCACTACAAGGAACCCATCAATTGACCAGGAGTCATTTAACATGAATTCAACATTTCAACAGAAATGGGTGCAGAGGTAGATGAAAACCTAATTCAAATACATATAGAGGTAAAGTAAAACAACTATTTTCTCTTTTGTGGTTTTTCATCTCACTTAATCAATATTTCCCCTTTACAATATCAAATTTATATAAGAAATTATCAAAACATGTGACTCCTTTACAATCTAACAGTTTCCACATTTCCCTTAATGATGTAGAACACTTGAATTTTTCACTTTTAGTGGGAACACTAAATGATCTTGGGGCCATGATTTAGTACATTTAAAATAAAAATTAAGAACAAAATAAGAAAAATGAATACAATTGAGACCTACCAATGAAAATCACACCAGAAGCACAGACGAGAAAAAAAATAATTGCACCAACAATGGCAACAATGGTCAGAAACTAGAAAACTCGGGAAGGAAACAATGATAAAAATTACAAACCCTTATTCTTATTTATAATTTAAGACAAAACCCTTCAATTGCTTCGAAACTTACTAAGTTATCACGCACACTATTTCTTATATACAAAAAACTTGCTTCAATCATAATTTGCCACATGTACCCAAACAATAATAACAATGGCAATTTCATTGGGAACCCAATAAATACATTTTAATATATTGCATGTTTCAAAAACTTCATCATTAAATATATATGAACGTACATACATGAATCTTTTTACCCCGCCATAAATCCAACAAACTTAAAAACTTCAATCATTCCAAATTCAAAGTTTAAATTTAAAAGATAGCCACATTAAAAATAAAATAAAAACATTCACAAAATACATAATACTTCAAAACGGACTTAAGCATCCAAACTTTCACCATTTACACCTATCGTGCGAACTTCCCCAACAAGCTCGCGAATGTCACTTTATAACTTTCTCTCGCTTAGGGGTAATTGTTATACCCTATCTAGAATACCTCATGAACTTCATGGTGTACCCTTGGAGGGCTTGACACTTGTCTTTCGATGGAACTAATGACACAACAAACTATGCATAAATCACTTGCCAACCAGCGGACCTTGAGTTAGTTTGCAAACTTTAACTTAGCAAACTTTAAGATCAGGCATCTCCACTAAAATCATATGAGGACCTCATAGGGGGCTTAGAGTATTTGATTTTCAATTGTCCTAAAACATTTTATCTTAGGACGTAGCATCACTATCACTACCAGAAGTATCAAATCAGAATTACGTTTAATTATTTTTAAATTTTGAACTTGAGATTTGAGCTATAATTAGCTTATTTTGACTTTGGATGGTAATTGGTATCTTCTTTGGGTTTGGGCTTAGTATAATATATTTGGGGTCTCAAAATAAGTATTTTAGAATATAAATGTTAGATTTATAAATTTAATAAGAAAGATAAAAATGATCTAATTGTCAATATAATATAATACATAATAAAATATATTTTTGTTAATTAATATACATATCAAATAATAATTTTTACATATGATTAGCAATTTAATTATTTTATATAAAAGAACCTATTAAATATATATACTTTATGCTTTTTATAAGGTAAAATTGAAGTGTAGTTGTTATATTATAGAAGTAAAATGAATTATTGTATTCGAAATTAAAATATTTATAATTTAAAGAATTCAAAATTATTTGAATTTGTCAAAGCTCACCCGGCTTGATATAAGCCCGAATCCCAAAAAAAATTGAGCTTGAAAATTTTGAGTTTAATAGGGCTCGAGCCTGAGAAAGTTTGAGTTTGAGAAAGTTCGAGCCAAAAAAGTTTAAGCCTGAGAAAATTTGAGCACGAGAAAATCCTAGTTTGAAGAAAGCCCAGTCTGAGCTCACCGGTTTGGCCCCTCTAACTATTAAGGATTTAACAGAATTGGAAAAAAAAAAAAAGCGATAAATTGAGTGACTATATTGTAATTTTTTAAAGTTGAATAACCGAAGTAGAAATTTATTATTAGTCAAGTGACATTTTGTAATTTATACTCTTAAAAAAGTCAAAAGATGGTAAGGTGTTTTTTTCCCTAAAAAGAATCGATGCAGGCAAATAAAATGCATGTATGTGGACGCAATGCAGGATATCTGTCCCTAAATGGGCATTCCAAACTGTTCTCTTCCACTTGGACTCGCTTGCCTTCGCCTACCTCTCATCTCTCTCTTTAACTTATCTGCATTGAAATCCGCAATCTTTTCCGAAGCTATCAAAACCCCATTTCTACTTTGATTTCTTTTTTCTCTTTTCTCCTTGATTTCAGTTCCCGAATCGTTTTCTTTGACTTTAGAGTCAATTCAATTCCTAGTTCTTTTGTCTTGCCATTCAAAGTTAAAAAAGATTTTGAGCTTTTTACCCCCTTGTTTCATGGCTGAATTAGAAGATATTGGAGCTGATATTAGGTAAAGCTTCATATATATATATATATATATACCTTTTCTAATAAAATTAAACCCATAAGTTTGTTTTATTCCTATTTATTATTATTATTTATTTTCAATATTGGATGAATTTCGGAGTATTCGATTCAGGCTGTTTGCTGAATAAGAAATGGGATTTTGTAATTGGTATTTCATTGATCAGACTTTATAATATGATAAAATGCTCTCAAATTTTGATCTTGTTGGTTTATTAATTTTAATATTGTAGAAGAATAATGAAATTTAAATATGGATGTTATATATGCTCTCAAATTTTGATCTTGTTGGTTTATTAATTTTAATATTGTAGAAGAAGAATGAAATTTAAATATGGATGTTCTACTTTTTTTTCTGGGGCCAATGAAATGGAAAAAGATTCATGTTTTATATCTGATAAGGTTTTTTAATGGTAGAACGCCCCCCCCCCCCCAAAAAAAAAAGAAGAAGGTAGAAGGAAGTTTCAAAAAGGGTTTATGTCCTTTTCGTCCAACAAAAGATTGATTGTAGGCTTGTTGGTTGACAGTTCCGACATTGAAGTGGATGATTTGAGATGTCAAAATATAGCCGAGAAAGATGTGAGTGAGGAAGAGATTGAAGCAGATGAATTGGAGAGACGAATGTGGAAAGATAGAATCAAACTCAAAAGGATTAGGGAAAGACAGAAGATTGCGGCCCAACAGGCTTTGGAAAAGCAAAAGTTGAAGAAGACCTCTGATCAGGCTCAGAGGAAGAAAATGTCCCGAGCTCAAGACGGTATTCTTAAGTATATGTTGAAACTAATGGAAGTTTGTAAAGCGCGGGGATTTATCTATGGCATCATTCCGGAAAAGGGTAAGCCTGTAAGTGGTTCATCAGATAATATAAGAGCTTGGTGGCAAGAAAAGGTGAAATTTGATAAGAATGGGCCAGCTGCCATAGCTAAGTATGAGGCAGACTGTTTAGCTATGATTGAGTCGGATAACCGTAGAAATGGAAACCTGCAGAGCAGTCTCAAAGACCTGCAAGATGCTACTCTTGGTTCTCTCTTGTCTTCTTTGATGCAGCACTGTGATCCTCCTCAGAGGAAGTATCCTTTAGAAAAGAGAATTCCTCCACCTTGGTGGCCTACTGGTAACGAGGATTGGTGGGTAAAACTAGGGCTACAACAGGGTCAAAGTCCTCCTTATAAGAAGCCACATGATCTTAAAAAGATATGGAAAGTTGGAGTATTAACATCTGTGATAAAGCACATGTCACCTGATACTGCAAAGATTCGGAGGCATGTACGCCAGTCGAAATGTTTACAGGATAAGATGACAGCAAAGGAGAGTGCAATTTGGTTGGGAGTGTTGGCCCATGAGGAAGCTCTGATTCAGCAACCTAGCAGTGATAATGGAGCATCTGGTGTAACTGAATTGCCTCGACTTGGATGTAGTGATAAGAAACAACCTGCTGTCAGTACTGACAGTGATTATGATGTTGATGGTGTTGATGATGGAGTTGTTTCAGTCTCTTCCAAAGATGAGAGGAGAAATCAACCTACAGATGCAGAGCCTGTGGCTTATATTACCAACTATGATTCCCATCCAGTACAAATCAATGAGCGAGTGGCAAAACAACCTAGGAGGAAGAGACCTCATTTAAGATCAAGCCATGGTCATCAACAACCTTTGCCGATCCATGGTGATCAACAATCTGTACCAAGCCATGGTGATCAACAACCTATGTCAAACCATATTACCAACTATGATTCCCATCCAGTACAAATAAATGAGCGAGTGGCAAAACAACCTAGGAGGAAGAGACCTCGTTTAAGTTCAAGCCATGGTCATCAACAACCTTTGCCGATCCATGGTGATCAACAATCTGTACTAAGCCATGGTGATCAACAACCTATGTCAAACCACAGTGATCAACAATCTGTACCAAGCCATGGTGATCAACAACCTGGACCACAGCATTATGAACGTGTAAATGCCGAGTCAATAAGCACTTTGCCTGACATCACCCAAACTGATTTATCTTTTATGGAATATCATATGCCTGTCACTCAGCAGGAAAATGATGCAAGCACAAAATTAAGACATGTGGAGGACGGTTTAGATGTTCAGCCACATCTACCTGCGAGTGAATACTGCCATTATCCTGCCATCCCTACTGCTACTGAAATTTCCACACAGAGGCCTATGCTCTATACATTAGAGCAACATGAGCTGTACCAAGGTGCTGCATATGAATTTTATAGTCAATCAGCTGAATTAAGGCCTGGTCATGATTGTCAACAAACTCTGATGGACATGAATGTCCTGCATGTTAGGCCAGAAAATGGTGTTGATGCATCAGCACCGGGTGGAAATGGACATGAAATTGCTGGGAGAGAATTGCATCATTATGTGAAAGACCTATTGCATAATGAGCAAGATAGAGTTGTCCATAATCCCTTCAGTTCTCCAACAAGTGATCCATCATTCTTTGGTGAATTTCACAGCCCCTTTGAACTTCCATTTGATGGTACAAGTTCACTAGATGAACTACTTGATGATGACTTGATACAGTACTTTGGTGCTTAGGTTGGAAAAATTGAGATGCTAGAAAAATAGATTGCAAGTAAAACCTTTCCTCTTCAACTCCTGTTTCATTTATGAATGATTCATAAACATTGTTTGGTGTTAGTTTTGCAGGAACTGCAAACTTATGTATTCATCATTGATTTGGATGGAGGAGTTTCTCTTATTCATTAGTCTTTCTAGTACAGGTGTTATAATTTGAGCATGCTAGGACTGAGTCAAGTCAAATTTTCTATTTTAGTTTTGCTCAATGCTCTTCTCCTTTCAAAGAAGGAAAAGGGTAACATAACATAACATTTTGTGCCATTTTCCTAGCTACCACTCAATGGTAATTGCCATGAAAGGGTTGTGGTCAATGTCTCGGTTTTAGAAGTGTCCATTCCTCAAACTAGTGATATTTTCCTTGTTTCCTTTGGACGGAAAAACTAATTAGTCGATTGATTTCTTTCCAAATAAATGAATTTCCATCTGTATTTAGTTAATTATATTTAGAGCCTGAGACTTCACAAGGCTCTGCCCCCCGAACCCCCTGCATTACTCTAGTCCCCTTACTACATAAGCTGCTGCTTTTGATTATTATGTTTTATATCCAATGCTTTGGCATTTGTATAGGGCTGGTTTATTACAAGCTTGATGCTTTTTGAGCTTTGGATTATTGTATAGTATATAGACACCTCCATGAATGAATGATAATCTACAAGATATCCATGAACTTCAAAAAGCAAGGTCATTCAGAGCAACAAGCAGATAATATCGGTTTATCTGTAATATCAAATTTAGGATGGGATCCAGTTGATTAAATACCCATACTTTCATGTTTATCATATTGAAAATAGATGATTAATGAGTGTATCAATGGGCTGTGCAACTGTTTTAGATCTCAGAGTAAGTAATTTGTCCATAAATAAATGTCAGGAAAATCCATGCATGATAAAGTGGATCCTTATAGAATAAACAATTTGAGAGTAAAAAAAAAAAAAGAAAAAAAGAACCTAACCTATTGCCGAGAAAAAAAAATGACAGTAAGCCAAAACTCTGGCTTTCAAATCCTCTTCTCACTTTTCCTACAAGTAGCCATTGCCTGCCTGCAAATGATATACACTTCACCAAGTCCTTTAATCTTACAACAATTGAAGATGACTCGAACACCAGGATGAGGGGGCAATCGAAGGACGTGTTGGCAGATTAAATAGGGATACTTTCTACCACAAATCAATTGTAGTATATTTGTAAATAGGAGGTTTGGTTGGATCGTTGCATGATGCTTTTCTCTTCCTGCTATAATTATAAATGCTTCTTCCAAACATAACAAGATTAAAACATATTCCTCAAAATACCAATGCTAGTTGATTTTTTGGTTTTACAAATCATTAATAGTTTCCTATTGTAGACCCTTGTTTTTGGTCAATAACTAGCAAGCTAATATAAATTTTATAAATATCGCTCTCCTGTACTAACACATCTTGCACGAATGCTTCTAAGCACTGTCCTCCTGGCAACGCTTGTTAGCAACGATACATACTGGCTACTAGTAGTGCCTGTAGGAGTGGTCCTTGGCACACAGTGCAGTGCTCCTTGACACTTAGTCTAGCACTCCTTGAAAACACTTTCTGGTAGCAGCAAGTCTTAGTCTAGCACTCCTTGAAAACACTTTCTGGTAGCAGCAAGTCCTAACAACGTTAGAAAGATCCACTGCTACGTGTAGAGCGTAGAGTAGAGCTGACTTCGAAAGGTTAACAAGTTGCTTGAGGTTGTTCCAGCCATTGAATGTCTTGAAGATTATAGCATGGAGGCTGAGATTCAGAGATTGCTAAGAAGCTTAGTTCTTAAAACACTAGTGCTCCCTTTTTTTATGCATGTTCTAATAGCAAGCAAGACACTGAAGGATCAAGCTCACGGACAATGAGTGGATGTACTTAAAAGACTCGAAGATTTCAGGTGGATCAATTACAAGAATCAAATCTAAGGAGATAAGGTGCAAATTAAATGGAGTTGGGCAACCCTTCATTAATTAATTAATTGAGTTGAAACTTGATGTCTAAGAAACCATGCATGGAAACGACAACAAGAGAGAAGACACATAGATCAGCCTTAGTATTATTAATGAGCTAAGTTAGGTGTTTAATTTATTATTGAATGTTTATTATTTATGTGGGGGCGACATGCGACTATTATGTGGCTTCATTAATTGACCTAAGCATAATATCACCATAACATATCATATTTTTACTTAAGAAATAAGCCTTTGGCTAAGTCAAGACCTTTCTTGGAGGCAAAGGAAGGCTTGTTGTAGTAGTTAAAATCTACGTATAAGTTATTATGCTTTGTACTTTAACATAATTTTGACAATTAATAAAATTTACTCTTTTGTGAGGTTATCTACAAGATTCAATTCTTGTTTCTTCTACAAAGTTGTAGCAACTTTAATTGTTTCTTCTTCACACTATACTTCGTAAGGATATCGGATTGGTTAGAGTTTTTGGATTGCTTTGTTGAATTCAAAGAGACATAGGAACACTTCGAATATGATTTTGTTTATCATTTTCTTGAATCTTTATTTTTGATTGCTTTAAACTTTATATTTGTTTTACTTGATTTTTGATTGATTGCATTTGTTTGTCCCAATTTTTTCTTCTGCGTAACTTGTGCTACAAATTACTCAGCCTTTATTACTCTCTTAGATTGTCTTAAGGTTCATTGTTATTTGAAATACCACAACTCAATTTATTTTTGCTTGCTACATTGAAGCATTAATATGTTTTTGGATTCTTATTAAGTAGAAAAAGGTAAAAGTGATTTATATTTTTGTTAAAAGCTAATTTGAGTGAAAAATAAGTTAACGGTGAGTAATGTTTTATTTTTTGCTCTTTTTTTTCTTTCTGATGGTAAGAATGAAGTATGACAATTAGGCTAAGTAAGATAGAGAAAGATAAAAGGAACATATTCCCTTGTACATTGAAGCTATGGTGGGATAATTAGAGGATGTTTGAAGAGAAAACATAGAGATGGGAGATTATTTTGTGTTGGAATATTTTCAAATATTTATATTGTTCCAATAACTATAAGCGAATTTGTGTAATTAATCAAAAATAAATTTTTTGTCATTGGTCAAGAGTTATATCATTTGATTTTTGAAAAAGAAGTATAACTATTAAAACAATATTACTTGAATAGGTATAAAATTAGATGAATAATTATATATATATTATTTAGAAAGACACCTATTGAAAGATGTCTCTATAAAGAGACATGAAAATTCTATAAATAGGCATGAGATTTCATTTGGAAATCACACCAATAAATTCTAAATTTTTTCTTTCTTTCCTCCATTTTCTAATATTATTTGATTATTCTATAAAGTATTACTACAAAAATCCTTTGTAGAAATTGAGTTTCTTGTTATACAGTGCATAGTGCTTAGTGGACTATTCTTGTCAGTGCAAAACGTAAATAGTCATCAGCTTCATTGTATCCTTGAGGTTAATTTGCTTGAAACTCTTTTGCACACCGAAGATAGGTGGGGGCGAATATAACCTTAAAGATAGTGGATTGATACACGCCTTGGAGTCTTGTCCTATTTATTCATTTTCTATTTGTGTTTCGTTCGTACATCGAGAGTTTCCTCATCGGAGATTTGTACTAACAATTTTAAGGTTATAAGTCATGATGACTACTATAACACATGAAAGTGGAACATTAAGGGAGTTGACTTCCAACTTTGTCAAACTTGATTGGTTTGATGGTGGCAATTTCCAACGATGGTAGAAAAAATGCACTTCTTATTAACAATTTTGAAGATTGCCTATGTTTTGGATATTCTAAGACCAGAAGAGAATGAAAACGAATCTATTGCTACAACCTGAGAAAGGCAAAATTGAGAAAATGTTGATTACATGTGCATAGGCCATATATTGAATGGTTTATCCGATGGTTTGTTCGACACCTACTAGAATGAGGTCACTGTTAAGGAATTATGTGACAAATTGGAGACAAGATACATGACTGAAGATGCTACACGTAAGAAATTTCTTATCAGTCATTTCAATAATTATCAAATGGTTGATGGTCGTTCTGTTATGAAATAATTTCATGATGTTGAAAAAATGCTGAATCAATTTAAGCAATATGATATGAAAATGGATAAAATGATTGTTGTATCCTCCATAATAGACAAACTTCCTCCATCTTGGAAAGACTTTAAAAGAAGTCTAAAACATAATAAAAAGGAAATATCTCTTGAGGCTTTGGCAAATCATCTTCGTATTGAAGAAGAATATCGAAATCAAGATCAGAACCTAAATTCTGAAAATGCCAAAGTGTATTTTATGGAGGAAGTATAAACTACTAAACCATTCAAGAGAAAGTTCAAACAGTCTGATAAAGCACCTAAGTTCAAAAAGAAACAAAAGGGCTCATGCTATCATTGTGGTAAGATGAGACATTTCAAGAATGAATGTCAATTTTTAAAGAAGAAATCATATTCTAAGGCTGATAATAATAAAAAGTTTGTTGCTGTAACATCCTAGAATTTGAATTTTTATATGTTGCATTATTTTGGTGCTCAGCTAGTTAACTACCCAATATGTGTGTTTATGAAGTCCTGAGAAGGCTCGGGATTTATTTGGAATTAGTAAAATATCTTGGCCTTTAGTACTTTAAGGTAATGGAATAACTGACCTTAAAGGTTAAGGTAATAAAGTGGTAAGAAGCTAGCATAAAAGAGCTATTAGTAAAGGGGATATGGCGCCATGTGTGTTACCTTGAGGGAAAGAGTTCGAATCCTACTGTGAGCATGTGTAAACTTTATTTTTTGCCTTCTTTCCTTATAGTGTCGGTCAAGGATGAGTTTATGGTAGGTTGGACTTTGTTTTTTTTTATGGCAAGATGGCTAAGAGAAAAAGGCAAGATTGAACTTAGGGAAAGGAATCAAATGGAAAAGGCATGTAGGGGGAACATAAGGCTTATTCCAAGGGTGATGTTTTGGAAAGTTTGGGTGGCCAAACTTTGACCAATTGGCCATGCATTTGGACGGTTTTTGGGGCTAGGGGGGATGGCCGAATTTGTGCTAGCATTTTGGTAAGGTAGGTGCTAGTTTTGGTCATTTTTTTTTTAGCAAATTGGAGTATCAAATTTTTTCTCTCCAAAATTCTTCTCCCTATAGCCAAATGTGTCATGAACAATATGTAAACTTTTGTTTTGTTTTGGCTAATTCTTTGTGACCATTTTGGTATCATCTCCCATTTTTCCTCGAGCTCATTTCCTCCTTGTGCCGAAACCATACAACCTTGAAGGGGCATTTTCATTTCTTTTCTTTTCTTCTCTTTGCCGAATGCACACCAACCTCAAGACTTATTCTTTATTCATTTTTCATCCTTGAAAACCGAAAACATAAACCCCCTATCTTCTATTTCTTTTTCTTCTTCTTTTCTTCTTGCAAAAACTCTCAAACATCACTCCCTCCCTAATATTTTCACCATGGCTGAATATCATTGATCATCTCCCCATAGCCGAATCTTCCACTTCACACATATTTTCTTCTCAATCATTTTTCTACTCACACTTTGATCAATCGGTAAGAACACTCTCTTCAACTCTCTTATTTTTCTTTTATTGCCGAATTCATATGTTGGCTTGAGAGGGTCTTTTTGACCAAAATCATCATCTTTTCTCTTTCAAATAAAACCCTTCCTTCTTTGTAGTGGTATAGTGGAGTGCCGATTGTTTCTACATCGCTTAATCAATTCTAACCATAAGAAGATCGTGTGAAAAGGATTTTCATCGTTCAAGGTAAGGATTCTTCGAGGATTCTTTATTACTTTTTATTCGTTAAAAATAGTGTTGTTTAATCGATAATATTATAGGGACTTTATCGCTCGATTTTCTTTTTGAGATCATACGGATTTTTGTGGTAAGCCGACTTCACTCCTAAGATTAATCGTTTTTAACAACGTACTTTTAGTTGGGACTAATATCTATTTTCAATAGAGGCAAACAAGATCGAATCAAAAGGGGTAGTGATTGGTGAACGAAAAAGGAGCGGATTTACGATCCCTATTAGATTCAAATGAAGGGATGTTTCGGCGATTCGAGACTTTCCACCGGGTTGTGGACCCTCATCCGGTGAGAATCAGCTATTCGAAGTTGTTCGCAATTGTGAGGCATCAACCATTCAGGATTTTCCACCGGATTGTGGACTGTCAACCGGAGAGAACCGACAAATAATGGTTGTTCGCGATTCCGAGGGTAAAAGCCTAGGCCGTTTATCTTAGAGTAGATTTGTTTTAAGTGTACATCTTCTAATCGAGCGTTAAAAAAAATATTTTTAGGTGTTGACGATCAGGAAAGTGTAGTGCTTACCGTAATCAGGTGTGTAATCTTACACCGTATTTCTTGAGTTAGATATTATAAAACGTGTTAGTGGTAAATCGCTTGACTAAATCACATGTTAGTGAAATGGGGTAAAATGGCATAATTATCACTATATTGGTAAAGACTATGAAATTAGCATCAAGACTGTGAAAATTACGAAATTACCCTCTATGGGCCAAATCGACAAATGTGATATTTGATATATGGGCTAAATGTGATAATTGATATATGGGCCAAATGTGATAATTGATATATGGGCCAAATGTGATAATTAATATATGGGCCAAATGTGATATTTGATATATGGGCAAATTGTGATTTCTGATATATAGGCCGGGTTTAGGGTGTTACATGTTATGGTATCAGAGCCCAGTTTAAAACTCGGCTGTGGTTTGGGTTCAAAAACGTTTTCCAAAGTGGTTTTGAATTGTAAAGTTTAAATGCATGTTTCAAAAAAAAAGTATGGCACCACGGGTATCAGGCACCAAGTCAAGTAAGTGTATGTCATTGTATAATTATGGTTATTGAAATATGACTATAGGGACACTCTAGAACTTTTAGTTTTAAGTGTTAGAAACTATAGAGATTGAGACTTAGGATGCGATTGCGAAAACAACTCTGCTTCTTATGTTTCATAAAACATTATTTAATACATATCAAAAATAGCATAATGATTCATAAAACTTGTAATCAGATTAAATCGAAATAGTCAATATGAGCGCTAGAAGATGTGGATGCGATAGACGTGGCCGTGGTAGAGGCTGAGGTGCTAGGGTTGCGTCTGAAGCATCGGGTCATTTGCCAAAAATGGACGCACCTGCGTCACCGAGACTGAGGCTGAATCGCATGACCGTATAAGAGAGGACATTGCTCTGTCACAAGCAATGTTGCGAGTCTTAAAAATGGTTGTTGGGGCTAGAACTGGGCCAACAGCACGTGGATCAATTTTGGAATGACTTAGATCAAGCGGTGCCGAGGTTTTTAGGGGTGTCTCGGGTGTAGCCCCAAATGTAGCGGAGTATTGACTCGAGGCAGTACAATAGATCATGGATGATTTGGAGTGCACTACTGAGCAGAAACTGAGAGGAGCTGTGTCCTTGTTGAGAGATGAGGCGTATCAATGGTGGCTTACTATTCGGGAGGGCACTCAGGCCGATCGCGTTACTTGGGATTTCTTCAAAACTTCATTTCAAGGAAAGTATGTTGGGGCAAGCTATATAGATGCCCGAAGGAAGGAATTCTTGAATCTGGTTCAAGGAAGTAAGACCGTGGCAGCTTATGAAGTAGAATTTCTGCATCTGAGTCGTTATACCCGAGGTATTGTGCCAACTGACTATGAACGCTGTGTGCGTTTCGAGGATGGGTTAAGTGATGAATTACGGGTACTGATTGCTCCACAGCAAGAAAGGAATTTTTTCACACTGGTGGAGAAAGCGAAGATAGGCGAAGACGCTAAGCACTCAGCGCAGCGAAACCGAAAAAAAGATAGAGGTAAGAGCAAGAGAGACTTTAAGTACTCAGGTCCTGCTAGAGGGTTTCAGAAGAGGCCCAGGAAGGATGAGCCAGTTCGAGCTAATGCACCTGCTGCTACCAATCAAATTCAACCATGTGCTGACTGTGAAAGACGGCACCCTGGTGAATGCTGGAAGAGAACCGGTGGTTGTTTCAATTGTGGTTCTAAGGACTATCAGCTTAAAGATTGTCCTCGATAGACCACTCCGAATCAGGAAGCTCGTAATTATGATGCACAGCCAGCTAGAGGCGCTCAGCAACCGTCGAAGGGCCGTGGACCAGGTCGAGGTGGTAATGGCGCAGGTCGAGGTTAAGGTGCAAGGCGAGGTAATGGCCGGGGTAACGCGATGGCGACGGGGTTAGTTTATGCGATCGACGCGAGAAGATGGCGATGCACCTGATGTGATAACTGGTACGTTTTTCATTTTTGATATACCTGTTACTGCTTTGATAGATATCAGATCTATACATTCGTATGTTGCTAGTGCTATATCTGAAAATTTGAATATTAGATCTGAGATTACTGAGAGAGATGACGGTAATTAGTCCCTTAGGAAAATCTATGTTAGTGAATAAACTGTTTAGAGATGTGCCCTTAGAAATTCAAAGAGAAATATTTTTGGCGGATTTGATGGAACTGACTTTCGACGAATTCGACCTTATTTTGGGCATGGGTTGGTTAGTGAAACACCGTATTAACTTGGATTGTACTACAAAGTGGATGACGATAAGAACTTCGGAAGATAAAGAAGTGGTGATGACAGGCGAAAGGAGAAATTATCTATCGAATGTGGTATCTGCTTTAAGGACAGAAAAGTTGGTGCGAAAAGGGGTATGGAGCATTCCTAGCCTTCATTAGTGCTTTGGATTCCAAGGAATTATTGGTGGAAAGTGTTAGAACGGTGAAAGAATTTTCAGATGTTTTTTCTGAGGAACTTATGGGTTTACCCCTAGAGCGGGAAGTAGAGTTTGGCATTGAATTATTGCCAGGAACGGCTCTGGTGTCTATTGCTCCTTATAGAATGGCACGAAGGAGTTAGTGGAGCTTAAAGCTCAAATTCAATAGTTGTTGGATCGGGGATTCATTCGACCGAGTGTGTCACCGTAGGGAGCACCAGTCTTGTTCGTCAAGAAGAAGGATGGGTCGATGCGTATGTGTATCGATTATAGGCAGTTGAATAAGTTAACGATCAAGAATAGGTATCCGTTACCGAGAATTGGTGGCCTGTTTGACCAATTGCGAGGAGCTTCGATTTTCTCGAAGATAGATTTGAGATTGAGTTATCACCAACTTAAGGTCAAGGAGGCGGATATTCATAAGACGATATTTCAAACTCGTTATGGACACTATGAGTTTTTGGTGATGCTGTTTGGGTTGACCAATGCACCAGCTGCATTTATGGACATGATGAATCGAGTCTTCCAACCCTACTTAGACCGGTTTGTGGTGGTGTTCATAGATGACATCTTGGTCTACTTGAAGAATGAAGAAGAGCATGATTCACATCTGCGAATAGTATTGCAAATATTGCGGGAAAAGTAACTTTATGCCAAATTCAGCAAGTGTGAATTTTGGCTGAAGGAAGTGACTTTCTTGGGACATGTCATGTCAGCTGAAGGAATCAAAGCTGATCTTCGGAAGGTAGAGGCTGTGTTGGATTGGAAACCACCAAAGTCAGTGGCCAAAATTCAGAGTTTCCTGGGATTGGCTGGTTATTATAGACGTTTTGTTGAGGGGTTTTCGTTGATTTCTGCACCCCTAACTAAACTGTTGCGAAAGGGAGTATCATTCGTGTGGGTAGATCAATAGTAGGAAAGTTTTGAGAAACTGAAGAAGATTTTGACGGAAGCGCCAGTACTAATTCAACCTGAGGCTGGAAAAGATTTTATCATTTACTGCGATGTGTCACACACGGGTTTAGGATGTGTATTGATGCAAGATGGAAAAGTGGTGGCTTATGCATCTCGTCAGTTAAGGCCGCATGAAGTCAACTATCCTACTCATGATTTGGAGTTAGCTGCGGTGGTTTTTGCTTTAAAGATTTGGAGGCACTATCTCTACGGTGAGAAGTTGATCATTTATACGGATCATAAGAATCTAAAGTACCTCCTTACCCAAAAAAAGTTAAACTTAAGACAGCGGAGGTGGATAGAACTGTTGAAGGATTACGACTTCTCAATCGAGTATCACCCTGGGAAGGCTAACGTGGTGGCAGACGTGTTAAGTCGTAAGGTGATATCGGAGTTGAGAGCGATGTTTGCTCATCTCAGTTTGTATGAAGATGGCATCCTGCTAGCCGAACTTCAGGTGAAGCCTATGTGGTTAGGTCAGATCAAGGAAAAGCAGTCATTAGATGAAAAGTTGGGTCCTTTACTTCAGCAAGTGGAAGGTGGTGTAATAGGGGATTTTGGTTTTGATAAGGATGGAGTACTGTGTTTTCACGAAAGAGTTTGTATGCCCATGGATTCAGATTTGAGACAAATAATTCTGCAAGAGGCGCATAGTAGCCCTTATTCTATGCACCCCGGGGGAAATAAAATGTATCGAGACTTCCGTGAGTAGTATTGGTGGCCAGGGTTGAAGCGGGAGGTTACTGATTTTGTAAGTAAGTGCTTGACTTGTCAACAAGTGAAGGCGGAACACCAATTACCATCAGGATTGTTGCAACCGGTAAAGATTCCATTATGTAAATGGGAACGAATAACGATGGACTTTGTTAGTGGGTTACCTTTATCGCCTACTAAGAAAGATTTCGTTTGGGTAATAATGGATCGGTTGACTAAGACTGCTCATTTTCTACCTGTTTGAACGGATTACTCATTGGAGAAGTTGGCCAAGTTGTATGTAGCAGAGATCATGAGGTTGCATGGGGTACCAGTGTCTATTATTTCGGACAGAGACCCTAGGTTTACATCACGATTTTGGAAAGCCTTACATGAAGCTTTGGAAACCAAGTTGAATTTCAGTACGACATTTCATCCTCAAACGGATGGTCAGTTGGAGAGAGTAATCCAGATCCTGGAAGACATGTTAAGGGGTTGTGTGATTGACTTCAGGGGTAGTTGGGAGGATTTCCTACCGTTGGCAGAGTTTGCGTATAATAATAGTTATCAATCCAGCATCCAGATGGCACCTTACGAGGTGTTGTATGGTCGTAGGTGCCGTACTCCTACTTGTTGGACTGAATTGGGGGAGCGACAGTTATTGGGTCCTGAGCTGATATCAAAAATAAAGGAAAAGGTAAAGGTAATTCGGGCATGGTTAAAGGAAGCTTCGGATAGACAGAAATCTTATGCGGATCTGAAGCGTAAGGATATTGAGTTTGCAGTGGGGGATCAAGTCTTTCTAAAGGTCTCACCTTGGAAAAAGATCTTCAGATTTGGAAGGAAAGGCAAGTTGAGCCCTAGGTTCATCGGACCGTAGCGTGTGTTGAAGCGGGTAGGACCAGTGGCTTATCAGCTTGAATTACCTCTGGAGTTGAGTCAGATTCATAGTGTTTTTCACGTCTCAATGTTGAGGCGTTATCGATCAGATCTGTCTCACATAGTACCGGTAGAGGAAGTTGAGTTAAGGCCTGACTTGTCATTCGAAGAAGAGCCAGTGCGAATTTTGGATCGAGATGTTAAGGTGCTGAGAAGAAAGTCAGTACCATTAGTCAAAGTTCTATGGTGTAATCACGGAGCGGAGGAAGCTACATGGGAGCCTGAGGACACGATTCGACAGTAATATCCTCACCTCTTTAATCAGGTAAATTTCGAGGATGAAATTTTCTTTAAGGGGGTAGAATTGTAACATCCTAGAATTTGAATTTTTATATGTTGCATTATTTTGGTGCTCAGCTAGTTAACTACCCAATATGTGTGTTTATATAGTCCTGAGAAGGCTCGGGATTTATTTGGAATTTGTAAAATATCTTGGCCTTTAGTACTTTAAGGTAATGGAAAAAGTGACCTTAAAGCTTAAGGTAATAAAGTGGTAAGAAGCTAGCATAAAAGAGCTATTAGTAAAGGGGATATGGCGCCATGTGTGTTACCTTGAGGGAAGGAGTTCGAATCGCACTGTGAGCATGTGTGAACTTTATTTTTTTTGCTTTCCTTCCTTAAAGAGTCGGTCAAGGATGAGTTTATGGTAGGTTGGACTTTGTTTTTTTTTTTATGGCAAGATGGCTAAGAGAAAAAAGGCAAGATTGAACTTAGGGAAAAGAATCAAATGGAAAAGACATGTAGGGGGAACATAAGGCTTATTCCAAGGGTGATGTTTTGGACAGTTTGGGTGGCCAAACTTTGACCAATTGGCCATGCATTTGGACGGTTTTTGGGGCTAGGGGGATGGCCGAATTTGTGCTAGCATTTTGGTAAGGTAGGTGCTAGTTTTGGTCATATTTTTTTTAGCAAATTGGAGTATCAAATTTTTTCTCTCCAAAGTTCTTCTCCCCATAGCCAAATGTGTCATGAACAATAGGTAAAATTTTGTTTTGTTTTGGCCAATTCTTTGTGACCATTTTGGTATCATCTCCCATTTTTTCCCGAGTTCATTTCCTCCTTGTGCTGAAACCATACAACCTTGAAGGGGTATTTTCATTTCTTTTCTTTTCTTCTCTTTGCCGAATGCACACCAACCTCAAGACTTGTTCTTTATTCATTTTTCATCCTTGAAAACCGAAACATAAACCCCCTATCTTCTATTTCTTTTTTTCTTCTTTTCTTCTTGCAAAAACTCTCAAACATCACTCCCTCCCGAATATTTTCACCATGGCTGAATATCATTGATCATCTCCCCATAGCCGAATCTACCACTTCACACATATTTTCTTCTCAATCATTTTTCTACTCACACTTTGATCAATCGGTAAGAACACTCTCTTCAACTCTCTTATTTTTCTTTTATTGTCGAATTCATATGTGGGCTTGAGAGGGTCTTTTTGACCGAAATCATCATCTTTTCTCTTTCAAATAAAACACTTCCTTCTTTGTAGTGGTATAGTGGAGTGCCGATTGTTTCTACATCGCTTAATCGATTCTAACCATAAGAAGATCGTGTGAAAAGGATTTTCATCGTTCAAGGTAAGGATTCTTCGAGGATTATTTATTACTTTTTATGCGTTAAAAATAGTGTTGTTTAATCGATAATATTATAGGGACTTTATCACTCGATTTTCTTCTTGAGATCATACGGATTTTTGTGGTAAGCCGACTTCACTCCTAAGATCAATCATTTTTAACAACGTACTTTTAGTTGGGACTAATATCTATTTTTAATGGAGGCAAACAAGATCGAATCAAAAGGGGTAGTGATTGGTGAACGAAAAAGGAGCGGATTTACGATCCCTATTAGATTCAAACGAAGGGTTGTTTCGGCGATTCGAGACTTTCCACCGGGTTGTGGACCCTCATCCAGTGAGAATCAACTATTTGAAGTTGTTCACAATTGTGTGGCATCAACCATTCGGGATTTTCCACCAGGTTGTGGACTGTCAACCGGAAAGAACCGACAAATAGTAGTTGTTCGCGATTCCGAGGGTAAAAACCTAGACCGTTTATCTTGGAGTAGATTTGTTGTAAGTGTACATCTTCTAATCGAGCGTTAAAAAAATATTTTTAGGTGTCGACGATCAGGAAAGTGTAGTGCTTACCGTAATCAGGTGTGTAATCTCACACCGTATTTCTTGAGTTAGATATTATAAAACATGTTAGTGGTAAATTGCTTGACTAAATCACATGTTAGTGAAATGGGGTAAAATGGCATAATTATCACTATATTGGTAAAGACTATGAAATTAGCATCAAGATTGTGAAAATTACGAAATTGCCCTCTATGGGCCAAATCGACAAATGTGATATTTGATATATGGGCCAAATGTGATAATTGATATATGGGTCAAATGTGATAATTGATATATGGGAAAATTGTGATTTCTGATATATCAGCGGGGTTTGGGGTGTTACAGTTGCAATGATATCTGAAATTATTATGACATAAGATAATAATGCACGGTGGATTGATATTGGAGCAACCAAACATGTGTGCAAAGAAAAAAGCATATTCACAAAGTTCACACAATGTGAAAATGATAATGTCTTGTACATGAGAAATTCTTCCACCATGACAATTAAAGGCAAAGGGTCCGTTGAACTACAATTCACTTCTGGAAAGGTTTTAACTTTGAATGATGTACTTTATGTACCAGAAGTTAGGAAGAATTTAGTATCTGAAAGTTTGTTGAACAAGTTTGGCTTCAAACTTGTTCTTGAGGTAGATAAGTTTATTTTGTCTAAGTGAGGAATTTTTGTAGGGAAATGATATATGTATGAGAGCATGTTCAAACTCAATATTATTAATAAGAATAAAAATACTATTTCTACTAATATGGTTGAATCTTTTTGTTTATGGCATTATAGATTAGGTCATTTGAATTATAGAAAATTGAATGACATGCATAAGTTAGATACAATTCCTATTTTTAATAATAATATTGAAAAATGCAATACTTGTATGTTGACTAAAATTACAAGAAACCCTTTCCCTAAGGTTAAAATGAAAACAAAGTTGCTTGATTTGATACATAGTGATTTTTGTGACATATATAATATTCCTACATTAGGTGGAAAGAAACATTTTATTACTTTTATTGATGATTATTCTAGATATTCCTATATAAATTTATTGCGTTCAAAAGATGAAACACTTGATAAATTTAAAGTTTATAAATCTAAAATTGAACTTTAGTGTGAATATTTATCAAGTGCTTAAGATCGATTAGAGGTGAAGAATACTATAATCCAAGTTATTTTGAATCCATTGGAATTGTCCCTCAAGTTTCAACCCTTACACACCATAACAAAACGGTGTAGCTGAAAGGAAAAATAAAATCTTGAATGAAATGGTAAATTCAATGTTATCATATTCAGGTATTAGATAAGGTTTTTGGGGAGAAGCAATTCTAACATCTTGTCATATATTGAATAGAGTTCCTAATAAGGAAACTAAAATAACCCCTTATGAACAATGAAAGAAAAGGAAACCAAACTTTAATTATTTGAAGGTTTGGGGCTATAGAGCTATTGTCAAAGTTCCAACATCTAAACGTAAAAAGTTAGGTGAAAGATGAATTGAATGCATATTTATAGGATAAGCATAGCAAGGCATATAGTTTCATAGTAATTAAACCAAATGATTCAATTTCAATTATAATGTTATTGAATCAAGAGATGCTATTTTTGATGAAAATAGATTTAATTCTATTTTAAGACAATTACAGCCACAATAATTGATTTATTCTTCAAATGAAAATGAGATTGCATTGGAACAAATTGATAATAATGATGAATCTTGTCTAGAATTAATAAGAAGTAAAATGATTAAAAAGGTCAAAGATTTTGGATTAGATTTTATTATATTTCTTGTAGAAGGAAAAGGTGAAAGTATATGCAATAAGATACCTTATTGTTATAATACGAAATTTGATCCTATTACATTTGAAGAGGCAATGAAATCTTAAAACTCTGCTTTTTGGAAAGAAGAAATAAATGATAAGATGGATTCAATAATGAGAAATCAAACTTGGATCTTAGTTGATCTTCCATCGGGTTCCAAACCAATAGGTTGTAAATGGATCTTCAAAAAAAATGAAGGTCGATGGAACCATTGATAAATTTAAAGCAAGGTTGGTAGCCAAAGGTTTTATACAAAAATATGGTATTGTTACTTTGATACTTATGCTTTAGTAGCAAGAATTGCTACAATTAGACTCTTAATATCACTTACCTTAATATATAATTTGGTTGTTCACCCAATGAATGTTAAAACTGTATTTTTAAATGGTGAATTGGAAGAGGAAGTGTACTTGGAACAATCGAAAGGATTTGTTGTTCCAGGTTAGGAGCAAAAGGTATGTAAGCTTGTTAAATCTCTATATAGACTTAAATAAGAACCAAAGCAATGGCACCAAAAGTTTGACAATGTTGTTTTAGCTAATGGCTATAAAATAAATGAACCCGGTAAGTGCATAAATAACAAATTTGAAAATGGAAAAGGTGTTATAATTTGCTTATATGTAGATGACATGCTCATTTTTGGCACAGATTGGGAACAAATAGAAAACACAAAGAAATTCTTGTCAAACAACTTTGCTATGAAGGATATGAGTGTAGCAAATGTTATTCTTGGGATTAAAATAACCCAAGATGAAAGCACTGTAACTTTATCACAATCACATTACATTGAAAAGGTGCTTAAAAAGTTTGATCTTTTCAACTGTATACCAGCATCTACACCCATGGATCCTCAAATAAAACTAGTATTTAATACTTGTAGGAAAATTGATCAATTGAAATATGCTAGTCTAATTGGTTGTCTTATGTATATAATGACCTCTACAAGACCAGATATTGCATATGCTGTTGGGAAATTGAGTAGGTGTACAAGTAATCTAAGTAGTTTGCATTGTCAAGCTTTGAATATAGTACTTAGGTACTGAAAGAAAAATATTAACTATGGATTGTGTTATAATGGATATCCTTCAGTTTTAGAAAGGTATTCGGATGCTAGTTGGATTACAAGTTTGGAAGATCATGCATCTACTAGTGGATGGATCTTCATTATTGGTGTAGGAGCCATTCTTGGGGTTCCAAGAAACAAACATGTATTACTGATTCCAATATGATAGAAAAATTTATTGCATTAGCTGTTGCATTTGAAGAAGCATAATGGTTAAGAAATTTGCTTTATGATGTACTTCTATGGCCTAAGCCAATTTCACCTATTTTTGCTCGTTGTGATAATGGAGCTACTCTAGCAAAGGCATATAGCCAAGTATATAATGGAAACTCTAGAAACATTGGATTAAGACATAGCTATGTCAAACAATTAATCTCTGATGAAGTGATCACTATTAATTATGTGAGGTCAAGTGAAAATTTGGCAGATCCTTTGACAAAAAGTATTTCTAGAGATATAGTCAACAAGACCTCAAAAGGGATAGGACTCAAGCCCATTAATTAGAGTCACCCATGATGGAAACTCGACTCAACGCTTGGTATAACGTCAAGTCTTGAGTTCAATGAGACAAAATACATCATTAGTATGTGACTGGTAGCACTATAAATAAATCCATCCTAAGATTAAAGTGCTAGGTACCCACAATGATAAGGGAAGGATGAGTAATGTACTCTTAATGGACCCATAACATAAGTATGTTATAGTGTTATAACTATGGGAACACTCTTGATGGGATCTACCTATGTGAGTGGAAGTGTGGCTGCTTCTAGGAGCTTAAGGGCTTGGCTTTGACAACATTCATAAAAAGAGGACACAGACACATGGCCATAATAGTGTCAATGGATATTATGCATTGACGGATGTTGAAATCATTGTGTGAGATGTGTTCGGTTAATCAAATGGAATAGTTGGTTCAAAGCTAGTCTACCATACAATTTCAATTAACTTTAACATGTTTTTACTAAGTGAAGGTTCAATTGCAAGACACCTTCATTTATGCAAATTGATTTCCAAAAATATCAAAATCTAAAATATTTTGAAAATAGGGGGAGATTGTTGGAACATTTTCACATATTTATAGTGTTCCAATAACTATAAATGAATGAGTGTAATTAATCAAAAGATAAATCTTTTGGTCATTGGTTAAAAGTTATAGCATTTGATTTTGAAAAGAATTATAACTATTCAAACAATATTACTTGAATAGTTATAAAATTAGATGAATAATTATATATTTTATTTAGAAAGACACCTATTGAAAGAAGTTTCTATAAAGAGACATGAAAATTCCTATAAATAGGAATGAGATTTTATTTGGAAATTACACCAACAAATTCTAAAACTTTTTCTTTCCTTCCTCCATTTTCTAGTATTATTAGATTGCCTGTAAAGTATTACTGTAGAAATCCTTTGTAGAAATTGAGTTTCTTGTTATACAGTGCTTAGTGCTTAATGGACTATTCTCTTCGGTGCAAAACGCAAATAGTCATCAGCTTCATTGTATCCTCGAGGTTAATTTTCTTGAAACTCTTTTGTTGACTGAGATAGGTGGGGACAAATGTAACTTTAAAGATAGTGGCTTGATACACGTCTTGGAGCCTTGTCTTATTTCTTTATTTTCTATTCGAGTTTTGTTCTTGTGTTCGAGAGCTTCCTCCCAAATTTGTACTGACACTATGAAAGGGCAGTGCAAAAGTAAAAAGACTACTTCACAATACTAATTTTGGATTAAAAAAAAATACAACATCAATCTAGAAGAGGAATTACAAAAAAACTATTCCAAGGGTTTTAGTATTAAAAATGAGAATCAATCCGCTTCTAAAAATTATTCATTTAGAAAGAGGTGGACTATGATTAAGGGTTTGAAGAGCGAAACATCATTTATACTAGAGCTCAACCAAGAGAATAGATAAGGGATAGTAATGTCAACTTCATCAAATTGAAGAAATCCTTTGTTTCCAGTTAAAAATGATCTCGAGACTTACCTTGAATGGAAAAGACATGTAGAGTTTGTTTTTAAATGCCACAAGTATTTCGAGGAAATTTTTTTTTAAACAAATCATTGTTGAATTTATCAATCATGCGCTAATTTGGTGAGATGAATTATTTTTTTATATTAAATTTCAGTTTAGAAAATATGGTTTAATTGATGCTGTAACACTCTCTTACTAGATCTGATGCCTTGAACGGATAGGCGATGTCACATTGACCTATTCCTTACATTTTCTAAATTTCTTTTAATAAAATCATCCATTGAACAATTTAATAAAGTCCAATACTATAATTTCCAACATTTTCATAGGCTCAAACACATTTTAAAAATCATATTAAATAATCTCCTAGGTGTTTGGACATGGAAAATATATAAAATGAACTTTCGATTACCCAAAATGTAGCCAACACACTACTACATTTTCATCCGAATTCCATCCAAATAGATATTTCTGCCATCTAGATGGCATTCTAACAAAAATTACATACTAAGATAGTTTGTTATCCATCCAAACGACTAAATTTTGCCATTTGAATGGCTCTACAGTTTCTAATCCATATAATACCAACATATAATACTTCATTTCAAAATTTTTAAAGACATTTGGAAATCATTCAAATGTTAGGAAATGTGCCAATATTGTAGTAAACATGTAACTATTTTCTACTTATTTGAACGATGCATAAATAAATAAAGTTAATTTCCTATTTCACTACTATGTCTTTTGTATTTTCTGTCTTATATTTTGCATGCATAGCGAAATTGTGACAAGCAAATATTAGCTCATTGATTGTCTAAGTAGATAATCTAAATGAGTTCGCAATCCCGTAAAAGAATCAAAGTGGGCATTTGGTTCAAATACTGAGAAGGATTATTATGCCGTTTACAATTCCAATTGGGGAGATGGCTAGTCTTGGCTATCGAAGCAGTTGACTCCACGAGTAGAGACATAGATGTATTCATTGGTAGAATGATACATTGGGTTGGACGCAAGATGAATTAATTCTAAATCTGTTTGTGAATGAATTTATTTCTGACGTTCATGGTGTGATTCACCTAAATTATGAGTTAATCATTGACCATGCGTATGCAACTCATGTGCTTTGATATAAGTGGATGCTTATGCTTTAAAGATGATCGAGCCCATAGCCAGTATGTTGGGTACATGAGTTGTGTATGGCATGGCTTTACTAGCAACAACGAAATTCATAGCTCAATTAAAGAGTTAATGATAACCTCTTATTGGCATTATATGAATTGATCAATATGGAACATGGTCACAGGTTGCTTGTTCTTGAATGAGTTATTTATCATAGTCATTTGTTGATAGTGATGATATTAATCATTAAGAAGACATAATGGTGACAATGAGATAAAATAGGATTGTATTGAGTGAACGGATTTACTCAAAGGAATCAAGGATATCATATGAGGTAACATACACATGATGAGGTCATTTGACAAAACAGTTGGATGAATTGCTTTCGTAAAGAGTATACAATAAGGAGTTTTCAATCATCGTACTTCTTGTGGACTACTACATGATTAAGTTATTGTGAATTATCGAAACGATGCTTCTGGATATAATTGTCATCATTAGAGCCTGATTGTATATGTTCGATTGGTCCTTCTGCTAGCTCAACAAAACCTTGATCAAATTGCATTTGAATAAAAAAAATTCTACGACTTTAGGAATAATTTAATTGAGTCGATTAATTTGATGTGGAATTAAAGTAGGCGGGCGTAAGAATTATTCAACTAGAAAATTTGATTAAAGAATTTTCTTGAAAAAATAATTTGGAAAATCTAAGTGATTTTTGGAAAAATTAATTTTGAATCAATTAAAATTAATATGATATTTTTAGAAGTTAATTTTCAAGTCAAACAATTGGCCCAATGGGAAATTAAACTTGAAAATTGGACCTGAGATCGTAAAATAGGCCCGGGAGCCCAAAATCGAGATCAAGACCCAAAAATTGGTCATCCCACGCTCGATATGTGAAACCGGGCTGACGGTCTAATCGATGGCTAGACAAAAATAGTTAGGTCGTCATTGACTCGAACCAAACCGACAGTAGTCGAACCGGCTAAGGGTGCTGTAAAGGTGTCGCACCTGCATCATTGGACACGGCGGTGCCGGTGGCTACGATAGTGGCGTCTTTGTGGCTGATGGTGGTTGGTTATCGGTGGTTGAGTAGTGGAAGAGTTACACTTCTACTGGGACTCTACCAGAGAATTTGATTTCAGATTAACTATTTCAAAAATGATATTATTTTAATAGTTTAATATTAAATTGAATTTAATAGTTATCTTAATCGTATTTTATTAATTTAATATTAAAATAAATTTATCTTCTTCTTAAATGATTTGATTACATAGAAAGTGGCATTCTTTAGATCTTATGCATGTTTTGAGTTATATATGGGAATGGATGTGATGTTATATATTTGTTTTTTTATTGTCGAGGTTGTGGTTATTAGGAAATAGACTGTGGACTATAATCTCCATGTAGGGCTATGCTTTTTAAAATTCTTAGAATTCTTGTGAGCTGAAAATAGACATATGACTTAAATGTAATTTTTTCAATAGGAGTCCATGACGAGGAAAAGATGTAATGGTAGTTGAAGACCCAAGGAATGCCTTGTGGTGAAAAATTATGTAATTTTATTGTTTCATTTATTTTCTAGAAATAAAACCATGGAAACCTTGGCTGGCAATTTTATTTTTATTACCTACCTCATTATATATTTATTTTATAATTGTTTATAATATTTATATTATGTAATGTTATAATTGTGATATATATATATGAGATGATCCACAGTTGATCGATTAAAAATAAGAAGTGTGGTAATGAGAAAATACATGTGTTGTATTGTTCTATTCACTTCTTTAGGTTATTCAGTAATTGTGAGAAGTGTGGTAATGAGAAGGTACATGTTTAGGATTGGCTCTAACTAGGAAAGACTTGATTTTTAAGCGGTCAAATTTGGCTCACCGCCCTTTCTTGAGACCCTACATGGTGCACAGTTCACATTCACTTCTTTGGTTTTTCCCTTAAAAGAAAAACTGTGGAGAGTCAAAATTGTTTGTTTGAAGATTGATTGACTCTTGTGAATGGATATTATTGCTATAGCATGCCGTGCATATATTGGAAGCATGTCATTTAGATTAGGTAAGAATGCCACTACGACTATTGTATGATCATTCTTGAAATTTGGGATTAAAAAACCTTGTATGTTTTTAAAATATTGAGTGGGAGAATGTTTTTAAACTAGGCCTACGACCTCCATTGATGGTCCCTACGTGGTAGCATGATAAAGTTTCGAGTCGGCTCCTACTCTGGCTGCACCCCAAGGTAAATTTTGTCGTGTGGGTTCACTAAATGGGTTTTCCTTTTAAGGACAACTAGTTATGCATGACTTTCAGAGAGATTGTCCCAAGATGACTCACAAATTAGAGCATGTTCATGATGGGTGTTGAGTTAATGGTTACACACTCAAGATCATCTCTTATTAAATAGTTTTCCAAGAAACAATATTTAAGTTAGAGATGATGGCCAAACATTAAACGGTTATTAGTTCGTGTGGAGCCTTGAGAGTTAAGATACACAAACTGATTGGATTTAATCCATGTTCTTGCTAGTTAATCATGGGACCCCAAGGTGACATGGTTTATGGGTGTGAGAATGATCATAGAAACAGATTCTTTTTTCAAGTTTTTAATACAAGCCGCATGCATCATACTGAATTCTTGGTATGTTGCTGAAATGAAAAATATTTGCTTAATACAAATATAGTAATTAGTAAAATATTTATTTTTTCAGTTCAAATATGTCTCTTACTCCTCTTATTAACATTCTTACTGAGAATAAATTAAATGGGGATAACTTTTGAGAATGGAAACAAAACTTGCTGATAATGCTCAATTATGAGAAACACAAATTCGTTCTTGATGAAACGTACCCTCTTGAAGCTCAGCCCAAAGTGAGAAATCGCTGGAGAGATTCTGACTCGATTGCTCGATGTTATATGTTAGAGAGCATGAGTAGTGTGTTGCAAAAGCAACACGATAATTTTTATACTGCCAAAGAGATCATGAAAAATTTGGAGGATTTGCTCAGAGGCCAAGTCCCATAGGCTCAATAATTTGCTATTACAAATTTGATGAATTCTCAATAGAAAACTGTCACTTCGATCAAAGAACATATGCTTAAGCTTATTGGATTCTTTGCGGAAGCAGAGGACAATGGGGCTGAATAATATGTTAATATGCAAATTGAAAATATTGTTCAAATCCTTAACTAAGGAGTTTGTTGGTTTTAGGGTCGCTTACAACTTAGAGAATAAGGTGCTTACCTTGACTCAAATCATGAAGGAATTACAATTATATGAGTTCATGCTGAATGGTAGTAAGCTGGTTCAGGAGAAACTTAAGACAAACTTAGCTATGGGCCCTTCGTCCTCTAAAGGGAAACATAAAGCTAAGGGAAAGAAAAAACTGATTAAGTCTTCTATTCCACCTCGTGTGGATAGGAAGAAGGCTAAGAAGTCAAAAGATCTTAAAAAGATCAAATGTTTCTTCTACTAAAGAAAAGGGCATTTCAAATCAAACTGTAAGGAGTATTTGGATTACCTAGCCGAAAAGGGCAAATGTATAGAACTCTTTGTGGTTGAAGGAAGATCAATTGACAATTGGGTTATTGATTCTAGAGCCACTAACCATGTGTGTGTTTCTTTATAGGGGTTTAGCAAAATGAGAAGTCTACGTGACAAGAGCCTCTCGTTGTGGACCGGAGATTGGAGTTATGTTTCAGCTGAAGTAATGGGAGAAGTTATTTTACACTTTAATAATTTTAGGAAGTTTATTTTAAAGAACGTGTTTTATGTACCTCATTATAAGAGGAATTTAATTTCTATAGCTTGTTTATTTTATGACGGTTATACTGTGACATGCAATAAAAGGGATTGATATTCACAGAAATCATTCTTTAATCTATAATGGATAGATGGAAAATAATCTGTATTTTATCAAATTGAAATAATAAATAAAAAGCTTAAAACTTCTCACTCTAATGAGGGGTACCTATGGCATTTAAGACTTGGTCATACTACCCAAGAAAGAATCACTAGACTCGTGAAATATAGTCCCTTAACTATGTTTAAGGAAGTTAGTCTTCCACAATCTGAATTTTTCTTGGAAGGTAAAATGACTAAGGGGTCTTTTAATGGAAAAGGTACAAGGGCTAACCAACCTTTAGAAATGTGCACACTAATATATGTGGTCCCATGAGCATCAATGCCTGAGGAAGTTACGATTATTACCGGTGTATCTAATGCGCCATAAAAGTGAAACCTTTGATAAATTTCGAGAGTTTCATGCGGAAGTGGAAAAGCAATTAGGTTTATCCATAAAGAATCTTCAGTCTAAATGAGGTGGGGAATATTTGTCTGATAAGTTCTTAGGATACCTCATAGAGAATGAGATTTTATCCCAATTGACTGCGCTAGGCACTCTACAGTAGAATGATGCAGCTGAAAGAAGGAATAGAACCTTGCTTGACATGGTTCGTTTAATGTTAAGCTATTCACAACTTCCTACTTCCTTCTGGGGATATGCGATACAAATGGCTTGTTATATTCTGAATGATGTGCCAGCCAAGTCTTCTTGTAAGACACCTTATGAACTATGGCATAGAAAGAAACTCGCTATAAATCACTTTAGAAAATGGGGTTGTCTAGCACACGTTCTGGATAAGGATGTAAAGACATTGTATGCACGGACATAATTGTGCATGTTTGTAGGATATCCAAAAGGAAAAAAAAGGAGGATTGTTTTACAATCTGAAAGATAATATGATTAAAGTTTCTACTCATACTACTTTCCTAAAGGAAAGCTACATGGATAACTTTAAGCCTCAAAGTAAAGTGGTACTCGATGAACTTTCGGGAGTGGTAGAACAATCACTAAGTTCAATTCTCGAGAAAGTTGTAGAAATACCTACAAATGATCAACAATATAGGGGGATCCATCGTAGTGGGAATGGTTTTATGAAACTGGACTTCTTTATCTATGATGGTAGTATTTATAATACGAAATCCAATCATGAGGATGATGATCCACTCACTTACGAGGAGGCTATGCCGGACGTTGATTCCAAGCTCTGGAATCAGACCATGGATGTCGAGATGGATTCTATGAAATCTGATACGGTGTGGGAAATTGTAGACTTACCGATTGGGATTAAACCCATAGGTGTAAGTGGATTTACAAGAAGAAGAGAAATGCGGAAGGGAAAGTGAAAAAACACAAAGCTAGACTTGCAAGGAAAGGCTACACACTAAAAGAAGGCATCGATTACTATGAGACCTTTTCTCCGATGGCCATGCTCAAGTCTATTCGTATACTCTTACCCATTTCTGCTACTTTCGATTACGAGATTTGACAAATGGATGTTGAGACAACATTCTTGAATGGCTATCTTGATGAGACCATTTACATGGATCAACCCACTGGCTATGTTGTCAAAGGAAAGGAGCAGAAAGTTTGCAAACTACTAAGATCCATTTATGGACTTAAGCAGACGTCTCGCTCATGGAATAAAAGATTTGATCAAACGACCAAGACTTTTGGATTTGAGGAAAACGCTGATGAACCTTGTGTTTATAACTGTATAAAGAACAAAAAGGTGGTTTTCCTCATTTTGTATGTCGATGATATTCTACTTATCAGAAACAATATAGGAGAATTGTCATCAGTTAAACTGCGATTAACTTAATAGTTTAGCATGAAGGACTTGGGTGAAGCTAGTTATATTCTTGGAATCCGAATCCTTAGGAATTGAAAGAATAAAATGATGACTCTATCTCAAGCTTCACACATCGATAAGGTACTGAAACTTTTTGCAATGATTGATGTGAAGCTAGACGTTCAGCCGATTGCATCAGGTTTTCATCTTTCTTTAGATGACTGTCTTAAGACAGTGGAAGAAAGAGAGCATATGAGCAAGGTTCTACATGTTTCGGCAATTGAAAGTCTTATGTATGCGATGCTTAGCATACATCAAGATACCTGTTTCGCAGTAGGAATGGTTAGTCGATATCGGGTGAATCCACGTCTCAGGCATTGGGAAACTGTAAAGCATATATTAAGGTATCTTAAAAGAACCGGGGATTGTAACATCCTAAATATTTTAAAAAAAAATCATTATATTGCTAAATGTTAGTTCGGGTTTACTTGGAGTTAGAATAAAAATATTAGTTAAGTGTACTTTAGAGTAAAGAAATTAGGTGACCTTGAGACTTAAATTAATTAAGTACAAAAAGATGGCATAAGATGAGCTAGTGACAAAGTGGTGATGGCACCATGAGTTGGACATGAGGGAAGGAGTTCGAATCACCTAGCATGCAATTAGCAATTTTTATTTTTTTGCTTTAGCCTATGCATGTGTCGGCAAGGAGATAAGGTTAGGATGAGTTGGATTGTTTTTATTTTGGTAAGAAGATTAAGGTTTTGGAAAGCTAAAGATAAGGGCTTGAATTGGGGGATTATGTTTCTTCAACTTAAGGAAAAGGAGGGGAAAAAGGCTTAAGTGTAGGAAGATGTTTTGAAACTTCCTAATGGCCTTTTGACCATTGTATTTGGACGGCATTGAGGCTAGGGGATGGCGGTTTTGGTTGAGGGATGGTAAGCTTGGATGTTAGGAGAACACTTTCATTTGGTCATTTCTTAGCAAAAACATCTTTTCCCTTCACCCATATTCTCTCTAGCCGAAATATTGCCAACATACTTGGGTAAACAATTCTTTTTTTTGAGCCATTCTATTGTGACCATTTTGGTTTTGAAATTTTTCTCTCCTAAATCTTTCCTTCTCATTGTGACCGAAAGTACTAAGGCAAACAAGTATCTTTCTTCTTTTCATTTTCTCATTTTCTTCTTCTATGCCGAATGCATTTTCTTCTAAACTAAGTACCCTTTTCTTCTCTTTTCTTTCCCTCTTTCTCTCTTGAAACCGAATTATATTACTTCTATTTCCCTATTCTTCATTTTCTTCTTCATTAAAATTTTTTCCAATTCTTTCATCCATGGCCAAATGTTAACTTATTCTTGTGCCAAAATTTCTTCCATTTTCTTTGATCACAACCGATTTCCTTTAATCATAACCGAATTCTTCTTACTCAATTATCTTTCCAATCGTGGACATTAGTGAGATTTTGGAGGGTAGAAACTCAAGGTGATCTTGAGTATTTTTTGGAAATTTGGAATCGATTTCAAGAATCAAGGTAAGGAGATTTTCTTTTAAGGATTCTTATTCATTATATTAGTATAGTTAGTTATTAATCGATTTCATTTTAGGGACATAATCGCTCGATTGTTTCTCGAGGAACGAAGATAATCGTGGTAAGCCAAATCTCAAATCTTATAAATCGTTAGCCATATTTCGATATTTTATAGTCGGACTAATGATCTTATGTCTTTAGAGACATTCAAGATAAAGGCGAAAAAGGCGTCCATAGTCTTGAAAGAGGCGGTTCCGTTAACCCCTAATTATAAACGAAGGAATTTATTTGAATTCGGGATTTTCCACCGGGTTACGGACCTTCAACCGAGGAGAATCAATTGTTCGAGGTTATTCGTACTCCCGAGCCTTTGTACGTTCGTGGATTCTCATCGGGCAACGAATCAACAATCTAGGAGAAACCGAAAATAGAAGTGGTTCAAAATCAAAAGGGTAAAGATTTAGATCGTTTACCAATAGTATATTTTTAATAAATGAAAGTGTTCTAATGGTTCGTGTTACGTTTAGGCGTTGACGAGTGGGAAGGTTTAGTACTCACGATATCAAGGTGTGTAACTTCACACTTATCTCGGGTTAGATGTCATACCGTAGTATTGAGCAAAATCGTAAAAACGACAAAATCGGTACATTACGAAATAATTGGTATTTATGGTGAAATTACATGAAAATGGTTAAAATAGTGAAAATTACGAAAATGCCCTCGATGAGTTAGTTGGAAAAATGTAAATTTTATGTCTCATGTGTAAATGGGCCGAAAATGTGTTAGATCGTAAAATGGCCCAAAAAGTATGCTGATAGCAAAATGGGTCGAAATCCCTGATACATCATTAAATGGGCCGAAATCCCTGTTAAATTGTTAAATGGGCTGAAATCCCTGATAGATCGTTAAATGGGCCGAAATCCCTGTTAGATTGTTAAATGGGCCGAAATCCCTGATAGATCGTTAAATGGACCAAAATTTATACTAGATTGTTAAATGGGCGAAATCCCTGATAGATCGTTAAATGGGCCGAAATCTATACTAGATCGTTAAATGGGCCGAAATCTCTGCTAGATCGTTAAATGGGCCGAAATCCCTGCTAGATCGTTAAATGGGCCAAAGTTGCTAGATTGTTAAATGGGCTAAATGATATTTTGTATTATGGGCCTTAATAAAAACCTGAAATTTTGAATCACATGTAAATTGGGAATTTTTGCAAATTTTCATATGTATATAGACTATTATGCATACATGTTGCATGGGTTGGGATAAATGATGAAGAGAAGAAAGGCCTGTTGCCAAAATCTAGTTCGGTGGCTTTGCCACAAAATAATTAAATGGTGATTGCCTCTAGTTTGGTGGCTCGCCACAAATATTTTAATGGCTCAATGCCTCTAGTTCGGTGACTTTGTCACAATCTAGTTCGGTGGCCGCCACAAATATAAAATGGCTAAATGCCTACGATTGGTATGTTGGCGGGTGGGTTGACTTGATCCCACGGTGTGATGGTTGGTACGGTGGTGTGTAGCGGATGGAAATTAGGTTTGGGTGGGAAATTTCATTTTGCATGTATCTCATTATTTTTATTTCTAAATCTGTTTATGGGCTCAAGCCTAATATTTATGACTTGATGATCTGGCCCAGTGGATAGAGTAAGTAAGTTATACACTGAGTTCTGAGTAACTCACACCCTCAAATTTTTCCTCTCAGGTAATGGAAATTGACGTGGACTTGGGCCGAGGATGACTTCGTGGAGGCCATACCGCAAATATGGGTTAATTAAACTTTGAACTTTTAATAAAGATTTTTTTTATAATTTACTATTTTGGGTTTGATGTAATAAGGCCTCTATTAATGTTTTATGGATTTAATGTGTGGATGGATTTAAATTATGTTTTGGACTATTAATATAGGCTTATGTTTATCCTATAATGTTTTCTTAAAATACTCTGGGTTTTCAACATACGAGCTTCTTTAACTATTCTTATTTTCAAACCCTTTGAACTCTTATAAAATTACTTTAAGGTTTTGTTAATTAAATGTCAAATGATAAGATTTTTCAACTAATGTTTCTCAAATTCATCGAACTTAAATTATTCTATTGGTTTTTATTAAACTCTATTTTTTTATTTTAAAAGGGTTTTGAAATACCGAAATAAAGAATGTTCGATCTGTGTGACAAACCAAATCTCGTCTTGACGCATAGACCGGGTTTAGGGTGTTACAGGGATTATAAGCTAGTGTATTCTGGAGAGGATCTTACTCCTGTTGGATACACAGACTTAGACTTTCATTCTTGTAAAGATTTGATGAAATCGACGTCAGGAAATGTATTCGTTTTAGGTCATGGAGCCTGTAATATCCCTAACTAAGTCTAGTAGTTTTCGGTATATTTTTCAGGTTCCAAGCGTGAATTTAGGAATTTATAGGGTTAATAGAAATTTTTAATTTTAGGAGTTCAATTTCATCTAAAATCGATTAAACAATAATTTGAAAAAATAAAAAATAATTTTTAGAAAAATTAATTTTAAAGTAATTAAATAATTATTAGTGAAAATAAATAATTTGGGTTGAAACAGAATTTTAAAATAATTTTTATTAGGGGTTTATTTGAGTTAAATTTAACTTTTAATTAAATTGAATTTAATTGGTAAAGTAAGGGAAATGTGGGAGAGGCCATTGGGCAAATTTTCCAATTTTTAAATTTCTGGTGGGTTGTTTTAGTTTTAAACGCAATGCATCTAGCCTACTTTTCACACCATTTACATTAGATTAGAGAGCTATAAAATTTGTTTTCTTTGCATGGTTTTAAAGATCTATCATCAAAGAATAGATTCAATAAATTTCCTTCTCAAAATACTCTCTCTTTTCACCCGAAATTATTCACAAAAGTAGCAAAAAATATTATGAAATTTCTTAAGATTCTTGAATCAAGATTTTCAATTAAAGGATTTAGAACGAATCAAAGGTAATAATTATTTATAAACTTATTTTTACGATGATTAGAAGCATATTTACATGATTTGAGAGATAATTACATGATTTTTTATCAATGTCATCTTCTTCAAAAGCTTAAGGTGCTTTAATGGTGGATCTTCAATTTTGAGAGGAAATCCACAAATCAATGGATGTTCCAACTCAAAATGGATCTATTAGAATGTTTTTGATCTTATTTATCAAGATTTAATATGTTTTGTAAGGTAATTTAAAGAAATTCAAATTTCATCATCTTCATGAACTGAATTTTCAATTTTTTGTGAAATTGATTTAAATGTGAAATTGATGCTTAGCATATATTTATTTGGTCTAGTATTGATGTTTGGAAGTGATTAGGGGGGTTGGAGTGATTGATTTAGTGAGGAATCAAGTTTTCGACTTAATGATACAAATCTGTAAGGTAACTTTGAGTGAGAATTTCGTCTAAAGTTCAAACTGAAGATAAGTGGCATTGTAAATAACGTTTACATTGCTAGAAAGACAATTTACTTTAATAGATAATCTAAATGAGTCCGTAATCCTGTAAAAAAATCAAAGTGAACATTTGATTCAAATACTAAGAAAGATTATTATGTCGTCTACAATTCTAATTGGAGAGATGGCTAGTCTTGGTTATCGAAGTAGTTGACTCCTCGAGTAGAGACATAGATGTACTCATTGGTAGAATGATACATTGGGTTGGACGCAAGATGAATTAATTCTGAATCCGTTTGTGAATTAATTCACTTCTGATGTTCATGGTGTGATTTACCTAAATCTTGAATTAGTCACGGACTATGCGTATGCAACTCACGTGCTTTGATATAAGTGGAGGCTTATGCTCTAAAGATGATCGAGCCCATAGCCGGTATGTTGGGTAAATGACTTGTGCATGGAATGGCTTTACTAGAAACAATGGAATTCATAGCTCAATTAAAGAGTTAATGATATCCTCTTATTGGCATTGTGTGGATTGATAAATATGGAACATGGCCACGGGTTGTGTCGAAACCATTTTAATTTTTTTTAAAAAACGGGATCGACTTTAAAAAACAAAAACGGGAGTCGCCACCAATATTTTTTCGAGGTGTGATCGGGTCACCTTAAAATTGATCATTTTAATAAAAAACATTTTGATTTATTAAAATAATGATTTTGGTCTACGAAATTAAAAAAAAGGAGTTCGGGAGTCGGTTACTTACGAGGAAGGGTTAGCACCCTCGTAACGCCCAAAAATTGGTACCTAATTGATAAACTCATGTCCTAATGTCGAAAATTTGAAAAATTTAAAATACGATCCTTTTATTTGAAAGAAAGTCAAGACTAGCTTATCTCAAAGAAATAAAATGTCACACCCAATGAGTTAGGACGCAACATTTCAAGACTTCGAAACTAAGTTTGCCTTTATTTGTAGAAAATTCTTACCTCGAGACACAAAACATCATATCCAATAAGTTAGGATACAACATCTTGAATTCCCGAGAATAAGTTTTGATTTGAAGCTTATGGGTTTCAATTTCAAAAAGGGATACTTAATATCTTAAGTTCAAGGAGAAAAATCGAAACCCAGTGAGTTAGGGTACAATGTTTTCTCAAAGCCCCCAAATATTATGTATCGCCGTATTTTAAAAAAGCCTTTGAATAAAATGCGACAATTTAGCAAAATGTATTTTTATTAAGAAATGATTCGAGTAAAATATTGCATTAATACATTACAAAACATAAATACCAAAAATAATTTACGAAAATTACATAATATTCTAACATTTAATATTAACATAGATAATTAAGGGAAGAATAACGAAATGACGAATGATGCGGAAATAAAATGACTATACTAAAAAGCAAACATAAAAATAATAAGCAAATAAAAGAACATGGATAAACAAATAAAATATATAAAATAGTAAATAACGAAAGATAAAAACTACGAAATAAATATGAAACTTTACATACAAGCTCCAATATAAAAATAAAATAACAATATAAGATAAATGGCATATACTAAATAATAACAGATACTACAACAAAATTTTCTTTTCTCTTTAAAAAAAAACGTGTATGTAAAAAAAATGATATGGAAAAAGCTAAAATGATATATATATATATAATAATAATAAAATAAATATATGCTTAAAATAATATATAAAAACTTTGAATATAAAAATTATGTATAAAGGATAACTTATAGTAAATATATAATATAACAACTTAATGTATATAAAAAATATTTAAAATAAACAATACATAAAAAACTTTATAATAATAATAAATCAATTTAAATAATATACAATATACAAAATTTAAAATATAAAAGTAATATAGAATTTAATGAATAACTTATAAAAAATGAAATAATTTGATATAATGCTAAAGTAGTTAAAATAAGAAGAAAAAATAAAAGCGGATTAAAAAAATAAAGGAAACAGGGATTAAATCGAAATAAAAATAAAATCCAAAGTAAAAATGTAAAAGGACCAGATTAGAACGCGCGTCACACTGTAGGGACTTATTAGGCAATTATGTCTTATCTCCTAAACGACGCCGTTCCATCTCCTGCCTTAAAATGGCCTTAAGGACCAAATTGAAACAAATGCCAGAATTCTGGGCCAAATTGAAAATAAAGAAAAAATGCAAATTGGACATAATTATAAATTTGCAATAATGTGGAAGGGCCCATAGAGCAATTAGACATTTTAACAAAAACGAGCGGATCCTCCCCGGGTATCGGGTCAACACGCGAATCTTAGCCTTTAAACGATGCCGTTTGGGTCATTAATTGACCACACCAAAACGACGCCGTTTCACTGGCCTTTATAAACCAAAAAACAGCAAAAAAAATCATTTTAAACCAGTTTTTTTTTTAAAATAGCAAAGTTCCTAAAAAAAATGCTCTGCCTTCATAGGTCTTCTGACCTCTGGCCGTCCTCGCATGCGCCTCACGTGCCATCGCTCGCGGCGGTCCTAAGGCTAGAAATTTTGTTTTTTCAGAGCGAATTGAAAGGTAAACTTGTTCTCTTCGTTTTTAGTTGTATTCGTATAAAAATATTTGCATGGATCGAAAGGGAATGATAAAAAAAACTAAGCGAAATGAAACAATCGAAAATCACCTCTATTCTTTGAATTTTTTTGTGTATTGTATTCTGTATTCTTTGTATATGCGTGTCCTTTTTACAGATTGTATTGGGGGTTTTTATAGCCCCGAAAATAAATCAAAAATAAATACAAAGATGCTTGCTGTTTCTGCCATTTTTCTTTCCTTTTGTAGGTGAACGACGAAGATAGGGTGGTGAGGAGCACTATCTGTGCTGATTGCGGCGCGACCGAGGGGCCTGTGTTGGGAGTTGCGGTGCCTAGGGTTTTAGAAACCCTAGGTTTTTAACTTGCTTATTCACTTGGGCCACTCGAGCTTATTTTAGTTTAGGCTAGGTTTTAATGTTTTGGGTCTGAGGGTGTAATTGGGTATCGGGCCTGTAAACTGGACTTTTATTAATTTGGATTTTATATTTGGTTTTGTATGGGCCCGAGCACAAATGGGCTATTACAGGTTGCTTGTTCTCAAACTTGCAATTTATCACAGTCATTTGTTTATAGTGATGATATTAATTATTAAAAAGACACAATGGTGACAATGAGACAAAATAGGATTGAATTGAGTGAACATATTTAACTCAAAGGAATCAAGGATATCATATGAGGGTAACACACACAGGACGAGGTTATTGGACAAAGTAGTTGAATAAATTGCTTTCGTAAAGAGTATACAATAAGGAGTTTTCAATCATGGTACTTCTTTTGGACTTACTCCATGATTAAGTAATTGCGAATTATCAAAACGATGCTTTTAGACATAATTGCAATCACTAGAGCCTAATTGTATATGTCCGATTAGTCCCTCAGTTAGCTTAACAAAAGCTCGATCGGACTTTATTTGAATTAGAAGTAAATTCTATGACTTTGGGAATAATTTAATTGAGTTGATTTATTCGATGTGGAATTAAATTAGGTGGTTGTAAGAATTGTTCAACTAGAGAATTTGATTAAAGAATTTTCTTGAAAAATTAATTTGGAAAATCTAAGTGATTTTTGGAAAAATTAATTTTGATCAAGTAAAATTAAATTAATAAGCTATTTAAATTAATATCACTACAACAAAACATGCTTACTGTGACACTTTTGGGGCTACACTTTTTTAAGTGTTGGGATAGACTTGTTGACATACGTTTTGGCCAACTATTTGTAGAAGAGTTGGGATATGCATGCCTAAGACAACTCTTAAATAAGAGTCACTTTGTCCAACACTATGCCGACACTTTTGGGCCTACACTTTTCTAAGTGTTGGGATAGACTTGCCGATATACACTTTGGCCAACTCTTTATATAAGAGTTGGGATATGCATGCCTAAGGCAACGCTTAAATAAGAGTTGGCTTTGTCCAACACTATGATGACACTTTTTGGGCCAACACTTTTCCTAAGTGTTGGGACAGACTTGTTGATATACACTTTGACCAACCCTTTGTATAAAAGTTGGGATATGCATGCCTAAGGCAACGCTTAAATAAGAGTTGGCTTTGTCCAACACTATGCCGACACTTTTTGGGCCAACACTTTTTGGGCCAACACTTTTCTTAAGTGTTGGGATAGACTTGTTGATATACACTTTGGCCAACCTTTTGTATAATAGTTGAGATATGCATGCCTAAGACAACGCTTATATAAGAGTCGGCTTTTTTCAACACTATGCCGACACTTTTCTAAGTGTTGGGGTAGACTTGTCGGCAAAAGTTTTGGCCAACTCTTTGTATAAGAGTTGGTATAGGCATGCCTAAGTCAACACTTAAATAAGAGTAAGCTTTATCCAAAACTATGCCGACACTTTTGGGCAAACACTTTCCTAAGTGTTCGGATAGACTTGCCGACATATGCATTGGCCAACTCTTTGTATAAGGGTCGGGATATGCATGCCTAAGGCAACGCTTAAATAAGAGTCAGTTTTGTCCAACACTATGCGAACTTGTGTTATACATTACCCAACTATATAAAAGTGTTGCCATATGAAAAGAAAAACTCTTATGTCCTAACTCTCGATATACCACCAATCACTAATTTTATAACTGTATATATCACTTTTCTAATAAATTAATTTTATATTAAATAAAAAATGTGGTATTAATATTTTAAACTAATATATTTGGATTTAAAATATGAATATTCTTAAAAATTACATAATGAGTGTTAATAATTATATATATAGTCAAATTAAAAATGACTTAATAGCTTCGAGTGAGAAAAAGGTTTAAGATTCATATATCATCACTGCATTTTTCATGACAAGCATAGAAAAGACCATAATCATATTAGACATTGTCGAAACCATTTTTTTAAACGTCATTTTAGAAAAACGGGGATCGACTTTAAAAATATGGAAATGGAGTCGCCACTGATCTTTTAGTCGAGGTGTGATCGGATCACCTTGAGATGGATTATTTTTATAAAATATTTTGATTTATTAAAACAATAATTTTGGTCTACGAAATCTAAGAAAACATGTTTGGGAGTCGGTTACGTACGAGGAAGGATTAGCACTCTCGCAACGCCCAAAATTGGTACCAAATTGATTAATTGATGTCCTAACGTCGAGAATTTGAAAGATTTTAAAATTACGACCTTTTTCGACCCATTTGAAGATACTTGAGTTTGAATATTAAGATTCTCTGGTTTCGAAGGAATAAAACATCACACCAGCACGTTAAGATGCAACAATTTAAGTCTTCGAATTTCCAATCATCCCGAAATTCCCAAAACTCATGCATTGAGATTTTAAAAGGGTATTTCGTACGGAAAATCGAAACCCAGCACGTTAGGGTAGGATTTCTCGAATTTCCAAGCATGAAATAGTCTTGTTTTTAATTTAAGAAAATATGGATGAAATTTCGAAAGGATATTTAGTTATTTGGTTAAACGGAAAATCGAAACCCAGCACGTTAGGGCACAATTTCTCGGATTTTCAAACACAAAATATTGCCTTGTTTTTAATTTAAGAAAATATG
This sequence comes from Gossypium rotundifolium, assembly GCA_025506655.1. Classification (NCBI taxonomy): domain Eukaryota; kingdom Viridiplantae; phylum Streptophyta; class Magnoliopsida; order Malvales; family Malvaceae; genus Gossypium; species Gossypium rotundifolium. The sequence continues at coordinate 105,698,120 of CP106727.1, read as the reverse complement.
GATGAAATTTTGAAAGGATATTTAGTTATTTGGTCAAACGGAAAATCGAAACCCAGCACGTTAGGATACGATTTCTCAAATTTTCAAATACGAAACATTGTCTTATTTTAAAAGCTAAGAAAACACGAATGAAATCTTAAAAGGATATTCGGTTATTTGGTCAAACGAAAAACCAAAACCCAGCACGTTAGGGCACGATCTTTTCGGATTACCAAACTCGAAACATTGCCTTATTTAAAAAAAAAAAACCTTTGAATGGAATGATTTTAAAACTTGAACGACATTAAACTCGATTTTTAACAAATAAATTACAATGGAATGATAATATACAAAGCAAAGTAGCAATACATATACCAAATATTACAATGATGAATCACAAATAATTAATGGTTACAAATTAAGAAATATGAATGGCACAATGATAATAACAATTACGGAAAGTACAATTTTACACTCAACCAATCTAAGAAATAAATAATCAAACTATGAACCAAAAAAAAGTAAAGTTTAAAGCGATTATTGTAAGACAAATGATAATAAATAATATATATAAAGAAAAACCAATCTAAAATAAAATTATAAATTGCAATACTATAAATAATTTAAAATAATTAATATAAAAATATAAAATAGTTTAAAACATCTAATTTATAAAATAGCTTAAAAAATTTAAACTAAATAACACATAAAAAAGAAATTTGACCTGAATAATATACATAAAATGTGAAGTAGTCTAATATAAATAATTTACTAATCCTTAAAATAAATAATCATTAAACCATTTAAAGATGAACAGTACATGAAATTGTAAAATATATAACAAAAAAAAGAAAAAAAAAGAAAAAAAGCATATACATTTAAGATAAATAATGTAAAAGCTTTTTAAGGTAAATAATAAAAAATATTAGAAATAAACAATCTATAAGTATAATATAATTAGTATGACATTGAAATAAACAATATATAAGTATAATATAATTAGTATGACATTGGAAATAAACAATATATAAATAGAATAATAAATGCTTTACGTCATTTATAAATGAAAGCTAAAAGAAATAGAAAAAGAAAACAAACATCCAACCATTCTTTTAAACTAACAGAACCCTAGCCTACTTTTAAAATAAATTAAAAGAACCCCAAATATCCCTTCATCTCCCCCATTCTGCCGAGTGAAGGAACCCCCTTTGTCCGATCACCATTTTTGCCATTGTAATTGGCATATGGTGTCGTACGATGGTCTATTGTATCCTACTTGAAAGCATTTCGAAGGCCCCGCGATTTCAAACTTCATAATCCCCATTAAAGCTTTGATTAAGACGAAGAAATAGGGATTTGAAGGCGTCATTGCCTAGATAAGTCTCCTTCTTTTATTCCTTTTTTTTTTTTTTTACACACGATGAATATAAATGGGAGATGAAAGGAACGGAAAAGAAAATAATCAGAAAAAAGATCTCTAATCACCTTTCAAAAACTCTGATTTTTTTGAATTGCTTTAAATTTCGTATGTGGGTGTGAAAAATCAAAATAATTAATATACAATATCTTAAAATAAGTAGTCGTAAAATAATTTTTAAGATGATAAATTAAAGTATAAAATAATTTAAATTAATCGACATATGTATATGTATATATAAATATCCAAAGTAAATAATATGAAGAAAATATTTGAAATAAATACTATATGAATTTATAATAAAACATGACAAAAAAAAAACTTTTTCATAAAGTGAATAGACAAATAGATTAAAATAGGTTTTTTTAAAAAAAACATGTAAATAATGATTTAAAATGTAGTAGATGAATATTTTTTATATCTTACAAAAGAGTTTAAAACTAAATTAATAAATTAGATTTGATAAAATAGCAAAGATTATGTATGAAGACATGGAGGTATTTAATTGAACCAAAACAAAATTAAAAGACTATTTTCTAATAGATAAAAAACATTTAGATATGCAGAAAGATTAAATTGAAATGTGCATAATTTATCAGGGACTAAACTAGCAAATATTTCGATAACCAAAACGCAGCACACTGATAGGATTAGATTGAAATAACACATAAATTGTATAGCTCAATTAAAAAAAAACAATGAAATGCATAACAAATTTAATAAAAAACAATATGACAAATGAGGACTAGACGCGCAAATAATCCATCACCGTGAAAACACGCGGGTCCTGTGGATGTTGGATCGGGTCGAATCGGGTCGCTCAGTACGGCGTCGTTTCAAGGCTATTAAATTGAACCTAAACGACATCGTTTCATTAATGGACATCAACCCTTTAAAAATCACCTTAAGTCCTCTGCTAACCCTTTTTGACGAAACCCTAGACCCCTTTAAAACAGAACCCTAAATCCTTGCTCACTCTCGCTCTCAGCCGCCTATCAGAATACCCCGTTCATCCCATGAGACACCGACATAAACGGCGCATGATGGTTCGCGAGGGTTCGACTCGAAAAGCGTCTTCTTCTGATCCCGATTACGACGGGGGAACGAAGATGAAATCCGAGCAATGGTTCGTTTAATACCTCCATTTTACTCCGATTGCGACAGAGGAAACGATGATATTCATGATGGTACGCACTCCCTCTCCTTTTTTATTGTACATATGCTAAGAAAACAAAAGGAAAAGAATAAGGAAAAATCCAGATCCAGAGAATAATCACCTTGACAAGAAAATAGGTTTTTGTGTATTTCTTTATTGTTGTATGTATGTGTAAAACAATATTCGTGTAAAATGGTGGAGGAAAAACCCTTACAATGGTTGATTTCAGGGTTTTTAAAGCCGAAATAAAAATAAAATGAAAATAAAAATACAACTGTTTCTTTTTTGCTATTCGTCAGTCCTTTGTTTTGTTCTCTTGTGCAGGTATGGAGGTGTACGGAGGCCGTACGCGTGGACGTGGTAGGCTGAAGGCTTGTTGCGTTGGAGGCCGCTGAAGCGGCGCTGCTACGGGTGCACCCAGGGCGCGCGTGGAAGAGGATTGCGCTCGTGCGAACGGAAGTGTTAGAAGATTCCAGAAGACATTGGAATTTCTGGGGCCTCAAACTTGTGACGAATCAATTCAATATTCGGGCTGTTAGAACCGGACTTGCTCCGATTTTGGAATAAGTATTTGGGCTATTCAGGTCCAATCTAGACTGGTGTTTAGATTTGGGCCTAGTTTATTCTACTGGGTCTGAGTAGCAATAATTTGGGCTAGAAACAAACTGATGGACTGTTTAAGGTTTATTTAATTTGGGCCTGCAATGGACATTATTTTTGGTTTTTAATTTTGTATTTTTGTTTTTGGTATGGCCAAGGTAAATTTGGGCTTCTACAGACATAATTGTTTTTTTTTCTTTAAAGATGAATTTTTAAGGTTAAAACATGTTTGATGACCAGAATCATTGTTAATGGAAAAATTTTCATAATCAAATTAGAAATTAAAGAATTGCTATGATATTAATTTTAAGGTTAAAAACTCGCAAAAAATATTTTATTTTAAACAAAACGACGTCGTTTTGCTCCCTATCTATTTATTATTTAACTAGTTTATTTATATTAGTTAAAATACAATTTATTTTTAATTGAATATTTAAAATCTTCAAAAAAATTAATGACACGTAGAAAAATTTGAAAGTAAATACATAGAAAAATATATGTTAAAAATGATTGTTTTTTAATTTATATATTTAATAATTTCTTATATAATTGTAAAAGAGATAATATTAATTTGAATATATTAAAATTAAAAAATTGCTAACCCATACATATCTAGAGAAACAAAATTAATTAGTAAATTAAAATTTTATTTAAATTTCCTAAAATATTGAAAGAATATATAATATTCAAATTTTATCTAATTAATTTAGAGTTTAAGGTTTATGATTTAGGGTTTATGGTTTATGATATAGGATTTAAGGATTATGGTTTATGGTTTAGGGTTTAGAATTTAAAATTTTGGGTTTTGAGTTTAAGGTTTTAGATGTAGTGTTTAGGGTTTAGGGTTTTTGAAAAGATCAAATGAAGACGGGAGTGAATGAGAGGCCAATGCTACTAAAGAACGGTTTGGTCAGTGAATCAGTTAACCGATGTCAATCGGAACTGAGCTATTTTTAATCAAGTTTTTTTCACCTTTATTTGTAGGGTTCTTAGAATGTCATATGTCCGTGCTTATGTTAGAAACAAGTTTCAGACACAAATAATTCAAGTAAAATAAAGAGTCAAAGGAATATAATTAACTTTTGTATTAACCAACCATGAACTTCTTTCGGATTGATTTGATTCTTCTGATTTGTGCGATTCTATTGTAACATCATAAGCTCTGCCTTCTTTAATATAAAAAACTACGTAAGTATTCTTCATTAGGAAGACATATCTAATTCGAGTTTTCATATTATTTAAAATTATTTTCGTACACCATTATAAAAATTTACAAATTAAATATATTATTTAAAACAAAACAAACTTAATTTAAAGAAATTTAAAAATAACTAAACCTTTCAAATATAGAAATTAAATATCACTATCTTTCAACCTTTTTTCCCACTCTCTTTGCGTTTTGGTTCTCTTCCTCTTCCTCTTCTTCACCCAACAACCCCCGCCCGAAGCTAGGGTTACTCTTCTTCTTCGTTCTCTCTATGGGTTTTTTACATTCCTCTTTCTTGGGGCATTTTAGGGTTCTTGAAATTTTTGCGCTCATTTGATTGTTTTTTTTGGCTATTGTTTTCTTTGGATCTGGATCTGTGAAAGAAGTTCTCTAATGGATACTCGTAAAAGAGGAAGACGTGAAGCTGGGTTCAATGCTAATGGCGGCATTAAGAAATCTAAACAAGGTTTGTCCCTTTTTTATTTCTCTCTGAAATTGAAATATATGGTCTTTGTTCTTGTTAATATTTACAAGCTTGTTTAAGTGTTAATATAGAAGTGATTAATTACATAATTTTTAGTAATAAAATGAAGAATTAAACACGTTGAATTTTTGGGGGATAATTTCGATATAAAAAAAGTTGTAACTGAGAAAAAGTAATTAATTAATGGTTGTGCAACAAAATTGGAATCTTTATCAATTGGTGGAGGAAGCAAATCGAAGCCTTGCACCAAGTTTTTCAGGTTAATATTCTTATACCCACACCTAAATAAATATTGCACTTAAATTCTGTTTCTATAATTTATTTCTAAAAATTTGAACTTTATAATTAGATAAAAAACTTTTGCTAATCAAATGTGGGTATTATTGAGTTATTACAGGTACAATTACTGTTGTTTGATCATTAATCAAGCTAATGGTTAACAGAGATTGGCTTCATTAATAACAATTTTGCTGAAGTTAGTTGGTGAAAAAAGGCAAATTAGATTAAAGATGTATCATTTGTTATATAAACTGTACCTAAGATTGAATTAACTGGTAAAATTTTCAAAAATCGGTACGATTATTGAGTCCCTTGGTAAGTATAGTTGTGTTATATAAATCATGAAAAATTAAGGTATGATGTATTCTTTTTTCTGAAAATAGTCCTTTAAGTTCTTTTTTGTGAATTAACTGGAATTTGCTCATGTTGATATAAATAGTTTTCGTGTTTGATATTGTTTTACTCAAGAATGACTTGGACTATATTTAACACCCCAAACCCGGCCTAAAAGTTAGGCCCGAGTCCGGAATGTCACATTAAAGGCACACTTCAAAACGATTTTACAATTTAACAATTTAAGGCCTAAAAGCCCAAAACCCTTGTATCTTGTTAAATTAAGAGGAAAAACCCAAATTTTAAGAAAACGATCATATGTTGAGTTATTTCGAAAACCATGCTAACTTTAGAAATTTTATGAAATTTATTAAGTGGATAGTTGAAACAATAATAATAAACCCGAAATCTAAAGTCAATTAGGAGTTACATGGCCTTATTACAATCCAATGAAAAAAACAAAGTATTTAAAAACATATTCATTTGAACAAATTAAAACATTTGATCAGCTTGTAGTGTGGCTATCTTCGAGTCCTCTCTCACGTCAAGCCGTCTATTCAGGATTACCTGAAACAATAAATTAAAGGGTGTGAGTTTCGAAACTCAGTGTGTACAACCCTTAGCAATCAAATCACATACAAATATTCACATTGGGCCTAAGAATTATCAAAAATCGGTGGTCTTGGGCTTTAGCCCACAATGACCTTATATCATATCATATCGTGTCATATACAAACAAGATAATGCAAAACCCATCCCAATAATCCATCCACTACACACACCATTTCCCTTCCAACCATTGCACACCTGTGGGGATTTCTAAATCAACCCACCCATCCTCTACACACCAAAGGTAGCCTGGTTGCGGTACTACTTAACCTTGCAACAAAGCTGCTAATCATATAATTGGCTTAAAGCCAGCAGTGGATCCATGGCCATACGACTATGCGATCCTCAAATCTTCCTCCGTACCATAATTCCCACCCATATGCATCCTAAGCAGAATATCATATGAATGCATCAAACACACGAGTAACATCCATAAACTCATATTCATCACATAGGGGTATTTTCGTCATTTTATTACCTAGGGGTATTTTTGTAATTCTACCCTACAAGGCTATTTTCGTAATTTGGCGAAATAGGGGTATCTTGGTAATTTTGCAAAATAAGGGTATTTTGGTACTTTTGCAAAATAGGGATATTTTGGTACTTTTGCAAAATAGGTGTATTTTGGTACTTTTGCAAAACAGGGGTATTTTGGTAATTTTCTAGACATAGGGGTATTTTAGCAATTTTACAAATATAAGGGTATTTTAGTAATTTTACAAATATAAGGGTATTTTAATAATTTTATAAGTATAAGGGTATTTTAGTAATTTTACAAATATAAGGGTATTTGGTCCTTCTCGGGTTTTAGTTGTGAACTTTAGCCCATCAACAAGTCCTCGCGGCTAAAGTGAGCAGACACTACGCACCAGGTAGAATTCTAGAGAAGAGGAGGTGGGCCACTAGGACCGCTTAAGTACCAAGCTCTCCCTAGATCCAATCCTAGACATGCGTATGCCCGTTGCCGCACCCTAACCCAGCGACTTTTTCACGGACATGTTTAATTAGATTAAGTCTTATGAAATTTAAGAGTTGTTCAAACTAGGCCTAAAGTCCATAAACCCTAGCATACTTGTCTACGGCCCCATAAAGCCCATCAAACTCAAATTTCATCCCTATGGCCCATTAGGCCCAAATCACATCCTTATGGCCTGTTAAGCCTAAAATAATTCCAGATTATGAATTATGCTTAACTGACTCAATTCATACACCAAACCAAACGAACTTAGCCTTAGGGCCCACTGGATCCATTTAGCCACTTTTGACTTTTCGGCTTTTTGGCATTGTCGATATCGTGTGTGTAGTGTTTGTACACATCTGGTAACCTCACGTGCTGCAAACCCCTTAGTTACGAACCTACAATCGACATTACTAGCGATTAACCAAAGCTTTAACATATACTTATCAAAAATTAAAACGTCACCGTACCCTTACCGTGTGTCTCACGTTCTAGTAGCCCTTCATATGCTACTGTTTGCGATTATCCTCTAGATTTGCATCCAAACACCTATATCGTCAAAACCAAGTGACCCATATTGATCATAAGTCACCCCTATGAGCTACATTAAATTCGGCCATTTATTAAACCATGACTGGGTCGAGAACACTTACCATCTTATTTGCAATCCTTACCTACCACGCTTACTATTGTTGAGCCTTACCCTTATTAATACAGGTTAACGACAAGGATTGGGTTAGATAGCCCTTCGGCTTATAACAAAACTTACTAAAGAGTTCAACTAAACACTTACCGAGATTCTTCTTTGATCCCGCAGCTTAAGTCCGGCTTTTGAGACTGGTATGGTGACAGAGGCAATTCGGCAACACTAGGGAGAATAAGAAAGAGGTGATTCGGCTAGAACCAAGTGGTGAACCAAAAAAGAAATTTGAGAAGGGAGAGTATGAAGGATTCGACTTTTGAACACTTAGAGAGAAAAAGGGTGTTTGGGCATCTTACAAATGAAGAAATTCGGCCAGAGGGAAAACAAAATTTCGGCATTACTCTAGGAACTTAATTCGGCACCCATATATATAGCCCTTAGCCAAAACTTCTTTTCCCTTAGAGTCCAAATCGGCACCACTATATCCACCTCTTAATCCCTATCTTTTCTCCCTTATCTTCACCTTAAATTTCTCTCCTGAACACTCCCTTTCAAAGTCCCTTCCAATGCCAACTCCTTTTGTCCAAGCACAAAAAATAAAAAATAAAACTCTTTAATTCTCCCTTCTAAGGCCTCGAACCTTGGACCTCCTTAACTTCCAAACACGCCACCTTGTAGCTCCCAAGTGACGCCACCTACCACTGGACCACAAGCCCATTTATGTCCTATTTTCTCTTAATCTACTTAAAAAGCTTCATGCCTGAGACTAGGGTCCACTAAGTAAGAAAAATAAAATTTTCCCTATGGTCTCCCCTATCTCTAAGGCTTCAAATAATCACAATAATAACTTATTAATAATAAACTAAGTGCTACACATTCATACTAACTTCAATGCACAGAAATTAAGGTTTCGACATTTTTGGGGCGTTACAACCTAATAGGCCCAAATCTATTAGGCCCAAATTTGGGATGTTACAGTATAAGTATCACTGTTATGCTTTTATGCTAGATATTTGTTGTGTGCTAGCACTAGCTAGCCTTCTGGTCTATTAGAATGTCTAGGTTTTCTGATGTTTTAGTTCAGAATATGCATCTTATACGAGTGAAACAATTGTATTTAGCTGATGTTATGGACTCGTCTAAGTTTGATGTGATCCTGAGTTATTTTAATCGCAGTACTACTGGTTGTCAATTTGGTGAGAGCTGCCATTTCTTGCACTATGTTCCTGGAGGTTACAATGCAGTGGCCCAGATGATGAATCTTGCACCAACTAGTCAACCAGCTTCTAGAAACGTGGCAGTGATAGTTGCAATACCTCATGGATCTACCTCTGTGGTCACAACTCGGTTATGCAACAAATTTAGTAGTCCCGAAGGTTGTAAGTTTGGTGATAAATGTCATTTTGCACATGGAGAGTGGGAACTTGGCACGCCTATTTCTCCATCTCTTGATGATCCCCGTTTTGAGTTATAAACTGAGTGAGTAAGCATCTAATACATGGGGATATGATATAATCAAATATAATAATTTTCCCAATTCACAACATTATTAATTTGTAGATACATGTTTCTTTTCTTTTGTTGTTTTGAGTTTCTTTTGTGATATAGTTCAAGACTGCTGTTTTTGCTTTTATTGATTGCATAAAAATTGTCTCCGAGCTTCCCTCAAAAAATTATGAAAGGAGTTAAGACTTTGATGAAAATGTGCTTGTTAACTTTGTCATGTGATAATCTCATAATTAGAGCAATTATAGGATAAAAACAACAATATTATCGATCCTTCTTGTAAGTGATAAGTTGCAATCATATATTGGTAATGCATGTTTTCATTCTTCCATATCTCACAGCACTAGTGAGCATGACTGTTTATGCAATCGGTAGATGTCAAAGGTCTTGGTTTACATGACTATTACAAGGTAACTGGTATTGAATTAATGCATTTTTTCTTTTTAGTTTCCTTTCAGTTTTCCAGATATAAAGTCATAACTTTCCATTTACCTGTTATCTATCTTGTTTGAGTTGAGGAATTTGGTGGGCATAATCTAGGAATGCATACCAAATCAGTTTGAGGAAAATATAGAAGAGGTGTGCTGCTTTAAGGAAGTAAGTTCTTTTAATATATATATTGTTTATTTTTATGCATGTATTCTATGTGCAAGTTCAAAATGAGTTATCATTCTAATTTTGGGGAAGATTTTTGTCGTCATATAGCTTTGCCAATCCAAAAAGAAGTTGGGTCCTATTCTTCAACTCTTTGATCCTTCTCCTCATCTTCTCTCTGTTTCCACTTGTTGCAGGTACCACCTATATATAGTTATAATATTGGTGTGCTATGTTTCATGTTCAATGCTTTATAAGTAGTTGTGTAATTCAATTTTGTCATTTCATTAAACGTTTAAGGTGCATAGATGTTGGATCCTACAAGATCCTGCCTATGGATAATAGGCTATCACATATACTAGTGTAAGACTAAATTAGTTTTGCATGTACGATTTATATTTGTTTAATAGGCTATTTTATTTTATGTTAGTTTTGAATGATTTTAGGATGTATAATTTGTTGGATGCAAAAAAGTTTAATAATAAAAAATCGTATTCTGGATTGATATGATAGAGATGTAGGATAGATTTGAAAATTTACTTGCATGATAAGTCCAATTATATTTGTAAATCCAACTATTGGTTTGTGAAAACGTATTTTAATCCTATAAAATGATATCAAAATGTGTAGAACTAATTTAATTTTGCAGTACTGTAAGTAGATGCTTTTCTATCCATAGTAATCTGAAAAGAAGTATATTTAACTCATTCAAAAAACTGAGGGGCATCACTTGGCATTTTATTTCTCACTTCTTCCGCACCGTGTATTTAAAAGTCATGCTTTAAAAAGGGATACATGAAAGATGACTACATCCATTTGTTTGTTAGAAGACCTGTGAGGAGATCTCCTATTATTAACCGTGATAAGTTTTGATTCATTTGAATTTTGTTGCTATTTTTTAACGAATTTAATCTTTATGGATTGTTATTCTTTTTTTTAATGAATTTAATCTAACGGATTATTATCATTTTAATGAATTTAATCTAATGGATTATATGGAAGCCAAAGGTTAGTGATATCCTTACCTAATTGCAGCATTTATCATGATTTTTTAGTTAGTAACTTGGAACTATTTTTCCTCATTTTGCAGAAAATCAAGAACCCCAACTACAAGGGCAAGTGGACGGCACCAATGATTGACAACCCAGGTTTTTTGCTAGCTCATTTCTGTTGTGCCTTTTTTTTTTTTCATTTTATATGAACAATAAGAAGTTTTATCTTAATTCATGTAATTTTGTGCTTTTCAATGACCCTCAGATTTCAAGGATGATCTAGATCTCTATGTTTTCCCCAACTTGAAGTATGTCGGTATTGAATTATGGCAGGTACTCTTTTGTCTAAATCCTAGCCCGTTATCTTTTTGGACCATTTTAGAGTTATATAACGAGACAAATGTTTGTGTTTTGTCAGGTGAAATCTAGAACAATGTTTGATAACATCTTAGTTGACGAGCAGAGTTTCTTGGAATTGAAGTTGCAATTTTAAATTATATTAGCTGTTATGTAGTATAACATCAATATCAATGTCCATCGTCTTAGAAACTTTTTTATTTGTTTACTTTTGTACATTGGGTTGAATGTTGGTGGTATACATTTTGGCTAAATATTAGTGTATTTTGATATTGGATCGATTTTTGTAATGAATAATCAACCTTTATTTTAATTTCAATTTAATATTTTTTTAGTTGTATTTAAAGCACACTTTCTATTCACTGTAAATGTTTATGAAAATATATTAATATTGAAACAATAAAAAATAGAAAATAAATGCTTTAGACGTGTTTATTCCAACCTTTTTAAGATTGTCTTAAACGGGTTTATCTCAATCTTTTAAAGGTTACTTTAGACGGGTCTATCCTAACCTTTTTAAAGCTTGTCTTAGACAAGGTATATCCCAACCTTCTTAAGATTGTATTAGATGGCTTTATCCTAGCCTTTTTTAAGGGTTGTCTTAAACAAGGTCTATCCTAACCTTTTTAATGTTGCCTTAAACGAGTCTATCCCAACCTTTTTTAAGAGTTGCTTTAGACAAGGTTTATCTCAACCTTTTTAAGATTGCCTTAAACGAGTCTATCCGAACTATTTTTAAGGGTTGCCTTAGACTGGTCTATCCAACCTTTTTAAAGTTGTCTTATACGAGTCTATCCCAACCTTTTTCAAAGGTTAGCTTTGACTAGATCTGTCCCAACCTTTTTTAAAGGTCGACATTAACTAAGCCTTTCACAACCCTTCAATAAGGGTCGGCTTATGTTGACTTATGGCAACGCTTTTTCAAAAGCGTCGTGGAGCCTACGCCAACTGTATTATGGACAACCTTTTTGGAAGCGTCGAGGGAAGCGCTGCGAAACCTATGCCAACCTTTTTTGTGTCATCTTAGGTCAAAAAAAGTGTCGTGGTAGGGTTATTTTGTTGTAGTGTATGATATTGTTGGAAGTTAATTTTCAAGTCAGACAATTGGCCCAGTGGGTAATTGAACTTGAAAATTAGACCTGAGATCGTAAATTGGGCTTGGAAGCCTAAAATCGAGATTAAGACCCAAAAATTGGTTGAATTGGGCCCGGTATGTGAAACCGGGCTGACGGTCAATGGGTGGCTAGATCAGATCGATCAGGTCATCATTGACCCAGACTGAACCGACAACAGTCGAATTGGCTCGGGGTGTTGTAAGGGTGTCGTACTTGCATCACTAGACGTGACGGTGTTGGTGGCTGTGACGGTGGCGTTCCGGTGGCATGCGGCAGTTGGTTATCAATGGTTGAGTAGTGGAAGAGTTACACTTCTACTGGGACTCTACCAGAGAATTTGATTTCAGATTAACTATTTCAAAAATAATATTATTTTAATAGTTTAATATTAAATTAAATTAAATTAAATACTTATCTTAATAGTATTTTATTTATTTAATATTAAAGTGATTATCTTATTATTAAATTTAATTTAATGTGTATTTTGTAGATAAACCTTCTATTATTTTAATAATATTTAATATTAAATTTAGTCTAATATTTATCTTAATAAATATTTTATTAATTTAATATTAAATTGATTAAGTTTAATTATAGTTGAACTCTCCCTTTATAAATAGATCATTGGGTCATTATTCATACACACTTGAGTTAAAGAGAAAGTTGTAGAGAAAAATTCTCTTAAGAGATTATTTCATAAAATTTTTAGAGATATTTTTCTAATTTATAACTTGACCTAAAAGTTTAGAGAAATTGTAAAATCACCCTATTGGTAATTTTTATGAAAAATTTTTTATTTGAAGTGAGCCCATACTTGACAGACGTGAGCTTGAGGATAGAGGAGAAGACTACTCGGTCGAAGCGTTCATCCTAAACGAATCGAAAATGTACAATTTAATTAAGTGTTTAATACTTTAGATATCACAATCAAAATCTAATTTTGAAAAATTTTGTTTTCCTTAATTTTTTTTATCGCTGCGTTTTTCAAACCTATTTTCCCCAACAACAATCACATAAACAAACCACATATTAAAGCTGATTATTTATCATGCCAATTCAATGAACCAATTAATTGTAGTGCATAAATGCATCTCAAATATTCCATTATTCAAACATCTGTACAGTTGGCAATCGAACCAATACTAACATATGACGCTTCATTTCAAACGATTTAAAGACAATAAAGCTGATAATTTATCATGCCAATTCAATGAACCAATTAGTTAGAGTGCATACATGCATCTCAAATATTCCATTGTTCAAAGATAGCCTCTAGGCCAAATCACATAATCCTTCAACTCTTGGTTTCAAAACCAAGCATTAGTGATATTCAACAGTTAGATGGTTATATAATATATGAAATTAAGACTTCAACTTTGAAGTGATCAAAAAGTTGAACCAAACTTCACGATTTATATTTAAAATTTACGTGCAAAAAAAACAATAACCTGTTAAATAAATTATTTAATAAGAACTCATGAAAATTCACTTGATCCAAGTGTGCATAATATAAGTAAAAAATGTGATTTTAATAGCATTTATGGAGTGATGAGATAGTGTAGTGATGCATTTATAAGCATTCTAACTTAGTCGATACAATTTTCATTAGAAGAGTAAAATGATAATTTTATACATTTTACACGTACACATGTTAAAGTATTTGAAACTTTGCATCATATTTTGATACCATAATTTAATTTGGACCACAAAACTTAAATTTGCTTTGACCTTTCGACTTTTGATCTCATTTTTTAAAATACCATATAATAGACTTCTTTTACCTTGATCGGCCATAGCTTGAGAAAAAGGAGAAAACCATTATTTTATTTTCTTTAATTTTCGTCTCTAATTTCTCCCACTCTTCAACGTCATTCTTCTTCTTCATCTTCAACACCCATGCACTTAGGTTTTAATTGTTAAGTGTGTGGAAGTTTTAGTAAAGTAAAAGACTGTGTTGCAAGGTAGGAGCTCATGATTCCAACATCTCAACCTTTCATTTCACATTTATATGCTTTTATGTAGCCTTTATGAATATGTATGGTGTGATTATGTTCTTTGTAAAGAGAAAAAAAATTGAAGGTGGGGATTGAAGGAGGAAGATCGATACTTCTTGTTTTTGGTACTAAAAATTTTGAATTTCAAACATTAAATATTTTTAAAAATTTTAAAATTTATCATTTCAACCGAGATTTCGTTATTATTTCATATGAACTTTTAATTTCAATTTTAATTTTCACTTGCATTATATTGTATATATCTATACTATTTGTAATGAAGAGCGAATATCTTTTGGTGTTACTCCTAACACATAAGGTGAGTCTATTATTTCATGACTCCGTAATTTTTTCCAAAAACTACTAAGATAATTCACGTCATTTTTAAAAATATAAATTTTAAACTTTTAATATTTCCCTAAGACTACTTTTTCAATAGTTTTAATTTCTTTAAATAAATATATTTAAAATTTTCATATTTAGTATTTTTAAAGTGATAAAATGAAAATATTTACATTATCAATGGAACGTGAGAGCAGTGATAAAGGGGATTCTACGATTGCCTCCGATTGCAAGGACAATCAGATTGTGGAGAGATTGTTTGGTGGGTCCGGGGCTTAGGGCAGAGGAGTGTCCAGAAGTTACTAGAGACTTCAATGGAGAAGGAGATCTCGGGTCTGCCTGGACACCTTTACAAACGAAAGGTCCTGTGGGAGATAGGTGTTGATAGGAAAAGTTGCCAAATTGGACTTCAACACAAAAAATGAGGGTTAGGGGACGATTTGCGAGAATGGAAATATACGTGAACTTGGATAAGGCGCTGATATCGCAGGTTTTAATTAATGAGGTTCTACAACGAGTAGAGTATGAGTATTTGCCCGCTGTATCCTTTTTGTGTGGGCATTATGGCCATGTTAAGGAGCTTTGTACTAAAGATGGGATTGGGAAAAAGGTGTCGGAAGGAAGCGATGCGAATGGGAAAAGAGAGCAACGAATGACTTCCTCCACAACAGTGAATGATTCGAGGACAGAATACGAAAAATATAGGCCCTGGATGTTAGTGGAAAGGAGAAGTCAAAGACCACCACTGGCGACGAAGGGGAACGACGGTGAAGTTTTCGGGGTCTCAAACACGTCGTGGTTTCATGCTTTGGAAACCCTAACAGGGGGAGAAGACTATTAGATGAAAGGATTTGAGATGGAGGTTGGTTCAGGCCATAGAATAGCTAGCCTCGTCTAAATGGTGGTTTAGGCCTTCGACACTTAAAAGATCAAAACACCTTCTTTTTGCTGAAGTTATGGTATATCCTTGTCACCAAAGGGGAAGATATATGGGTTAGGGTTCTGCGTTCAAAGTATGGGATGAAAGAAAGGGTTCCCGAGGATATTAAGAAACAAAGTTGTTCAACTATTTGGAGAGGAATTGCTAAGGTTTGGTCACTGCAGAAAGAAAACTTATGCTGGACCATTGGAACAGGAACATCGATACGATGTTGGGTGGATCCTTGGGTCCCAAAGTTAGGGCCATTAAAAATGTATGTATGACGCACATATAGGCCAATCACAGACTGTTTTCTCAAGGATATGATAGCATTAGATGGAGCATGGAATATAGAGGTTTTTAAAGAACGACTTCCGGAAGATATTGTTAAAAAGATTGCAAGCATTCCCCCACTAATGGAAGCTTTTTAGTTAAAAGTGCGTATCATAGGTTGAAAGTGACTACGTGGAACGAAAAGGAGACTAAGTGGAAGAGAGTTTGGAAATATTAAGGACCACATCACGTTTGTTTTTTCCTGTGGCTCGTTTATAAACAAAGGTTACTTACTAATCAAGAATGTATACGGAGGGGTATTAGACAAAGCATGGCATGCCTAATTTGTCATCATGAAACAGAAGATATTCTGCATGTTATTCAGAATTATTCATCTAGTAGCAATGTATGGAAGTACTTTGTGCCAAGAAATTACCAGCCACAATTTTTATCTAGCAATTTCCTAGAATGGATAAGGACAAATTTGAGTAATTCTGGAAGGATGATGACATATGGGATCCCTTGGTCTACTCTTTTTGGTTTGCTAGTATTGCGCATATGGAAGAATAAAAATATATTTGTGTTTTAAGAATTATCTTGAAATTTCATGGAAACTATTAAAATATCTCTAAGTTGGGCCAAGTAATATAGCATAGCACAAAGGTCGATCCCAACAGGAGAAAGTTCAGTAGAACATGAAGTTATTTTAGAAAGAGACTGGGATAATAACGTAGCAGAATATTAAGTTTATGTAATTTGCTTAGTTAAAATTTTTTTACATAGAAAAAGTAATATGAAGTGATATAAAAATAATTTAAAATTGCAAAATAAAATATAATTAAGGGTATTTAGAATTTTTAATAACAATTATCTATCAAAAATAATTATTTAATTAAAAGTATTTTTATATAATTTAAATATTTTTAGATATAATTATTTTATAAAAATTTCACCACAAAGTGGTGATGAAATTCTACTATCACTTTATGATCAGGACTTCCTACTAGTTCAATGACATGACTTAAATTTTGTAACTTTCTACGTCAAATTGTAGTTTATATTTTCAAATATAAATTTAATATTGTCGCAATTTAATTAATCAACAGTACGTATATTAAATATTAATGAAACTATATTTGTTTCGTTCAAATAATTTATTTTCGATGATGACATAAGATTAGTGACACACACACAAAAAAAAAAAAAGTCAAATTGAAGGCAAAAGTTACTAATAATGTTTCTCACTATTTTTTATTGTAATTATTAACGTCAAACATTAAATGACACAATTGTATGATGTTGAAAATCGTCATATAAAATATAAAAGAAATAACAAACAGTGATAAATTATTGTGCTTGTCACGTTAAACCTAATTTTATGACAAAAAACAATGCACCACCTTTTATATATTGTTAATACGAGAACTAATTGTCACGGATAAAGTTTATTAATAATTAGTAATATATAGATAAAACTTTTTAAAATAAAAATAATAATTTGTCACTAAAAGTAACTTTCATTAGAGATGATGAAAAATCGTCACAATTTTATTGAGATGTTACAAAATATTTCCCACCAAATTATTTAGGATGCAAATTTTGACGCTAAACATATAATGACATGATGTTTTTTATTTATTTAAAATTTCATATAAGGCTTACTGTCAATCATTAAACATGACCATTTGTTGTTTTCGTCATATTTGTAGTATATTATGTGACATTATTTTAAGGGTCACATAAAAGTTTGTCGCTAATTGATAATTTTATTGTAGTGTTAATAAATAAAAGTTGAAACTTAATTATAAATCATTTGAACTCTAATTATTTATGTTCAATCGATTCCTTTGCTAGCTGAATGTAGAATCAAATGAATGTAAATGAATGAGAATGATGAAATTGGAAAAATGTTTCATATTCACAAATGAATGTGTTTTCTCACTATGTATAAAAATGACTTGAGAATTAATTTAAAGTTTCAATTATTATTTATTTAATTATAATTAAATAGTTAAAGTTAAAAAATTAAATTAATTGGTTATTATGAATCCATTGAATGTGAAAATTAAATACATTTCCTTATAGATTCTTTTACGATAAAATTGTCGGGAGAAATTAATTTAGTTAATTTGATTAATTAAATTAATTAATTAAATAAAACTTATTTTGAAATATAGAAAATAAATATTTGATTAGATTAAATTATAAAGTGCTGAGTATAATTGGACCCATTATATGAGAGGCTCAAAACCCCTCATATTACATGTGAGGGGTGGCAACCCTAGTGTTATTATCTAGGTTGTGTTGCTCCCCTCTCTCTTAGTTAGACTAGGATAGTGTTTTCTATTAAATAAATATTGTTTCTGTTATTCTTATTTAATCAGAATTCTCCTATCCCTTCCTATAAATAAAATGATACTGTTAGAGCTATTTATGCACAAGTTTCATATATTGTTGTTTAGCTAGAAATTAGTGAGAATTTATTTTCTAAAAATAAATTATATTTTCTAGGAATTACAATTTCTACTTGTTTCTATTTGAGAGAATTACTTTCCTACTAAAAGTAATTAAATCATTTCTTGCTCTGTGTTTGACTCATGTTGTTTGAACCTACAATCGACACGATTTGGGGTACGAGGATAGTGGAGAAGGTTGTTCGGTTGAAAGTCGAGAATGATTTAAATTCGTCTCACACAAAGCACAGATACTTTTTGGGAAAAAATTATTACTATAAATATCACAAATAGACTCGATTTTTAAATTTTTTAAACTTTTGTTGTGACTGAAAACCGTTTTCTAAATCAATTTTTTCCCCAACAATTTGGTATCATAGCCAACTTGTGCTATGTTTATAGTATAAATCATTACCAAATTTTCTCTCTTCTTCATGTTTGGTTTATTTTAATAAGATGTGACATTCTTGAAATTATGTGCATATTTTAGGTTATGTATGTGAATAAATATATTTTATTATATATGATATAGTAGTTTTGCCAAAGTTATGATTCCTAGAAATTAGATTGAATGAAAATTTAAGTTATATTAAAATTTTGAGATCTGTAATTAAGTCATGAACTATCAACTCCGCATAGGCGTTGTAAAGTACCCCATTTATGCCCGGGCCCAAATAAACAAAAACAAAATAAAAATAAAATAAAAAATCAATGTCCAGTTTTATTTTTACAGTCCAGTTACAAAACTAAACAGATAACCCAGTGGCCTAATATTGACCCAGTGGCCCAAAACCAAAACCCATTACACCCAGTGGTCTAGACCCAAACAGAATCAGAAGCCTAGGGTTTCTGAAACCCTAGGCATCGCAAGCACCAAAAACAAGCCTTCGGTCGCGCCGCAATCCTCACGGATAATGTTCCACCGCCGGATTTCTCGTCATTAACCTGCAAAAGGAAAGAAAGACACATCAGCAAATATGACAAGAAACATATGGACAGAATATTTGTATTTTATTTTTTCGGGGGCTATAAAAGCCCTAGCACAATCTATAAAACGGACATACATACAGAGATATACAAATTCAAAAAACTTGATAGCAGAGGTGATTTTTTTTTAAAATTATTTCATTTCGTTTAATTTTTTTTTTATTTTTCTTTTGATCTATGCATTTTTTATGTACAAATACTGTTTAAAAAATAATAAAAAAGATTACCTTTCGATTCGCTTTCAAAAAATGAAGTTGTTGGCCTCTGGCCGCTTATATGGTGGCGCGTGCGGTGGCGCGTGTGACGGCCCGTTACCGGAACCCAGGTCAGATTCTGGCCTCAGGCCAAAGGGGAGAGAACCTTTCAAGGCCTCTGAGTTTTTTTTCTAAGAGTGTTTAAAATGTTTTTTTTTGGGCTGATTTTATCTTTTTTAAGGCTATCATACGATGCCGTTTTAGGATTAGCCATTATTTCCCAAAACGACGTCGTTTAAAAGTCAGCCCTGCGCGTTGACCCGATACCCAGGAAGGATCCGCGTGTTTTTATAAAAGGGGTAATTTGCCTCTTTGGTCCTTCCGCAAATTTATTATTTTTAATTTAGTTCAAATTAAATTTTATTTTATTTTTTAATTCAGCCCTGAAAGTTTGCTTCCGTTTCAATTCGGTCCCTCGGGCTATTTAAAGACTGATATTAGAACGGCGCGGTTTAGGAGATTGGGCATAATTGCCCAATAAGTCCCTATAGTTTGGTGCGCATTTCAATATCATCCTTTTTGCAATTTTACCTTAGTTTTTTTATTTATTTTAATTTGATCCCTGTTTCTTTGATTTTTTTAATTATTTTTATTTTCACTTTTATTCTTATTTTTAATTATTTTAGTAATATATATATTAAATTATTATTATTTATTATTTATATTAGGTTATTTTATTAAATTCAATATTATTCATATATTATATATTATTTTAAAATTTGCACATTAGTTATTATATTACACTTTTATTTTGTATATTATATATTATTATATTATATTATATATAACTTTTAAATTATTTCATCCTTAAAATTATATAAAATTTCGTATATTGTATATTGTTTATTCTTAAATATGTAGTTTTATGCATATATGTATTAGATTATTATATTATTAATATATTTTTATTTAAAGTTATATATCATTTATTTATTTAAAATGTATTTTACTTATTTTCTCATGAATATATATATATATATATATATATATATATATAAGATTTTGCCATATCATTTTTATGTTTTAATTTGCAATATCTATTTACTATTTGGTATATGTCACTCATTCTATGTTGATTTATTTTACACTTAATCTTGCATGTAAAGTTTCATATTTATTTAGTATTTATCTTTCGTTATTTACTATTTTATATCTTATATTTGTTTATCCATGCTTTTTATTTGTTTATGATTTTTATGTTTGCTTTAGTACGTTATTCTATTATCATTCATTATTTTATATTATTCTTTCTTTAATTGTCAATATTAGTATTAATTGTTGAATATGACTTATAATTATGGAGAATTGCTATTTGGAATTTATGTTTTGTAACGCCATATCTTACTCAAAACTATTTTTTATAAAAGCACATTTTGAATTGACGCATTTTATTCAAATTTTTTTTGAATACAGCAATATATGATATTTAGGGACTTCTTTTTCCTTAACTTACTCGGTTTTAATTTTCTCGTGGAACTTAAGGTATCAAGTATATTTTAAAAACCCATAAAACTTCAAATCAAAACTTATTATCGAAAATTCAAAATGTTATATCTTAACTTATTAGATATAATGTTTCGTATCTCGAGGTAAGGGTTTTCTGCAAATAAAGGCAAGCTTAATTTCGAAGTCTTGAGGTGGTACATTCTAACTTATTGGGTGTGACATTTTATTTCTTTGAGATAAGTGAGTTTTAACTTTCTTTCAAATAAAAGGATCGTATTTTAAGTTTTGTTTAAAATTTCAACATTAGGACATGATTTTATCAATTAGGTACCAATTTTTGGGCGTTACAACGGTGCTAACCCTTCCTCGTACGTACCCAACTCCGAACTTGTTTTCTCGAATTTCGTAGGCCAAAATTAATGTTTTAAACAAAACATGTTTTATAAGGTGATCTGATCACACCTAAGCAAAAAAAGAGATCGGTGGTGACTCCCGTTTTCGTTTTTAAAATTGATTCTCGTTTTTCATAAAACTCTTAAAAACGGTTTCGACAGCTTGACGACTCCACTGGGGACATCGGGAGAGTCAAGCCGTAAATTGATTATTTTATGTTCTTTGTTGGAAATTTGAAAATTTGATTTGAAAATTACGATCCTTTTGTTACTTTTGTTTGTGTCATTGCATATAATTGATATTTTCTTGCGCCCATTGCATTGCATGACCGTTGTGGTCGTACGTGGGAGTGAGAAACTATGCCTTCGTGAGGTTTTCACCTTCGCATGGGCTAGTGGATTGCTTCCGGGATACATCTGTACCTATGTCTTCGTGAAGTTTTCACTTCAGCATGGCCATAGGGAAATGTATTCCCCTGAACTGAACTCGGTCTGTATGAGCCTATAATGGGTGAGGATTGATAACTCTATTGGTTCAGGTACCTCAACTTTAGAGATAGACCACACGTAGAAAACATAAGGACTCGCCCTAAGTAGAACTATGCCAAACCTTAGTAGTTAGCCAGATAGGTGTATGTTTATTTTATTTGGTTTATGTTTTATTTCATGATACTAACTTGTTGTGCTTTATTCTTTGGTACATGTCATTTCATATTTTAAAAGGTATCGATTCACGGTCAGTTTCTAAGTTAGAAAGTTGGTTATGGAGAGCGAATTTCTTGATAAAGTGGAAGACAATGTAGCCGTCCGCATGTGGTCAGAGCAGACACAATTAGAGAAAGGAAATAGCTTAGCTGAGGGGCATGTGTCAGAACTATGAGACTTTACTTGTATTAGTATTACGCAAAATGAGCTCCAAGAGTTGAAAGAAATATGAACCCAGTGGAATGATGAGGCCAAATAGCTGTTCTATCGTAATTATGGTGATCTACCATACTTGGTCGACATCAAGGTAGATAAGCATCTGTTTCGGGCTATGACTCAATTTTGGAACTCTGCCTATAGCTGTTTCACTTTTGGGAAAGTAGATTTAGTGCCCACGGTAGACGAATATACAACCTTGCTTCGCTGTTCACGGGTCCAAGTCTATAAAGCTTATTCCAGGGCCGCCAATGTCTCAACTTTTGTGAGGAAGTTAATGAATATCACGGGGATGAGCGAACAGTGGGTTGCAGCCAGAATCTAGAAGAAAGGTGAGGGTAAATACATTCTTTGGGTGAGTTTAAGGGACTTGATCTTAGCACATCCAGATGAAAAGGAGAAGATTGATGTCCTTGCCTTGTGTATTTACGGTTTGGTGATTTTCTCTAAAGCTCTCAGACATGTAGATGAAGCGGTTACTGATTTATTCGATCGACTTGACAGAGGGGTCACGCCTGTACCTGCGATCTTAGCCGAGACATTCAAATCTTTGAATGCATGTCGAAGAGCAGGCGAGGGTAGATTCATTGGATGCGTGTAGATGTTATTAGCTTGGTTTCACAGTCATTTCTAAAAGGTGGAGAAAGTTTCTTATCGGGTTTTCTCTGAGAATTATTCTCCATTAAAAGAGATAGTGGCTACACCAAGGAGAGAAGACGTGTCTGAGGAAAACTGAATGGCACTCCTTCAAAACCTTCAAGAGGAAAACATCGAGTGGAGGGCTCCTTGGATGATTTCTGGTAAAATTCTTTATCAGTTGGATATGCTTGTACTAAGGCAATATGGATCAAGACAGTTCGTACTAGCAACATATGGGCTGGCTCAATGTGAGTTTTCATACAGAGGTGATAACTATAATAAGAGGGTTAAAGAGATTTCTAGTACTTGGAATCAGATTCGTAGGATGAAGAGATTATCTGCAGGCCTAATGACGACCTCGAAATACAGCGGATGGAGAATTAGAAGGATTAATGACAACATCCCTGAGCTAAATCCAGAATGTGCTCGATCAAGAGAGGAATACTTGCAAGTGGTCCCATCAGAGCTAGAGATCATAAGGGAAGATTTCGAAAAGAGGAATTTAGAGCTCGAGAAGAAGATAGAACAGTTAGAGGAAGAGAAAATTTATTTGAGAATAGATACTGATGTTCAAAAGCTGGAAGCTGGAAAATTAAAGAAAAGAAAGAATGAAGTTGAAGAAGACCTGGGTAGTTTGAAAGTGGATTACAAGAAATTGCATTTATTAATAAGAAACCCGGATTAGGAAAGACTCCAGAACAGTGGAAACAATAGATTCAAGAGGAAAATGCCAAAGCTGACCGATGGGAGAGGAAATTTCATGAAATTCAGGCGCAAAACAAGGTCCTAGAAAGGAGTATGGCAGAAAAGCAAAAAGAGAAATGTGGATTAAAGGCTAGAGTGGCTGAACTTGGACGGTATCTTTATCACCATCGAAGCTGTAATTCTGCTATCGAGCTAAAATCAAGTCTGAACAAGATTGAGGAAATCAAGGGCAAGATCGAAAAATTAGAATCGGCATTACAAAATTGTGAACTTCGGATCGAGTTTCTTGAAGCAAGAGAAGGACATTGGAAAGAATAGCTTCATCATTTTCAGGATCAAGTTAGAAATAATGATTACCTCATGGGTGAGGCCATAGCTCAGATTCGAGAGGTATCTAATTATTTACAGACTCTAGCAGTACAGGCTGATACGTTGAGTATGAAATATGAGTTGCAGTCAGATCGTGGTCAAGAGTTAGCCTTGTTGTTTAGGAAAGTTAAGATTTTGGGCATGAGGGCGAAAGCATATTTGTAGTCTGTTTTACATAAATGATTTTGTTTTCTAATAAAGTTTTCTAAATGAAATTGAATCAGAATCGATGCCTTTTGCATTCATGCATTTGCATTACATCACATCATATGCATTTAATTTATAGAAGGACCCTAATTAGTTGAAGTTATCAAAGAGAAAAAGTTAATCTGGAAACTAAACATCGTTACGGTACTCATGCTAAGACAAAAGATATGGATCAAAGACTTGAACAGTTCCAAAGAGACATGCAAGACTAGCTGCAAGAGCAGTTGGCAAAGATCCAACAAGATATGAGGGAACAAATGATGGAAGCCCAAAAGAATATAGTGGCTCAAATGACTCAGCTACTGAATGGGGCAATGGACAAGGGAAAAGGCCCCATGACTAATGTTGGAGAAGATAATGAGGATTATCCTCCGGGTTTTACCCCACCGCATGCACAAACACAACCTGAAGCATATCCTCGAAGGCCATCTATTACAATTAGGCCTTAACAAGGTCAAGCTGATATTAAGGTACCCATGAATTTCCAAGTTGGCTCAGGATCTAACCTAGGAGATAACCCTGCTAATCCTGTTATCCCTGATTTAGATATAGTAGAGAGGGAACCGGGGAACGAAGTTTCCAAGACCTTGCATACTTGGAAATGTTTTAAATAATGGGACTGTGGAAGAGATCCCTGTATTTTTAGAGCTAATCTAGAGTAATATTTAAAACACGCTTGTTGTCTTAAGCCTAGAGGCAATAAGAACCCTTTTATGATATAGGCTTGTGTCCGGAATTTTTTTTATTTCAATAAAATGTATCTTTTTGAGCAAATAAATTTTTTTATTTTTTCCATTTCATACTGTACAAACAACTGTTCTTAGTTTTTCTCTTTTGTTTGTTCTTTGGACTTTCTTTCAAGTATTCTTCATAATCATTCTTTGAATCATTTATTCTTTGGAATCTTCTTTCGAACCTACAATAGGTCTCCAAATATCAACGATATGAGCAACGCTGCTACTGACTCAGAGTCTCCTTTCGAATAAGATATGAGTCTAGAGGGATCTCAGGACATTGAAGATGACAGAGATTATAACTTATCTTCTAATTTATAAATAATGGTAGAACAAGATGAAAAACAGACCCTACTCTACAAAGGGTCAGTGGATATTATCAGAGGTGAAGATTGTAGCCTAGCTCTCCACAAAAATAAGGCAAGACATCATTGAGTTATTTTCCAAAATTCAAATATGTTTTTGCACGATCATATCAAGACACGCCTGGGAAAATCTTAAAAGAGGTCCATAAGGGTGTTTAAAGAACATGATAATGGTTCTACAATAGCCAGGCTAATCATAAGGTTCGGGTATTATTGGTCCACCAAAAAGGGAGATTGATTCAGTTATGTCGTAAATGCCAAATTAAGGAAAACAAGACTTATGTGCCTCATCTATTTCTTTACATATTTTCTATATATGGGTAATGATATTATGAGGCCGATCTCGTCAAAAGCTTTTAGTTGACATCGATTCATCATCATGGTCATCATTTAGTTCACTAAGAGGGTGAAAGTAGCTTCATATGCCAATGTTACAAAGTCGATAGTCATCAAATTCTCAAAAAAAAAAAGAGATCAGGTGCCGACAAAGAGTGCTAAAAAGGATAATGTCAAAAGTTTCGAAGTTTGTTCAAAGATCAGACGCCATATCACAGTGCAGTAAAGGCAGCAAAAAAGGAAAAAATAAAAACAAAAACAACAAAACAAGGATCATGGAAAGATGGCTGAGACTTGTAAAGATTGACATAAAGAAGTTACTATTTATCCTCTATGATTATCGAACGTTGGCCAGGACCTTTGCTGGGGCAACATCTTACCCATTAGTTTATGGAATGGAAGCGTTTTTGCAAATTGAACCTAATCGAAGAAAAGTTTAAAAGTTATCCATCACGGTCAGATGATGCAAGCTTACGACAAAGAGGTTTATCCTAGATAATTCCATAAGGGGAACCTGATGTTGAAAAGGATCTTTCCTATACAAAAAGATTTCAGAGGAAAGTAGATGCTAAACTGGGAAGGACCTTATGTAGTAAAAAAAGGCCTGTTCTAGAGGAGCATTGATATTGACCAAGACGGATGGGAAGACTTGCCCAATTCGGTGAATTCAAGATCAGTCAAGAAGTATTTTACCTGAAAGGGGAAAGGCCAAGGTGAAAACCCGCAAAGGGCGCTTTGAGACCAAAGGGGTTTTGAGCCGAAAACCCGAAAAGGGCAGCTCAAATTTTGATCAAAGATAGGGCATGTGGTAGTCTTGCTATGCCTGAATTAACAACGAGGAAGTATGCTACGTCTTGGGGCATTGACAAAGTACTCCGGATCCTCTAAACACGTATTGAGCTCAAAATGGTCCTCAAGAAGTTTGTACAAAGACGCTCAGGCTACGATATCTAGGGCACCTAGCTTCTATCTTACCCATTTTAAATTTTCTATCTTTGATTACTTTATTCTTTTCAAAGATACACCCCAATCAATTTTATTTTATGGCCTTGGCTATCTTTGCTTACTTTATTCTTTCCAAGATACACCCCAATCAATTTGCTTTTATTACCTTGGTTATCTTTGATTAACTTATTTGTTTCAAGCTATGCTCTTGATTAATTTCTTTCACATCCATTATTGTGATCTTTTTCAAGCATTTTTATTGAAATAACAATTATTTGACTAATAATACTTTCATAAAAGGAGTTTCGCATATTACTGTAGAAGCTTTTAAATAGTATAGGAACCTGAAAAAGGACTATTGTTTAGAACTCACCAAGCCTAAGGGTTGGAAATATTGAAAGGTGAATATCTCTTTGGATTTTTATTGGATAAAACATTTTGTAGGTGATACCATCTCGATAAATGATGAACAATGTTAAAGTGTAAAAGGGGATCATTCTCGGGAAAAGAAAAATGATAACCTGCATTCATGCAAATTTCAGGCACATACATCGGGTCATTACATCCAGGGAATGGTGTAACAGATCAAATTGAAGATGATACAAATTCCATACCTCTGAGTGGTAATAGGATGGATGGAAGAAACCAAATGTTATTCCCCTGAAGTTGCAGTGGGAGGTACAAACTTTATGTCTCAAGGTTCAAGTGGAGTGGACTCAGAATTACCATGGGGCAAATTATTTGAGCAGAATATGATTGATACTTCGAGAGGAATGAGGATGACGAATAAATGAGTGATGACACCTGAAGTAGGAATCATTCTCATAACATTTTTGCATTCACATACCATAGCATGTCTAAATAGGAGCATTTGACTCATTTCGATCAGGGCATCCTAATTATTAGGCATAAGCATATACCCATTCTACAGGTTATGTCCTTTAGAGGATAATGTAGTAAAGTAGATTGAAGATATTAGTCTAGTCTCCCTGAATTTGCAGTGGAGCAGACTAAAAATAACAGATCTGACATTCCTAAAGTTGCAGCGGAGTAGACTGAAGACAACAGATCTTACCTTCCTGAAGTTGTAGAAAGAAGTCAAAAACATCAGCTTTGTCTCCCTAAAGTTACAGCAGAGCAGACTAAAGACAACAGATCTTACCTTTCTGAAGTTGCAGGAAGAAGATAAAAAACATCAGCCTTATCTCCCTGAAGTTGCAGCGGAACAGACTGAAGATGGCAGATCTGACATTCCTAAAGTTGCAGTGAAGTAGATCGAAGACATCAGATCTTGTCTTCCTGAAGTTTCAGTGAAGCAGATCAAAGACATCATCCTTGCCTCTCTGAGTTTGCAGTAGAGCAGACTAAAAGACAACAGATCTCGTTTTCCTGAGATTACAGTGAAGCGGATCGAAGATACTAGTCTGGCATCCCTGAAGTTGCAGCGGAGCAGACTGAAGATAACAGATCTTGTTTTCCTGAGATTGCAGTGAAGCAGATCGAAGATACTAGTCTGACCTCCTTGAAGTTGCAGTGGAGCAGGTTAAAGATAGTAAATCTCGTCTTCCTGAAGTTGCAGTGCAGCAGATTGAAGATACTAGCCTATCTCTCTGAAGATACAACCATTTGACAAGACCAGGCAAAATTGGTCCTTTTATCGTCTTTGCTCTATTCTCGTTACACGACAATGAGCAAAGAGGGGCAGCTGTAGTAGACCATTTATGCCCGGGCCCAAATAAACAAAAACAAAAACAAAATAAAATAAAAAATCAATGTCCAGTTTTTTTTTTTACAGTCCAGTTACAAAACTAAACAGATAACCCAGTGGCCTAAAACCAAAACCCATTACATCCAGTGGTCCAGACCCAAACAGAATCAGAAGCCTAAGGTTTCTGAAACCTTAGGCGCCGCAAGCACCAAAAACAAGCCTTCGATCGCATTGCAATCTGCACAGATAATGCTCCACCACCGGATTTCTCATCATTAACCTGCAAAAGGAAAGAAAGACACAGCAGCAAATATGGCAAGAAACATATGGACAGAATATTTGTATTTTATTTTTTTTGGGGCTATAAAAGCCCTAGCACAATCTGTAAAACAGGCACATACATACAGAGAAATACAAATACAAAGAACTTGATAGCAGAGGTGATTTTTTTAAAATTATTTCATTTCGTTAATTTTTTTTATTTTTCTTTTCGATCTATGCATTTTTTATGTACAAATACTGTTTAAAAAATAATAAAGAAGATTACATTTTGATTAGCACTCAAAAAATGAAGTTGCTGGTCTCCGGCCGCCATATATATGGTGGCTGTGGTGGTAAGCAAGGCGATGGCCCATTACCGTAACCAGTGGATTCTAGCCTCAGTTAAAGGGAGAGAGCCTTTCAAGGCCTCTGAGTTTTTTTTTTTTTTTTAAGAGTGTTTAAAATGTTTTTTTTTGAGTTGATTTTAGCTTTTATACGGCTATCATACGACGCCATTTTAGGATTAGCCATTATTTCCCAAAACGATTTCATTTAAAAGCCAGACCCGCGTGTTGACCCTATACCTGTGGAGGATCCGCGTGTTTTTATAAAAGGGGTAATTTGCCTATTTGGTCCTTCGCAAATTTATTATTTTTTAATTCAGCCCTGAAAGTTTGCTTCCATTTCAATTCGGTCCCTCGGGCTATTTAAAGACTGATATCAGAACGGCGCCGTTTAGGAGACCGGGCATAATTGCCCAATAAGTCCCTATAGTTTGGTGTGCGTTCCAATATCATCCTTTTTGCAATTTTACCTTAGTTTTTTCCATTTATTTTAATTTGATCCCTGTTTCTTCAATTTTTTAAATTATTTTTATTTTCACTTTTATTCTTATTTTTAATTATTTTAGTATTATATATATATTAAATTATTATTATTTATTATTTATATTAGGTTATTTTATTAAATTCAATATTATTTATATATTATAAATTATTTTAAAATTTGCACATTAGTTATTATATTACACTTTTTATTTTGTATATTATATATTATTATATTATATTATATTATATATAACTTTTAAATTATTTTATCCTTAATATTGTATAAAATTTCAGTATATTGTATATTGTTTTTCTTAAATATGTAGTTTTATGCATATATGTATTAGATTATTATATTATTAATATATTTTATTTAAAGTTATATATCATTTATTTATTTAAAATGTATTTTACTTATTTTCTCATGAATATATATATATATATATATATATATATATATATATTAGATTTGCCATATCATTTTTATGTTTTTAATTTGCAATATCTGTTTATTATTTGGTATACGCCACTCATTCTATGTTGATTTATTTTACACTTAATCTTGCATGTAAAGTTTCATATTTATTTAGTATTTATCTTTCGTTATTTCTTGTTTTATATCTTATATTTGTTTATCCATGCTTTTTATTTGTTTATGATTTTTATGTTTGCTTTAGTACATTTATTCTATTATCATTCATTATTTTATATTATTCTTTCTTTAATTGTCAATATTAGTATTAATTGTTAATATGACTTATAATTATGGAGAATTGCTATTTGGAATTTATGTTTTGTAATGCCATATCTTACTCAAAACTATTTTTTATAAAATCACATTTTGAATTGACGCATTTTATTTAAATTTTTTTGAATACAGCAATATATGATATTTAGGGACTTCGAGAAAAATTATACCTTAACTTACTGAGTTTTAATTTTCTCGTGGAACTTAAGGTATCAAGTATATTTTAAAAACCCATAAAACTTCAAATCAAAACTTATTATCGAAAATTTAAAATGTTATATCTTAACTTATTAGATATAATGTTTCGTATCTCGAGATAAGGATTTTCTACAAATAAAGGCAAGCTTAATTTCGAAGTCTTGAGGTGGTACATTCTAACTTATTGGGTGTGATATTTTATTTCTTTGAGATAAGTGAGTTTTAACTTTCTTTCAAATAAAAGGATCGTATTTTAAGTTTTGTTTAAAATTTCAACATTAGGACATGATTTTATCAATTAGGTACCAATTTTTGGGCGTTACAAGGGTGCTAACCCTTCCTCGTATGTAACCAACTCCGAACTTGTTTTCTCGAATTTCGTAGGCCAAAATTAATGTTTTAAACAAAACATATTCTATAAGGTGATCTGATCACACCTAAGCAAAAAAATATATCGGTGGCGACTCCCGTTTTCGTTTTTAAAATCGATTCCCGTTTTTCATAAAACTCTTAAAAACGGTTTCGATAGGCTTTATTTTGATTTATTTTAGAACAATTCATGTGAGTCGTAAACAGACTTAAGTTTTTTGTAATCAAATTTTTTGGTGAATCTTGGAGAACCAAGATGTATCCAAAACTGATTGAGATCAACAAAAGGTTGGCAATAGCGAGCGGTGGTCAGACGGTTAGCTGGAGACGGTGGCGGCAACGAAGATAGTGGCATCATCAGTGACGATAGAAGTAAGTCATGGTAGTGATGACAGTTTGATGGTAGATCCCTTTGGTGTTTTTTCAAAGCTTTGGGTTTTAGGTTTGCTTTCACCCATAACACCCAAAGAATGCTTTGGGGTAATAAATTTAAATTTTTTGTTATCTGTTTTTCTAGGATTGAATCATGAAAACTTTAATGTGATAGCATAATAATATTCAAATTGACTGAAAAGTATGTTCATGCATATGTATGATAAGCATGCCATATAGTTTAGGAAAAATAGGGGTGAGCAAAACCTGATTTAACTAAAAAAAAAAATGAATTTTTTCTTGAATTTCGAGTTAAATTAAATCGAGTTATTCGAGTCAACTCGATTTTTTTTCGAATTTCGAGTTCAAATCAAGTTTAATTTTCAAATTCGAATAACTCGAATAATTAGAATAAACCAAACATCAAACATTAATATTTTACATTTTTACCCAAACCCCCAAACCTTTTTACTTTTCCCCCAATTCTTTTACTCCCTCCCACTTTCCCCCCAAAATTTTTACTTCCATCCCATTCCATATCTACCCCAAACCTATTCACCCCTTAATTTTTTTTTTAATATTTTCCCCCCATTTACTTTCCCCTAAAATTTTTCTCTCCCAACCCTCAAAACTTTTTATTTTCCCCCTAAATTTTTTACTTTTCACCCTTTACCCTAAATAAAAAATCATCCAAAAAAAATCAATAAACTTAAATAGTAATAAATTTATTTATATATATATATACTATTTATATTATTAAATTAAATTTCACATTTTGTACTATTTATATTATTGAATTGTTTAATCATATTAAGTCTTTATAAATTTATGTTAAAATTGAATTATTGATGATGCCATAAAATATTCGTGTTCAAATTTTATGTTTATAACAATTTCACATTTTATCTTTAAGATAACTTTTATTAAAAAATATATTTTTATATTTAATATATTTTTAATTTCAAAATATATAGTGACAAAAATCGAAAATAATTAAAGCAACTATGCAAGCAAAGAAGCTAACCCGTATATAAAAGATTAATAAATAAATTATGAAGAGATGAAAGTTAATAACAAATTTGATTACGGTGGGTGACAGTGGTTACAAGGACCTAAAGTCATTTTTTTTTAAAATTTAACTCGAACAAATATAAATAACAAATTTGATTACAGTGGGCAAATTTGATTACAGTGGGTGACAATGGTTACAAGGACCTAAAATCATTTTTTTAAATTTTAACTCGAACAAATATATTTGATTCGATTTAAATTTCATCTCACTCGAATTGATTCGAGAAATCTCAAATCGAGTTAGGATGATAAAATATGATTCGTCAACTCGATTAACTCGAAATTTTTTTCATTTGATTCGATTCGATTTGATCAAACGCTCACCCCCAAGGAAAAGAATGCCACATGTACTTGTCATGACATTTTAATCATTCATGATTGAAATTGAAAACAAAAACCTTGCATGTTTTTAAAAGATTTGAGTAAGAGAATGTCCCTAAAGAAGACATACGACCTCCATCAATGATCTCTTGTGATGGTAAGACAATTTGTCGACCTTAAAGTAGGTATTATCATATGGATTTCTGTAATGACCTTTAAGCCAAATGTGTTGGGAAGCGTATTTTTGGGGTTTTGCCTTCGCGAAATCAGGCTCATAAATATTATTATTATTATTATTATATTTTTGGGAGTTATATTAGAAGTGAGTTGAGTGTTAATTAGATAATTTTTAACTATTAGTATTTAAATTAAGTACAAGGACTAAATTAAGTGAGTGATAAAAGTAGTAATTGATATTAAATTTCAATTGGGACTAGATTAAAGGACTATTTAAATAAATAGACCATTATTTAGATGAGTTTGTTAGTGGATGATTATGAGGAAATTATATATATAATTAATAGTGCAGTTATGCTTAATTTAGTAATTTATATTAAGTTATAATATATGGAAAATGAAATGAAAATGAGAATAAAATAAAGAAAACAAATAGATTGGTAGGGGGTGGGGAGAAAATAAAATTATAAAGTTTTATTTTTCTTCTTCTTTGCATGCCCTTTGGGGTAGGGAGAAAGAGCATTTTGGCCATTGTTGTTCAATTGCCAGCTTAAATTGGTTGGTAAGTTTTGATTCTTTTCACTTAAATTTTATAGTTTTGAAACCTTAAAGTTATTAACTAATTTACCCAAGTTGGAATTTTTAGATTTAAGGAAGTTTGTGAAGATTGTGTTTAGTAATTAAATAGATATTTTGTTGAATGATTCTTGATTAGCTTAAAATTTAGAGATGTATTTATGAAAATTTCCATTTAAAAATTAATTTATAAAAATAAGCTAATTGATGGATTAAATGGATAAATTATGATAAGTATAGGGACTGTTTTTAGACTATTATTTGGCTGGAAATTATTGGTTAGCAATGGAAATTTAATGAAGGTGTGATTTAGTTAAATGTTGATGTTGATGTTAATGATAGAATGTGGTCAAATTCTATGTTCGGTGTTGGTGACTAGATTGTGCAAGTGATAAGATGTTGGGATAACTTTTGTAATAAATAATGGAATGATTTAATTGTATAAATGTATTTATTAAAGTGATGGAATAGTATTAATTAAATGAAATTGTAACATAAATCAAGGAACAAACCGACCGGACGTGAACCGTGGAAAAGCTAAAGTAACGGAGTAGTTATCGGCCTCACTATTACGACTATTATGTTAAGGTAAGTTCGTATTCCCTGAACTCGAACTTTATAAATTGTTTTAATTAATCTAATTACTACTTGATGCCCTATTATATACCTAATGTAATTGTTAATTAAATTGAATGGAAGTTTATGGATGTATAAGTTAATTCAATTGAATGGAAGTTATGGAAGTATATTTATTTATATAAAATGTGATATTGAGTGATGAAAAATAAAATTATGGAATTACAGATGAGAATTGTTGTCGGTTACCCGACTAGAGCTGGGTGCAAATCTTTTTTTGATTCATTTGACTAGTGGTGGGCACAACTATTGTCGGTTATCCGACTAGCGCTGGGTGCAATAATTTGTCGACTAGTTCGACTAGTGCTGGGCACACCATTGATCTTGTCGGTTATCTGGCTAGCGTTGGGTGCAATAATTTGTCGACTTGTTTGACTAGTGCTCGGCACACCATTGATCTTGTCGAGTTAAACGACTAGCGTTAGGCGTAAAAACCTTATTTATGGTCTAACTGTTAGGCACTGGGTGCCATTTGATGGTTTATAAATTTTGGTAAGGTAACCAATTCATTAGATGACTTATATGTTGTGAAATGTAAACTTCTGGTTAATAGTTGAAAATGGGATCTATTGAGATAATTTGTTACTTACTGCTTGAATTTTTATTTGACTGCAGGTTAGGTATTACTGTTGTTCTACGTCTCAGTATCCACGACAAATCCGTACTCAAAATTGGTGATGTATTTCTTTTTGAGTCTTGTCATGTACCTAGGATGTCAATATTAAGATAATGTCCTTTTGTTTAGTAAATCCTAGAAAATATAGTTCTATAAGTTCTAAATGATTGTAAATACATGTTTGGAGTTGTTATATAAATGCTTTCACTTAGTGTTTGCCTTAAGGATTTGTTCATTTTGGTATTATACTTGAGGTGCTTGATTAGTAAATGAAGAAAGCTTATTCATTGAGCCTTTTTTGGTTGATAATTGGTTGGAAATGATTGGTATAGGTTATGCATTTACCATATTCAATTATTTGAATGTTTGAAATTTACTTGAGGTATCTATGAATGGTATATTGGTTGTAAATGGATGAATTAAATGTGGTGTTAATGAGGGCATATTGGTTAGGCACTTAAGATGGTTGTTTTGGTATGTTTTTGAGCATGTTTAAATTGTGTTTTGATGTTGTTTAGGTCCCTTTTATGTAACAGCCCGTTTTTAGTCAAATCAGAATAGTAGTTTTGGGACCACAAATTTGAGGTCAAAATACTTATTTTATTATTATTTTTAGTGTTTACAACATGTTAATTGAGTCATATGAAAATTTCGTTAAGAAATTTAATCATTTGCATGCTTAATTTGAAAAAAAAAAAGACTAAATCGCATGAAGTGTAAAAGTTGTGTTCTAATAGATAAAGGTGTCTAATAGCTATAAAAATTTAAATTGGAAGTCCTTATGTGGTAATTAGACCATTAGTGTGTTAGTGGACATTTATGAGTTTGGTTTTATGGAAATTATTAAGATTTTTAAATGTTATAAAGGTAAATTAGTAATTAATGATAAAAATTAACTAAAATCAAAGCACCATCTTCTTCATTTCACCAAAATTCAGCCAAAATTCACCATAGGAGGAGAGCTTAGGTTCGGTCAAGCCATTTTTATGCATGTAAGTGCAATTTTGCTTGGTTTTTAATGATTTCTATGTTTTTAGAATCGTTGTAGCTTAATCTAGCTAGCCTACAGACTAATTTGCAAAACTGTTAAAAGGCTAGGGTTTTACCATTGATGAATGTGTATGTATTTTGATGTTTGATGATAGAAAATGGATGGTTTTTGTTAGATAAACAACATTTGTTAAGTGATTTTGAATCAAATTTCAAATTAGAGGGTTAAATTGAGAAAAAT
Organism: Gossypium rotundifolium; assembly: GCA_025506655.1. Taxonomy (NCBI): domain Eukaryota; kingdom Viridiplantae; phylum Streptophyta; class Magnoliopsida; order Malvales; family Malvaceae; genus Gossypium; species Gossypium rotundifolium. The sequence continues at coordinate 105,662,499 of CP106727.1, read as the reverse complement.
GAAAATTGTGTGGTAAATGTGTAAAATAATGAAAATTATGGGTTGCTATGGGTCTAAATAATATTCGGCGATAATGGTTTGAAATTGAATTGCATGAATTTGCATTTTTATCAGCTAAGGACTAAATTGTAAAGATGTTAAAATATTAGGGGTAAAAGTGTAAATTTGCAAAAATATGTATTCTGGGCTGAATTGAATAGAATGAATACTAAATGGGCTGAATTTGATTATTTAGATCAAGTTAAGCCTCATACGGATCTAGATCGAGGGAAAGATAAAGTATTGGACTAGCCGATCCTATTACGTCACTTTTGTGATTGAGGTAACTTCGTATGTTTAATAAGCATTAAATTATATATGTTAAATGCTAAATTATTATAATTGAGATGATATGACACCACAAAAATTCTCGACGAGTTATCAAAAATGTATAAATCCCGGTTGAACCTTAGGAATAGATAGGATACAAATGACATGTCATTAGGGGTTACTATGTTTGGATGCTGGTCTGTACGTTCTACCGGTGGCTAAGTTTTCTAGCATGTGTTGTGGTTACTCGTCAGCTTGTGTGAGCAGTACTGTGTAGTTACATCTTGATCGTCAGCTTGTGTGAGTAGACCTAGTGATAGCTCGAGAGTGAACATTGATATGAGATATGAGATTGAGATGGTTTCGACCATGTTTTGGCACTTAGTGTATGAGATTCTCGAGTATCCAATAGTATTCCAAATGGTTCAACGGGTAAAGATGGTGGTACGAGGATATAAGGGATGATATGAACCAGTTCAGGTATTTGTGAGAAGTATGTCAATGAATTTATAGTTGATGCACTCATATATATCTAATTTGGATATGGTTATGTGCTAACCATTGAATTTGATTGTAACTTACCTAAATTTACTTATGCTTCTTTAAATTGTGAATGAATGGTAAGTTATACTTATTAGTCATACGAGCTTACTAAGCTTAATAACTTACTCTGTTTACTTTTCCATGTTTTATAGTGATTTTGAAACTTGCTTGGATTGGAAGTTGTCGGAGATCTCATCACACTATCCAACAATTATTTTGGTACTTTTGAACTTGTGTATTTTCGTTATATGGCATGTATAGGTCTTTTGGCTAATGAAAGCCTATATGTTTTGGTTATGTAATTAGTCATGTAATATGACTTGATTTGGTACATGTTGGTATATGTATGTATATATGTAGTTATTCTCATCTTGGGTGTATTTGGATTGCAATGGAATATGTTTGGATATGTAAATATGTGAAAATGACCCTTTGATATGTGGTTTATAATTGCTATGTAAAGGCCTTAATTGTGTATTTGTATTTTGAGTACCCAATGGTTGAATTTTGAGATATGGTATATATGTTGATTTAGGAACAAAGTCAACCAATTAAGCTTGATCATTTAGCTGATTGTTGGGAGTCATATTGGTATGATTTTGAATGCCTAGTTGTGAATTTATGAACATTATTATTGTTGGTATTGGTATAGATTGATTTGGACATGGTTATGAATGGTTTGAATGCCTATTGATGATATAGTCATATGCCTTTTGATATGTTTAGGTTGATGCAAAATTTGAGTGAGAAAAATGGCTTGGAAAATAGCCTATTTTTGTCCACACGGACAGAGACACAGGCGTGTGTCTTAGCCGTGTGTGACACACGGTCAGGTGGCACGGTCGTGTGTGACACACGGTCAGGTGGCACTGCCGTGTGTAACACATGGTCAGGTGGCACGGCCGTGTGTCCCCTGGTACTTATTTAGAAACCAAGTCACTATCTTCACACGGCTTAACCCACGGGCGTATGGCCTGGCCGTATGGCACAAGTCAGTATACCTTCCAGTTTTCACACGGCCTAGCACACGGCTTGGCACATGGGCATGTGAGGCTATTTTGAAGGGTACACGGGCTAGTCACACGGGCGTATGGTTGGCCGTGTGACCCAAGTCAGAGAGTTACACGGGGTCGGACATGGGCTGGGACACAACCATTTGATCCCATTTCGAATGTCCACACGGCCTGTCCACAAGGGCATGTGTCCCCTGTACTTTGAAAAATTTCAATGGTTTTTTTCCAAAATTTCCTTGAGTATTTGATTTAGTCCAGAACCATTTTATTTGAATGGTTTTTAATTGGTATGAGAATTGTGATTCGAATTGTATGATTGTTTATGATATTAGTATGAAAATGCTCTATAACCCTATTTCGGCGACGGATACGGGTTTGGGGTGCTACATTTTAAAGGGAGCTTAAGTAGGATATTTGGTTATACATGTAATGAATTTGAAATGGTTTTGTTTTAGGTAAATTTGGGTCCACACGGCCTAAGACACGAGCATGTGAGGCACACGGCCTGACAACACGACCATGTGCCATCTGGTGATTTTTTCTTAGGTTGCAACTTAGAGAGTTACATGGTCTGGCACACGGGCATGTGACATGGCCGTGTGACCCTACTAGAGAGTTACACTGGTGTGGACATGGGCTGGGACAAGACCGTCGGCCCCTAGTTCGAAGGCTACATGGCCAGAGACACGGGCATGTGACCTCTGTTTTGCAAATTTTTGCATATTTTTCTAAGCTTTTCAAATTGTTTCAAATTAGTCTTGATTTACTTTTAAGAAATGTTTAGGGCTTCGAAGGCTCAATTTAGGGACTATATATGTGTATATGATTGGTTTATGATGTGATTTTATTACTGTATGGTACTAAATTTAAATGTTTTTGATTTTACAGTAATGCTCTATAACCCTAATTTGGCGATGAATACGGGTTAGGGGTTTTACAATTTCATTATAGAGATTTCCTTAAAAAAGATAACTATCTTGTGATAACATATGATAGTTTGTAACAACTCGATTTTGGGGCTAGTCGGAACTATGGTTTCGAAACCACTAATCTGATACCAAAGAAATTATTTTTAATATTATTTTATGTGTTATATTATGATTATATGAGTGAATGAAAATTTTGGTGAATTAATTGTAGTGATTACTTGCTTAATTTCGAAAAAGGACTAAATCGCATAAAAGGTGAAATTTGTGTTCTACTAATTTGAAGTGGCATATAGCTAGAGAACCTTAAATTAGAGGTCCTTAATGAGCAAATAGGCCTTATTTAGGGTGATGGCCGGCCATAGGGGACAAAGAAATGGGAATTGGCCAAAGTTGGTGAAATTAGGTGTTAAATGTGACTAGAAATAAAATAAAATAAAATAAAGAAAAGCTATCATCTTTTCCATCTTCATCTTCTTCCACCGAAAATATCAACAAGAATAGGGGTTTGGAAGCTTGAAATTTTCAGCAACTTACACTCTTTGCAAGTAAGTGTTTTTAATGGTCATTTTTGATAATTTTTGTACTTTTGGGACCCTTGTAGCATAATCTTGCTAATGAGGGGACTATTTTACAAAATGGTCGAGACTCTAAGGTTTTGCCATGTGACTATTCATGTGTTTGCTGAAATTTTATGGAAGAAAATGAATCTTTATTGTTTAATAAACAACTTTTGTGAAAGGACTTTTCATGAAAACACCTAATAGGATCATTTTGTGAAAGTTATAAAATGGATAGTAAATATGTGAAATAATTAGAATTGTGAGTTGCTATAAAAGAGAATATGAACCAACTAGGATTGGGTGTGAGAAAAATGAACACATTTCATTTTACGAGCCTAGGGGCAAAATCATAATTTTGTAAAAGTCTAAGGGCAAAACGTGTGCCAAAATAGGAATTTTTGGAGTGATTTGATTAATGTGGTTATTTAATAAGCTAAATATGTCATTATAGATCAAGAAGAACATAGAATCAACCTCGATTGAGGAAAAGGCAAGGTTTCGAACTAAATTGCAAATTGACATATTTTGTATCGATGTAAGTTTGTATGTAAATGATACATCCTTTTTACTTATGTTTTTTTAAATATTAATGCATTGTGTGAAATATGAATGAATATTATTGATATCTATTAAAATGATAGAAAGTGAGAAAATTCTCGGATGAACCTTTGGAATAGGAAAAAAGATACAGATAAAAACCATGAATAAGTGATTGTTGGTGGGCTGTGTGCGATACCACCATATTTATTATTATTGGTGGGCTGTGTGCGATACCACTATGGATATGTGATTATTGGTGGGCTGTGTGCGATACCACCGTGTTATTTATTAATGGTGGGATGTGTGCGAAACCAACCGTGTATTCGGTATTATTCTAAAGTGTTCATCGAGAAATGTTAACTAAGTGAAATTACGTGTGCGATATGGTGATAAGTGTAGGGTATAAGTGTATGTAAATGTGAGCAATGTTTATGATATGTAATTGGAATGTGGTAAGATTTGAAATGAGTAAGTACAACTGCGAGAATCTAAATTGTTCTTGATTAGTATGTAATGTTCATGATTGATAAGTATGTGGTATGATGTTCATTGTTTACATATAGACTTACTAAGCTTAAAGCTTACTCCCTTCTCTTTTCCCTTGTTTTATAGTGTCCAAAAGCCAGCTCGGGATATGGAGACTGTCCGAGGATCACCCACACTATTTACACATTTTGGTATATTGAGATTTACATTGAATTATGACATGTATAGGGACTTGTTCTTTTTGGTTATATGTCATATTGGTTAACCCAAATGTGTTGGCTTAGGATGATTTTTGATTCATTTTGTATAAGGCCATGAGATGTGGCTCACAATGATTATTTGGATGTAAACCTATTCATATATGCATGTAAGTGTCATTGCCATTATGATATGGCCTATGGTTATTGATGGTTGGATGATGATATGTTGCATGTGATTATGGATGTTTGATGATGGTGAAGCACTTAGTTATGCTATATTAAGTACCTTGAATATATATATTTTTGGATTGGTGTGGTTTTGATGTTGTGTAGGTTGGTACAAGTATGAGAGGCAAAAAGGCTTAGTAAATAGCCTTATTTTGTCCACACTAGTAGACACATGGGCGTGTGGTTTGGCCGTGTGTCCCCCTGTATTCTAAGTTGGAAAAACAGAAAGCCCAGTAGTAACCACACAGGCTGAGGCACGGCCGTGTGTCTCAACCGTGTGGAAGACATGGCCATAGGACATGGGCATGTGCCCAGGCCATGTGAAGTCTACACTTGAATTTAGGAATTTAATTCACCAACGGCCTAAGGACACGGGCGTGTGATCTTATTTTGTTGATGACGTCATAAACAAAATGTCCTCTATTTTTGACACGGCCTGAAGCACGGGCATGTGATATGCCACACTGGCATGTCCCTTCTCCCACACGGGCATGTGGACCTTTTTGATGAAAATTTTCTAAGTTTTCCCAGAAGTTTCTAAAATTTTAGTTTAGTCCCGAACCACTCCTTATGTATGTTTTGGGCCTCGTAGGCTCGTTTAAGGGGTGATATGAATGTTTATGAAAATTTTTAAATTTGAGTGGAAAGTCATGTCTCGGTTTTGTATGATTGCTGGCATATAAGTCCAGTAACGCCTCGTACCCTGTTCTGGCGTCGAATATGGGTAAGAGGTGTTACATAGTTTGTTGGCCCTAAAGTAGGTATTATCATATGGAATTCATTGAAGATGTTTTTTTTATAGAGGACAACAAGTCATACATGTTACTCATTGAAATTGTCTCGAGGTGACTCATTCATGGTACATAGTATGATAAGATGTTGAGTTGATGGTTGTACAATCAAGATCATTCTAGTTAAATAACTTCCCAATAAGTTATGCTTAAGTTTGAATGATGGCCAAATGTGAAATGATTATTAGTACGTATGAATACTTAAGGAGTTAGGTTCATGTATTAAATGGATGGAAATCCATTTTCTTACTAGTTGATTACGATTGCAAGTTGAATTAATTCAATTGGTGTAAGAATTATCGTTGCATCGACTTACAAATGTTTTCAAGGTTTATTGTAATACACATGAATTATCTTAATGTATATCGTTTGTTGCAATAGGCTTTAATATTTTTTTAATAAAAATATATTAATGAATGGATGCTTTATTTTCAATTCAAAAAAAGACACCTACTCCCTTACTAAAGATACTAAGAATGAATTAAACGAAAATAACTATAAAGAATGAAAATGGAAGCTCATAATTGTCCTAAGCTATGGGAAACTCAAAACAGTTCTTGATAATAAATGCCCACCAACCACTCAAGCTGAGGCTAGAAAACGTTGAGAGGAGTCTGATGAGATAACTCGTTGCTACATGCTAGCAAGTGTGGCCAACACCTTTTATAAGCAACTAGAAAGCTGTAAGATTGCCAAAGCGATTCTTGAGATACTAGAAGACATGTTCGGAGGCCAAGCTGCCTTGGCTTGAAATCGACTGTAATTAGTTTGATGAATCCCCAGCAAAAACCTGGTCCCTCCAATGATACAGAAGCACATATAAAACATATGCATTGTTACCTAAGATGGTACCAAACCTTTCAGAGAAGTGCAACACAATGATTATAATACGGCAAATGGCGTTCACAGAATACAAACTATTTCAATATGACAACTTAACATAACATATGGACGGTTACTATCTACCAACATAACCATAACTTACACACAACCCATCCTTATGCCAGCCTCATACCCAGAATTCAGAATCAGAAAAAAATCATTCAGTCATATTCATATACATACTCCCCTTTAACTCCTCATATCATTTCTGTTCAACCAAGTATGTTTTCTCATGATCTTCTAGCCTAGTTTGTAATATCACCTATCACATATATATAATTCATAAATCCAACATATACTCTTACATGCAATTACATACAACTCATATATATAATTCATTTATCGATAATTCATCAAGACAAAACAACATATTCATGCTTTAATGACCCACAAGTCTAGCTTATATATTCACATGCATTTACACACAACATTTGCATGTATTAAACAATTAATGATAATTTGACAACTTGGAAACATGAAACATAACTTTATCACCACACATTGGATACACGGATCTCCATCACACTAATGACTCAAAGAGTATAACATATCCCATAAGTGTTAGCATAAAGCTAAACACTCTCCAACACATAAACATATCCCAATGAATGGAGTCTAGCTCAACATTCCCTTATCTATCCAATCTATCCGGGGCCTCTGTGCCCAAGTCACAAAACAAAAAGGTGGGTACTCACAATCCTATGGCATGCCAACTATATCCAATGGTTTCAAGAGATCACAAGGCCAAAATATCCACAAATTCACACATTTAATTACTGTTTTAATGCACATTGTAACACCCCTAACCCGTATCCATCGTTAAAATAGGGTTACGGAGCATTACCAGACTTATTACTAAAACAAACATACATTTCTCATACATTTTTCATATCCAAAAAAAAGTCATTCACAATCAATCTATTGTCCCTAATACGAGCCCTCGAGGCCTAAAACAAACATTAGAAATGGTTTGGGACTAAACCGAGAACTCAAAGAAATTTTGGGAAAACATAAAAAATTTCCAATGTACAGGGGACACAGGTCCGTGTGGCCCGGTTGTGGTCTCACATGGCCAAAGACACGCCCGAGTCACAGGCCGTGTGGACATTCAAAATGGGATCACATGGTCATGTCCCAGCCTGTGTCCTACCCCGTGTAACTCACTGACTTGGGTCACACGGCCAACCACACACCCATGTGAATAGCCTGTGTACCCTTCGAAATAGCCTCACACGCCCGTGTGCCAGACCGTGTGCTAGGTCGTGTGAAAACTGAAGGGTAATTGACTTATGCCACATGGCCAAGTCACATGCCCGTGTGCTAGGCCATGTGAAGCTCCTGACTTGATTTCTAATTGAGTATCAGGGGACACATGGCCGTGTCACCTTGCTGTGTGTCACACATGGCTGAGACACACGCTCGTGTCTCTGCCCTTGTGGATAAAAATAGGCTATTTTTCAAACCACATTTTTCACCCAAATGTTGTCAACCTAGGTTCAACAATGCATAAACAACTAATGCATAAATTGGCACTTATAACCAACCAATTTCAAGCCAAAATCATATACTACCAACAACCATAATGCTCATAACATCATAATTTACCAATTCAAAACATACCAAAATTACCTTCAAGAATTCACCTAATTGGTCAATTTCATATATGCATTGTTTTGTGTAATACTTAGCATTCTCAATCATTCTCAATTTCAACCTTTTACTATCTTCATAACCAATTCTCAACAAGGCATTCACAAAGCAAATATAAACCACATATCAAAGGCCATTTACACATATTTACATAAACAAGAGTACCAAAATAAGCCAAATCACAAAGGCTAAACACATAACTCAAAACATATATCATTCACAATCCAAATCAATAGGCTATATACATTGCAAACATATATACCATATTACCACAACACCTATACATGCCATATAACCAAGTACACAAGTTTAAAAGTACCAAAATGGCGGTTGGATAGTGTGATGAGATCCCTGACAACCCCCAATCCGAGCAAGCTTCGAAATCACTATAAAACACGAAAAAGCAAATAGAGTAAGCTATTAAGCTCAGTAAGCTTGTATGGATAATAAGTATAACTTACCATTCATTCATAATTTAAGAAATATAAACATAATATACTACAATTCCATTTAATCACAAGGCTAATATGTAACAGTCTGGGTTAGACCGTAGTCGAAATAGTGGTTTCAAAACCACAGATCTGAGTCAGAAAAATATTTTAATATTATTTTCTGTGACTGCAGTATATGAATAAGCATGTGTGGAAGTTTCGTGACTCGATTTTGTTGTTTGTGTGCTTAATTTGAGAAAAAATTAAATTGCATAAAATGTAAAAGTAGCCTTCTATTTGAATAATGGCCGAATGATGTGTCTTTATAAAGAGGAAGTCCTTAAGATGAAAATTAGCCATTATGTTAGTAAGTGGATGATAATGGACAAATATGACCTTAATGTATATAAGTTTTATATGTTAACTAAAAGGTTAATTTAGTAAATAATCTATTAATAAGAAATAAATAAAACAAAAGCTTAAAATAAGCCATTTATTTTTGTGTTCATCCACCGAATATTGAAAAGAAAAAGGGGTTTAAAGCTTTTTCAACATTCGGCCATTGAAGTACTTGGATTAATGTATGTTTTACTTCGGTTTTTGATAATTTCAACGTTTTTGTAATCGTTGCTCCGAGTACTACAAAACCAATACTTTAATTTTGGAAATTGATGAGGATTTTGAAATGTTCCATTGATGAATACATGAGTTTTGTGATGTTAGTTGATGAAATAAGAAATATATGTGTTAGATTAACATGTTTTGTTTTTGGATTTTTGGTGAATTTGAGTAATTGGGACTAAATTGTGAAAATAATACTTTGAGGGACTAAAATGTGAAATAAATGAAATATATGGACTTTTATGAGCATAGGGAGTATTCGGCTAAGCATGGGAGTATTGAAATTATGTGTATTTTGTGATTTTGTGAAATAGGGACTAAAATGTTAAAATGTGAAAATATGAGGGCTAAATTGTAAATTACCCTAAATGTGTGTTTTTGGATTGAATTGAATGATTTGGTGAATAAAGTAGTTAAATTTGAATATGTATAGATCAAGAACGGAAGAAAACAGATTTAGACCGAGGAAAGTCGAAAGTGATTGAGTAGCCGATTTCGTCTGTTTATATCCGAATCCGAGGTAAGTCTATATACAAATAAATGTATTTGAATTGATTTACTTACGTTCATATGCAATTAAATTGTGATGATTGTCTAAAAAAAAAATATATACATGAAGCCCTAGAAAATATCGACAAAATGTCAAAATCTGAAAAGTCCCGTAGGAACCTAGGAATAGATAGGATTTCATATGTCATGACATAGGTTTTCGATATGTGATATCTTGTAAGACCATGTCTGGGACGTTTGTAACACCCTTACCTATGTTCAAAGCCAGAACCGAATACGAGGCATTACCTAACTTAACTTGTATAAACATAACATATCGGGCTATAAAGCTTCGGTTCAGCTTAAAAACTTTCTATTTAAACTCATAACTTGCTCATCCTGGGCCTACGAGGCCTTGTACCTACTTTCAGAAGTTTACAAAATTAAACCAGGAACTTTTACGCACTTACAAAAATTTTGCCTAAATAGCGGTCACACGCTCGGGTTGCTCAAGGGACACGCCTGTGTGCCCCTGAGACATGCCCGTGTTCCTCACCCGTGGTTGACACTGACTTATTTCACACGGCCGGACACACGTCCGTGTACCTTACATGGCTTCGACATGCCCATGTCTCAGCCCATGTGCCAAAACCTTGGCATTCTGTTTATGACGTCATCACTTCACTATGGTCCCATGGCCAAGGCACACGCCCGTGTCCTTAGACCGTGTGTCGAATTAAATTCCTAACATTAGGTGCAGACTTCACATGGCCTGAAAACACACCCATGTCCATGGCCATTCCTCCCACACGGTTGAGACACATGGCCGTGTCTCTGCCCATGTGTTTACTATCAAACATACTGACTTGAAATTTTAACATACAACAAATGACCTGGTCACACACCTATGGGACTGACTGTGTGTCACACACGGCTTAGACACACGCCTGTGTGCCTACCCATGTGGACAAGAACAAGGCTATTTGCCAAGCTCTTTTCATCACCCTAACTCATACATTCACAATCACATTCAATCATTCACTAGGCAACTCAATTAGACAACATAAGTTTCATGAATAACTTCATCTTTTCATAAAATTAGTAATAATGAGCCATTAACTATGGCAATATACAAAAGAGTTCATCTTTAAAGGAGCCAATACATACTTGGCCAAAATAACAAAATAATTCACTTAGTCTAGCCCCTATACATGCCATACTCAACATACTAAGTCTAGATATACCAAGATGAGCTGATAGTGTGGGTGATCTTCCAATTATCTTCGTATCCCGACCCGGCTCTTTGACACTATAAAACATGGGAAAGAAAGGGGAGTAAGCTTTAAGCTTAGTAAGTTTACATGTAAACAATAAACACCATAACATATGCAAATCAATAAATGGCATTTCATACTAAATAAGATCAATCCACAATCCATATCATGCTTACTCATTTCATCTCTTACCACTTTCCAACCATCTCACAAGCATAATATTCACATTTATTAACATACATCCCTGCACTTATCACTACATGATTTTATGAGACAACACTTAACAATTTCACAATAAACCATTCAAAATAATACCAAAAACTTGGTGGTTTCTCACATAGCCCACCATTAATCTTTAATACGGTGGTATCGTACATAGCCCACCAATAAGAATATTTACGGTGGTATCGCACATAGCCCACCAAATGATGATATAAATGATGGTATCGCACACAACCCATCATGAATAAGTAATAAGGTGGTATCGCACATAGCCCACCAATCAAGAAATAATTAAGGTGGTATCACACACAGCCCACCATTACGGATAATATTCCACACTTACCTATCTATTTTAATGTTTATATGAGAATTATTCATTATCTATCGAATTCAATCCATTTAAATCATGAATGATCTTATTCATACAATGCACCAGTAAGTAGTAATATATGTATTTAAGATGTATCGAATACTCGTAAACTTACATCGGTGTAAAATATTTTAATTTGCAGTTTACTCTGAAACCTTGCCTTTTCCCCGGTCAAGGTTAATTCCGCCATTTTCTTGATCTATAACACAAAATTCACCCATTCAATCATTTTATAATCATAATGCATCATAATCTCTACTTAGGCAAAAATGACCATTTTGCCCTTGAACTATGGCAAAATTATGATTTTGCCCCTAGGCTCGTAAACCATTTTTCATCACATTTCTCATTAAACAAGCCTAGCTGAACATTTGTTTCTCCTAAAACTACTCACAAATCCAACTAGTTCATGCATTTATTACTAAATCACAACACTTACAGCTTGGTCCCATTTAGGTGTTTTCATGATAACACCTTTCACAAAAGTAGTTTCTCATCTGATTAACATTCATTTTCTTCCATAAAAACTCAGCAAGAAACATAAATAATATCATGGAAATTCCCTAAACTTTCAACTATATAGTCCTCTTATTAGCTAGCTTAAGCTTTGGGGGTTCCAAAAATACAAAAATCATCAAGAAAAACCTCTAAAATCACTTACTTGCAAAGAGATAGCTTGGCTGAAAGTTTGAACTCCAAAAACTCTATTTTCTCTTCAATTTTTGGTGGAATAAGAAGGGTGAATAGTGAAAGATGATATCTTTTCTTTTTATCTTATTTTATTCATCTTTTATCACCTAATTTCACCAAATTTTGACCAAAAATTAAATGCCCTTATCTCCTTTTCTGCATGGCCAGCCAACACACCTCTAATGGCCTAATTCCACTTTAAATACCTCCAATTTGATATTCTTTGGCTATTAGACACCTCTATCTTGCATAATAGAACTTTCACACTTTATGCAATTTAGTCATTTTTCACAATTAAGCCTTAAATCACTAAAATTAATGCACCAAAATTTTCATGCATCCTTATAATCATGCTATAACACATAAAATAATGTCAAAAATAATTTTCTTCAACCTCGGGTTAGTGGTCTCGAAACCACTATCTCGACTAGCCCTAAAATCAGACTGTGACAACGTTGGCATCGATATGAGATTTATGTGTAAGGCCATGTCCGGGACATTGGCATCGTATTTGATTCGTGTAAGACACTGTCTGGGAAAGTGGCATCGATATTTGGTTACATGTAAGACCACATTTGGGACTTCTGCGTTGTACATTTATTCCGAGTATTTCGATTATTGTATTTTATTCTGAATGGTTCAATGGGCAATCTGAGAAATGAAAGAATGGGTGAAGTGTATAACCGTTTCAGGTATGTTTGATGGGTATGCTTTGATTAAGCATAAAAGGTAAGTATCAATAGAGAAATATGTGCATAGATTCAATGAGACAAAATGTGATATATGGATGATTGTGTTATGAGCAAAATAGATACTTTGAGATACGAATTTTAGGTAAGCAATGGCCAAATAAATGAGCCAAAGAAGAGTTATGAATTTACAGTTGAGTAACATTAATGATCTTATATTTGATATGATTATGTGTACTATATGTTAAGTTTATTTGTATATGTCTTACTAAGCTTTTGAAAGCTTACTCTGTGTGTGTTTGCTTTGTTTTATAGATCGTCAAAGCTACGAAAGACTCAGGGATTATCGAGAATCATCAGCACACTATCAAATCTATTTTGGTACCTTTTGAGTGTGTACATAGTTAAGTATGTCATGTATAGTCTAGTTGAAATGGTTGATGTTTGAGAAGTGCATATAGCCATGTGATATAGCTAGATAATTGAATGTGATGTGAATGAGTAGTCATGTTATATGATGCATAGTTTGGAATGGTTTGATGGCTAATGAGATGATCAAATTGATAATATGTTTTATGATGCAAAGCTACTTTATTATTGATAATATATTATCATAATGAAATGGTAAGTTTGTGATGGATTATACTTGGAAATGCTTGTGATTAGATTGAGCTAAATGGTACATAAGATGTTATGTTTGAAATGTTCTTGAATGGGTAGAAAAGATGGTCAATTTGGTGTGTTTTGGGTTGCCATAAGTGTTTGGAATGATGCTTGTATGTGCTTGTAGGGTTAACCCAAAGTGTGGGTGGCATTTTGGCCTTGCAAATGGCCTATAATTTCCCACACGGTTGAGCACACGGGCGTGTGGCTCGACCATGTCCTTCGTGGTTGTGTTTCAAAACAAGTCAGACTTGACTATAGGCTAGACACACGGGCATGTGACTGTCCGTGTGGTGTAAGTCAGTAGCGACCACGGGCGAGGCACACGGGCGTATCCACGGTCGTGTGGACAAGTCAGTATGTATGCCCTATTTTGACACGATTTAGACACACGGGCATGCCTGAGACCGTGTGAGGCACACGGCCTAACCACACGAGCGTGTGACCTCTGTAGCTTTGAAAAATGTTTAAATTTTCAAAATTTTGTATGTGTTCGGTTTAGTCCCAACCCCTTTCTAAAGCTTGTTTAAGGTTTCGTAGGTGTAAATAAGTGACACTTTGATTACATAATGATAAGTTACAATGTGAAATGCTTGTAAAATTTTCGATTAGTCCGATAATGCCTTTAACCCTAGACCGATGATGGTTGCGGGTTAAGGGTCTTACATTTGATTGGTATTAGATCTACGGTTTAGTCAATTCTAGGGCTAACGTAGCGTGTGAGAGTCTAGCTATACATGACATATATAGGAACTGTGATAGTGTGATGAATCCTAACGTGTAAAATGTGTTTTTCGTATAGTAATGGATCCCAAAAGAGCTGTAGCTGACAATGTTGAAAGCAATGCACCTGCTCTCGTTCAAGGGACAGCACCATCTGATTCGAGACCGACTACTATCGGTCAGGAAGGGGAGGCTAAACAAGCCTTCTTCCAAATGATGAATGAGCGGTTTACTCAATACGTTAGAACGAATCCGGTTGTTTCACAACCTCCGCCCCGTGTAATCCTCATCAGGCTTCTGCTGTACCTCCGGTTATGAATTTGAATTTTTTGAATAAGCCTCTGGTCGATAAAATCCATAAATATGGGGCTGAAGAGTTTAGGGCCACCAGTGATGATGATGTTGAGAGAGCTGAGTTTTGGCTCGAGAACACAATCCGAGTGTTCGATGAAATGTCATTATCTCTTGATGAATGTGTGAAATGTGCTATTTCTTTGTTACGATATGCAGCTTATCAGTAGTGGAAGACTTTGATTTCTGTTGTTCCAAAAGAACAAGTCACATGAGATTTCTTTCAGTCTAAATTTCGAAAGAAATACATCAGGCAGAGATTTATAGATCAAAAACGAAAGAGTTTCTAGAATTGAAACAGGGACGCATGTCTGTCACCGAGTATGAATGAGAATTTCTTAGATTAAGCCAATATGCTCGAGAATGTGTTTCGATTGAAGCAATAATGTGTAAATGGTTTGAAAATGGCCTAAATGAAGATATTCGTTTGCTAGTTGGAATTTTGGAAATAAAAGAGTTTGTTGTGCTTGTTGATCGAACATGTAAAGTTGAGGCACTCGGGAAGGATAAAAGAAAAACTGATTCTAAAGCCAGAGATGTGAGAAAAAGATTTTCGAGTAGATCATTTTAGTTTGCTTCAAAGAAATTTGGATATGAGCATAGCCGTTCAAAGACTAATGTTGGACATTCGAATAGAGATCGAGCTAGATCGCAATCGAACTTTAAAGCTCTAGCTGCTTTGATGGCTACTGTCAGAAATGTTCGATTCGAACGACCTAAATGTAAGCATTGTGGTAAAAGACATCCAGGTAGTTGTAGATTGAATGATCGAGCCTACTTTAGATGTGGATCATTAGACCATTTCATCCGAGACTGCCCAGAGTCTGTTGAACAAGAGATTGTTCAGAATTCGAAGTCAAATAATGTTTCAGCTAGAGGTAGACCTTCTCAAAATACAAGGAATGTCAGTGGTAGTGAGAGAGCTACGAAAGATGCAGTTACGAGATCTGAAGATAGGGCACTTGCTAGAGCTTACGCTATTCGAGCTTGTAGGAAGCTTCGTCTCCAGATGTTATTATGGGTACATTTACTCTTTATGATACTTCTGTGATTGCATTGATAGACCTATGATCTACTCATTCATATGTATGCATGAACTTAGTATCCAGTAAGACTTTGCCTGAAAAGTCTACTGAATTTGTTATTAGAGTATTGAACCCTTTATGTAAATGTGTCTTGGTTGAAAAAGTATGCAAAAACTGTCCGTTGATGTTTCAAAATGTTTGTTTTCCGACTGATCTGATGCTATTACCTTTTGATGAGTTTGATATAATTCTGGGTATGGATTGGTTAACATTGCATGATGCTGTTGTGAACTGCAAAAGAAATATTATTGATTTGAGATTTCAGAATGATGAAATAGTTAAGATTGAATCAAATGATTTAAATGGATTGCCTGCTGTGATATCAGTGTTGAAAGCTCAGAGTTATGTGAAAAAGGGCTATGAAGCTTACTTTGCTTATGTGATTGATTCGAGAGTGACGGAGAAGAAAGTTAAATCAGTACCAGTTGTTTGTGAATTCCCTGACGTGTTTCCTGCAGAACTACTGGGATTACCTTCGATATGTGAAGTTGAATTTGGTATTGATTTAATGTCAGGAACAACTCCTATTTTGATAGCTCCGTATAGAATGGCACCAACAGAATTGAAAGAGTTGAAGTCTCAGTTGCAAAAAATAACCGATAGAGGATTTGCACGATCGAGTTTTTCACCTTGCGGTGCTCCCGTGTTATTTGTGAAAAAGAAAGATGGCACGATGAGAATGTGCATTGATTATCGTCAGTTGAACAAAGTGACTATCAAGAATAAACATCCTTTGCCCAGAATTGATGATTTGTTTGATCAGCTTAAAGGAGCCATTATGTTTTCTAAGATAGATCTGAGATCGGGATACTACCAGTTATGAGTAAAAGATTCAGATATTCTGAAAACTGCTTTCAGAACGAGGTACGAGCATTATGAGTTTTTAGTTATGCCTTTCAGACTAACAAATGCTCCTGCTATTTTTATGGATCTGATGAATAGAATTTTAAGATCGTACTTGGATCGATTTGTTGTTGTATTTATTGACGACATTTTGATTTATTCGCGTGATGAAATTGAACATGCTGAACATCTGAGAATTATCTTACAAACTCCGAGAGAAAAGCAACTGTATGCAAAATTTAGTAAATGTGAATTCTACTTAAGAGAAGTTGGTTTTCTGGGACATATTGTGTCAGCATCTGGCAAACGAGTCAATCAGAGCAAGATTTCAGCTATTTTGGAATGGAAGCCTCCGAAGAATGTGTTTGAAGTTTGCAGTTTTCTGAGACTTGCTGGTTACTATTGAAGGTTCATAAAAGACTTTTCGATGATTGCTACTCCATTGACTAGATTACTTCAGAAAGATGTGAGATTTGAATGGTCCTATAAATGTTAGAAAAGCTTTGATCAATTGAAAGCCCTTTTGATCGAAGCTCCAGTTTTAGTACATCTAGAATCAGGTAAAGAATTCATGATTTATAGTGATGCTTCGTTAAATGGTCTAGGATGTGTTTTGATGCAGGAAGGCAAATTTATAGCTTATGCCTCGAGACAATTGAAGCCACATGAAAAGAATTATCTGACGCATGATCTTGAATTAGCTGCGATTGTGTTTGCATTAAAGATTTGGCGTCACTATCTCTTCGGTGAAAAATGTCATGTGTTTTCGGATCATAAAAGTTTGAAATATTTGATGACTTAGAAAGACTTGAATTTACGATAGAGAAGATGGTTAGAATTATTGAAAGACTACGAGCTTGTGATAGACTATCATCCGGGTAAGGTAAATGTTGTTGCTGATGCACTGAGTCAGAAATCACTGTTTGAATTATGTGCGATGAATGCTCATTTAGACTTGTCTGATGATGGTTTAGTTTTGGCGGAATTGAAAGCGAAACCATTATTTTTACAACAAATATGTGATGCTCAGAAAGTTGATAATGAAATGCTAGCGAAACGAGCTCAGTGTGATTTGAATTTTGATTCTGAATTTCGAGTTGATGTTGATAATTGTTTGAGATTTTGAGATCGGATTTATGTTCCGAGAAACTCAGAGTTGATATTAAAAAAGCGCATAACAGTCATCTATTTGTTCATCTGGGAAGTACAAAGATGTACCATGATTTAAAGAAAATTTATTGGTGGCCTGGTATGAAAAGAGATATCTCTGATTTTGTGTCAAAATGTTTAGTCTGTCAGCAAGTTAAAGCTGATCATCAGGTGCCATCCGGTTTGTTACAATCGATTCTGATTCCTGAATGGAAATGGGACAGAGTGTCGATGGATTTTGTTTCAGGGTTGCCTTTGACTCCAAGGAAGAAAGATGCAATTTGGGTCATAGTTGACAGATTGATGAAATCAGCCCATTTTATTCCGGTACGATCTGATTACTCACTTGATAAATTAGCTGAGCTTTATATTTCAGATATTGTGAGATTGCACGGGGTGCCACTGTCTATTATGTCTGATTAAGATTCGAGATTTACTTCACGGTTCTTTAAGAGACTACAAGAAGCTTGAGGTACTAAATTGCATTTTAGTACAACCTTTCACACACAGACGGATGGTCAATCCGAGTGGATTATTCAGATTCTCGAGGACATATTGTGATGTTGCATTCTTGAGTTTAATGGTACGTGGGAACAATATCTTCCATTGATCAAATTTGCGTATAATAATAGTTTTAAGTCGAGCATCAAAATGGCACCTTATGAGGCTTTGTACGGGTGCAAATGTCGAACACCTTTGTATTGGACTGAGCTAAGTGAAAATAAGATACACGGGGTTGATTTGATAAAAGAAACTGAACAAAAAGTGAAAGTAATCCGTAATAGTCTAAAAACCGCGTCAGATCATCAAAAATCCTATGCAGAATTAAAACGAAAATATATTGAGTTTGAGATCGGTGATAAAGTGTTCTTGAAGGTATCTCCGTGGAAGAAAATACTTCATTTTGGAAAAAAGGGAAAATTAAGTCTGAGGTTTATCAGGCCGTATGAAATTATCGAGCGTGTTGGACTTGTTGCAAACAGATTGTTGTTGCCACCATAACTAGAAAGTATTAATAACGTATTTCACGTGTCAATGCTTCATCGATACAGATCTGATCCATCACATGTGATTTCTTCGTCTGAAATTGAAATTCTATCTGATATGACTTACGAGGAAGAATCGATTCGGATTTTAGATCGTGAGGTGAAAGAATTGCGAAATAAGAAAATCTCATTAGTAAAAGTACTATGGCATCGACACGGAGTGGAAGAAGCTACGTGGGAGCCTGAAGATGCTATGAGACAATAATACTCGAATCTGTTTAAAGGTAAGATTTTCGGGGACGAAAATCCCTAAGGGGGAGAATTGTAACAGTCCGGTTTAGACCCTAGTCAGAATAGTGGTTTAGAAACCATAGATTCGAGTTAGAAAAATATTTTAATATTATTTTTTGTGCCTATAGTATATGAATAATCATGTATGGAAGTTTCGTGGCTCGATTTTGTTGTTTGTGTGCTTAATTTAAGAAAAGGATTAAATCACATAAAATGTAAAAGTAGCCTTCTATTTGAATAATGGCCGAATTGATGTGTCTTTATAAAGAGGAAGTCCTTAAGATGAAAATTAGCCATTATGTTAGTAAGTGGATGATAATGGACAAATATGACCTTAATGTATATAAGTTTTATATGTTAACTAAAAGGTTAATTTAGTAAATAATCTATTAATAAGAAATAAATAAAATAAAAGCTTAAAATAAGCCATTTATTTTTGTGTTCATCCACTGAATATTGAAAAGAAAAAGGGTTTAAAGCTTTTTCAACATTCGGCCATTGAAGTACTTGGATTAAGGTATTTTTTGCTTCGATTTTTTATAATTTCTATGTTTTTGTAATCGTTGCTTCGAGTACTACAAAACCCATGCCTTAATTTTGGAAATTGATGAAGATTTTGAAATGTTCCATTGATGAATACATGATTTTTGTGATGTTAGTTGATGAAATATGAAATATATGTGTCAGATTAACATGTTTTGTCTTTGGGTTTTTGGTGAATTTGAGTAATTGGGACTAAATTGTAAAAATAATACTTTGAGGGACTAAAATGTGAAATAAATAAAATATTTGGACTTGTGTGAGCATAGGGAGCATTCGACTAAGCATGGGAGTATTGAAATTTTGTGTATTTTGTGATTTTGTGAAATAGGAACTAAAATGTTAAAATGTGAAAATATGAGGGCTAAATTGTAAATTACCCTAAATGTGTGTTTTTGGATTGAATTGAATGATTTGGTGAATAAAGCAGTTAAATTTGAATATGCATAGATCAAGAACGGAAGAAAACAGATTTAGACCGAGGAAAGTCGAAAGTGATTGAGTAGCTGATTTCGTCTGTTTATATCCAAATCCGAGGTAAGTCTATATACAAATAAATGTATTTGAATTGATTTACTTATGTTTGTATGAAATTAAATTGTGATGATTGTCTACGGAAAATATATATACATGAAGTCCGAGAAAATATCGACAATGTGTCAAAATTCGAAAAGTCCCATAGGAACCTAGGAATGGATAGGATTTCATATGTCATGACATAGGTTTCCGATATGTGATATCATGTAAGATCATGTCTGGGACGTTGGCATCGATATGAGATTTACGTGTAAGACCATGTCCAGGACATTGGCATCGTATTTGATTCGTGTAAGACCTTATCTGGGACAGTGGCATTGATATTTGGTTACATGTAAGACCACGTCTGGGACGTTTGCATTGTGCGATTATTTCGAGTATTCCAATTATCCTATTTGATTCCGAATGGTTCAACGGGCAAATCCTAGAAATGAAATAATAGGTGAAATGTATAACCGTTTCAAGTACGTTTGATGGGTATGCTTTGATTAAGCATAAAAGGTAAGTATTTTTGAATTTGCAATAGAGAAATATGTGCATAGATTCAATGAGACAAAATGTGATATATGTATGATTGTGTTATGAGCAAAAGAGATACTTTGAGGTACGATTGTGGGTAAGCAATGGCTAAATAAATGAGCCAAAGAAGAGTTATGAATTTACAATTGAGTAACATTAATGATCTTATATTTGATATGATTATGTGTACTATATGTTAAGTTAATTTGTATATGGCTTACTAAGCTTTTGAAAGCTTACTCTGTGTGTGTTTGCTTTGTTTTATAGATCGTCAAAGCTACGAAAGACTCGGGGATTATCGAGGATCATCAGCACACTATCAAACTCTATTTTGGTACCTTTTGAATGTGTACATAGTTAAGTATGGCATGTATAGTCTAGTTGAAATGGTTGATGTTTGAGAAGTGTATATAGCCATGTGATATGGCTAGATAATTGAATGTGATGTGAATGAGTAGTCATGTTATATGATGCACAATTTGGAATGGTTTGATGGCTAATGAGATGATCAAATTGATAATATGTTTTATGATGCAAAGCTAGTTTATTATTGATAATAGATTATCATAATGAAATGGTAAGTTTGTGATGGATTATACTTGGAAATGCTTGCGATTAGATTGAGCTAAACGATACATAAGATGTTGTGTTTGAAATGTTCTTAATGGGTAGAAAAGATGGTCAATTTGGTGTGTTTTTGGTTGCCATAAGTGTTTGGAATGATGCTTGTTTGTGCTTGTACGGTTAACCCAAAGTGTCGGTGGCATTTTGGCCTTGCAAATGACCTATAATTGCCTACACGGTTGAGCACACAGGTTAGACACACGGGCGTGTGACTGGCCGTGTGGTGCAAGTCAGTAGCGACCATGGGCGAGGCACACGGGCATGTCCACGGCCGTGTGGACAAGTCAGTATGTATGCCCTGTTTTGACACGGCTTAGACACACGGGCGTGTCTGAGACCGGGTGAGGCACACGGCCTGACCACATGGGCGTGTGACCTCTGTAGCTTTGAGAAATGTTTAAATTTTCGAAAATTCCGTATGTGTTCGGTTTAGTCCCAGCCCCTTTCTAAAGCATGTTTAAGGTCTCATAAACCTAAATAAGGGACACTTTGATTACATAATGATTAGTTACAATGTGAAATGTTTGTAAAAGTTCTGATTAGTACGGTAATGCCTTTAACCCTAGACCTGCGATGGTTACGAGTTGGGGGTGTTACATAACATATATTCATTCACATTGATAATCATGAAACTCATAAATTTCATGGATTCAATGCTTATATGGTTTACACACATACTTGTACTGATACGTATCAATCTCTTACCCTTTCATATCATCAATATACCCGTTGAACCATTTGGAATAATATCAGATACTCGAGAATCTCACACCCTAAGTGTCAATACATAGTCGAAACCATCTCAATCTCATATTTCATATGTTAATGCTCATCTCGAGCTATCACCGGGTCTGCTCACACAAGCTTACGGTCAAGACATAGCTACATGGTGCTGTTCACAAAAGCTAACGAGTAATCGCAACACATGTCGAAAAACTTAGCCACCTGTAGAACGTACAGACCAGCACCCAAAACACAATAACCCTTAATGACATGTCATTTGTATCATATCTATTCCTAAGGTTCAACCGGGATTTCACACGTCGTGAAATCTTTGTCAAATATTTCCATGAAGTCGTAATTATTAATAATGCAATAATAAAGCATTCAAAATACAATTACATTAATTTTTATTAACATACGAACTTACCTCAATCACAAAAACGACGGAATAGGACTGACTAATCCAATACTTTATTTTTCCCCCGATCTAGATTTGTACGTTCCTTTTCTTGATCCATATAATCAAATTTAACTCATTCAAAATACATTCTATTCAATTTAATCCAAAATTCATATTATGGCAGTTTTACACTTTTACCGCTTATATTTTAACATTTTTACAATTTAGTCCCTAGCTCATAAAATGCAAATTCATGCAATTGAGTTCAAATCGATGCTAGCCGAATTATTTATATACACATAGCAGCCCATGTTTTTCATTATTTCACGCATTGACCACATAATTTTCACATTTTACAATTTAATCCCTAATTTGCAATTTCATTCAAAATCACTTAACAAATGTTGTTTATCTAACAACAAGCATTCATTTTCTACCATTAAACTTCAAAAAACATACACATTCATCAGTGGTAAAACCTTAGACTTTTAATATTTTTGTAAATTAGTCCCTGGGCTAGCTAGATTAAGCTACAACGACTCCAAAAACATAGAAATAATTAAAAATGGGATGAAAATACACATACATGCACTAGAATAAGTTGGCCAAATGCTTCGAGCTCTTTAATGGCTATTCTTGCCCTAAATTCGGTTGAAGAAGATGAATGGGGAAAAATGATTTTATTTTACTTAATTTAGATTTTATTACAAAATTACCTATATAACTGTAAAGACCCGATTTAGGGGCTAGTCGGAACAGTGGTTTCGGGACCACTAAACCGAGATCGAGGAAAATTATTTTTGATGTTATTTTATGTGTTGTAGCATAATTATAAGGCTATGTGAAAATTTTGGTGCATTAATTTGAGTGATAGCATGCTTAATTGTGAAAAAGGATTAAATCACATTAAGTGCGAAAGTTCTATTTTATATGGTAAAGGTACCTAATAGCTGTAAAATACAATTTACAGGCCTTTAAAGTGAAATTAGGCCATTTATCTTGTGATGGCCGGCCATATAGGAGCTAGGGTGACAAGATTTTAATGTTGGTCAAAATTTGATGGATATTAGGTGATAAAAATGAATAAAATAAGATGAATAAAAATGTTATCATCTTTTCACTATTCATCCACCTTCATCCACCAAAAATTTGAAGAGAAAACAAGGGTTTTGAAGCTCAAACTTTCAGCCAACATATTCCCTAGCAAGGAAGTGATTTTTGAAGTTTTTCTTGATGATTTTTTGTGTTTTTGGAGTCCCCAAAGCTTATGCTAGCTAATGAGGGGACCAATTTGCAATATGGTTGAAAGTCTAGGGACATGCCATGAAAGAGTTTATGTTGTTAGCTAAGTTTCTATGGAAGAAAATGAATGTTAGGAAGATGAGAAACAACTTTTGTGAAAGGTGTTAGCATGAAAACACCTAAATAGGACTTAAATGAAAAGAATGAATTTGTCATAAATGTATGAAATGGTTGGAATGGTGAGTAGTTCTAAGAGAAATAAATGTTCAGCTAGGCTTGTTTATTGATAAAATGTGTTGAAAAATAATTTACGAGCCTAGGGGTAGAATCGTAATTTTGCCATAGTGCAAGGGCAAAATGGTCATTTTTGTCTAAGTGTATATTTTGATAAATTTTGATCATTAAATGATCTAAATGAATGAATCCTATTGTTATAGATCAAGAAGAACGCGAATTAACCTTGACCGAGAAAAAGGCAAGGTTACGGAGTAAACCACAATTCAATACGTTTTGCACCAAGGTAAGTTCATGTGTAAACAATGCATTTTATATATATTCATGTTGCTAATTAGTGCATGACTCAATTGAGAACATGTATGATTCAAGTGGGTAGAGTGTGGTAGTTATTGAATAACTCTAGTATGAACAATGGATATGTAAATATGTTATATCTATATTTGATGGTGGGCTAAGTGTGATACCACCTTAATACTTAATTACGATGGGCTATGTGCGATACCATCATCTATTTACTAATTGGTGGGCTATATGCGATACCACAGTAACTAACTTTTTTGGTGGGCTATGTGCGATACCAACCTAATAAAGACCTATGGTGGGCTAAGTGCGAAACCACCAAGTAATTCGATTATGAGTGGTTGATTAAGAGAATGTAATGTGTTGTATTATGTGACGTTGTGGTGCTAAGTGTAGGGAGGCATGCTAATAAATGTATACATTAAGCTTGTGATATGGTTTGGATGTGGAAATGGAAGAAATGAGAAAGCATGATTATGAATGTGGGATGTTTCTTGTTTAGTATGTAATGCTATTTATTATTTTGCACATACTATAATGCTAATGGTTTACATGTAAACTTACTAAGCTTAAAGCTTACTCCCCCTTCTCTTTTCTCTTGTTTTATAGAGCTTAAGAGCTGAGCCGGGATATGCCGATAAGTAGAAGATCGTCCACACAATCAACTCACCTTGGTATATCTAGACTTAGTGATTTTGTAAATGGCATGTATAAGGGCTAGACTAGTAAGATTATTTTGTTATTTTGGCCAAAGGTGTGTTGGCCCCTTATTAAGATAACTATTTTGTATATTGCCATGGTTGATGGCTCTCCTTGCCATTTATGAAAATATGAAGTTATTCACGAAAGTTCATGTTGCAAATTATGAGTTGTTTATTGATATGTTGAATGGATTCATGTGGTGTGATCTAGAGGGGTGCAAAGAGCTTGAAAATAGCCTCGTTCTTGTCCACATAGGTAGGCACACGAGCGTGTGTCTAGACTGTGTGTGACACACGGTCAGTCTATAGGCATGTGCCTAGGCCGTGTGATGTCTGCACTTAGGATTTGAAATTTGAATCGCCACACGGTGGAAGCACACGGGCGTGCGACCAACCGTGTGGATTAATCAAAGACAACCACGAGCATTGAACACAGGCGTGTGTATAGGTCGTGTGAATGAGTCAGAATGCCAAGGTTTGGCACACGGGCCAGGGCCACGGACGTGTCAAGGCCGTGCAAATTTAGTCAGTGTCGACCATGGGTAGAAGACACGGGCATGTCTTAGGGGCACACGGGCGTGTGACCCCTGTTTAGGTGAAAATTTTCTAAGTGTTTGTAAAGTTTTGGTTTCGTCCTGTAACATCCCGAGTGGGTGTAAAGGGTCTCGTTGACCCATGATAGGGATGTTATGATGGCGAATGAAAAGTTTTAAATTGGAAAACATTTTTATAGCCTAAAGTGGAATGATCAAGCAAGTAAAGTTCAGTAATGCCTTATGCTCGGTTTCGACGGAGAAACCGAGTAAGGGGTATTACATTTAGTGGTATCAGAGCTATGGTTTAGTCAGTTCTCGGACTACTGTAGCGTGTGTAAGAGTCTAGCTATACATGCCATAAGCGTATAATAATAGTGTGGTGGCTTCTGATGATTCTAAACTCTGTTTTTATTTGGTATATGGATCTCAATCAATCAGCTGCTGATGACGCAGCTAGTAATGCGCCGGCTCCCGCACAAGGGACTACACCTATGCTGAGTGGACTCGAGACTAGGTTTCAGGGAGAAGAGGCTCGGGAAGCCTTTCTCCAAATGATGAGTAATTGGTACACGGAATATGTACGAGCAAACCCCAATGCTCAACCTCTTCCACCCCCTCCTATACCTCAGCTGGTTCTTGTGGCTTCCTAAGGTATAGTATTAGTGAGGACCACTAAACCCCCGGTGGACAAAATTCAGAATCAAGGGACTGAGGACTTTCGAGCTAATATAGATGATGACCCTGAGAGGGCAGAGTTTTGGCTTGAGAACTCGATGAGAGTATTTGATGAACTCTCCTGTACCCTTGAGGAGAGCTTAAAATGTGCCGTATCTTTACTGAGGGACTCGACATAGCATTGGTGGAAGACATTGACATCCGTAGTTCCGAAGGAGAGAGTGACGTGAGACTTCTTTTTGGAAGAGTTCCAAAGGAAGTATATAAGCCATAGGTTTGTGGACCAAAAACGAAAGGAGTTCCTTGAGTTAAAGCAAGGAAAAATGACTGTCACGGAATATGAGTGCGAATTTGTTAGGCTCAGTAAGTACGCACAAGAGTGCGTGTCTATAGAAGCCATTTTATACAAGAGGTTCGAAGATGGGCTAAACGAGGATGTCAAACTTTTAGTTGGGATTTTAGAACTAAAAGAATTTGTGGTATTGGTGGACAGGGCCAGCAAGGCCAAAGAATTGAGTAAGGAAAAGAGGAAGGCCGTGAGTGAGGCCTGGGATGCAAAGAAAAGGACGATGAGTAAATCCTACCAAGCTCAATCGAATAGGTCTAAGAAAGTGAACCCTCAGATGACTACATTAGTCTAGTATTCGCAAGGAGAACGAGGCAACATGTACTCAGGTTCAAGAGTTCAGGCCATTTCGATGGCAAGTGTGGGCAATCCAAAGTCCAAACTGGAGTGCCCAAGTTGTGGCAAACATCACACTTGGGAGTGTTGGGGAAACAATCAAAATTGTTATAAGTGTGGGTCCCCTGATCATTTCATCCAAAACTGCCCTGAAAGGGATGACAAGGAGAGGAAGCAAGAGGTAAGATCAAACAGTGTATCCTCTAAGGGTAGGCCACAAAAGAACCCGGGAGGTAGGACTAGTGGTAGAGTTACATCATGAGACTCTACTGTGAGGCCAGAGGGTCGGGCGCCAGTGAGGACTTACGCTATTCATGCTCAAGAAAAGGCATCATCGCCAGGTGTAATAACTGGTACTTTCTATGTAACACCCCTAACCCAAATCTGTCGTCGGAATAGGGATTAAGAGGCATTACCGAACAATCGAATCATTTCACATCCCATTTACAACACAAAGTCAATCATCATCTTAGTACATCAAGACATAATCAAATAGTCCCTTATTGAGTCCTACAAGACCTTAAACACATGCTAGAGAGGGGTCGGGACTAAACTGAACACTTACGAAACTTTTAGAAATTTCAAACATTTAACAAATCTGTTGAGGCCACACGCCAATGCCACCAGGCCGTGTGCCTCACACGATCACCAGACACCCCTATGTGTCCAGGCTATGCCAAAATAGAGCAAGCATTCTGACTTATCCACACGGCCACCAGGCATGCCCATGTGCCATGGCCGTGTGCTCTTAAGCTAGCTACTGACTTATGCCCAGGGCTAGTTGACACGCTCGTGTCAAGGCCGTGTACTATTAGGCTAGATCCTGTCATTCTCCCACGGCCATTAGGCACGCTCGTGTGCCATAATCGTGTTGGCAAAATAGGCCATATGCAAGGCCAATTTTCCACCCACACAAGGGTTGAACCTACAAGCACATTTAAGCATAATCCCACACACAATTTAGCAACCAATTTCATGTCAAATGATTAACATATAAACTCAAACAATCTTATTTCTAATCAAGTCAACTTATAAACTAAAATTCACCACTTGTACACATTCAATATCAAACATGATCCATCCCCAAATTCATTATATCATACTAACATCATACCATCATAAAGTTTACCATTCATAAGTCATTCTCTTTACCCACAAGCCATACCAAAATATGCATCATATATCAAAGCTATTCATGCTTAAATCCAACATATATCTAGCCACATCATTTACACATCTCATATATATTTCAAAATAACTAGCCTATACATACCATATTTCAACTATGTACAGCTTTCCAAAAGTACCCAAAATAGATTACCGATAGTGTGATTGAGATGCTGACGATCCCCAAATTCGAGCTAGCTTTATTGACACTGCAAAGTAGAGAAACAAATCACACAGTAAGCTTTTTAAAGCTTAGTAAGTTCATAACATAAAACGTTATACTAAACCAACCATCACATGGATTATTTCATAAACACCTATGTACCATATTATACAAGCTAATATGTTCAATTATCAATCCATGATCTCAATCATAATTTCGTAAACAACATAGGTTCTGAACATACCTTAGCCAACACTTAGGTTTCAATTACATTTACTACTCAATACTCACTATTTCCTCTCAAACAACTTTTGTCTCTTCATCGATTCAATCGCACACTTAGTGCCCAAATAGTTAGCCAAAGCTTAATTAACATCGCACACTTAGTGCATCCATATCAAACCGATCACAAATCGGTATTGCACACACAGTGCTCACTACAAAGCCGAAGCTTATATTATTTCGTACACACAGTGCTAATCATCTCGGTCACCTTTCCAAATACGCACACTTAGTGCCATATAATTCAAGCCCTCACATAGCATTCATATTTTAATATATTCATACCATTCATTTCATAGCATTAAACATAACTAAATACATGTATTATGTCTGAACTTACTTCGGACGTTGAATTAGCAAAATGGTCGATTAATCGAGCACTTTATCTTTGCCTCGATATCGATCTGAACTTCTCCTCTCTTGGTCTATAGACATTTAAATTTAATCCATTCAATCACCAATTCATTCAAAATAGTCCACATACACACATTTAGGGCATTTTACAAAATAGCCCTCACATTTTCACATTTCGACACTTTAGTCCTCTATTCATAAAATCATCAAATACACATAATTTCAAAACATATATGCTAGCTGAATTCTTCCCATGCTAATACAAGCTCATACATTTCATTTATTTCACAATTTAGTCCTTCAATTACTTATTTTCTCAATTAAGCCCAAATTACACAAATTCATCAAAACTCCAAAGACAAATTATCTTAATTAAACACCAACTTTTCATATTTCACTAACAACTAGCACATAACTCAAGTATTCATCAATGGTTCATCTCAACAACAACATCAATTCATAAAATTTCAACATGGGTTAGCTAGAGCAAGAAGCAACAATTTCGAAAACATAAAAATTATCAAAAATCGTGCTCAAACATTACTTAAATCAAGCTTAACCCTAACCAAAATTTCAAAGCTTTTCTTCCTCCTTTTCCTTTTCTAATTTTAGAACCAAGAAGATGAACATGGTTTCATCTTTATTTTTATTTTATTTAATGCATAATAATACAAACTTTACTATTTTACCATTATTATTAAACATATAAACATATAATCACTAAGGTCATAGTTGTCCATTACCACCCACTATCTTAAAACTTGGTTTAATTGCCTGATAAGACCTCCACATTAATAAGACAACAACACTTAGGTACTTATAAATCAACACATAGCTTTTACTCTTTACGCGATCAAGTCTTTTCTCTTAATTCGGCACACAATCGATAAAGTTATCACACAGAATTTTCACACTGACTATGTCACATAGAATCAACACCAAAGATAACATTAAAATATAATTTTGACCTCAAATTTGTGGTCTCAAAATCACTGTTCCAACTAGGGTCTAAATCGGGCTGTTACATTCTCTCTTCATGACACCTTCGTTATTGCTTTAATTGATCTGGGGTCTACCGATTCTTATATTTCTATGAGATTGGCATCTAGTTTGAGTATGAATATTGAGTCTATGAAATTTGTGGTAAAGGTGTCAAACCCGTTAGGTAAATATGTGTTAGTTGACAAGGTGTGTAGGAAGTGTCCTTTGATAATTAGGGGTCATTATTTTCCAGCAGACCTTATGTTGTTTCCTTTTGATGAATTTGATTTGATTTTTGGTATGGATTGGTTGACTACCCATAATGTTTTAATGAACTATGGTAGTAAATTTATTGAATTGAAATGTGAAAATGGAGATGTTATTTGGGTTGAATCAGGTGGGTCAAATAGTTTAACAGTGATGATTTCTTCCATGGTGGCTGAGAAATATTTGAGAAAAGGATACGAGTCTTATCTCGCTTTCATTTTAAATACTCAAGAGTCTAAAGGAAAGATTGAAACAGTGGTGGTTGTATGTGAGTATTCGGATGTATTCTCAGAAGGGTTACCTGGATTACCTCCAGTTAGAGAGGTCGAGTTCAGGATTGAGTTAGTTCGGGAACGACACCTATTTCAGTTGCTCTGTATAGGATAGTACCCTTAGAGTTGAAAGAACTGAAGGTTCAGTTGCAAGATTTGACAGATATGAGTTTTACGAGATCGAGCTATTCACCTTGGGGTGCTTCGGTGCTTTTTGTAAAGAAGAATTATAGGTCGATGAGATTGTGTATAGACTACAGATAGCTCAACAAAGTGACTGTGAAGAAAAAATACCCTTTACCAAGGATACATGATCTATTTGATCAACTAAAGGGAGCTACGGTATTCTTCAAAATTAATCTGAGTCTGATTATTACCAGTTGAGGGTTAAGAAGCAAGATGTGCCAAAAACGGCATTCCGAACGAGGTATGGCCATTATGAGTTTCTGGTCATGCCGTTCGATTTAACGAATGCTCCTGCGGTCTTTATGGACTTAATGAATCGTGTCTTACTACCGTATTTAGACAAGTTTGTAGTTGTCTTTATCGATGACATATTGATCTATTCACGGGATGAGAGTGATCATGCAGAGCATCTAAGAATTATTTTGTAGACTTTAAGAGATAAGCAGTTGTATGCTAAATTTAGTAAGAGCGAGTTTTGGTTCCGAGAGGTCAGATTCCTAGGACACATCGTGTTAGGTGATGGTATTAAAGTTGACCCAAGTAAGATTTCGACTATTGTGGAGTGGAAAACACCGAGAAACGTGTCAAAAGTGAAAAGCTTTTTGGGTTTAGCAGGGTACTATAGACGGTTTGTGAAGGGATTTTCCATGATTGCTACTCTGATGACGTGACTGTTGCACAAAGATGTTAAGTTTGAATGGACTAAAAAAAGTCAACAGAGTTTTGAGAGATTGAAAACATTATTGACGGAGGTGCCAGGTTTGGTTCAACCTGAGTCAGGGAAAGAGTTTGTGGTCTATAGTGACACGTCGTTTAATGGTCTCGGTTGTGTGTTGATGCAAGAGGGTAAGGTAGTTGCTTACGCCTCGAGGCAACTAAAACCGCATGAGAGGAATTATCTGACTCATGACTTAGAGTTGGTTGGATTATGTTCGGGTTAAAAATTTGGCGACATTATTTTTATGGTGAGAAGTGTCGAATCTTCACAGATCATAAGAGTTTGAAGTACTTGATGGATCAAAAGAATTGAATTTGCGACAATGGTGGCGGCTTGAATTATTGAAGGACTATGAGCTAGTAATTGATTACAACCCGGGGAAGGCGAATGTAGTTACGGATACCCTGAGTAGGAAATCCTTCTATGCTTTGAGAGCTATGAGCACGTGCTTAGCATGGTCTAACGATGGTGCTGTATTAGCCAAGTTGAGAGCTAGGCCACTATTTGTTCAACAGATATGTGAAGCTCAAAAGAATGATAATGAGATGCAAGCTAAGAGAGCTAAGTGTGAACTGAAAGATGATTCTGATTTTCGGATAAGTTTGGATGGTTTTTTAATGTCATGATAAGATTTGTGTACCTAAGAATGATGAATTGATCCGAAAGATATTAAATGAAGCACATAGTGGTTATTTGTCAGTATATCTGGGTAGTACGAAAATGTACAATGATCTAAAAAATTTTATTGGTGGCCGGGTATGAAAAGAGACATCTTGGAGTTTGTAACAAGGTGTCTGATATGTCATCAAGTGAAAGCTGAGCATCAAGTGCCTTCGGGATTGCTTTAGCCAGTGATGATTCCCGAGTGGAAGTGGGATCAGATCACCATGGATTTTGTGACGGGGTTGCCTATGACTTCTAAAATGAAAGATGCTGTGTGGGTTATCATTGATAGACTAATGAAGTCAGCTCACTTTATACCAGTGCGTGTTGATTATTCACTGGATATGTTGGCTGAGTTGTATACTGCGAAGTGGTAAGATTACATGGAGTGCTTGTATCCATTATCTCGGATAGAGATCTGAGATTTACTTCAAGGTTTTGGAAAAAGTTGCAAGAGGCCTTAAGTACAAGGTTGAATTTTAGTACTACATTCCATCCTCAAACTGACGGTCAGTCTGAAAAAGTGATTCAAGTTCTTGAAGATATGCTCCAATGCTGTGTTTTGGAATTTAAAGGTAGTTGGGAGAGATACCTACCTTTGGTTGAGTTTGCCTCCAACAATAGTTATCAATCGAGTATACGGATGGCACCGTATGAAGCCTTGTATGGTCATAAGTGTCAGACTCCTTTGTATTGGACCGAGCTGAGTGAGAAGCAAATTCATGGGGTCGGTTTGGTTAAAGAGACCGAGGAGAAAGTGAAAGTGATTTGGGACAGTCTAAAAGCTACTTCAAATCGAAAAAATTCATATGCAAACTTGAAAATAAAGGAAATCGAGTTTAATGTAGGTGACAAAGTATTTCTAAAAGTGTCCCCGTGGAAGAAAAATTTAAGATTTGGTCCAAAACAGAAATTGAGTCTGCGGTTCATAGGGTCGTATGAGATTACCGAGAGGATTGGGCCAGTGGCATATCGGTTGGCCTTACCGGTAGAGTTAGAGAAAATTCACAATGTGTTTCATGTATCGATGTTAAGGCATTATAGCTCCGATCCTTCGCATATGATTCCTCCAACAGAAATTAAGGTACGACCGGACATGACATATGAGGAGGAGCTGATTAAGATTAGGGCTCGAGAACTGAAACAGTTGAGGAATAAAGATATAGATTTAGTAAAAGTGTTATGGCAAAAACACGGTGTAGAAGAAGCTACATGGGAATTGGAAGAAGCCATAAGAGAGAAATATCCAAACCTCTTTACCTATAAGATTTTCGAGGGTGAAAATCCCTAAAGTAGGGGAGAGTTGTAACAGCCCGGTTTAGGGGCTAATTAAAATAGTGGTTTTGGGACCACTAAACTGAGATCGGGAAAAATTATTTTTGATGTTATTTTATGTGTTGTAGCACAATTATAAGGCTATGTGAAAATTTTGGTGCATTAATTTTAGTGATAGCATGCTTAATTGTGAAAAAGGATTAAATCACATTAAGTGCTAAAGTTCTATTTTATATGGTAAAGCTACCTAATAGCTGCAAAATAAAATTTGGAGGTCTTTAAAGTGCAATTAGGCCATTTATCTAGTGATGGCCGGCCATATAGGAGCTAGGGAGACAAGATTTTAATGTTGGTCAAAAATTGATGGATATTAGGTGATAAAAATGAATAAAATAAGATGAATAAATATGTTATCATCTTTTTACTATTCATCCACCTTCATCCACCGAAAATTTGAAAAGCAAAAAAGGGTTTTGAAGCTCAAACTTTCAGCCAACATATTCCCTAGAAAGTAAGTGATTTTTGAAGTTTTTCTTGATGATTTTTTGTGTTTTTAGAGTCCCCAAAGCTTATGCTAGCTAATGAGGGGACCAATTTGCAATATGGTTGAAAGTCTAGGGACTTTCAATGAAATAGTTTATGTTGTTAGCTGAGTTTTTATGGAAGAAAATGAATTTTAGGAAGATGAGAAACAACTTTTATGAAAGGTGTTAGCATGAAAACACCTAAATAGGACTTAAATGCAAAGAATGAATTTGTGTCATAAATGCATGAAATGATTGGAATGGTGAGTAGTTGTAAGAGAAATAAATTTTTAGCTAGGCTTGTTTATTGATAAAATGTGTTGAAAAATGATTTACGAGCCTAGGGGTAGAATTGTAATTTTGCCATGTGCAAGGGCAAAATGGTCATTTTTTTCTAAGTGAAGATTTTGATGCATTTTGATCATTAAAGGATCTAAATGAATGAATCCTATTGTTATAGGTCAAGAAGAACGCGAAATTAACCTTGACCGAGGAAAAGGCAAGGTTACGGAGTAAACTGCAATTCAATACGTTTGGCACTGAGATAAGTTCATGTGTAAACAATGCATTTTATATACATTCGTGTTGCTAATTAGTGCATGACTCAATTGAGAACATGTATGATTCAAGTGGGTAGAATGTGATATTTATTGAATAACTCTAGTAGGAATGATAAAATGGATATGTAAATATGTTATATCTAAATTTGATGGTGGGCTAAGTACGATACCACCTTAATACTTAATTACAATGGGCTATGTGCGATACCATCATCTATTTACTAATTGGTGGGCTATGTGCGATACCACCTTAATAAGAACCTATGGTGGGCTAAGTTCGGAATCACCAAGTAATTCGATTATGAGTGGTTGATTAAAAGATTGTGATGTGTTGTATTATGTGACATTGTGGTGCTAAGTGTAGGGAGGCATGCTAATAAATGTACACATCAAGCTTGTGATATGGTTTGGATGTGGAAATGGAAGAAATGAGTAAGCATGATTATGAATGTGGAATGTTTCTTATTTAGTATGTAATGCTATTTATTATTTTGCACATACTATAATGCCAATGGTTTACATGTAAACTTACTAAGCTTAAAGCTTACTCCCCCTTCTCTTTTCCCTTGTTTTATAGAGCTTAAGAGCTGAGCTGAGATACGTCGATAAGCAGAAGATAGCCCACACTATCAACTCACCTCGGTATATCTAGACTTAGTGATTTTGTAAATGGCATGTATAGGGGCTAGAGTAGTTAGATTATTTTGTTATTCTGGCCAAATGTGTGTTGGCCCCTTATTAAGATAACTATTTTGTACATTGCCATGGTTGATGGCTCTCCTTGTCACTTATCAAAATATGAAGTTATTCACGAAAGTTCATGTTGCAAATTACGAGTTGTTTATTGATATGTTGAATGCATTCATGTGGTGTGATCTAGAGGGGGTGCAAAGAGCTTGGAACATAGCCTTGTTCTTGTCCACATGGGTAGGCACACGGGCGTATGTTTAGGCCGTGTGAGACACGGTCCGTCCATAGGCGTGTGCCCAGGCCGTGTGAAGTCTACACTTAGGATTTGAAATTTGAATCGCCATATGGTGGAAGCACACGGGCGTGCGACCAACCGTGTGGATTAATCAGTGACGACCACGATCATTGAACACGGGCGTGTGCATAGGTCGTGTGAATGAGTCAGAATGCCAAGGTTTGGCACACGGGCTAGGGCCACGGACGTGTCTAGGCCGTGTGAATTTAGCCAGTGTCGACCACGGGTGGAAGACACGGGCATGGCTTAGGGGCATATGGACGTCTGACCCCTGTTTAGGTGAAAATTTTCTAAGTGTTCGTAAAGTTCCGGTTTGGTCCCGCAACATCCCGAGCGGGTGTAAAGGGTCTCGTTGACCCATGATAGGGATGCTATGATGGCGAATGAAAAGTTTTAAATTGGAGAACATTTTTATAGCCAAAGTGGAATGATCAAGCAAGTCAAGTCCGGTAATGCCTCATGCCCGATTTCAGCGGAGAACCTGGGTAAGGTGTATTACAATAACCATTATTACTAACCTTTAATTCACTTAACAAAGTGTCCATATTTGTCCACTCAACATGTTAATGGTTTAATTACAACATAAACCCTCCAATCATTTAATTTCATAGCTATTATGTTCCTTTAGCTTATAAAACTCAAATTTTACACCTTTTGCAATTTCGTCCTTTTCATCGAATTGAGCATACAAGCGATAAAATTTCTGAAAAAAATTTTCATGTCTTAATTAACATGCCGTAGAAATTAAACTATTAATAAAATAAATATTTTGACCTCGGATTTGTTGTCCCAAAACCACTGTTTCGATTTCACTTAAAACGGGCTATTACACACATAATTTCTGTCCATAAATATCAATTCACATCACAAATTCTACACAATACATGCTTATCAGATTCAAATAAAATTTCACTTTAAGTGCCACAACTATGCTCATTGAGCCATCACATATTCGACCACATAGGTATGTATTAAAAATAAAATTATCACAAATCACATATAAGTATTCACAGACACATTACTTGTCACAATATCATCACATTCCATAACTCGTCATACATTAAGCATATTTTCACAACAAGGTGTTAAACTAAGCCTTATTGGATAATATGTTTTGATATAACAAATTAAAGTGTTTTTAAATAAAAGTAAAGTTGAGCAACTTCATAAAATCAAGTTGAAATGGTTTCAACTGAGTCAA
This sequence comes from Gossypium rotundifolium, assembly GCA_025506655.1. Classification (NCBI taxonomy): domain Eukaryota; kingdom Viridiplantae; phylum Streptophyta; class Magnoliopsida; order Malvales; family Malvaceae; genus Gossypium; species Gossypium rotundifolium. The sequence goes on along the minus strand of CP106727.1, from coordinate 105,626,177 downwards.
ACATTTTCAAATATGTTTTAATTATTTTCAAACATGTTAGAATTACTCTAGGACAAAAAGTATCGATACTTTTTGTCTAAGTATCAATATTTTACAAGATATCGATACCCCTCTGATAATCGATACCAAATTGATAATCTGCCATTTTCAAACCCTAGTAGGTATCAATCCAGTATCAATATTTTTCTTAAGATATCAATATATTTCCTAAGGTATAGATATTCCTGCTTCAATGGTCACTAAAATCAGCATTAATTACAAAAAATATTGATACCCTTTTAGTAGGTATTGATACTCGTTGCTGCAGGTGAAGTTATGTAACAACCCATTTTTCAGTGAAATCGAAACAGTGGTTTCAGGACCACAAATCCGACCCAAAAATATAATTTATTTCTATTTTATTATATTGTCTGTTATATGGTAGATATGTCATTTGAAAATTTTGATACGAAAATTTTATCGATTTAGTGCTTAATTACGAGAAGGACTAAATCGCATAAAATGTGAAAGTTGAATTCTAGTAGCTATAAGGATCAAATAGCTATGGAATTCAAAACTAGAGGTCCTTATATGGTAATTAGACCATTAAGAAAACTATGTAGATTTTTCATGGTGACTCATCCATGGAATTATAGAAAAAGGTCAAGGACTAAATTAGAAATAGAAAAAATTAAATTAATTAAAAGATGATAAAAAGAAAATATAATCTTATTTTGTCATCTTCAACCTTAAAAATACACGGAAATTTTAGGAGACATTAAAATAACTTTCAAGGCTTTATTGGGTAAGTTCTCTTGTCCCGTTTTTAGTAAATTTGGTATTTTTGAAACCGGATAGCTTAATCTCTCTATTTGAGGGATTAATTTGAAAAGTTATCAAGGTATGAAAATGGTTCATGGATGTATATGCTGGAAATTAGAAATTTATGGTAGAAAATGAAAGATTATTGATAGATAAACAACTTTTACAAAGTGTTTTTGATGAAAACATGATTTAGGGACTAAAATGAAAAGTTGTAAAGTTTGATGAAAAATTCTAAAATTTTATAAATACATGTCCTGGAAAATTTGTAATGGGGCTTTGGCTAGGCTTGGAATAGGGAGTATTTGCACAAGTTTCATTTTTGGGCCTAGGAACAAAATCAGAATTTATTGAAAAGTTAAGGGCAAAATGGTAATTTTGCCTAGGACGTAAATTGAGTCCATTTAAATATGAAATGTATGAAATTGATGGTTAAATTCATTGTTATAGATTCAGGAAACACTAATTCGAGGTTTGATCGAGGAAAAGGAAATGTTTCGGATTAGTATATTTCTAACGCGAACAAATATTCAGGTAAGTTCGTGTAACTTAATTGGGCATGTATTATGTTAATTGAATGTTGTATTGTATGTAATGTGATTTATGTTGATGTGCTTACTTGTATGCTATGATGGAAATTTGATATATGTTTGAAATGTGAAAAAAGGTTAAGTCCCGATTGAATATTGGATTCTGATGATTATATGCGCTTACCCAAAATTAATAAGGTCCTGCATTTGTTGTGGATGAGATTTAGCTCGGACGAGTAATCCCATTGACCTTGTTATAGAAAGGATTTAGCCCGGACGGGTAATCCTGGTATAATACCTCTCGAGTAGATGTTATGATTAGGGTTTAGCCTAGATTGGTGATTCTAATAGAGCTCATCTGAGCTTACGTTATATAAAGGATTTAGCTTGGACTGGTAATCCTGTTATTTGATATGTTGCTCGAGAGAGTGTTTCTTGGTTAAGTGCCCTATTTGGTACCTTTGATTAAGAAATTGACGATTATTGAATCATACACTTTGAGTGTACTACTTAAGCATCTATCAGAATTCAATGATTCGACGGACATAAAACTCTTGACATGGCATGAAAATCTTGAGATGATATGATAATGACTTGAATGAATATTGCTTGATGAGCTCATCTATGTTACTTGATTGATTATTTTAGAGGTTTCGATTAGGTCCCAATTTGATTCTAATGCTTGTATTGGGCTTTGAGGGCCAGATCAAGGGGCATTATGGATGATCTCGGTAAATAAATAGTAAATTTTTGTAGTTTAATATAAAAATGTTCTGAATGTTTTGGTAATGTTCTGAAACCCTGTTCCAGCGATGGGTACAGGTTAGGGGTGTTATATTTAGTGGAATCAGAGCTACAATTTAGCCAATTCTTAGATTTGGTGTATCAAACACGAGTTTAGCTATACATGCCACTATATAAACTGTGATAGTGTGATGACTCCTGATCATTTTAAATGTGTTTTTCATATAGTAATGTCATCCAACCGAGCTAGAGCTAAATCTGAGGAAGTTGAGAGCAATGCTTCAGCTTCAGTACAGAGAGTTGCGTCTGCGTCTGGTAGTGAAAGGCCCGTGTCTGAGGGCCGAAGTGAGTTGGCAAAACAAGCCTTCTTTTAAATGATGAATGAATGGTTTACATAGTACCTGAGAATAAACTTTGCTGTACAACAACCTCCCCCACCTGCTCCCCAATTGATTCCTGAGGTACCACAGGGTGCCAAACTTGTTAGAATTGTAAGCCTCCGATAGATAAAATCCGCAAGCATGGGACAGAAGAATTTAAAGCTATCGCAGATGATGATCCGAAAAGGGCTGTGTTTTGGCTAGAAAATACCATCCAGGTTTTTGATGAACTATCCTTGACACCTGCTGAATGTCTGAAATGTGCAGTATCTCTACTGAAAGATACACCTTATCATTAATGGAATACCATAACTTCAGTAGTACCGAGGGAGAATGTCACATGGGAATTTTTCCAAGTTGAATTCAGGAAGAAGTATGTGAGTCAAAGATTTATGGATCAAAAAAGAAAGAGTTTCTAGAGCTCAAACAAAGAAACATGACTGTATCCGAATATGAATGGGATTTTGTTTGGTTGAGCAAGTATGCTAGAGAATGGGTTTTAACTGAGGCTAAAATGTGTAAACGCTTTGAAAAGGGCCTAAATGAAGATATCAAGTTATTGATTGAAATTCTTGAAATAAGGGAATTTGCGGTGTTAGCCGATCGAGCCCACAAAGCTGAGAAACTGATTAAGAAAAAGAAACAAGCCGAAAGAGATGCTCGGGTTTTAGAAAAAGAAGTATGAGTAAGTTACAATCATTTGCTTCCAATAAATTAAAGAAGTATTATGATCGTATGACCACCTCTATGGGGTATTTTGGAAGAGAGTGGGGCTCTCAATGTTCTAACCCGAGGTCTTCATCTCCATCTGTGACCAGTGTGGGTAGTGTTGGTAGTCCCAAACCAAAATGAAAACACTGTAACAAATTTCATCATGGGGAATGTCAGTCTAGAGGTGGAGCTTATTTCGAAAGTGGTTCGCTTGACCATTTTCTTGGGGATTGTCCCGAAAGAGTTGAAAAGAAATAGAACTAGCTCCAATTCCAAGTAATCCTGTTGCAAGAGGTAGACCACCCTATCATCTTGGTAATGTTAGTGGTAGTGGAGGTACTACCAAGGATACGCCAGTTAGATCTGAGGCACGAGCACATGTAAGGACATATGCTATTCGTGCTAGAGAAGATGCCTCTCCACCAGGTGTCATTACTGATACATTTTCTCTACTTGATACTGATATTACTGCATTGATTGATCCTGATTCTACACATTCATATATATGCACGAACTAAGTGATTGTTAAAAATTTACCTATTGAATTCACTGAACTTGTGGTTAAAGTTTCAAACCCCCTTGGCTAGTGTGTTATAGTGGATAAAGTTTGTAAGAACTGTCCATTGATGGTAAAAGGTTATTGCTTTTTGGCTAACTTAATTTTATTGCCATTTGATGAATTTGATGTGATTTTGGGAATGGATTGGTTAACCCTATATGATGCAGTGGTAAATTGTAAGCAGAAATATATTGTATTGAAATGTGAGAATGATGAATTGCTTCATGTTGAATCTGATAAACTGGATGGATTACCTAATGTGATTTCAATAATAACGGCACAAAAATATGTCCGAAAGGGTTATGATGCTTACCTTGCATATGTGTTGGCTACTAAAGTGTCTGAGTCAAAGATTCAATCAGTACCAGTTGTATGTAAATTTCCTGATGTATTCCTAGAATAATTACCTAGTTTACCACCGGATAGAGAAGTGGAATTCTATATAGATCTGGTTTCGGGAACGACACCGATATCTATAGCACCTTATAGAATGGCTCCTACTGAATTAAAAGAGCTGAAATCACAGTTGCAAGAATTGATTGATAGAGGTTTTGCTTGACCTGGTTTCTCTCCTTGAGATGTATTGGTTATAGACAGCTCAACAAAGTCACAATAAAGAACAAGTATCCATTGCCTCGTATTGATGACTTACTTGACCAGTTGAAATGTGCCACTGTAATTTGGAAGATTGATCTTCGTCCTGGTTATTATCAACTGCTGGTAAAGATTTTGACGTGCCTAAGATAGCTTTTAGAACCAGGTATGGACACTATGAGTTTCTTGTGATGCCATTTGGCTTAACAAATGCACCTATAGTGTTTATGGATTTGATGAACATGATTTTTAGTCCGAATTTGGAAAGGTTTGTGGTGGTATTTATAGATGATATTTTGGTTTACTCCCGAGATGAAAATGAACATGCTGAGCATTTGAGATTAGTGTTGCAAACCCTGAGAGAGAAACAACTATATGCCAAATTCAGTAAATGTGAATTTTTCCTACGAAGTTAGTTTTCTTGGGCATGTAATATCTGCTGAAGGCATTAGAGTAGACCCGAATAAAATTTCAGCCATTGTTAATTGGAAGTCACCGAAGAATGTGTCTGAAGTCTAAAGTTTTCTGGGACTATCTAGGTATTATCAGAAATTTGAAAAAAGCTTTTCAATGATAGCTTCTCCGATGACTCGTTTACTACAGAAAGATGTAAAGTTCGAGTGGACTGATAAATGTTAGCAGAGTTTTGACAGATTAAAAGCTTTATTAATAGAAGCTCTAATGTTAGTTCGGCCAGAATCGGGTTAAGAATTTATAGTTTACAGTGATGCGTCATTGCATGGTTTAGGTTGTGTTTTGATGCAAGATGCTAAATTGGTAGCTTATGCCTCACAACAGCAAAATCCACATGAAAGGAACTACTTGACACATGATCTTGAACTGGCAGCCATATTGTTTGCATTGAAAATCTGGCGACATTACTTGTTTGGTGAAAAATGTCACATATTCACTGTTCATAAAAATTTGAAGTATTTGATGTCAATGATGGATTTGAATTTGAGACAGTGCAAATGGCTTTAATTACTAAAAGATTATGATCTTGTTATTGACTACCATCTGGGAAAAGCCAATGTAGTGGAAGATGCTCTTAGTAGAAAATCTCTATATACTTTGCGAGCAATGAATATCTGATTGTCATTATCTTGTAACATCCTAAAATAGGGATTATTCGTGATTGAAATATTTTTCCTGTGTTTGGATTGCTGTGATATTAATTGTGGTGAAATAAGACTTAGTTTGGGGTCTTGAGTAGGCTCGGAGGGGTAGAAAAATTTTATTTGGAAGCTTTAAGGATAGGGAGTCATAGTAACTAGGGGTTACAAGGATAAATGAGGGAAAATTAGACACTAATTAGGCCTTGGAAAAGTGGCAAAAGGGAGGCCACTTAGGTGCTAGAGTTGACGCCATAAGGAGCAAGGGGAGCCTATGTTCGAGTCACGGAATTCTCTTTTTACTCTTTATTTTGGACGAAAAGGGAGAGAAAAAGGCTCAATTTTTATTTAGGATAATAAGGATGATAAGGAAGTATTTGAATTTTAATGTGAATAATCTTGAATAAATGGAAAAGAGAAAAATTAGGAGTGATTTATTCAAATTACTTTGAATATTTTTCATTTGGTTGGCCAAGAGGAATTTTAGGAGTGGACCAATTTTGAACTCCTTGATGATAGGAGTGGACGGCAAGGTGATAGGGGGAAGAGAGTGCCAAATTCTCTTAGTCACTCACTTAACAATTTCGGCTAGGCATTCTCCCATATTCCATCTCTTTTCTTTCTTTTTTCATCCTTCCTCAGGACCGAAACCACCCTTCATCCTCTACCTTTTTTCTTTTATTTTTTTTCGAACTTTTGTTTCAAAAGTCTCTCTACCCTTTCTTGCCGAAACCCCATCTCCTTTTCTCTTTCTCTTGTCTTTCTTTATTGGCCAAATATCCACCACCCTTGCTGCCGAAACTTCTATCTTCTTTTCATTTATTTTCTTTCCCTCTAGCCGAACCTACTCCCTATCTTGGTGACCGAAATTACTTTTCTTCTTATTAAACTCACCTTGGCCAAATATTAAGTGGGATAGATCTCTTCGAATCTTCTTTGGCAAATGATTTGAGAAGGTAAGTGTTTTGGCCAAATACTTATTGTTCTTCTCTCTTGTGTTCTGTCGATTTGGGATGAACAAAAAGAGCCGAATTATATTGATGACTAATCAGTGTTGAAACTAATTTTATCTAGGTACTCCGGGGTCGAAAGTATTCAGTCAAACCTCCAATCGTTAGTAATCAATCTTGGTAAGTGGGGTAAGGATCTATTTTAATAGATTATATTTAGTGATGTAAAATTCGAAGGCTAATGATTTGAAGGTGTGATTGCCGATTGTAGGGTGGTGAAGCAGAGTTGTAAAGCATGTACTGTAACTAAGAAGCGGTTGGGTAAGGTTTCAAGTTCAAATATTAACCCTTTGGATATTGTGGTTTGGCCGAATGGCCTAGGTCACTAACCCTTGTATTTGGCCGAATATAGGGACAGAAAAGCTAGGGTGGCCGATTGCCTCTTTGGGGATTTAGAGTTATCGTTAGACTCAGGTGTGTACATACACACTTTATAACTGATTAAAATGCTAATTGTTGTGTATGCTAAATCTGACTTGTGTAGATTTGGGGTTTAATACCATAATGGTATAAGCAAGGATTCAGGTAAGTCCTTGTCGTTATGATTCTCTTTATGATGCTTTTGGGAAGCATGACATATTATGACATATTTGGTATATGTGGTTATGGCTAATGGTAAATTCTATATGTGTTGCTAAATGAGCATGTTGGCATGATTTCTATTAAAATATAAATTCTTGGTTGATATGGGTTAAATGAGTGGAGGGGGAAGTAATATTCGTGTCGACGGACACCAGTGGTTTGGTACCACATTTTGTGACTACGGTCACTAGAGGTTTGGCACCTCCAGAGGTTTGGCACCTCACAACGTCTCGTCCTAGTGGCTTAGTACCACAGTGGGTTGGCCCCACGGATTATATTATGGGATTGATGCCAGTGATTTGGTATCACACGATGGGTTGGCCCCATCAATCTATTTGTGTCTTCGGACACCAGAGGTTTGGCACCTCCAGTGATTTGGTATCACATTTGTGGCTTTAAGTCACCAGTGGTTTGGCACCACCAGTGGTTTGGTACCACACGGGGTAGAGAAAGGTGTTTGGATGGCTAGGTTGGGTGCATGATTTAGCGCATGTTAATTTGTTATAAATTGTGTATGAAATTGCCTTAAATCGGGAAAGGGTTACACATTGAGTCTTGGTGACTCACCTTCTCCTTTAACATTTTTCAGGTGACTTGTAGATCGCGGATGAGGAGCCGGAAGGACTCGAGGTGGCCATGCAATAAAAATGTGGATTTTATGGACTTTGATTTATTTTAGTTATCGTGATTTTTTTTATTTTACTCAAGTTGTAATAAGGCCTCCTAATACTTTACTTTGGTTATTTTTCGTATTTTGGATAATTTGTTCAAACTATTTAATGTTACTTAATGGGGTATACATGCTTTCTCAGAATCAAACGAAAAATGTTTTATTGTGCCATCGAGTACATTAAAATCTGTAACAATTTTGACTTAATAATTTTTCATACAATTCAATGGTTTTAAAATGAGACAAAATCTTTTACCTTAGATAGAATCGTTTAGAAAGGGTTTTCAAAATTATTTTTACTCTGTAGCAAACCAAATTCGGACATAATGTTTGGGCCAGGTTTGGGGTGTTACATATCTGATGATGGTTCAATCATAGCTTAGTTAAAAGCTAGACGAACGTTTTTACAGCAAATCTCTGAAGCTCAAAAAAAGATAGTAAGTTGCAAGCAAATCGGACACAAAGTGAATCGACACTTGACTCAGAATTTTAGATTGGGACTAATGGTTGTTTTTTATTCAGAGGTAGAGTATGTGTGCTGAAAAGTTTAGAACTGATACAGAAGATTTTGAATGAAGCTCATAATGGTAACATGTCTATACATCCTGGTAGTAATAAAAAGTATAATGATCTGAAAAAGATGTACTGGTGGCCGGGAATGAAATGAGATATTTTTGAGTTTGTATCTAAATATTTGATATGTCAGCAAGTAAAAGCTGAACATCAATAGCCTTCTGGACTATTACAGCCAGTTATGATACTGGAATAGAAATGGGAAAGAATTACTATGGACTTTGTATCGGGATTACCCCTGTCTCTAAGGAAGAAAGATGCCATTTGGGTAATTGTTGATCTGTTGACAATGTCTGCACACTTTATTCCGGTACGTATTGATTATTCCTTGGATAGATTGGCTGAATTATATGTTTCTGAGATTGTCAGATTGCATGGAGTGCCTGTCTACATTATTTCAGATAAAGATCCTCATTTTACATCTCGATTTTGGAGAAAATTGCAAGAAGCTCTGGGTACTCAATTAGACTTTAGTACTGCATTTCATCCCCAAACAGATGGTCAATCTAAATGGGTAATACAGATCTTGGAAGATATGCTTATAATAACAGTTATTAGTCTAGTATTAAAATGGCACTATATGAAGCCTTGTATGGTCACAAATGTAGAACTCCATTGTATTGGATAGAACTTAGTGAGAAAAAGTTACACAAAGTTGATTTGTTTGAGAGACCGAGGAAAAAGTGAGGGTAATTCGAGATAGTTTGAAAGCAGCCTCTGATCGAAAAAAGTCTTATACTAATTTGAAAAGAAAAGAGATAGAATTTTAGGTTGGTGACAAGGTATTCTTGAAAGTGTCGCCTTGGAAGAAAGTAATCCGGTTTGGTCGTAAAGGGAAATTGAGTCCACAGTTTATTGGACCATATGAGATTACTGAAAGAATTGGACCAGTTGCATATCGGTTAGCTTTACCACCAGAGCTTGATCGGATTCACAATGTTTTTCATGTGTCTATGCTACGGCGGTGTCGATCCGACCCTTCACATGTTATCTCTCTGATAGAGGCAGAGATTCATCTTGATATGACATATGGTGAGGAACCAATCAAAATCTTCGCTCGGGAAACAAAAGAGTTAAGAAATAAAAATGTAGCTTTGGTAAAAGTTCTTTGGCAACGACACGGTATAGAAGAGGCTACCTGGGAGCCAGAGGAAACTATGAGGAAGCATTACCCGAATCTTTTTATAGGTAAGATTTTCGAGGACGAAAATCCCTAAAGGGGGAAAGTTGTAATAGCCCATTTTTTAGTGAAATCTTTACAGTAGTTTCGGGACCACAAATTCGACCCAAAAATATAATTTATTTCTATTTTTTATATGGTCCGTTATATGGTAGATATGTCATGTGAAAATTTTGATACAAAAATTTTATCGATTTAATGCTTAATTACGAGAATGACTAAATCACATAAAATGTGAAAGTTGAATTCTAGTAGCTATAAGGATCAAATTGCTATGGAATTCAAAACTAGAGGTCCTTATATGGTAATTAGACCATTAAGAAAAGTATGTAGATTTTTCATGGTGACTCATCCATTGAATTATAGAAAAAGGTCAAGGCCTAAATTAGAAATAGCAAAAATTAAATTAATTAAAAGATGATAAAAAGAAAATATCATCTTATTTTTTCATCTTCAACCTTAAAAATACATGGAAACCCTAGGAGAGAGAAAAGTAACTTTCAAGGCTTAATTGGGTAAGTTCTCGTCCCGTTTTTAGTAATTTTGTTATTTTTGAAACTGGGATAATTTAATCTCTCTATTTGAGGGATTAATTTGAAAAGTTATCAAGGTATGAAAATGGGCCATGGATGTATATGCTAAAAAGTAGAAATTTATGGTAGAAAATGAAAGATTATTGATAGATAAACAACTTTTACAAAGTGATTTTTGATGGAAACATGATTTAGGGACTAAAATGAAAAGTTGTAAAATTTGATGAAAAATTCTAAAATTTTATGAGTACGTGTGCTGGAAAATTTGTAATGGGGCTTTGGCTAGGCTTGGAATAGGGAGTAATTTGTACAAGTTTTGTAACACCCCAAACTCGACCTAGACGTTATGGCCGAATCTGGCGATGTCACATGGTAGTGCTTTAGAAATCGCAATGACGTTAAGACCATTTCTCCGTTGTACCACTTTTCATTATCTTATTGTAACTTCAAACGTGTCATTTATTTTCAATCATTATCCATTTTCAAAACGTTATACTTTACGGAAGCTTTTAAAATAGTTTGCGAATTTGTGTGTATTTGATAAAATGTTTGCTTGTTTTGAAAACTTGAGTTTTCATACTAACAGTAGTAAAACCATAAATGTAACACCCCAAACCCGGCCTAGAAGATAGGCCCAAATTTGGTGTGTCACATTGAGGTGTTTTTTCGAAAATCACATTTTCATTAAAAACCCTCTTGATATTTAAAAACTAAAGTCCCAGTTTGCGATTGTTATTATTAATCGACATTTATTAAGAAGTCATTACCTTTAAAACCTTGTTCGTTGCGAAAGCTTAATTTAAAACAACTGACTTATAAAACGTTATATTTACAACTTGGTTGCAAAAACGTAATGTTTTGAAAATAGATATTGTTTTGGAAAACCGTTATTCAATGTTGAGCAGATTTAAAACATAATAAACTAAAAATCCCAAACTATACCAAAATTTAAGAGAGGCCTTATTACAACCCAATAAAAATGGTTTAATAAAGTAAAGTAGAATACTAAAATCCAAAACTGCTCGTAGTGTGGCCACCTCTGAGTCCTCCAATACGTCGAACCGCCTACTGAGGGTTATCTGGAAAAATTAAAAAGAGGGGGTGAGTTTGTGAAAACTCAGTGTGTGCAACCCTCATTACTAAAAACATGCATCACAACAATCCGGGTCGAAGCCCATTACAATAACGGTGGAAGTGGGCCTTAGCCCAAAATAGCCTCGGTTGGACCTTAATCCATATCATATGTCACATATCATAAATATCTGGGCTTAAGCCCATCTCAATAATATAATCCATATATGCAATGCATTAATGCCCATACCAACCCTGCACTCCATCTCCTGTCCAACCGTGCACTCCTGTGGGGATTTAATCGACCCACCTATCTGTACACTCCTTATGTAGCACCGGTTGCGGCACTAACTTATCGTTTAAAGATGGTCGCTTTCGGTGGCTAAAAACCTTCGTGGATCCACGGTCATCAAGTGACCATGCGATCCTATTAGCACTTCCTCCGTATTAATAAACCCATCCCCATGCAGCATAATAACACATGAATGCATCATACGATAATAAACGTACCCTAATAATCACAAATATCGCATACAATAATAACCATATAACATGTAGGGGCGTTTTAGTCATTTTGCACTTTAGGGGCATCTCGGACATTTTACCCATCGAGGGTAATTCAGTAATTTCACATATAACGGCCTTTCCAATAACCTACTGTTGCCTCGAGCGACTCGGGACCCTTTTGAGGTCTCTATGAAACTATTGGGCTTAAAATTTGTTTTAGGCCCAAACGGGCCCACACGCTCGTGTGGCCCAAAACGCATGGTTTCGGTTACAGGTTTGCAGATTTTGCATTCGGATTTATTGCTTAACAATTTTCCAACAATTTCGCCCATGTGGGCCGAATAGCCTATTAGGCCCGCTAAGCCCGATTTGGCCCAGTTAGGCCCGATACGGCCTCGGTATCGCGAGAGTGTTCGTGACACTCTCAACGACTTAACGCCACGATTCATATCTCAATTTGCCACTACGAGTGCTCGAACGCTGAATGGGCACAGTTGTTGGCTTTTCAGCTTTTCGGCTTTTCGGCATTTGTCAATCTATAATCAGAATGATGTAAGTACACACCTGATTATGAGTGTGCCACAAAACCCCTAGCACCAATCCTATGTAAGACAAGAACAATGATTAGATTAACGATTAAAAGGACTATTCTTTAAATATTCCACAAACCGAAACCACACTTACTCTCATCTTGATTTCCCGAAACCTTTTCGATTTTTAGCGAGGGATACGAACCCTTGAATGAACTCTGCGATATAAACCCCTTCTTAAAAACAAACAGAGTAACCGTGTGGTTCCAAGTCCACCATTGATAAAACACATTGAGTACACTTACCGAATTAAGGTTTATGAATACAAACTGCCTGCCTCAAAACACTTGTCTACTCCTCCACCCCGAGTGAACCTACATACCAACCATATCAGACCACAAAGGATGGGGAAGATTCGGCACTTAGCCACAAAGACAACCTCCCCCATGAAAAGATTGAAAGAAAACAATCCACTTACCCTTAGATTCAGCAAAACAACCTTCCTTTAATATGGTCCCAGAGATGTGACTATAAAAAGGTAAGTAATATGCTATTTATCTCGGTTGATTAATCTTAAGAGACAAAACTAAGGAAGTAACGAAGACCAAAAAGATGATAGGTTCGGCCAATCTGAGAGAAGAAAGGGAAGAAGATGAATTCAGCAAGAGTTTGAGTATAAAGACAAGAAAAGAAGAACAAGATCAAGAAGAGGAAAAGAAAGGGAGAAAGGTTTCCAGAGAGAATTCGACACTTGCTTCCTGAGTTTCAGCAGAAGTGAAAAAAAGTTGAAAGGGAAAAGGTCCCGAAAGGTCAAAAATGCACCAAAAGAATGAAAATACAATAGCTCGAAAAGAAAACTTTCAAAACAAAAGAAAAGAAAAAGAGAGAAAACCCCTAAAGCTCCTATACAAATTCGCCACATCCTCAAAAGAACCCCCAAGTGCCGAATCCATACCACAAAGAACCCAATATTTGGCCAACACATCTCCCCACTTGAATCCCATGATTTTCTCCCATTTTTCCTCCTACAACCTCTCTCCTTCATCCATTTGAACCATTTGACTCATTCAAACACTTCTCCATCAGTGTTTGATTCCAACACAACCTCTTGACTCCTCCTGAGCAAAATAAATTCCCTCAGTTTGCCAACAGTGGGATTCAAACTCCTTCCCCCTTACTTTGCCAATGACGCCACCACCACTCCACCAAGTGCTCACTTGTGTCTCTTAAACACACACAACAAAAGTTGAGCCTACAGCTAAAGTCTAATTCCATTTAAAAGAAAATAATCTAAAAGAAAAGCAAGTACCAAGACTAGAACCTTGGATCCCTTGGCTCCTTATGACGCCACTCCCTTGCTCCTTAAGTGGCGCCTCTTTGCCACCATACCACAACTCTTTTTGTGTTAGCAAAATACCAACAATTTCCCTTAAGCCTTGCTTCCATCAGCTCTATCCACTAAGAGGCCAAAAATGAAAATTCTTCCTACGGCCTAACTTGAACCCGAGACTTCATAGAAACCTCATAACCTTCCAAAATTACCATCCTAGCAGGTCTAACTTGAAATAATGCCGTTCCTATTTTCCCAAAAATTCTAAAATGCTTCTACGCTTGGGGCCCAATAGGCGTAATTCTACTAGGCCCAAATTCAGGGTGTTACAATAAACATTGCAAATCCCAAATTTAAACAAAATACGCAATGGCCATAATTACATTAAAATTTCCTAAATAAATATTAAAACCAAGATAAGTATAAACCATAAATCTATCGTGAGGCAGTACCAGTGGTCATTGTCGAGTCTTCTGCTGTACCGATCCGTCTAACGTTGGGGATTACCTAGACAGATTAAACAGAGAAGGGTGAGTTTTACAACTCAGTGTGTAATCCCCACAGATATCAAACGTACAGAGTAATCACCAGAAATCAAAATCATAGATTGGGTTAAAGCTAATTACAAAAACAGTTTGGGCCTTAGCCCACTCGAATGCAGAATCAGATATATATTTAATAGGGCATTAGCCCAATCAGATACAGAATCAGAAATATATTAGAATCCTACCCACCAGCCTCTACACACCATCTCCATCTAGCCCTACACACCATGTGGGGATATAATCAACCCACCCATCCCTACACACCATACTACACTGAAATACGGGACATAAACAGAATAATGCAGCTGAGCTACCAGATAGCAGGCTTAAAGCCTTTTAAACACTTCTTTTGAAATATCATCAACCCTCCCCGATGCAATGTAACATACCAAATATGACATGCAACATGCAAATAATTGATCATACATTTAGTTCAGTACAGATATCATGCTCAGTCAGACACTATATAATCAGATTACATAAATAGGGGTCTAAGTAACACTTACTGACTCTACGGTAGGTCCACAGTCGAATTGGGCGACCCGTGCAACCTTACAGATCATTTCAGAAAAATAGGCTCACACGCCTATATGGCCTGCTTGTGTGGCCATACGACCCAATAAGTCAAGCCCGTGTGTCACACACGACCTTGCCTGGCCATCACATGGCCGTGTCACTTGTGCACGGCCTGGCTCGTCGATCACACGGCCGTGTTGTGGCTCACAGCCTTTTACATGGCCTACCACACGACTGTGTGGCATCGATAGAATCATTTTTGGCTTTTGCTGATTCTCGTTTTCTATGTTTCTGGGTACACACTTGTATCTTTTCTGCTGTTTTCATAACCCTAAGATCACTAGCACCTATAATCAGAATACTTCATCTCTTAGCAACCAAAAACAAGTCTAAATCGATTAATCCCCACATCGCAAAGTCAGCTTACCAGTACTAAATGAACATGACTCCGAATCAGATCTAAAAAAAGTGATTTCCATCCACACAACCTCCTCCTAAATAGCAATAGCACACCTCTTAATCACTTAACCAGAGAATAACGAGTTTAGAAAAATGAAACTTACCACCTACCGAACAATGCAATTAGCCTTGTAGAAGAAAAAAAAAGGTGTATTGGGAAACAAATGAGAAGGGAGAAAAGGAAAAATAAAGGGGAATTTCGGCAGCAAGGGGGAAGGAAACGGTAGAGAGAGAAGACAAGGGAAGAGGGGAAAATGTTAAGAAGAAAAGAAAAAAGAGAAAAAAATTAAAATTGAGAGGGAGAGGGAGATAGCCAAATTTTGCCAAACCAAAACAACTAATCAGATTCTGATAACTCCCCCATCCACTCTCCTTAATTTCCTCCCTCAACCACTCCACTATCAGCATTTCACTCCCTCTCAAACTCCTACACTCCACTGGCAGCATAAATAGTTCCTTTGTACGCACAGGGATTCGAACTCAAGACCTTTAGCACCCTAACACACCACTTAACCACCAGACCATCAGGCCCATTCTGATATAATTCTACGAACGATAACTTAAAAGCATACCGACCTCAGTGAGAGCTTTATTCATAAAAATGCCAAAATTTACCCAAGTTGTGACTTGAACTTGGGACCTCACACACACACCTAGAACACATAACCATTAAAGTAGACAGATATTTGTTAATTAATTTTAGAAACACATACATATATTTTTGTGCTCCAAAAACACATAAGCTTGAATTAAAGAAATTTGGGGCGTTACAACTCTACCCCCTAAAAGGAAATTTTGTCCTAAAAATTTTACTTGATAAAAAAAGGTGAGGATATTACTGACGTATCAAATCCTCTGGCTCCCAAGTGGCCTCCTCAGTGCGATGATTCCGCCACAGCACTGTCACTAAGAGGATAGATTTCATTCGTAAAACCTTAATGTCACAATCCAGAATCTGACTGGTTTCTCTCAAACGTCAGATCTGGTCTAACCTCAATGTCCTCCACCGGAACAATATGCGTGGGATCAGAGCGGTAGTGTCTCAACATTGATACGTGGAACACATCATGAATGCGATCCAACTCCGGAGGAAATTCCAACTAATATGCGACTGACCCCACTTATTTCAGAATAGGGTAAGACCCAATAAACTGAGGGCTCAGCTTACCCTTACGACCAAACCTCAAGACCTTCTTCTATAGTGAGACATTGAGAAAAACTAAGTCCCCCATAGAATACTCAATATCCTTTCTCTTCAGATCAGCATAGGACTTCTGCCTATCAGATGCCGCTTTCAGTCGATCTCAAAACAATCGGACCTTATCTTCAGTTTTAGAAACCAATTCTGGACCCAAACACGTCGCTCACCTAACTCAGTCCAACATAAGGGGGTGCGACACTTACGACCATACAGGGCCTCGTAAGGTGCCATCTGGATGCTAGACTAGCAGCTGTTATTGTAGGCAACTCCGCCAAAGGCTAGTACTCCACCCAACTACCTCGAAAGTCAATAACACAACTCCTCAACATGTTCTCCAGTACCTGAATCACCCTCTCCGACTGACCATCTCTTTGAGGATGGAAAGCAATATTGAAGTCTAACATTGAACCTAGAGCCTCATGCAATTTCTTTCAGAACCGAGACGTGAAGCGAGGATCTCTATCGAAGATGATTTAGATAGGAACCCTATGTAGTCTCACTATTTCAAATATATATAGTTTAGCCAATTTCCGGAGAGAAAAGTCTGTCCTGACAGGAATGAAGTGAACAGACTTGGTAAACCGATCCACGATGGTCCAGATAGAATCTTTCTTAGTGGGCGTTAAAGGAAACCCACTAATGAAGTCCATAGTTACTCGCTCCCATTTCCACATCGGTATCTTTACCGGCTGTAGTAACCCCGAAGGTAACTGATGCTCAACCTTAACTTACTGACAAGTCGACAGCGAGCAATGAAGTCAATAACCTCACGCTTCAACCTTTGCCATCAGTATAACTCTCAGGGTACATCTTTTTCCCACAGGGATGCATAGTATAGGGACTATTATGCGCCTCCCTCAGAATCGACTATCGCAACACCTCATCACTCAGTACGTAAATTCGACCGCGAAAACAAAGTACCCCATCACTGTTAATCCCAAAATTAGTAGCATTACCAGTCTCAACCTGACGAAAATGCAACTCAAGAGACTTATCCCCCATCTGTACCTCTAATTTGATCAATCCATGTAGGCTTAACTTGAAGTTCCGCTAATAGACTCCCATCGTCGAATAAATTAAGTCGAGCGAACATCGATCCCAGATCAGTGATAACCCTCTGGCTCAAAGCATCTGCCACCACATTGGCCTTATCAGGATGGTACTCAATGGTGCAGTCAAAATCCTTAAGCAGTTCCACCCATCTACACTATCTAAAGTTTAACTCCTTCTGAGTGAGGAGATACTTAAGGCTTTTATGATCAGTGTAGATAGTACACTTTTCACTGTACAGGTATTGCCTCCAACTCTTTAAAGCGAAGACTACAGTAGCCAGTTCCAAATAATGAGTAGGATAGTTTACCTCATGCATCTTAAGCTAACGTGATGCATAAGCTACAACCTTATTATCCTGCATCAGTACGCAACCCAAACCCACATGTGACGATCATCAGATAATGATGAAATCCTTCCCAGATTTAGTCAGACGTAATCAAGCCTAAGTCAAAATAGATTTGAGCTTCTTGAAGCTCTCTTTTTGCTTATCAGTCTAGAAAAAAGGGAACTCCTTTGCGCAGAAGCTTGGTTAACGGTGCTGCGATTAAAGAGAACCCTTCTACGAAGTGTCGATAATAACCCGTTAGCCCCATAAAGCCGCAAATTTCAGACACATTCTTTGGCTATTTCTAATCCAACACAACCTCAATATTACATAGACCAACACGAATCCCCTCTGCAGAAACTACATGTCCCAAAAAGGTTACTTCCGGAGCCAAAACTCACACTTACTGAACTTCGCATACAACTGTTTCTCATGAAGAGGCTGTAGTACCACTCTGAGATGCTCATCATGCTCGTCCTCAGTATTAGAATACACTAGGATATCATCGATGATTACCACTAGAAACTGGTCCATATAAGGGTGGAACACACGGTTCATCAAATCCATAAATGCCACTGATGCATTGGTCAACCCAAAAGGCATAACCAGGAACTCGTAATGTCCATAACGAGTCCTAAATGCCGTCTTATGCACATCCGTCTCAACCTTCAATTGATGATACCCTGAACATATTAATCTTGGAGAACACATAAGCCCCTCTGAACTGGTTGAATAGATCAACTATCCTCAAAGTGGGTACTTATTCTTGATTGTCAATTTGTTCAACTGTCGATAATCGATACACATCCTCATTGTCCCATCTTTCTTCTTCACAAACAACACTGATGCTTCCCACAGAGACATACTGGGACGAATGAATCCACGATCTAACAGTTCCTGAATTTGAGCCTTAAGCTCTGGAAGCTCTTTTGGGGCCATTCGATGGGGCACGATAGACACCGAAGCTGTACCCGAAATGAGCTCAATCCCAAATTCTACTTCTCAGCTCAGAGGCATACTCGATAATTCGTCAGGAAAAACATCCGGAAAGTCCCTCACAATTCTGATGTCCTTAATCGAAGAGTCCTTAGAGTCAGAAATACTGATGTAGGCCAAGAATGCCTCACACCCTTTCCTCACTAACTTTTCTGCCACCAATGTAGAAATCACATTAGTCAGATAGTCTTTTCGTTCCCCAATCACAACTACCTCGCTGTCTTCCTCGGCCTTCAAAATAACCCTTTTTGTCGCACAATCCAAACTTATCTAGTGTTTAACCAGCCAGTCCATTCCCAGAATTAAATTAAACTCCCCAAACGAAAGCTCCATCAGATCAGCTAGAAATACAGTCCATTGAACCTCTAACGGGACATCTTTAAAAATTTTACTCACTCAAATAGACTACTTTAACGGACTCACAATAGTTACCCCACTAGAAGTACTCTCAACCGGAATCCCCAAGGTTTCAGACACAATACTGGCTACGTAAGATTATGTAGAGCCTATGTCTATCAATGCCAAATAAGGTACATTATAAATTAAAAACGTACCTGTGATGACATCCAAAGCATCTCGGTCCTCATGGCGACTGGCAGCATAAACCAGTGCAGGCTGCCTCACCTCAGTCGGCCCAACACCTCTTCTCGGTGCTCTCTGTCCTTGGCCCATATCGTTACCACCCCTGACCTAACCTCGACCCCTGGGTGGCTGCTAAACTACTCTTGGAGGCTGCGTAGCACCAGTAATCGGAGCTTGCATCTGATCAGTTCTCCACGGACAATTTTGAACATGGTGCTCAATCGACCCACATCTCAAACATGCCTTAGTTGTCCTCCAACACTCGCCTGGATGGTATCTACCACAGTGCCCACAAAGCGCTACCCAAGTAGGTGTAATAGAAGGCCCAACTCTCACTGGCCCATCAGATATTCCTTTTTCTTAGGCCTCATTACAGAACTCGAGGGCTTCGATTTCCTCTTACTCTTTCCCCCTCAATTTTGGCGCTCAGCGCGCTTAACTTCCTCGGTGATCTTCGCCTTCTCAAAAAAAGTAGAAAAATCTCGCTCCCTCCAAGAGCTATCAGAACTCGTAAACTGTACTTGAGTCCATGCTCAAAATGGACGTATCGCTCATACTCGGTCGCCACCATGCCCCACGCATAATGGCTCAATCTCAAAAACTCAGCCTCATATTCGGCCACTGAACGGTTCCTATAACATCCTGAATTAATGGGCCTATGCGTTCTATGTGTGTGGTTGTGCTTACTATGCTTGTTAAAATGTTTGAGGGGTCTAGAGTGGGCTCGAAGTTGGGCCGATGCCTTAATCAAATTTTCTATTTGGACACTCTAGTGGAAAGCCTGATAAGTTAGGGCTTAAAAGAGGTTATCTGCGTTTTAAAATACAAAATGGGCTTGTGGCCCAGTGGCAAAGTGGCACCACTTAGAGAGAGCAGAGAAGTGGTGTCAGCTGAAGAGGCCCAAATTCAAGTTGCATAAAGCCCATTTCATTTTAATTTAATCTAGTTAATTTTCAGCAATTAGATGGGCAGAGGGGGACGATAATGATGCTTGAAATTAGGAATTTTTAATGATGATAATGTACTGATAAAAGAAGGGAGAGGTGGTGTTATCCATGACACTGAGGATGAGTGGCAGATAAAGATAAGGGAGGAAATTTAGGATTTATCTGCTGGTCACAGTGGTGGCCAAAATTCCAACAATGAGTGCAAAGGGGGAAAATGGCTAGATAGGGCTAAGGGGGTGCCGAATTCTCATTATTTTCCTGAAGCATAGCTTTTTGATTTTCTTTCACTTCTTTTCTCCTCCTAATTTCGGCAACTAAGGGTTCTTCTTCTCCTTTTCTGCCTAAACTGAAAACTCTTACCTCTACTTTCCTCTCCACTTTCATACCATAGTATATTGATATTGAAAAGTTGAAATGTTTGAGCCTCTCTATTTTTTTTTACGACTTTCTCATCCAGTTTTTCCTAATCATTGCCAAATCCTGTCCACTATTAGGCTAATACCGAAATCTCTTAAGTATCATTCAGATCTACTGTGATAAGGTAAGAGTGTTCTCTTATTCCTTTGTTGTTTTTTGATTTTTAGAGATCATAGTTGAATGGCTAGTGGGTTGTAAGGCCAACATTAGTTGATGTCTGTATTTACTAATCTTGTGTTCTTTTGGATGACATTCTGGGTTTTTAAAGGGGATCTAATCGCCTAGGTTTCTAAGCCAAAAATCGTTAGCCTTCAAACCACATTACCTTTTCGGGATTTCAAGCAAACTGAAGGAAGGGGTTGGATCTGTAGTCCCAGTCCCAAAGTTCAAGAAACGCATGGTGTCAGCAGTTCGGGATTGGCCATCGGGTTGTGGATCGGCTTCATAATAAAACCTTATAAAGTTAGTAGTCGACGACTTGATAGTGGCGACATAGAAAGTATTATTCTATCGGTGAATCGTGTGTAGATCTCTATCACACTAGTTAATCAGATTATATGTATGTTATGGGCTAAAAGCTAAAAATGAGGTCAGATGAAGCAATGTGTTACCCAAAAAGGGTAGGCAAGGGATGCAGTGCGTAATCATAGAAACTTCTATGTGTATCAAGTATGTGAAAGTATGTGAAAGTATGTGATCCGCTTAGGTAGTTTAATGTTTTGATTCTTGCATGTATGTATGCATGGGATGGGATTGATATGATGAAGGGAGCAGGTCACATAGCAATCGGTGGTTTTTCCACATAGGTCACATAGTGATCGGTCTTTATGATGAAAGACAGCTTGTCGATATATTATTAAGGTTGTGATAGCACTTTCGGTGGCTTTGCCACATAGGTCACATAGTGATCGGTCTTTATAAAAAGACAATTGTCCATATGGTGTGTATGGATGGAGGGTTGATTGTAGAAATCCCCACAGTGTGATGGTTGATACGGGGGTGTGTAGAGGATGGACTCTTGGGTTTGGGATGGGCCATATTGCATGTAAATATATTCTATTGCCATTGTGTATAGCCCAAGGCCCATAATGTGTTTGTCGGCCCAAGGCTTTTATGTGTTTTCGGGATTTGCACCCTGAGTCTTGGTGACTCACCCTTTTATTTTTCCCAACTTTCAGATGAGCAGTAGATCGTGGACATGAGAGCCGAGGCGGACTCGAGGGGCCATCAAGTCTTTTATCTTCATAGACTATTTTTGGCTTTCCTTTAAGTTCCAATTTTGGGATTATTTTTGTAAAAAGGCCTCTATAACTTGGTTATCGATTTATATTTTTTTATGTTACATCTTATAAACTTAAGTTTTCAAAGTCTTAAGCATAAAGTGAAATAAAAAAGGGTTTGTCAAGCATGTTCAACGCAATTGATAAAGTTTGTTAAAAAATGTCACAATTAATGATTAATCGGTTAAAATAAACTGAGCTTTTCAAAACCCATCAAAGCAAAGTTTTTAACGTTCAACCCGTAGCATACCAGATCCGGTCATGACGTATGGGCCGGGTTTGGGGTGTTACATTTTTGGTATCAGAGCCTAGTTCAAAACTCGGGCTATAAAATAGGTCCAGTAGTAATTTGTAAAAGTGATGTAAGTTTGAGAAAAGTTCAGTAGAGATATGGCCTTTGAGTCTACCGGCACCCGATCCACGCAGGTAAGTATTCTAAACTCATTATGTGATATGCATGTTGGGCTTGATGGGCTCTATAGGGACGTAGGCTGGTATGCTAGAGTTTATGGACTCTAGTATAAACAATTCTTCAAATCTCATAAGACTTAATTTCTAATTAAACATGTCTGTGAACAAGTCATAGGGTTAGGGTGTGGTAACAGGCATGCGCATGTCTAGGATTGGATCCAGGGAGAGCTTGGTATTTAAGCGGCCCTAGCGGCTTACCTCTTTTTCGCTGGAATCCTACCTGGTGCGTAGTGTCTATTCACTTTAGCCGAAAGGATTTGTTGACAGGCCAAAATTTCTAACTAGAACCCAAAAGGGACCAATACCTTATTTTGTAAAATTACTTATATGCCCATAGTTTTATGAATTACCAAAATACCTTCGATTTGTAAAATTATCGAAATACCCCTATTTTGTAAAATCACCAAGATACCCTATTTTGGAAAATTACAAAAATACCCCTGTAGGATAAAATTATGAAAGTACCCCTAGGTAGTGAAATGACAAAAATACCCTTATGTGAAGAATGTGAGTTCATAGATGCTACTTGTATGTTGATGTGTGATGGTTGAATGTATGTGGATTCTAGAGCTAGGAAATACAGACCTGAGAACTAAACCTTGTAGATAGGGTTCAAATTTAAAAGAACTACTGTTAAAACTACTTTTCATAAGATTGTTCGTTATTAATCAGTGGAAGAAATTAATAATTCATAAAATTCCTAATCAGATAAACGCGAATCGATAGAATGAGCACTAGAGGACGTGGTGTGCATGGTTGAGTTAGAGGCAGGATTGCTGTGTCAGAATCGATAGGGTCTGGTCACAAGTTGAGGAATGAGGTACCAGTACCACCAACTGTGGAGGAAGAATTTCAGGATCAGACAACCGGAGATGATGCATTATCTTAGGGAATGTTGAGGGTGTTAGAGAGGGTTGCTGGGGCAGGCATGAGCACAGAAGCCCGAAAATCTATGTCGGAGCGACTTAGAGCTAATGGGGCAAAAGTGTTTAGAGGAATTTCTGGGGTAGCCCCGAGTACAGCTGAATATTGGTTGGAAGCGGTGGAGTGCATAATGGATGATCTTAACTTTATGGAAGAAGAGAAACTGAATGGAGTAGTGTCTCTTCTCCAGGACGAAGCGTATCAATGGTGGCTTACGGTTAAGGATGGTACAGTGGCCGACCGTATCACTTGGGGTTACTTCAAAATGGCGTTCCAAAGTAAGTACATTGGAATGAGTTATGTAGATGCGCAGAGCAAAGCATTACTGAATCTGGTTCAGGGAAGTAGGTCAGTGGTGGCATATGAAGCGGAATTCTTACGCTTGAGCTGTTATGCTCGAGGGATGTGGCCACAGAACATGAACGGTGTGTTCGATTTGAAGATGGCCTGAAGGATGATTTACGTGTTTTGATAGCTCCATAGCGGGAGAGGGAATTTGCTGTGCTTGTGGAGAAGGCTAAGATAGCTGAGGAGGTGAAGCGAACGGAAAAGCTGAATCGAGATAAAGATAGAAGTGGAAGTAGGAGGAATTTTGGATCGTCAGGAGCAGCTGGGTGTACTCCAAAAAGACCTTGGTCGGATGGGCCGAATCGAGTGGAGTGACTCATCGCTAACCGCATACCTGAGGTGTGTTGTTGTGGTAAATTCCATGTAGGTGAGTGTTGGGCAGGCAGTGGAAAGTGCTTTAGGTGTGGATCTTTGAACCATCAAATTAGAGACTGTCCACAGCCACGGAACGATGTAGGACCTGCAAGGTAGGGAAATGCTCAGCCAGGTAGAGGAGGTCAGCAGCCACAGAGGGGTCGTGGTCCAGCTAGTGGTGGTAACGATTTCGGTTGGGGTCATGGAGCACCAGGCCGAGGGGCAGGAAACATTGAGGCGAGACAGCCAGGGTTAGTCTATACTGCCAGACGCCGTGAAGAGGCTGACGCACCAGGTGTTATAATCGGTACATTTTTAATATTTGGTTTGCCTTACACTGCATTGATTGACATTAGGTCGACACATTCATATGTTGCTAGTAGTCTGTCTGGAGCTTTAAGTTTAGATTTCAAGATTACCTCTAGGGCGATGGCTGTAATTAGCCCATTAGGACAATCTGTGGTAGTAGATAAACTCTATCGGGAGGTACCCTTAGAAGTGCAAAGAATAGTTTTTCGGACGGACCGATGGAATTACCATTCGGAGAGTTTGACTTAATATTAGGCATGGACTGGATGGTGAAGTATCAAGCTAATTTAAATTGTGTAGCCAAGTTTATGGTGTTGAAAACCCCTGAGGGTGGTGAAGTGTTGGTGATAGGAGAAAGAGGGAACTGTCTGTCGAATGTAGTGACTGCCCTAAGAGCAGAAAGTATGGTGAGGAAAGGATGCGAGGCAGTTTTAATGATTGTTTGGGCTCTGGAAGCCAAGGACCTAACTGTTGGGGACATTAGGACGGTGAAGGAATTTTTGATGTTTTCCCAGAAGAGCTTTCGGGATTACCTTTGGATCGTGAAGTGGAGTTTGGTATCGATCTTCTTTCGGGAACAGCACCAGTGTCTATCGTCCTATAAGGATGGCACCAAAAGAGTTGGTAGAGTTGAAAGCACAAATACAAGAGTTGTTAGATAAAAGATTTATTCGACCAAGTGTGTTACCTTGGGGAGTGCTAGTGTTATTTGTTAAGAAGAAGGACGGATCAATGTGCACTGACTACCGTCAGCTAAACAAGTTGACAATCAAGAACAAATACCCGTTGCCGAGGATCGATAACTTGTTCGATCAGTTGAAGGGAGCCTCAATCTTTTCAAAGATAGATCTGAGGTCAAGATACCATCAGCTTAAGGTCAAGGAGGTAGATATTCATAAGATAGCTTTCAGGACCCGTTATGGCCATTACGAATTTTTGGTAATGCCATTTGGGTTGACTAACGCACCAGCGGCGTTTATTGATTTGATGAACCGAGTGTTCCAACCCTACTTGGATCGGTTTATCGTGGTATTTATAGATGATATCTTGGTTTACTCAAGATCGAAAGAGGAGCATGATTAACATCTGCGAGTGGTTTTACAGATTCTGAGGGAGAAGCAGTTGTATGCCAAATTGAGTAAGTGCAAATTTTGGCTAAGTGAAGTTACTTTTCTAGGCCACGTTGTGTCGGTAGAGGGGATTAGGGTTGACCCTCTAAAAATTGAAGCGGTATTGGATTGGAAGCCACCTAGGTCTGTGGCAAAAATTTAGAGTTTTCTTGGACTGGCCGGGTATTATCGAAGGTTTGTTGAAGGATTTTCTTCAATAGCGACACCATTGACTAAGTTATTACGGAAAGGAGTTCCGTTTGTTTGGTCCAATAAGCAGCAAGAGAGTTTCGAGAAGTTGAAAAGGATTTTGACGGCGGCTTTGGTATTGATTCAGCCAGAGGCTAGAAAGGAATTTGTAATTTACTGTGATGCGTCACACACGAAACTAGGATACGTGTTGATGCAAGATGGAAAGGTTGTTGCGTATGCATCTCGGCAGTTAAGGCCACACGAAGCAAATTATCCCACCCATGATTTGGAGTTGGCGGCGGTGGTTTTTACTTTAAAGATTTGGAGACCTTACCTATACGGGGAGAAATCTATTATTTTTACCGATCATAAAAGCCTAAAATACCTTTTAACCCAGAAGGAGTTGAATCTAAGGCAGAAGAGGTGGATCGAGTTGTTAAAGGATTATGATTGCTCGATCGAGTACCATCCGGGTAAAGCTAACATGGTGGTGGATGCTTTAAGTTGTAGAATAATCTCTGACTTGAGAGCAATGTTTGCTCACCTTAGTTTATACGATGATGGGAGTTTATTAGTTGAACTTCAAGTGAAACCCTCTTGGGTCAGCCAGGTTAAGGAGAAGCATCAGACCGATAAGTTGCTAAAGGAGAAGTTTCATGTAGGATCAAGTGATGGATCAACGGACTTCAGTATGAATGATGAAGGACTGTTATGTTTTCAAGAAAGAGTTTGCATGCCAAAAGATCCAGAATTGAGGCATAGGATTTTGCAAGAAGTGAATGGAAGTTCATATGTTATGCACCCCGGAGGGAGTAAAAGTACCGGGATTTGCAAGATCAATTCTGGTGGCCGAGCTTGAAGCGTGAGGTCACTGAATTGGTGAGTAAGTGTTTGACCTGTCAGCAAGTAAAGGCGGAGCATCAGTTACCATCAGGGTTATTGCAGCCAGTGAAGATTCCACAATGGAAGTGGGAAAGGATCACAATGGACTTTGTTAGTGGGCTACCCCTCAAGCCTACTAAGAAAGATTCAGTATGGGTGATTGTTGATCGCTTGACAAAATCTACTCCTTTCATACCAGTACGGGTCGATTACTCTCTGCAGAAGTTGGCTAGGTTATATATAGCAGAGGTAGTAAGGTTGCATAGGGTACCAGTATCCATCATATCGGACAGGGACCTGAGGTTCACGTCGTGATTCTGGAAGGCTTTGCATCAAGCATTGGGTACGAAGTTGGATTTTAGTATAGCGTTTCATCCTCAGACAGATGGACAATCTGAGCGGGTAATTTAGATCTTGGAGGACATGTTGAGAGGATGTGTCATTGATTTCGGAGGTAGTTGGGAAGAGTTTTTACCATTGGCGGAGTTTGCTTACAACAACAGCTACCAGTCTAGTATTCAGATGGCGCCCTATGAAGTATTGTATAGGCGAAAGTGTCGTACTCCTACCTGTTGGACAAAATTAGAGGAACGCCAAATTTTGGGTCTGGAGTTGGTTACCGAGATAGAAGAGAAGGTTGAGTTAATTCGAGCTCGACTAAAGGAAGCGTCGGACCGACAGAAGTCCTATGCAGACTTGAAGCGTAAGGACATAGAGTTTGCAGTGGGTGACAAGGTGTTCTTGAAGGTTTCATCATGGAAGAAAGTGCTGAGGTTTGGATGGAAGGGTAAATTAAGTCCCAGATTTATCAGACCTTATCGGGTGTTGAAACGAGTGGGGCCGGTAGCCTATCAGCTATAGCTACCTTCAGAGTTAAGCCAAATTCACAATGTATTCCACGTTTCTATGTTGAGACGATATCGTTCAGATCCGTCTCATGTGGTGCCTGTAGAGGAAATCGAGGTAAGACCTGACCTATCCTTTGAAAAGGAACTAGTGGAAATCTTGGATCGTGATGTCAAAGTATTACGAAGGAAGACGGTTCGTTGGTTAAGGTTCTATGGCGGAATCACAGTTCTGAGGAGGCTACATGGGAACCAGAGGAAGCGATGCGGCAGCAGTACCCGCATCTATTCTGATTGGGTAATTTTGAGGCCAAAATTTCTTTAAGGGGGTAGAATTGTAACATCCTGAATTAATGGGCCTATGCGTTCTATGTGTGTGGTTGTGCTTACTATGCTTGTTAGAATGTTTTAGAGGTCCAGAGTGGGCTCAAAGTTGGTTCGAGGCCTTAATTGAATTTTCTTTTTGGACACTCTAGTGGAAAGCCTAATAAGTTAGGGCTTAAAAGAGGTTATCTACGTTTTAAAATACAAAATGGGCTTGTGGCCCAGTGGCAAAGTGGCGCCACTTAGAGAGAGTAGAAAAGTGGCGTCAGCTGAGGAGGCCCAAATTCAAGTTGCATTAATCCCAATTCTTTTTAATTTAATCTAGTTAATTTTCGACAATTAGATGGGTAGAGGGGGACGGTAATGATGCTTGAAATAAGGAATTTTTAATGATGATAATGTGCTGATAAAGGAAGGGAGAGGTGGTGTTATCCATGACACTGAGGATGAGTGACAGTTAAAGATAAGGGAGGAAATTTAGGATTTATCTGCTGGTCACAGTGGTGGCTGAAATTCCAACACTGAGTGCAAAGGGGGGAAAATGGCTAGATAGAGCTAAGGGGATGCCGAATTCTCATTATTTTCCTGAAGCATAGCTTTTGTATTTTCTTTCACTTATTTTTTTCTCCTCCTAATTTCGGCAACTAAGGGTTCTTCTTCTCCTTTTTTGCCTAAACCAGAAACTCCTACCTCTACTTTCCTCTCCACTTTCATAACATAGTCGATTGATATTGAAAAGCCGAAACGTCTGAGCCTTTCTATTTTTCTTTTCGGCTTTCTATCCAGTTTTTCCTAATCATTGTCGAATCTTGTCCACTATTAGGCTAATACCGAAATCTCTTAAGTATCATTCGGATCTACTGTGATAAGGTAAGAGTGTTCTCTTATTCCTTTGTTGTTTTTCGATTTTTAGAGATCATAGCCGAATGGCTAGTGGGTTGTAAGGCCATCATTAGTTGATGTTTGTATTCACTAATCTTGTGTTCTTTTGGACGACATTCTGAGTTTTTGAAGGGGATCTAATCGCCTAGGTTTCTAAGCCAGAAATCATTAGCCTTCGAACCACATTACTTTTTTGGGATTTCAAGCAAATCAAAGGAAGGGGTTGGATCTATAGTCCCAGCCCCAAAGTTTAAGAAACGCGTGGTTTCCAGCAATTCGGGATTGGCCGTCGGGTTGTGGACCGGCTTCAGAAAAAAACCTTAAAAAGTTAGCAGTCGTATCGACTTCTAATAGTGGTGACATAGAAAGTACTGTTCTATCGGTAATCAGGTGTGTAGATCTCTATCACACTAGTTAATCTATATTATATGTGTGTTATGGGCTAAAAGCCAGAAAATAAGGTCAGATGAGCAAATGTGTTACCCAAAAAGGGTAGGCAAGGGATGCCAGGTACGTAATCATAGAAACTTCTCTATGTGTATCAAAGTATGTGAAAGTATGTGATCTGTTTAGGTAGTTTAATGTTCTAATTCTTTCATGTATGTATGTATGGGATGGGATTGATAGGATGAAGGGGAGTAGGTCGCATAGCGATCGGTGGCTTTGCCACATAGGTCACATAGTGATCGGTCTTTATGACAGGAAGCACAGCTGTCGATATATTATTAAGGTTGCATAGCGATCGATGGCTTTGCCACATAGGTCACATAGTGATCGGTCTTTATGACAGGCAACACAACTGTCCATATGGTGTGTAGCGGATGGAGGGTTGATTGTATAAATCCCCACGGTTTGATGGTTGGTACGGGGGTGTGTAGAGGATGGACTCTTGGGTTTGGGATGGGCCATATTGCATGTAAATATATTCTGTTGCCATTGTGTATGGCCCAAGGCCCATAATGTGTTTGTGGGCCCAGGGCTTTTATGTGTTTTTGGGATTTGCACACTGAGTCTTGGTGACTCACCCTTTTATTTTTCCTAACTTTTCAGATGAGCAGTAGATCGTGGACATGGGAGCCGAGGCGGACTCGAGGGGCCATCAAGTCTTTTATCTTCATAGACTATTTTCAATTTTCCTTTAAGTTTCAATTTTGGGATTATTTTTGTAATAAGGCCTCTATAACTTAGGTTATCGATTTATATTTTTTTTATGTTACATCTTATAAACTTAAGTTTTCAAAGTCTTAATCATAAAGTGAAATGAAAATGGGTTTGTCAAGCATGTTCAATGCAAATGATAAAGTTTCTTCAAAAATGTCACAATTAATGATTAACCGGTTAAAATAAACTGAGCTTTTCAAAACCCATCAAAGCAAAGTTTTCAACATTCAACCCGTAGCATACCAGATCTGTTCATGACGTATGGGCCGGGTTTGGGGTGTTACAGTTCCTCTGTGTGAGATTAAGAAACTCACGCCTCTTAGCATCGATGTAACTGGCTTCCACATACTTACTTTGGAAAGCCATCTTAAAGTAATCCCAAGTCAATCGGTCGGGCTGAGTGCCCTCCTTAACCGTCAGCCACCATTGGTAAGCTTCATCACGAAGTAGAGAAACAACCCCCTTAAGCTTCTGCTTAGCGGTAAAATCCAGGTCGCCCATAATTCTTTCCGTGGCCTCCATCCAATATTCGGCCACATTAGGGACGGCTCCACTGACACCCCTAAATAACTCATCCCCATTAGACTAGAGTCATTTTGTAACTGATCGTCGGTCCCCTGACCCGGTGTTAGGCCCAACGACCCTTTCTAGAATCCATAGCATGGCTTGGGACAGTGTGTCTTACCCAGTCGCACGATCATGAGACCTAGTCTCTACAGCAGGTGAGACCGGCTTCTCGCTCGTATCTAGATTAGGTAGATTTCCAGATGATGAGGACCCAGCTTGAGCCCTTTTACGGCCTCTACAACGGCCCCTTGTACCTCATCCGCGAGTACCTCGTGTGCTCGTCTTAAATTTGAAGTTTATCTGTATTAATAGTTTTATGCATTAGTTTACAGTTTTGATATTCATTAACAGATTATTTATGCAGACAGTATCAAAAGTTTGAAATTTGTTATCGCGAATCGCAGTCTCACTACGGTTTTCAATTTTGCTACAGTTTTCAGTTTACACTACCTAGAGTGTTTTCAGACAGTATACTACCTATGTATATTCCAAACATGCTAGTAGTATTTTCAGACAAATCTAAACAGAGTTTCAGAACACTTACAGGATCAGCACTAGAGACTCGGTGTACCACATACTCAGTCCAAAAGTATTTCAAATCACTTAAAAAATTATTTCTTAAAACCAATCTTTATGCCCCAATCCACAGTCGAGTTTTGTAACCTAGCTCTGATACCACTAAATGTAACACCCCAAACTCGACCTAGACGTTATGGCCGAATCTGGCGATGTTACATGGTAGTGCTTTAGAAATCGCAATGACGTTAAGGCCATTTCTCCATTGTACCACTTTCCATTATCTTATACTAACTTCAAACGTGTCATTTGTTTTCAATCATTATCCATTTTCAAAACATTATACTTTGCGGAAGCTTTTAAAATAGTTTGCGAATTTGTGTATATTTTGATAAAATGTTTGTTTGTTTTGAAAACTCAAGTTTTTCTACTAATAGTAGTAAAACCATAAACGTTGCAAATCCCAAATTTAAACAAAACATGTAATGGCCATAATTACATTAAAATTTCCCAAATAAAAATTAAAACCAGGATAAGTATAAACCATAAATCTATCGTAAGGTGGTAGCAGTGGTCACTGTTGAGTCCTCCGCTGTACTAATCCGTCTAACGCTGGGGATTACTTGGACAGCTTAAACAGAGAAGCGTGAGTTTAGCAACTCAGTGTGTAATCCCCACAGATATTAAACGTACAGATTAATCACCAGAAATCAGAAATCATAGACTAGGCCAGAGCCCATTACAGAAACAGTTTGGGCTTTAGCCCACTCGGATGCAGAATCAAATATATATAAAAGGAATTAGCCCAATCAGATACAGAATCAGAAATATATTAGAATCCTACCCACCAGCCTCTAAACACCATCTTCGTCAGCCCTACACACCATGTGGGGATATAATCAACCCACCCATCCCTACACACCATACTGTACCGAAATGCGGCACATAAATAGAATAACGCAGCTGAGCTACCAGATAACAGGCTTAAAGCCTTTGAAACTCTTCCTCCGAAATATCATCAATCCTCCCTGATGCAATGCAACATACCAAATACGACATGCATCATGTAAATAACCGATCATACATTCAGTTCAGTACAGATATCATGCTCAGTCAGACACCATACAATCAGATCACATAAATAGGGGTCTAAGTAATGCTTACCGACCCTATGGTAGGTCCACAGTCAAATTGGATGACCCGTGCAACCTTACAGATCATTTCAGAAAAATAGGCTCACACACCCATGTGGCCTACCCGTGTGGCACACACGACCCAATAGGTCAAGCCCGTGTGTCGTACACGGCCTTGCCCGGCCATCACACGGTCGTGTCATTTGAGCACGGCCTGGCTTGTCGATCACATGGCTGTGTTGTGGCTCAAGCTTTGCACACGACCTACCACACTACCGTGTGGCGACTACAGAATCATTTTCAGCTTTTGCCAATTCTCATTTTTTGTGTTTTCAGGTACACACCTGTATCGTTTCCGCTATTTTTGTAACCCTAAGATATCCAGCACCTATAATTCAAATACTTCATCTCTTAGTAACCAAAAATAGGTCTAAATCGATTAATCCCCACATCGCAAAGTCTGCTTACCAATACTGAACGAACACGACTTCGAATCAGATCGACAAAAAGTAATTTCCAGCCACACAGCCTCCTCCTAAATAGCAATAGCACACCTCTTAATCACTTAACCAAAGAATAACAAGTTTAGAAAAATGGAACATACCACCTACTGTACAACGCAATTAGCCTTGTAGGAGAAACGAAAAAGGTGTATTGGGAAACAAATGAGAAGGGAGAAGAAGAAAACAAAAGGGAATTTTGGCAGCAAATGGGAAAGAAATGATAGAGAGAGAAGAGAAGGGAAGAGGGAAAAATGTTAGAAAGAAAAGAAAGGAGAGACAAAAATGAAATTGAGAGGGAGAGGGAGATAGCTGAATTTTTCCAAACCAAACTGACTGATCAAATTTTGATAACTCCCCAATCTACTCTCCTTAATTTCTTCCCTCAATCACTCCACTACTAGCATTTCACTCTCTCACAAACTCCTACACCCCACTGGCAAAAAAACAATTCCCTTGTACGCACAAGGATTCGAACTCAAGACCTTTAGCACCCCAACACACCATTTAACCACCGACCAGCAGGCCCATTCTGATATAATTCTCCCAATAATAACTTAAAAGCCTACCAACCCCGGTGAGAGCTTTATTCATAAAAATGCCAAAATTTACCCAAGTTGCGACTTGAACTTGGGACCTCACACACACACTCAGAACATATAACCACTAAAGCAGACAAATATTTGTCAATTAATTTTAGAAATACATACATATATTTTGTGCTCCAAAAACACATAAGCTGAAATTAAAGAAATTTGGGGCCTTAGAAGTTTTATTTTTTGGGCCTAGGGAAAAAATCGAAATTTATGGAAAGGTTAAGGGCAAAATGGTAATTTTTCCTAGGACATAAATTGAGTCCATTTAAATATGAAATGTATGAAATTGATGGTTAAATTCATTTATATAGATCCAGACAACACTAATTTGAGGTTAGATTAAGGAAAAGAAAAGGTTTCGGATTAGTAGATTTCTAACTCGAATAAGTGTCGAGGTAAGTTCGTATAACTTAATCGGGCATGTAATAATGTTAATTGAAGGTTGTGTTGTATGTAATGTGATTTATGTTGATGTGCTTACTTGTATGCTATGATGGAAAATTGATACATGCTTGAAATGTGAAAAAAGGGTTAAGTCCCGATTGAATATTGAATTCCGATAATTATATCGCCTAACCAAAATTAATAAGGTACTGCATTTGTTGTGGACGGGATTTAGCTCGGACGAGTAATCCCATTAGCCTTGACAGGTAATCCCGGAATAATACCTCTCGAGCGTACATTATGATTAGGGTTTAGCCTGGACTGTTAATTCTAATCGAGTTCCTCTGAGCTTATGTTATATAAAGGATTTAGCCTGGATTGGTAATCCTGTTATACGATATGTGGCTCGAGAGAGTGTTTCTTGGTTAAGTGCCCAATTGGGTACCCTTGAATAAGAAATTGGCAGATTATTGATGTGATGGCCCAATTTGCCCGGGCCCATTAACCTAATATCAACCCAATAAAAAAACCAAAAATAAATTAAACCATAATTAAATCCAAAATTTTAAAAGTCCAATAAACGCCCAAATTCAATAATGTCCAATTACGCCAGGCCCAAAATGCAAATAAACTTGATCCTAGCCTTTACTCAATATAAACCCGAGCCCAAATTCCAAATTAAAAACCCAACAGAGCCCAAATGTATAGGACCCAAATGGCCCAATGTTGTCAGCATCTTCCAGAAAATCTAGAGGTTTTTGGAACCCTCCAACGCCACAATAGTCGAGTCCCACGTGCACCGCAACCCACATTCGGGCCACCCAGCCTCAGAAACGGCATCCACGACGCTCACACCTGCAAACAGAAAATAGCAAGCCAGCAAAGTAGTAACAAAAGGAAAAGATAGGCAAAAACAGACAGTAATTTTGTAATTTTGTATTTTTTTTATTTTTCATTCGGCTATAAAGCAAAGGCCGAAACGAAAGTAAAGGGGATTTTTTTTTGGTATTACATACGCATGCAAATACAAGAAATACAAAAAAACAAAAAAGAAAGGTGATTTTCATGCCTCACAAATCTTGGTTATTTCATTTATTTTCCTCTTCCTTTTTGAATCTGTTTCTATGTTTATTCGAAAATAAAAAGAGAAGAAAGCGCTTACCTCGAAGTCTGCTCGATCCGAGTCTTCTCAAACGCAATCAAGTTCGATAAAGATCTCGATGAGGTTAGATCCTTGTCTACTCCGTCGCAATCGGGGCTAGACAAAGGTTTTGATCGGATAACAAGGGAAAATCAGTGCATATCAAGGCAAACTGATATATCACTATTCACTGATTTTAATGGCTTTTTAGTGGTGAATCGGGGAGGTTTTTGTAGCTGAGAGTGAAAACTAAAGGAGACTAGGGTTTTCAATTTAGGGGGGATTAGCAGAGTAGGTTAGGTACTATTTTTTGGTGATTAGCGTCCATCAGGAAAATGTGACCGTTAGGCTTACCTCAATAGCTTAAAACGGTTTCGTGTAAAGCTGCCCAAACCCGATCCAACTCAAAAGCACAGGATCCACGCGTTTTTTGCAATAATGGAGTATTTATGCATTTAGTCCTTTTTTATTGTATGTTTATTCAATTAGACCTGTTATACATTTTATTTACTTCTCCATTGATCTATATAGTTGGTGCATTGTTTTAATTTGGTCCTGCTCATGTGTCACGTTTTAAATATTGGAATATTTGCCAGTTTAATCCTTTATTCTTTATGCGAAAAATGCAATATGATCTGCGAGATCATTTAGATAATTAGGTTTATTTACATAATAGCCTTCTAATTTTTTCTCCTTCCAATTAATCTTATTTATAATTCCTATATTTTTAATCATAAATTTTATTTATTATTTATATTATGCTAATCAAATTATTTTGAAATTTATAAAGTTCTAATTATTTTCGCCATCTATATATTTATTGTAAAATATTTAATTCTAAATCCTAAACTAAGTATTTCTTTAATAGTTTATGATATTAATCTTAAAAACAATTATATATTATTATTTTATACATATATGTATAGTATTTTATTGTATATTGTAATTCATTTTATACATTTTATATTTTATTATTTATATACGTTTGCATATATATATATATATATACTTAAACGTAAATTCTTTTAAAATCTATATTTAATAAATTCTTTCATAAATGATTTTATTTAAAAAAATTAAGTAAAATGTTAATATCAAAATCAATTTATTTTAGTTACTTTAAATATATTTGTTCGCTTCTAAAGTTTTATTTTTATGTTAATTTGTCATGATCAATTTTGTAAGATTATTATATTTTATAGCTTCTTGTTAATATGATACTTAATTTGTGTGTATTTCATGATTAATGTTTATGCATCTTATCATTGTTTTATACTTCAATTCTAATTTATTCAAGTCTCTACCAAATGTTCCATTTCATTTAAAATGCATTTTGAACCGAGTTTAAAATTGTGTGTTTAAGAACTTTTTTTTTTCAAAATAAGGCAATATTTGGATGTTTGGAAGGTCGGAAAATTATGCCCTAACGTACTGAGTGTCAATTTTCTGTCCAATCAAATAATCAAATACCCTTCTTAATTGCATGTTTTGAAGATCAAAGATGATCTCAGTGTCGAAGTATAATGTGTTATATCCTGATGTACTGGGTATGATATTTTTATTCCTTCGAAACGATTTAATCTTGAGATTCAAATTCAACATAAATTAACCTTCTTTAAAAGAATTATATTTTATAGCTTATTGTTAATATGATATTTAATTTGTGTGTATCTCTTGATTAATGTTTATGCATCTTATCAATGTATTACACCTTGAATTCTAATGTATTCACGTCTCTACTAAATGTTCCATTTCATTTAAAATGCATTTTGAGTCGAGTTTAAGACTATGTATTTAAAAACTTTTTTCCCAAAAATAAGGCAATATTTGTACGTTTGGAAGGTTAGAAAATTATGCCCTAACGTACTGGGTGTCAATTTTCTGTCCAACCAAATAGCCAAATACCCTTCTTAATTGCATGATTTGAAGATCATAGATGATCTCGGTGTCGAGGTATAATGTGTCATATCCTAATGTACTGGGTATGATATTTTTATTCCTTCGAAACGAGTTAATCTTGAGATTCAATTCAAGGTTAATTAACCCTCTTTAAAAAAATTTCTACTTTGAATATTTTCAAGTTTTCAACAAAAGGGCACTAATTAATCAATTTGGTACCAATTTTGGGCATTGCGAGGGTGCTAACCCTTCCTCGCATGTAACCGACTCCAGAATCCATTTTCTCTAATTTCGCAGACCAAAATATTTTTATAGGTTATCTGATCACACCTAAACAAAAAAGATTGGTGGTGACTCCTTATTTCTAAAGTCGATACCCATTTTTCAAACTTAAAATAAAAATGGTTTCGACAGCTTGGTGACTCCACTGGGGACTGGTTGAGAGTTAAACCATAGATTAATTAATTTTTGTCCTTTTGATTGAAAATTTGGAAAATCGTTTTGAAAAATCATGTTTCTTGTAATGCATTTTTTTGGTGCTATGATTGCAATAATGTCGAGTCTCATAAAATACTTTGGCAGTGCATTGCATGACCATTGTGGTTACACCTTTAAGTGGGAGTGAGAAACTATGCCTTCGTGAGGTTTTCACCTCCGCATGGG
Source organism: Gossypium rotundifolium (assembly GCA_025506655.1). Classification (NCBI taxonomy): domain Eukaryota; kingdom Viridiplantae; phylum Streptophyta; class Magnoliopsida; order Malvales; family Malvaceae; genus Gossypium; species Gossypium rotundifolium. The sequence continues at coordinate 105,589,239 of CP106727.1, read as the reverse complement.
CTAGTGGACTGCTTCCTGGATACATCTATACTTATGTCTTCGTGAGATTTTCACCTCCGCATGGGCATAGGGAAATGTATTCCCCTGAACCGAACTTGATCCATATGAGTCTATAATGGGTGAGGATTGAGAAATCTACTTGTACAGGTACCTATTCCTTAGAACTAAACCACATATAGTGAACCTTAAAAGCCCACCCTGAATGGTGCTGCAATAAACCATAGTGGTCATCCGAATAAGTACTCTACTTGTTTTTCTTTGCTTATTTTTATCCTATACTAATGTGTTTCATTTTGTTATGATTGCATCACATATCATTTCATATATAAAAGAGTGTTGACCATGTTCGATTACTAAATTAGAGAGTTTGTCATGGAAAATGAATTTCTTAATAAAATAGAAGACAATACGGTTGTCCCTATATTTATAGTCAGTTTCATGTAAAGAATTTTGCCCTCTAGTAAAGTTTTTTAATGGAAATTGAATTAGAATCAACACCCTTTTGCATCCATTACATGCATTCACATGGCATTACATCATATGCATTAGATTTCATGAGAAGACCCTGATTGGTTGAAATTAATTCAGCATTAACCTGGACACCAACAATACCAAACATCCTTACGATACCAGAACCAAGATGAAAAACATGGATCAAAGATTAGAAAAACTGGAACAACTTTAAAGGGAGATGTAAGATAAACTTCAACGCAAATGCAAGAGCAGCTTGCCAAGATTTAGCAGGATATGATAGACCGAATGATAGAATCACAAAAGAATATGATGGCTCAATTAACTCAACTACTGGCAGGAGGAATAGACAAAGGAAAAACCCCCATGGTTAACACTGGTGAAAATAGTGATGAACGACTATATCCTCCGGGTTTTACCCCGGCACATCCTAAAGTGCATCCATGAAAGACATTCTTCACAATTAAACCTCAACAATTTCAAGAAGATGTTTCGATACCGGTGAACTTCCAAATGGGATCAGATTCTAACTTAGAGGATCATCCAATTAATGCTGTTATTCCTGACTTTGATGAGGCAACAGAAAGAGAAAGGGCAAGGGATGAATTGCCAAAATAGTTAGAGGTGCGATGCAAATGGTTGGAAGACAAATTTAGGGCCATGGAAAGCACTGATAGGTAACATGGAATCGACGCTAAAGATCTAAGGTTGGTGCCAGATCTAATACTTCCCCACAAATTTAAGGTGCCAGAATTTGAAAAATACAATGGGACTACTTGCCCAGAAGCTCACATAACTATGTTTTACCGGAGAATGACTGGGTATGTTAACAATGACCAATTGCTAATTCATTGCTTCGAGACGATCCAAGGAGCAAAGATCTAAATGGTACAATCAGTTGAGCCGTACCAAAATTGGTTCTTGAAGGGATTTAGCACAGACATTTATGAAGTAGTACAGTCACGTAACAGACATGACCCCTGATAGAATCACCTTGCAAAATATGGAGAAGAGATCAAGCGAGAGTTTTCAAAAATATGCACAAAGATGGAGAGAGGTTGACATACATGTCCAACCACCTCTTCTGGAGAAAGAAACTACCATGCTCTTCATCAACACCTTGAAAGCCCCATTTATCAACAACATGTTGGGGAATGACACGAAGAGTTTCTCGGACATAGTGATGTCCGGTAAAATGATCGAAAACACTGTGAGAAGCGATAAAATTGATGCAGGGGAAAGCGTAAAAAGATTAGCCCCAAGAAAGAAAAAAATGAGGTCAACATTGTGAGAGCATACATTAAGGGTTATTCAAAGCAAGTTACTGTGGGATCACCAAGGATGACAACTACTAACCTTCAGACTCCTTCAAGGAATGGATCTAGTCAAAGGACTAACACAGAAAAGCTTCAGTTCACTTCTATTTCAATAGCATACCGAGAGCTATATCAGAAATTATTTGACGAGCACGTGGTGTCCCCTTTCTACTTGACACCATTGCAGCCCCCTACCTCAAGTGGTACGATGCAAATGCCCAATGTGACTATCATGCGGGAATTTCAGGGCATTCAATAGAAAATTGCATTGCCTTTAAGAAACTCTTGGAAAAACTTATCAAGATGGGCGTTGTAAAATTGAATGATACATCAAATGCTGATAATCTGCTACCAAATCACACTAATGTTGGAGTAAATGCGATAGAGGAAAAAGACATTGAAGAAATGCCAAAAAATGTACATATCAATGCCATATATTGAGAAATCACTGAAAGGGGGACCTTTTCGGATATCCGCCCTTACAAACCTAGGAGTGTTCTGAATAATTGGACCGCAGAAGAAATTCCTGTAGTTTTTAGAGCTTACTCAGAGTAATGTTCCGAACACACTTGTTGCTTTTAGCCTAGAAGCAATAAGCATTCCTTTGTGAAATAGGCTTATGTCTGAACTTTATTATGAAATACATACTTGAGATCATTTTGAATAAAAATCTTCTCGATTCATTCATTGTTTTTTTTCCTTGGACCTTTGTTCTAAATCATTCTTTCATTTCATTCATAAGCATACCGTGCAAATAGTTATTCTCAAATTCATTGGTTCTTTGTATATTCTTCTGTGCCTATAACAGGTCCCCAAATATCAGTGACATGAGTGACGCTACTACGAATTTAGAATCTTTTTTTGAGCAAGATATGAGTTTAGAGGGATCCCAGGACTTTGAAGATGACATAGACTGTGGCTTATCTCCGGACTTATTAAAAATGGTAAAATAAGAAGAAAAGCAAATTTTGCCTCATGAAGAAACAGTGGAGATTGTAACCTTGGAAGAGGGAAAGGTAGTGAAAATTGGAACGTGCATAACTGAAGGGACGAAACGAGACCTCGTAGAGTTACTTTAGGAATTTAAAGATATCTTCGCATGGTCGTACCAAGATATGCCAGGGTTAAGCACTGACATTGTTGTGCATCGTCTCCCCATAAAAGAAGATTGCAAGTCGGTTCAATAGAAACTCAAGAGAATGAGGCCAGATATCGTACTGAAAATAAAAGAAGTCAACAAGCAGTTTGATGTTGGATTCCTGCAAGAGGTCAAATACTCAGAATGGGTAGCCAACATTGTGCCTGTCCCTAAGAAAGATGGGAAAGTACGAATGTGTATGGATTATAGAGATTTGAATAGGGCCAGTCCGAAGAATAATTTTCCCTTGCCTTATATTGATACTCTAGTGGATAACACGGCGGGCTACTCATTATTTTCATTCATGGATGGATTCTAGGGGTACAATCAGATAAAAATGCATCCTGAAGATCTGAGAAAGACTACCTTCATAATGTTGTGGGGTACGTTCTGTTATAAAGTAATGTCGTTTGGGTTGAAAAATGCGGGAGCTACATGATATGATGTATAAATAAATTGAGGTTTATGTAGATGATATGTTTGCAAAGTCTAGAACAGAAAAGGAAGACATTCGAGTTTTAAGAAAATTGTTCCTGAGGTTGAGAAAATTCCAATTAAAGCTCAATCCAACGAAATGTACTTTTGGAGCCAGATCGGGAAAATTACTAGGCTTCATGGTCAGTGAGAAGGGAATCAATATTGACTCATACAAGGTCCGAGCTATACAAGAATTACCTCCACCAATCATTCAAAAAGAAGTTCGAGGTTTCTTAGGAAGGTTAAATTACATTGCTTGGTTCATTTCACAGTTAACTGAAAAATGTGATCCTATATTTCGTCTTCTGAAGAAACACAATCCAGGAGTGTGGGATGATGAATGCCAGCAAGCTTTCGATAGGGTCAAACAGTACTTGTCAAACCCTCCAGTGTTGTCACCCTCATGCCCAGATAGGCCATTAATCCTGTATCTGACAGTGTTTGATCACTTTATGGGAAGTGTGCTGGGTCAACATGATGATTCGAGAAGAAAAGAGAAAGCGATATACTACCTCAGTAAGAAATTCACTGAGCGTGAGATGAGATATTCGCCAATTGAGAAACTATATTGTGCCTTGATTTGGATGACTTGAAGATTGAAGCAATACATGCTATACCACACAACCTGGTTAATCTCGAAATTAGACCCCCTAAAGTACATGATGGAGTCAACTACTTTAAATGGAAGGATGGCCAGATGGCAAATCTTGCTTTCTGAATTTGACATCACCTATGTAAGTCAAAAAGCTATGAAAGGGAGCGTAATAGCAGACTTTCAAGCTAGCAGAGCTTTAGAGGATTATGAGCCATTGAATTTTGATTTCCCCAATAAGGATTTAATGTATATAGCGACAATGAAGGAAGACACCCTAAGAGGTCATCTTGGGAAGCTAAATTTTGACGAAGCATCAAATGCTGTCAGTAATGGAATTGGGGCAGTCTTGGTATCCCCAAATGGAGATTATTACCCATTCACTTGCAAATTGGATTTTGATTGTACAAATAATATGGCAGAATATGAGACGTGTATCATGGGACTTCGGGTAGCCATTGAGCACAAAATCAAATTGCTAGAAGTATATGGAGATTCTGAACTAGTGATCTACCAACTAAAAGGCGAATGGGAAATAAGAGACCCTAAATTGATCAATTACCAAAAGATAGTTATGGTGTTTATCGAGGAGTTTGACAATATCACTTTTAGTTATCTCCCACGAGAAGAAAACCACATGGCAGATGCTTTGGCCACTTTGGCCTCCATGATCAATGTAAACAAACAGGAGCATGTAAATCCTATCCAAATGAGTATCTACGAAGCTCCAGCCCATTGCTATAATGTGGATGAAGAAGAAAGAGAAAATCATCCTTGGTATCACGATATATTGCGGTACGTGAGAAATTGTGAATATTCTAAGCAAGCAACTGAGGATGACAAAAGAACATTGAGAAGGCTAGCCTATGATTATGTCTTAGACTGGGAGGTCTTGTACAAAAGAAGAAAGGATCAAGTACTTTTGAGATGTGTGGATGTTATTGAAGCTAAAAAATTCTGGAAGAAGTCCATGAGGGTGTCTGTGGGACTCACGCTAACAGCTTTACTATGGCCAGACAAATCATGAGATTCGGATACTATTGGTCTACCATAGAAGGAGGTTGCATCAATTATGCTAAAACATGTCACAAATGCCAGAATATGGAGACAAAATTCATGTACCTCCTTCACCTTTACATGTCATGACTTCCCCGTGGCCTTTCTCTATGTGGGGCATGGATGTCATTGGGCCAATCTCTCCAAAAGCTTCGAATGGGCATCGATTTATTTTTGTGGTCATTGATTACTTCACCAAATGGGTAGAGGCTGCTTCATACTCTAGCGTTACCAAGTCGGAAGTCAGCAGATTCCTAAAAAAAGAAATCATATGTCGATATGGAATGCTAGAAAGAATCATATCTGACAATGCATTAAACTTGAACAACAGCATAATAGCAGAGGTCTACAGTCAATTCAAGATCAAACATCACAATTCGTAACTGTATCGTCCAAAAATCAATGGTGTAGTGGAAGCAACTAATAAAACATTAAGAAGATTGTAGGGAAAATGGCTGAAACTTATAAAGATTGGCACGAGAAGCTACCATGCACTCTATATGCTTATCGAACATCAGTCAGGACCTCTACCGGGGTAATTCCTTTCTCATTAGTTTATATAATGGAGGTAGTGTTACCCATCGAAGTTGAAATTCCTTCCCTTCAAGTCTTGTCAGAGTTAAAGTTAGATGAAGCAGATTGGATCCAGTCTAGATACGACCAGTTGAACTTGATCGAGGAAAAAAGGCTAAAGGCTATCCGTCATGGTTAGAGTACCAAAAGAGAATAATGTGGGCTTATGACAAAAAGGTTCGCCCAAGAGAATTTCAAGAGGGGGACCTGGTTTTAAAAAAGATCCTTCCCATACAAAAGGATTTCAGAGGGAAGTGGATGCCAAATTGGGAAGGACCTTATTTGGTGAAAAAGGGAGAGATGTTACATCTTGGGACATCAACAGAGTACTCTTGATCTCTTAAACACATATTGAGCTTAAATTGGTTTTCAGAAAGTCCATATAGAGAAGCTCAGGCTGCAATATTTGGGGCACCTATCTTTTCCTTCATCATTTCGTATTCTAGCAATGTTTGCTTTCTTTAATTAACCTATTCTTTTCAGATTTCATCTCTGATAAATTCCATTTTTGTCTATCATTATGATCATATTCAAGCATTTTTATTGAAATAATGATTAATGGATTAATAACACTTTCACAAAAGAAGTTTGTTATATTATTCTGGAAACTTCTAAAAATATGAGAACCTGAAATAAGACTTTTATTTAGAGCTTACCAAGCCTAAAGGCTGGAAATGTTTGAGAAGAAAAAGTCTAAATTGAGGTTATCTCCTTGGATTTTCTGTCAAAATAGTTGGTGATATAATCTCGATGGAACATGAGTAATGACAACCCAGTTGTAAAATTGGAATCTTTCTTGAAAGAAATGATATTCTGCATTCATGCGAGCATCATGCGTACATATCTGGTTGGGTCACCCGAGGAGTGATCAGTTGATGGAACAAGCTACGGATCCTATACCCCCGAGTTACAGTGGGCTAGATGGAAGCTGGTACAGATCCTATACCTTTGAATAGCAATGGGATAGATTGAAGAAGAAACAAATCCTATATTTTGAAGTCGCAGTGGGATGGATGGAAAAGATTCAAATTCTATACCCTTAAGTCATAATGAGATGAACCCTGAAGTTACAGTGGAGCAAGTATGTTGAACAAGATATTTTTTTCTCGGGTTTTCTGTTAAGAATACCAGTCGAATAAGAGGGTAGCATATTACCCTCAATGATAACCCTAAGCATTTAAAAAGGGATCATTCTCATGAAATTCTGCATTCATGCAAAACACATTTATTTAGGAGCATTTGATTCATTCTGATCATTGCATCCTAACCATAAGCATAAATACATAAAGCTAATTTTACAGGACAAGTCCCCTAGAGGGCAGTGTTGCAACATCGATGGATTCATGGATCTTGCCTTCCTAAGCGAAGCAGATCGAATGTACCAGTCTAAAGTCCCTGAGTTTGCAGTGGAACAGATTGAAATAGCAGATCTTGTCTTCCTGAGTGAAGCGGATCGAAGATACCAGCCCTACCTTCCTGACTAGCAGTGGAATAGGTCGAAGATTGTAGATCTTGTCACCCTAAATAGTAGTGGACCAAGATCGAACGGAAAATCTGGCAATCCTGAGTTTGCAGGAGCTGATTGAAGATAGCAAATCTGGCAATCCTGAGTTTGCAGGAGTAGATTGAAGATAGAAAATCTGGCAATCTTGAGTTTGCAGGAGTAGATTGAAGATAGCAAATATGGCAATCCTGAGTTTGCAGGAGCAGATTAAAGATGGCAACCGCAACTTTGAGTTTGTAGGAAGTGATTGAAGATGGCAAATCTAGCAATCCCGAGTTTGCAGGAGCAAATTGAAGATGGAAAATCTGGCAATCCTGAGTTTGCAAGAGTAGATTGAAGATGGCAAATCTGGCAATCTTGAGTTTGCAGGAGCAGATTGAAGATAGCAAATCTGGCAATCCTGAGTTTGCAGGAGTAGATTGAAGATAGCAAATCTGGCAATCCTGAGTTTTCATAAGCAGATTCAAGATAGCAAAGCAATCCTGAAGTTGCAGGAGTCGATTGAAGATAGTAGATCTGGCAATCCTGAAGTTGCAGGAGCAGGTTGAAGACATCGATCCTCGTCTCCCGAAGTTTCTGAGTGGAGTAGATTGAAGATAGCAATCGACAATCACGAAGTTGCGAGGAGCGGATCGAAAACATTAGATCTTATCTCCTTGAGTTCAGATCAAGTGGATTGAAGCTACAAGTCTAATTTCTTTGAATTGGGTCCAAGCACTAGTTCCCATGCCCCGAGAATACAAAGGATAGAACGAAGCTACTCAAAGAAGAGAGGCACCAAAGAAGCCAAGATTTGATAAGACCGGAAAAATTGGCCCTTTTGAAGTCTTTTTCTATTCTCGTTACCGACAATGAGCAAAGAGGGCGGTGTAATAGACCCAATTTGCTCGGGCCCATTATATTAACCCAATAAAAACCAAAATAAATTAAACCATAATTAAATCCAAAATCTTAAAAGTCCAATAAATGTCCAAATCAATAATGTCCAATTGCGTTAGGCCCAAAATGCAAATAAACCCGATCCTAGCCTTTACTCAACATAAACCCAAGCCCAAATACCAAATTAAAATCCTATATTTTGAAGTCGCAGTGGGATGGATGGAAAAGATTCAAATTCTATACCCTTAAGTCATAATGAGATGAACCCTGAAGTTACAGTGGAGCAAGTATGTTGAACAAGATATTTTTTTCTCGGGTTTTCTGTTAAGAATACCAGTCGAATAAGAGGGTAGCATATTACCCTCAATGATAACCCTAAGCATTTAAAAAGGGATCATTCTCATGAAATTCTGCATTCATGCAAAACACATTTATTTAGGAGCATTTGATTCATTCGATCATTGCATCCTAACCATAAGCATAAATACATAAAGCTAATTTTACTGGGACAAGTCCCCTAGAGGGCAGTGTTGCAACATCGATGGATTCATGGATCTTGCCTTCCTAAGCGAAGCGATCGAATGTACCATCAAGTCCCCGAGTTTGCGAGTGGAGCATTGAAATAGCAGATCTTGTCTTCCCGAGTGAAGCGGATCGAAGATACCACCCTACCTTCGACTAGCAAGTGGAATAGGTCGAAGATTGTAGATCTTGTCACCCTAAATAGTAGTGGACCAAGATCGAACGGAAAATCTGGCAATCCTGAGTTTGCAGGAGCTGATTGAAGATAGCAAATCTGGCAATCCTGAGTTTGCAGGAGTAGATTGAAGATAGAAAATCTGGCAATCTTGAGTTTGCAGGAGTAGATTGAAGATAGCAAATATGGCAATCCTGAGTTTGCAGGAGCAGATTAAAGATGGCAAATCTGGCAACCTGAGTTTGTAGGAGCAGATTGAAGATGGCAAATCTAGCAATCCTGAGTTTGCAGGAGCAAATTGAAGATGGAAAATCTGGCAATCCTGAGTTTGCAAGAGTAGATTGAAGATGGCAACGGCAATCTTGAGTTTGCGAGAGCAGATTGAAGATAGCAACCGCAATCCACGAGTTTGCGGAGTAGATTGAAGATAGCAACCGCAATCCACGAGTTTTCATAAGCGATTCAAGATAGCAAAGCAATCCTGAAGTTGCAGGAGTCGATTGAAGATAGTAGATCTGGCAATCCTGAAGTTGCAGGAGCAGGTTGAAGACATCAGATCCTGTCTCCCTGAGTTTACAGTGGAGTAGATTGAAGATAGCAAATCTGACAATCCTGAAGTTGCAGGAGCAGATCGAAAACATTAGATCTTATCTCCTTGAGTTCGTACTGAAGTGGATTGAAGCTACAAGTCTAATTTCTTTGAATTGGGTCCAAGCACTAGTTCCCATGCCCCTGAGAATACAGTGGGATAGAACGAAGCTACTCAAAGAAGAGAGGCACCGAAAGAAGCCAAGATTTGATAAGACCAGGAAAAATTGGCCCTTTTGAAGTCTTTTCTCTATTCTCGTTACACGACAATGAGCAAAGAGGGGCAGCTGTAATAGACCCAATTTGCTCGGGCCCATTATATTAACCCAATAAAAAAACCAAAAATAAATTAAACCATAATTAAATCCAAAATCTTAAAAGTCCAATAAATGTCCAGTCCAATAATGTCCAATTGCAGTTGTGGCCCAAAATGCAAATAAACCTGATCCTAGCCTTTACTCAACATAAACCCAAGCCCAAATACCAAATTAAAAACCCAACAGAGCCCAAATGTACAGGACCCAAATGGCCCAATGTTGTCAGCATCTTCCAAAAACCCTAGAGGTTTCTGGAACCCTCTAACGCCAAGCAGCTTGAGCCTCACGTCTACAAGAACCCACTAAGGCCACCGGCCTCAACAACGGCATCTACGATGCTCACACCTACAAACAAAGAACAGCAAGCCAGCAAAGTAGTAACGGAAGGAAAAGATAGGCAAAAACAGACTGTAATTTTGTATTTTTTTATTTTTCATTCGGCTATAAAGCAAAGGCCGAAATGAATGTAAAGGGATTTTTTTTGGTATTACATACGCATGCAAATACAAGAAATACAAAAAATTAGAAAAGAAAGGTGATTTTCATACCTCACGAATCTTTGTTCTTTCGTTTTTTTTCCTCTTCTTTTTTGAATTTGTTTCTATGTTTTTTCGAAATAAAAAGAAAAGAAAGCACGTACCTCGAGTCTGTTCGATCTGAGTCTTCTCCGTCGCAATTGAAGTTCAAATAAAGATCTCAGTGAGGGTTAGATCCTCGTCTACTCCGTCGCAATCGGGGCTAGACAAAGGTCTTGATCGGAGAACCAGGGCAAATTAGCGCTGTAATATCCCGGATTATGGCTTATGCATTATTGCTTAATTATATAAAATAGCATGCCTTTGTGTGTTAAGAATGTGTTGTATGAATTTTGTGAACTTTAGAATATAGGAGAGTGTCTTAGAAATTATTCGATTTTAAGTTTAAAAGAGGGAGCTAAGCTTAAGAGGCCTTAAGAAAAATTGTAGGTGAAATATGACACACAAATGGGCTTGGTTAAGTGGCTTGGAGGCGCCACTTAAAGCCTCTGTAAGAGACGCCACAAGCAGGTGCAAATGGGCCAGGGTTCGAGCCACAAGGGAGGCAAAATAAGAACTTTTATTTTGTGGCATTAAGAAGTAGAGGTGGACGACATAGGGAGACTGAGGAAGGAGCTTTAGATGGGTTTGAATTCTTTTAAAAAATCAGCTAAAGCTAAGGAGATAAATGTAGATTTATTTTAAATTATTTTGATAGGCCAAAAGAAGAGAAAATAGGAGGAAAGGAAGGGATGAGATAGGGGGAAGGAGAGTTGGCCGATTAGGGGACTCTTTTAGGTGATATTTTCGGCCAAGGAAGGGAGCAAGGCCATTTACTTTATTTTCTTTCCAAGTTGAGCCTCTGTCGAATTCTCTCTGCAAACCATTCTCTTTTTTCTTTTCAATTCTCTAAAAGCCAGAAATAGGATCCTCTAGTCTTGCCGATTTTCCCTAAGTCCTATACTTTTCTTTCCTTTTCTTGTTAAAGCCGATCCCTTCACTTGATCAAAAGCCGAAACTTAAGTGAACAACATCTAGCCATAGCCGAATACTCGGTAGATCAAAGCAAGGGTGCCGTTAACAATAGTAGTAAGGGTAAAGATCTATTGTTATCATTTTATTTCTTTTCTTTAAGCCGAAATCAAAGATTCTAATGCCATATATGTGCTTTGGCCGAAACTATGGAAAAGGTTTTCGGGATTTGCCTACTGTTGACTACAAGGAAGGATCTTTCGAGACTTTTAAAGATCTAAGGTAAGTCATTCGGCCAAGGGCCATTTACTATGTTTTAATGTTAGATTGGATCTAACATGTGCCTATAGGAATCTCAGCATCACTAAAGAAGCAAGGATCACATTCGGGATTTAAGAATCACAAGGTAAGTGGACATATGTAATCGGCCAAGGCTATATTTGGTGCTTTAGATCTATTACATATTTATTCAAAAGTCAAAAACTAACCAAATCAATTGATCTAGTGTTAGCCGATTCCAAGGGAGAAAGACTACGGAATTTTGGGATTTGATTAGTAGTGAAATCGGCAACAAGGTAAGATTTTGGTTGCGATTGTCCTTCGGGATTTAATTAATTAGTCGAATGGCTTTTTGCTAAAGTGTTTAAGGTTGGCCGAATATAGGGATTAAGGGTCTAAAAGCATTAGATCGGGTTTTCGGGATTTCAATAAAGCGCTAAGTGAATCAGGTGTGTACCTCGTCACTAAATCTTGATAGATTTACGGCTTTAATTTACTATATGTGTTAATATAAAAGTGTAAGATTATTGCTAAGGTACCAGGTAATGGTACGAAGTACTCAGGTACGTTTTCCTACTCCTACCATGAGTATATTATGATGAATATCTGTTATGGCACATAAGTGCTACTCTAAGAATGTGAATAAAGTATAAGGCATAATATTTGCATGTTTTGTATGACATGTGGCACATGGGTGTTATGTAAAGGGGAAGTGATCTGGTGGTCTTTACCACGATATCTGAATGTGGTGACTTATGTCACAAATATCTGAATGTGGTGACTTACGTCACGAATAATTATCTGGTGGCTATGCCACAAAATATATATATGGGCGATGAGCACGTCGACTACAACGACTGCCTTCGATAGTGTGTAGCGGATGGAGGGTTGACTTAGTAGTCCCCACGGTGTGCAGGTTGGTACGGGTGATGTGTAGCGGATGGTACCTAGGTTTGGGTTCGAGATTGCATCATTAAATTTATTTGCTATGTGTATATGTATGATATGTTATGATATGCCTAAATCATTGGGACTTAGTGTTGGTTATACACACTAAGTCTGTTGACTCACCCCGTTGTGGGAATATTTTTCAGATGACGACCAGTGATGGACCAGGTCGGCAAGAGCTTAGTGGTGGCCATGCTCAGCACGAGATTAATTTATTTGGACTTTTTATTTTAAGTACTTTAAATTTATTTTGGGTTTTGTTTTTGATATAATAAGGCCACTAGTAGAAACTGGTTATGCATGATGTTATTTATTTTAGTATGATACAATTTTTGTCAATCCAAAGTTTAAGTAATATTTTCAAAAAAAAAAATAAATTCTAAATGTTTTGATAACTTATCACGAATTAAGAATACTTCTAATTTATGATTTTCAAGTACGAAATTAAAGTTTTAACAAGACTTAGACTTTTCAAATTGAACCCAACACAAGACAAAATTTTATTCAAAAACATCCAAGTTTTCTAAAGTAACGACCAAGATTTGAATCGCTTTACTCGAGGAACATACCAGATCTGGTCGAGGCTTGTGGGTCGGGTTTGGGAAAAATTACTAAAATGCCCTTGGTTCATAAAATTTCCATACTACCCACAGTTTTTATCAAGATTCTCTTACTTTACAAATATCCAAAAACCCTATTTTTACAAATATTAGGATATCTTGACTTGGAAAATTTACGAAAATTACCCCTGATTTGCAAAATGACCAAATTACCCCTAACCAGTACAAATGACCAAAATACCCTCAGAGAGGACAATTACCGAAGTACCCTCAAATTAGAAATCTTTAAAAATACCCTTATTTTGAAAAGCCACCAGGAACCATGTTTTGCAAAAAATTACCGAAATGACCCTGGTTTGTAAAATTACAAAAAATACCCCTAGTGTATAAAATTACCATTTCACCCTTGAAATTTTCCCATCAAATATTTTAATTTTGTAAAAATATCAACAATCTATATTTCGCAACATTTTCAAATACCCTAATTTGGAAAAATTACCAGAATACCCCTATAGGACAAATTACGAAAATACCCCTGGGTAGTGGAAAACAACAAACAATGACAACACAACATTTTTTGTGATGAACGCAAGTTCATGAATGTGATTGAATGAATGAATTAAGACTGTATGTGTATGAATCGAAAGAACTACTACTTAAAACTATTGAACATAAGACTGTTCGTGATAAATCAGTGGAACAAAACTAATTCATAAAATTCCTTAATCAGATAAACGCGATTCAAAAGTATGAATTCAAGGGGACGCGGTCGTAACGTGCATGGCCGTGGAAGAGGCCCAATGACCGTGTCAGAACCCGTTAGATCAGGTCAAGGATATGAAAATGACATGCCACCACCACCACCAGATGCTGATCTGGAATATCAGGATCAGACGGGGGATGACGCAGTGTCACAGGCGATACTGCGGGTCTTGGAAAGGGTGGCTAGAGTAGGTGGAGGCATGGGAGCTCGAAAGTCGGTACCTGAGCGACTCCGAGCCAATGGAGCTAAGGTGTTCCATGGTGTATCTGGTGTGGCACCCAGTACCGCTAAGTATTGGTTGGAGGCGGTGAGCGGATTATAGACGAGCTCGATTTAACTGTCGAGGAAAAACTGAAAGGAATGGTGTCGCTTCTCCGCGATGAGTCATATCAATGGTGGCTCACGGTTACGGATGGTGTTACAGCTGAGGAACTCACTTGGGATTATGCTAAGGCGGCATACCAGGAGAAGTATGTCAGTACTCATTACATTGATGTGCAGGGAAGGCATTTTTGAAATTTGGTTCAAGGAACAAGTCCGTGGTGGAGTCTGAAATTTTGAATTCCTAAATTTGAGCCATTATGCTCGAGGTATAGTGTCAATTGAGCATGAGCGGTGTGTCTGATTTGAGGACGGATTGAGAGATGATCTGAGGTTATTGATAGCTCCACAGTAAGAACAGAAATTTACGGTGTTGGTAGAGAAAGCTAAAGTAGCCGAGGGAATCAAAAACTCAGTAAGGCAGAACTCTGATCGAAATAGACAGAAGAGAGGTTTTGGGTCGTCTAGATCGTCAGGGAATGTGCAAAAGAGGCCTAGAGCTAATGGGCCACGAGGTCAGCAAGCTGGTACTAGAGGGCAATATCGTATTTGTGATCAGTGTGGGAAGAAGCACTTAGGAGAATGTTAGAAGAAGACAGGAGGATGCTTCAAGTATGGGTCCGAGGACCACATGATTAAGGATTATTCTATGAGAACCGAAGGGGGACGACCAGTAAGTCAAGGTTCTAATCAGGCTAGAAATGGAGGACAGCAGCCTCAGTGGGGCCATGGTTCGAATGGTAGAGGTAACAGTGCTGGTAGAGGACAGGGAACACCGGGCTGAGGTATTGGTAACACGGAGGCCAGACAGTCGGGTTTAGTGTATGCAGTTTGTCAGAGGGAGGACGTAGATGCACCGAACGTCACAACCGGTATGTTCCTTACATTTGGCAAACCTTATGTTGCTTTGATTGATGTGGGCTCGACCCATTCTTATGTTGCATGTAGAGTAGTTGAAACTCTAGGAATAGCCTCTGAACTTTCTAATAGGGAGATGGTGTAGTAAGCCCATTAGGCCAAAGCTGTAGTAGTGAATAAGATATTTTGAGTGTGCCTTTGGAGCTTCAGGAGCGGTATTTCATGCCGACTTAATGGAATTACCCTTCGGGAATTTGATCTTATACTTGGCATGGGTAGCTAGTGGAGCATCGGGTGTGTTGGATTGTGCAACTAAGCGAATGGAGTTAAGGACCCCAGAGGATGAGGTGATAGTTATGATAGGAGAAAGAAGGAACTACTTGTCTAACGTAGTTTACGCTTTGAAGGCCGATAGGATGGTACGAAAGGGTGTAAGGCATTTCTGGCTCTCGTTAGTGCTTTGGATATGAACGAAGGGGGAGTTAGTGGAGTTAGAACAGTAAGGGAGTTTGTGGATGTCTTTCCGGAGGAATTACCAAGAATACCTCCGGATAGAGAAGTGGAGTTCGGAATTGACTTCTTTAAGTGCGACTCCCGTGTCAATTGCTCTGTACAGAATGTTACCAAAGGAGTTGGTTGAGCTCAAGGCTCAAATCCAAGAGTTGCTTGATTGTGGGTTTATCCAACCCAGTATGTCTCCATGGGGAGCACCGGTCTTGTTTGTGAAGAAGAAGGACGGGACTATGTGTATATGCATAGATTATCCTCAGTCGAATAAGCTGACCATCAAGAACAAGTATCCGTTGCCAAGGATTGATGACTTATTCGATCAGCTCAATGGGGCAGCAGTTTTCTCAAAGATAGATCTAAGGTCTGGATATCATCAGCTTAAGGTGAAGGAGGTAGATATCCATAAAATAACTTTTCGGACAAGGTATGGGCATTTTGAGTTCGTTGTAATGCCGTTTGGATTGACGAACGCCCCAGCTGCGTTCATGGATATGATGAATCGGGTTTTTCAACCTTACTTGGATCGGTTCGTCATTGTGTTCATCAACGACTTTCTGGTGTATTCCAAGTCTGAGGAGGAACATGATGAGCATCTCCGGATAGTGTTGGAAGTGTTAAGAAAGAAGAAGCATTATGCCAAATTCAGCAAGTGTGAATTTTGGCTTAAGGAAGTTGCGTTCTTAAGACATGTGGTGTCTGCAGAAGGGATAAGGGTGGATCCTAGGAAGATCGAGGCAGTGCTAAATTGGAAACCACCTAAGTCTGTGGCTGAGGTTCGTAGTTTCTTGGGATTGGCAGGCTACTACAGAAGGTTCGTAGAAAGGTTCTCATCAATTACCGCACATTTGACGAAGTTGTTGAGGAAAGAAGTACCTTTCGTTTGGGCAGATAAGCAACAGGAGAGCTTTGAGAAGCTTAAGACGGTGTTGACTGAAGCTCCGGTTTTGATTCAGCCTGAGGCAGGGAAGGACTTTGTGGTATACTATGATACTTTTCACACAGGATTAAGGTGCGTTCCGATGCAAGACAGAAAGGTAGTCGCTTATGCGTCTCGACAGTTAAGGCCACATGAGGTTAACAACCCAACTCATGATCTAGCATTGGCGGCAGTAGTCTTTGCTCTTAAGGTGTGGAGGCACTATCTTTATGGAGAAAAGTCAGTGATCTATACAGACCACAAGAGCCTTAAGTATCTGTTGACTCAGAAGGAGTTGAACCTGGGACAACGAAGGTGGGTAGAGTTACTGAAGGACTACAATTGTTCCATAGAGTATCACCCGGGCAAGGCGAATGTAGTGGCAGATGCCCTAAGTCAGAAAGTAGTGTCAGTTCTAAGGGCATTGTTTGCACATCTGAGTTTGTATGATGATGGAAGTCTGCTGGCAGAGTTGCAGGTTAAGCCGACGTGGTTGAATGAGGTAAAAGAGAGTCAGTTGGTAGATGAGGATTTAAGTGCTAAGTTGCGACAAGTACATAATGGGGGTTTAGAGGGTTACAGTATGTCCGGTGATGGAGTATTGTGTTTCAAAGGTAAAGTCTGTATGCCAAGGAATAAGGAATTAAGGCAGAGAATTCTTCAGGAATCGCATAGTAGTCCTTATGCTATGCATCCTGGATGCTGTAAAATGTATAGAGATCTAAGGGAATAATTTTGGTAGCCTGGTCTTAAGCAGGAAGTGACTGAATTTGTTGGCAAGTGCTTAACGTGTCAGCAAGTCAAGGCTGAACACCAAGTTCCGTCAGGATTGCTTCAGTCGATTAAGACTCCGCAGTGGAAGTGGGAGAGAATTACTGTAGACTTCATTAGTTGGCTTCCCCTTATGCCTACTAAGAAGGACTCGATATGGGTGATAGTGGATCGGCTGACAAATTCCGTGCATTTTATTCCAGTGCGGGTTAACTACTCCCTACAAAAGTTAGCAAGGTTGTATGTAGCGGAGATTGTAAGGTTGCACGGAGTGCCGGTGTCGATTATCTCGGATAGGGACCCGAGGTTCACGTCTCGATTTTGGAAGGCACTACATCAGACTTTAGGCACTAAATTGGATTTCAGCACGGCTTTTCACCCACAGTCTGACGGGCAGTCTGAAAGAGTAATACAAGTGTTGGAGGATATGCTGAGGGGCTGTGTGATAGACTTCAGAGGAAGTTGGGAAGAGTATTTGCCTTTCGCGGAATTTGCGTACAACAACAGCTATCAAGCTAGCATTCGATGGCACCATATGAAGCGTTGTATGGATGGAAGTGTCACACTCCTATGTGTTGGACAGAATTAGGGGAACATCGAGTTTTGGGTCCAGAGATGGTGGCAAAGTCAAAAGAAAAGGTGGAGGTAATCCGGGCACGGTTGAAGGAGGCATCTGACAGGCAAAAGTCATACGCAGATCTCAAACGTAAAGAAATAGAATTCGATGTGGGAGATCAAGTGTTTCTCAAAGTTTCACTTTGGAAGAAGGTAATGAGATTTGGTCGCAAAGGAAAATTAAGTCCAAGGTTTATCGGACCTTATCGGGTATTAAGGCGAGTTGGACCAGTGGCATACCAGTTGGAGTTGCCTCCGAAATTGAAGTAGATGCACGACGTATTTCATGTTTCCATGCTACGTCGATACCGATCGGATCCATCTCATGTAGTTCTGGTTGAAGAGGTGGAGCTGAGACTAGATCTATCTTATGAGGAAGAGCCAATTCAGATTCTGGAACGAGATGTGAAGGTGCTTCGGAGGAAGTCAGTCCCTTTGGTCAAGGTTTTATGGCGTAATCATGGAACAGAAGAAGCTTCGTGGGAGCCAGAAGAAGCAATGCGATAGCAGTACCCCCACCTATTCTAGCCAGGTAATTTCGAGGTCGAAATTATTTTAAGGAGGTAGAACTGTAATATCTCGGATTATGGCTTATGCATTATTGCTTAATTATATGAAATAGCATGTCTTTGTGTGTTAAGAATGTGTTGTATGAATTTTGTGAACTTTAGAAAATAGTAGAGTGTCTTAGAAATTATTCGATTTTAAGTTTAAAAGAGGGAGCTAAGCTTAAGAGGCCTTAAGAAAAATTGTAGGTGAAATATGACACACAAATGGGCTTGGTTAAGTGGCTTGGAGGAGCACTTAAAGCCTCTGTAAGAGATGCCACAAGCAGGTGCAAATGGGCCAGGGTTCGAGTCACAAGGGAGGCAAAATAAGAACTTTTATTTTGCGGCATTAAGGAGTAGAGGTGGACGGCATAGGGAGACTGAGGAAGGATCTTTAGATGGGTTTGAATTCTTTTAAAATTCGGCTAAAGCTAAGGAGATAAATGTAGATTTATTTTAAATTATTTTGATAGGCCAAAAGAAGAGAAAATAGGAGGAAAGGAAGGGATGAGATAGGGGGAAAGAGAGTTGGCCGATTAGGGGACTCTTTTAGATGATATTTTCGGCCAAGGAAGGGAGCAAGGTCATTTACTTTCTTTTCTTTCCAAGTTGAGCCTCTGCCGAATTCTCTCTGCAAACCATTCTCTTTTTTCTTTTCAATTCTCCAAAAGCTAGAAATAGGATCCTCTAGTCTTGCCGATTTTCCCTAAGTCCTATACTTTTCTTTCCTTTTCTTGTTAAAGCCGATCCCTCCACTTGATCAAAAGTCAAAACTTAAGTGAACAACATCTAGCCATATCCGAATACTCTGTAGATCAAAGCAAGGGTGCCGTCAACAATAGTAGTAAGGATAAGGATCTATTGTTATCATTTTATTTCTTTTCTTTAAGCCGAAATCAAAGATTCTAATGACATATATGTGCTTTGGCCGAAACTATGGAAAAGGTTTTCGGGATTTGCCTATTGTCGACTACAAGGAAGGATCTTTCGAAACTTTTAAAGATCTAAGGTAAGTCATTCGGCCAAGGGCCATTTACTATGTTTTAATGTTAGATTGGATCTAACATGTGCCTATAGGAATCTCGGCATCACTAAAGAAGCAAGGATCACATTCGGGATTTAAGAATCACAAGGTAAGTGGACATATGTAATCGGCCAAGGCTATATTTGGTGCTTTAGATCTATTACATATTTATTCAAAAGCCGAAAACTAACCAAATCAATTGATCTAGTGTTAGCCGATTCCAAGGGAGAAAGACTACGAAATTTCAGGATTTGATTAGTAGTGAAATCGACAACAAGGTAAGATTTTGGTTGCGATTGTCCTTCGGGATTTAATTAATTAGCCAAATGGCTTTTTGCTAAAGTGTTGAAGGTTTGCCAAATATAGGGATTAAGGGTCTAAAAGCATTAGATCGGGTTTTCGGGATTTCAATAAAGCGCTAAGTGAATCGGTGTGTACCGACTAAATCTTGATAGATTCTGACTTTAATTTACTATATGTGTTAATATAAAAGTGTAAGATTATGGCTAAGGTACCAGGTAATGGTACGAAGTACTCAGGTATGTTTTCCTACTCCTACCGTGAGTATATTATGATGAATATCTGTTATGGCACATAAGTGCTACTATAAGAATGTGAATAAAGTATAAGGCATAATATTTGCATGTTTTGTATGACATGGAGCACATGGGTGTTATGTAAAGGGGAAGTGATCTGGTGGTCTTTACCACGATATCTGAATGTGGTGACTGATGTCACAAATATCTGAATGTGGTGACTTACGTCACGAATAATTATCTGGTGGCTATGCCACAAAATATATAAGGGCGATGAGCACGTCGACTGCAGCGACTGCCTTCGATGGGGTGTAGCGGATGGAGGGTTGACTTAGAAGTCCCCACGGTGTGCAGGTTGGTACGGGTGATGTGTAGCGGATGGTACCTAGGTTTGTGTTCGGGATTGCATCATTAAATTTATTTGCTATGTGTATATGTATGATATGTTATGATATGCCTAAATCATTGGGACTTAGTGTTGGTTATACACACCGAGTCCGTTGACTCACCCCGTTGCTAGGGAATATTTTTTCGGTGACGATCGGTGATGGATGGATTGGCGGGGAGCTTAGTGGTGGCCATGCTCAAGACGAGGTTAATTTATTTGGACTTTTATTTGAAGTACTTTAAATTTATTTTGGGTTTTGTTTTTATGTAATAAGGCCACTAGTAGAAACCGGTTATGCATGCATGTTTTTTATTTCATTTGATACAATTTTATCAATCCAAAGTTTAAGTAATGTTTTCAAAAAAAAAAAAATTCTAAATGTTTTGATAACTTATCACAAATTCGGCAATACTTCTAATTTATGATTTTCAAGTACAAAATTAAAGTTTTAACAAGACTTAGACTTTTCAAATTGAACCCAACACAAGACAAAATTTTATTCAAAAACATCCAAGTTTTCTAAAGTAACAACCAAGATTTGAATCACTTTACTCGAGGAACATACCAGATCTGGTTGAGGCTTGTGGGCCGGGTTTGGGAAAAATTACTAAAATGCCCTTGGTTCATAAAATTTCCATACTACCCACAGTTTTTATCAAGATTCTCTTACTTTACAAATATCCAAAAACCCTATTTTTACAAATATTAGGATATTCTGACTTGGAAAATTTACGAAAATTACCCCTGATTTGCAAAATGACCAAATTACCCCTAACCTGTACAAATGACTAAAATACCCTCAGAGAGGACAATTACCGAAGTACCCTCAAATTAGAAATCTTTAAAAATACCCTTGTTTTGAAAAGCCACTAGGAACCATGTTTTGCAAAAAAAATTACCGAAATGACCCTGGTTTGTAAAATTACAAAAATACCCCTAGTGTATAAAATTACCATTTCACCCTTGAAATTTTCCCATCAAGTATTTTAATTTTGTAAAAATATCAACAATCTATATTTCGTAACATTTTCAAATACCCTAATTTGGAAAAATTACTAGAATACCCCTATAGGACAAATTACGAAAATACCGAGGTAGTGGAAAACAACAAACAATGACAACACAACATTTTTCTGTGGTGAACGCAAGTTCATGAATGTGATTGAATGAATGAATTAAGGCTGTATGTGTATGAAACGAAAGAACTACTTCTTAAAACTATTGAACATAAGACTGTTCGTGATAAATCAGTGGAACAAAACTAATTCATAAAATTTCTTAATCAGGTAAACGCGATTCGAAAGTATGAATTCAAGGGGACGCGATCATAACGTGCGTAGCCGTGGAAGAGGCCAAGTGACCATGTCGGAACTTGTTAGATCTGGTCAAGGATCTGAAAATGACATGCCACCACCACCACCAACCACTGATGTGGAATATCAGGATCAGACGGGGGATGACGCAGTGTCACAGGCGATGCTGCGGGTCTTAGAAAGGATGGCTGGAGCAGGTGGAGGCATGGGAGCTCGAAAGTCGGTACCTGAGTGACTCCGAGCCAACGGAGCTAAGGTGTTCCGTGGTGTATCTGGTGTGGTACCCAGTACTGCTGAGTATTGGTTGGAGGCGACTGAGCGGATTATGGGCGAGCTTGATTTAACTGCGGAGGAAAAATTGAAAGGAATGGTGTCGCTTCTCCGCGATGAGTCATATCAATGGTGGCTCACGGTTAGGGATGGTGCTACAGCTGAGGAACTCACTTGGGATTACGCTAAGGCGGCATATCAGAAGAAGTATGTCGGTACTCATTACATTGATGTGCAGAGAAAGTCATTTTGGAAATTTGGTTCAAGGAACAAGTCCGTGGCGAATACGGTTCAATTCTAAGGCTGAGCCGTTATGCTCGAGGCATAGTGTCAACTGAGCATGAGCGGTGTGTCCGATTTGAGGATGGATTGAGAGATGATCTGAGGTTATTGATAGCTCCACAGCAAGAACAGGAATTTGCTATGTTGGTAGAGAAAGCTAAGGTAGCCGAGGGAATCAAGGACTCAGTAAGGCAGAACTCTGATCGAAATAGACAGAAGAGAGGTTTTGGGTCGTCTGGATCGTCAGGGAATGTGCAAAAGAGGCCTAGAGCTGATGGGCCGCGAGGTCAGCAAGCTGGTACTGGAGGGCAATATCGTATTTGTGATCAGTGTAGGAAGAAGGACTTAGAAGAATGTTGGAAGAAGACAGGAGGATGCTTCAAGTGTGGGTCCAAGGACCACATGATTAAGGATTGTCCTATGAGAACCGAAGGGGGACGACCAGTAAGTCAAGGTTCTAATCATTTGGAAGAAGAGGACAAGAAATGACCTCGGTGGGCCGTGGTCCGAATGGTAGAGGTGTGATCTTGGTAGAAGACGGGAACAAAATTTGAGGTGTTGGTAACACGAAGGCCAGGCAGCCGAGTTTAGTGTATGCAGTTTGTCGGAGGGAGGACGGAGGCGTACCGGACGTCATAACCGGTACGTTCCTTACATTTGGCAAACCTTATGTTGCTTTGATTGATGTGGGCTCGACCCATTCTTATGTTGCATGTAGAGTAGTTGAAACTCTAGGAATAGCCTCTGAACTTTCTAATAGGGAGATGACTGTAGTAAGCCCATTAGGCCAAAGCGTAGTAGTGAACAAGATATTTCTGAGTGTGCCTTTGGAGCTTCAGGGAGCGGTATTTCATGCCGACTTAATGGAATTACCCTTCGGGGAATTTGATCTTATACTTGGCATGGACTGGCTAGTGGAGCATCGGGCTGTGTTGGATTGTGCAGCTAAACGAATGGAGTTAAGGACCCCAGAGGATGAGGTGATAGTTATGATAGGAGAAAGAAGGAACTACTTGTCTAACGTAGTTTCTGCTTTGAAGGCTGATAGGATGGTACGGAAAGGGTGTAAGGCATTTCTGGCTCTCGTTAGTGCTTTGGATATGAACGAAGGGGGAGTTAGTGGAGTTAGAACAGTAAGGGAGTTTGTGGATGTCTTTCCGGAGGAATTACCAAGAATACCTCCGGATAGGGAAGTGGAGTTCGGAATTGACTTACTGCCGGGTACAGCTCCTGTGTCAATTGCTCTGTACAGAATGTTACCAAAGGAGTTGGTTGAGCTCAAGGCTCAAATCCAAGAGTTGCTTGATTGTGGGTTTATCCAACCCAGTATGTCTCCATGGGGAGCACCGGTCTTGTTTGTGAAGAAGAAGGACGGGACTATGCGTATATGCATAGATTATCCTCAGTCGAATAAGCTGACCATGAAGAACAAGTATCCGTTGCCAAGGATTGACGACTTATTCGATCAGCTCAATGGGGCAGCAGATTTTCTCAAAGATAGATCTAAGGTCTGGATATCATCAGCTTAAGGTGAAGGAGGTAGATATCCATAAAACAGCTTTTCGGACAAGGTATGGGCATTTTGAGTTCGTTGTAATGCCGTTTGGATTGACGAATGCCCCTGCTGCGTTCATGGATATGATGAATCGGGTTTTTCAACCTTACTTGGATCGGTTCGTCATTCATCGATGACTTTCTGGTGTATTCCAAGTCTGAGGAGGAACATGATGAGCATCTCCGGATAGTGTTGGAAGTGTTAAGAAAGAAGAAGCATTATGCCAAATTCAGCAAGTGTGAATTTTGGCTTAAGGAAGTTGCGCTCTTAGGACATGTGGTGTCTGCAGAAGGGATAAGGGTGGATCCTAGGAAGATCGAGGCAGTGCTAAATTGGAAACCACCTAAGTCTGTGGCTGAGGTTCATAGTTTCTTGGGATTGGCAGGCTACTACAGAAGGTTCGTAGAAGGGTTCTCATCAATTGCCGCACCTTTGATGAAGTTGGTGAGGAAGGAAGTACCTTTCGTTTGGGCAGATAAGCAACAGAAGAGCTTTGAGAAGCTTAAGACGGTGTTGACTGAAGCTCCGATTTTGATTCAGCCTGAGGCAAGGAAGGACTTTGTGGTATACTGTGATACTTCTCACACAGGATTAGGGTGCGTTCTGATGCAAGACGGAAAGGTAGTTGCTTATGCGTCTCGACAGTTAAGGCCACATGAGGTTAACTACCCAACTCATGATCTGGAGTTGGCGGCAGTAGTCTTTGCTCTTAAGGTGTGGAGGCACTATCTTTATGGAGAAAAGTCAGTGATCTATACAGACAATAAGAGCCTTAAGTATCTATTGACTCAGAAGGAGTTGAACCTGAGACAGCGAAGGTGGGTGGAGTTACTGAAGGATTACGATTGTTCCATAGAGTATCACCCGGGTAAGGCGAATGTAGTGGCAGATGCCCTAAGTCGGAAAGTAGTGTCGGATCTAAGGGCATTGTTTGCACATCTGAGTTTGTATGACGATGGAAGTCTGGCGAGTTGCGAGTTGCTTCGACGTGGTTGAATGAGGTAAAGAGAG
This sequence comes from Gossypium rotundifolium, assembly GCA_025506655.1. NCBI lineage: Eukaryota > Viridiplantae > Streptophyta > Magnoliopsida > Malvales > Malvaceae > Gossypium > Gossypium rotundifolium. The sequence goes on along the minus strand of CP106727.1, from coordinate 105,564,676 downwards.
TCGGTTAGTAGATGAGGATTTAAGTGCTAAGTTGCGACAAGTGCGAAATGGGGTTTAGAGGTTCTGATGTCTGGTGATGGAGTATTATGTTTCAAGGGTAAAGTCTATATGCCAAGGAATAAGGAATTAAGGCAGAGAATTCTTCAGAATCGCATAGTAGTCCTTATGCTATGCATCCTGGAGGCAGTAAAATGTATAGAGATCTAAGGGAACAATTTTGGTGGTCTGGTCTTAAGCGGGAAGTGACTGAATTTGTTGGCAAGTGCTTAACGTGTCAGCAAGTTAAGGCTGAACACTAAGTTCCGTCAGGATTGCTTCAGTCGATTAAGACTCTGCAGTGGAAGTGGGAGAGAATTACCATGGACTTCGTTAGTGGGCTTCCCCTTACGCCTACTAAGAAGGACTCGGTATGGGTGATAGTGGATCGGCTGACAAAGTCCGCGCATTTTATTCCAGTACGGGTTGACTACTCCCTACAAAAGTTAGTAAGGTTGTATGTAGCGGAGATTGTAAGGTTGCACGGAGTGCCGGTGTCAATTATCTTGGATAGGGACCCGAGGTTCACGTCTCGATTTTAGAAGGCACTACATCAGGCTTTAGGCACTAAATTGGATTTCAGCACGGCTTTTCACCCACAGTCTGACGGGTAGTCTGAAAGAGTAATACAAGTGTTGGAGGATATGCTGAGGGGCTGTGTGATAGACTTCAGAGGAAGTTGGGAAGAGTATTTGCCTTTAGCAGAATTTGCGTACAACAACAGCTATCAAGCCAGCATTCGGATGGCACCATATGAAGCGTTGTATGGACGAAAGTGTCGCACTCCTACGTGTTGGACAGAATTAGGGGAACATCGAGTTTTGGGTCCAGAGATGGTGGCAGAGTCTGAAGAAAAGGTGGAGGTAATCCGGGCACGGTTGAAGGAGGCATCTAACAGGCAAAAGTCATACGCAGATCTCAAACGGAAAGAAATAGAATTTGATGTGGGAGATCAAGTGTTTCTCAAAGTTTCACCTTGGAAGAAGGTAATGAGATTTGGTCGCAAAGGGAAATTAAGTCCAAGGTTTATCGGACTTTATCGGGTATTACTGCGAGTTAGACCAGTGGCATACCAGTTAGAGTTGCCTCCGAATTGAAGCAGATGCACGACGTATTTCATGTTTCCATGCTACGTCGATACTGATCGGATCCATCTCATGTAGTTCTGGTTGAAGAGGTGGAGCTGAGACCAGATTTGTCTTATGAGGAAGAGCCAATTCAGATTCTGGAACGAGATGTGAAGGTGCTTCGGAGGAAGTCGGTCCCTTTGGTCATGGTTTTATGGCGTAATCATGGAGCAGAAGAAGCTTCGTGAGAGCCAGAAGAAGCAATGCGACAGCAGTACCCCCACCTATTCTAGCCAGGTAATTTCGAGGTCAAAATTATTTTAAGGGGGTAGAACTGTAATATCCCAGATTTTGGCTTATGCATTATTGCTTAATTATATGAAATAGCATGCCTTTGTGTGTTAAGAATGTGTTGTATGAATTTTGTGAACTTTAGAAAATAGGAGAGTGTCTTAGAAATTATTCGATTTTAAGTTTAAAAGAGGGAGCTAAGCTTAAGAGGCCTTAAAAAAATTGTAGGTGAAATATGACACACAAATGGGCTTGGTTAAGTGGCTTGGAGGCGCCACTTAAAGCCTCTGTAAGAGACGCCACAAGCAAGTGCAAATGGGCCAGGGTTTGAGTCACAAGGGAGGCAAAATAAGAACTTTTATTTTGCGGCATTAAGGAGTAGAGGTGGACGGCATATGGAGACTGAGGAAGGAGCTTTAGATGGGTTTGAATTCTTTTAAAAATTGGTTAAAGCTAAGGAGATAAATGTAGATTTATTTTAAATTATTTTGATAGGCCAAAAGAAGAGAAAATAGGAGGAAAGGAGGGATGAGATAGGGGGAAGGAGAGTTGGCCGATTAGGGGACTCTTTTAGATGATATTTTCGGCCAAGGAAGGAAGCAAGGCCATTTACTTTCTTTTCTTTCCAAGTTGAGCCTCTACCGAATTCTCTCAACAAACCATTCTCTTTTTTCTTTTCAATTCTCCAAAAGCTGAAAATAGGATCCTCTAGTCTTGCCGATTTTCCCTAAGTCCTATACTTTTCTTTCCTTTTCTTGTTAAAGCCTATCCCTTCACTTGATCAAAAGCCGAAACTTAAGTGAACAACATCTAGCCATAGTCGAATACTCTGTAGATCAAAGCAAGGGTGCCGTCAACAATAGTAGTAAGGGTAAGGATCTATTGTTATCATTTTATTTCTTTTCTTTAAGCCGAAATCAAAGATTCTAATGCCATATATGTGTTTTGGCCAAAACTATGGAAAAGGTTTTCAGGATTTGCCTATTGTCGACTACAAGGAAGGATCTTTCGGGACTTTTAAAGATCTAAGGTAAGTCATTCGGCCAAGGGCCATTTACTATGTTTTAATGTTAGATTGGATCTAACATGTGCCTATAGGAATCTCGGCATCACTAAAGAAGCAAGGATCACATTCGGGATTTAAGAATCACAAGGTAAGTGGACATATGTAATCGGTCAATGCTATATTTGGTGCTTTAGATCTATTACATATTTATTCAAAAGCCGAAAACTAACCAAATCAATTGATCTAGTGTTAGCCGATTCCAAGGGAGAAAGACTACGAATTTTGGATTTGATTAGTAGTGAAATCGGCAACAAGGTAAGATTTTGGTTGCGATTGTCCTTCTGGATTTAATTAATTAGCCGAATGGCTTTTGCTAAAGTGTTTAAGGTTGGCGAATATAGGGATTAAGGGTGCGAAAGCATTAGATCGGGTTTTGGATTTCAATAAAGCGCTAAGTGGATCGGTGTGTACCCTGACTAAATCTTGATAGATTTACTGGCTTTAATTTACTATATGTGTTAATATAAAAGTGTAAGATTATGGCTAAGGTACCGTGTAATGGTGCGAAGTACTCAGCACGTTTTCCTACTCCTACCATGAGTATATTATGATGAATATCATTATGGCACATAAGTGCTACTATAAGAATGTGAATAAAGTATAAGGCATAATATTTGCATGTTTTGTATGACATGGGGCACATGGGTGTTATGTAAAGGGAAGTGATCCGTGGTCTTTACCACAATATTCGAATGTGGTGACTTATGTCACAAATATCCGAATGTGGTGACTTACATCACGAATAATTATCTGGTGGCTATGCCACAAAATATATAAGGGCGATGAGCACGTCGACTACAGCGATTGCCTTCGATGGTGTGTAGCGGATGGAGGGTTGACTTAGTAGTCCCCACGGTGTGCAGGTTGGTATGGGTGATGTGTAGCGGATGGTACCTAGGTTTGGGTTCGAGATTGCATCATTAAATTTATTTGCTATGTGTATATGTATGATATGTTATGATATGCCTAAATCATTGGGACTTAGTGTTGGTTATACACATTGAGTCCGTTGACTCACTCCGTTGTGGGAATATTTTTTCAGGTGACGATCAGTGATGGACTGGGTTGGCAGGAGCTTAGTGGTGGCCATGCTCAGCACGAGATTAATTTATTTGGACTTTTTATTTTAAGTACTGGTTTTGTTTTTGATGTAATAAGGCCACTAGTAGAAACTGGTTATGCATGCATGTTATTTATTTCAGTATGATACAATTTTTATCAATCCAAAGTTTAAGTAATGTTTTCAAAAAAAAAAAAATAAATTCTAAATGTTTTGATAACTTATCACGAATTCGGCAATACTTCTAATTTATGATTTTCAAGTACGAAATTAAAGTTTTAACAAGACTTAGACTTTTCAAATTGAACCTAACACAAGACAAAATTTTATTCAAAAACATCCAAGTTTTCTAAAGTAACAACCAAGATTTGAATCACTTTACTCGAGGAATATACCAGATCTGGTCGAGGCTTGTGGGCCGGGTTTGGGGTGTTTCAAGCGCATATCAAGGCAAACTGATATATCACTATTCACTGATTTCAATGGCATTTTAGTTGTGAATCGGGGAGGTTTTTGCGGCTGAGAGTGAAAACTAAAGGAGGCTAGTGTTTTCAATTTAGGGGGGATTAGCGTAGTAGGTTAGGTTATGTTTTTAGGTGATTAGCGTCCATCAGGAAAACGTCACAGGCTTACCTCAATAGCTTTAAACGGTGTCGTGTAAAGCTACCCGACCCTATCCAACTCAAAAGCGCGGGATCTACGCCTTTTTTTGCAATAATGGAGTATTTATCCATTTAGTCCTTTTTTATTGTATGTTTATTCAATTAGACCTGTTATACATTTTATTTACTTCTCCATTGATCTATATAATTGGTGCATTGTTTTAATTTGGTCCTGCTCATGTGTCACGTTTTAAATATTGGAATATTTGCCAGTTTAATCCTTTATTCTTTATGCGAAAAATGCAATATGATCCGCGAGATCATTTAGTTAATTAGGTTTATTTACATAATAGCCTTCTAATTTTGTTTTTCATTCCAATTAATCTTATTTATAATTCCTATATTTTTAATCATAAATTTTTATTTATTATTTAGATTATGCTAATCAAATTATTTTGAAATCTATAAAGTTCTAATTTGTTTCGCCATCTATATATTTATATATTTATTGTAAAAGTATTTAATTCTAAATCCTATACTAAGTATTTCTTTAATAGTTTATGATATTAATCTTAAAAACAATTATATATTATTATTTTATACATATATGTATAGTATTTTATTGTATATTGTAATTCATTTCAACATTTTATATTTTATTACTTATATACGTTTGCATATATATATATATATATATATATATATATATATATACTTAAACGTGTAAATTCTTTTAAAATCTATATTTAATAAATTCTTTAAGTAAATGATTTTATTTTAAAAAATTTAAGTAAAGTGTTAATATCAAAATCAATTTATTTTAGTTACTTTAAATATATTTGTTAGCATCTAAAGTTTTATTTTTATGTTAATTTGTCATGATCAATTTTGTAAGATTATTATATTTTATAGCTTGTTGTTAATATGATACTTAATTTGTGTGTATTTCATGATTAATGTTTATGCATCTTATCATTGTATTATACCTTGAATTCTAATGTATTCAAGTCTCTACTAAATGTTCCATTTTATTTAAAATGCATTTTGAACCGAGTTTAAGATTGTGTGTTTAAGAACTTTTTTTCCAAAATAAGGCAATATTTGGATGTTTGGAAGGTCGAAAAATTATGCCCTAACGTACTGGGTGTCAATTTTTTTGTCCAATCAAATAATCAAATACACTTCTTAATTGCATGTTTTGAAGATCAAAGATGATCTCAGTGTCGAAGTATAATGTGTTATATCCTAACGTACTGGGTATGATATTTTTATTTCTTCGAAATGAGTTAATCTTAAGATTCAAATTCAACATAAACTAACCTTCTTTAAAAGAATTATATTTTATAGCTTATTGTTAATATGATATTTAATTTGTGTATCTCTTGATTAATGTTTATGCATCTTATCGTTGTATTACACCTTGAATTCTAATGTATTCACGTCTCTACTAAATGTTCCATTTCATTTAAAATGCATTTTGAGCCGAGTTTAAGACTATGTATTTAAAAACTTTTTTCCCAAAAATAAGGCAATATTTGTATGTTTGGAAGGTTGGAAAATTATGCCCTAACGTACTGGGTGTCAATTTTCTGTCCAACCAAATAGCCAAACACCCTTCTTAATTGCATGTTTTGAAGATCAAAGATGATCTCAATGTCGAGGTATAATGTGTTATATCCTAACGTACTGGGTATGATATTTTTATTCCTTCTAAACGAGTTAATCTTGAGATTCAATTCAAGGTTAATTAACCCTCTTTAAAAAATTTTATACTTTGAGTATTTTCAAGTTTTCAACAAAAGGACACTAATTAATCAATTTGGTACCAATTTTGGGCATTGCGAGGGTGCTAACCCTTCCTTGCATGTAACCGATTCTTGAATCCATTTTCTCTAATTTCACAGACCAAATATTTTTATAGGTGATCCGATCACACCTAAACAAAAAAGATTGGTGGCGACTCCTTATTTTTAAAGTCGATCCCCATTTTTCAAACTTAAAATAAAAATGGTTTCGACAATTGAATCGTACACTTTGAGTGTACTACTTAAGCATCCATCGGAATTCAATGATTCGACGGACATAAAACTCTTAACATGGCATGAAAATCTTGAGATGATATGATAATGACTTGAAAGAATATTGCTTGATTGATATGAAGATTTTGGTGACTAACATGTTTGATTGAATGTATGTGATTAGGCAATTTAGCCAAATGGATGGAAACATAACATTGCATGCCTAGAATTTAATAAGTAAGATTGGTAAGTTTAGTTTCTGTTATATGAACTTACTAAGCATGTAATGCTTATTCCGTTTATTTTTTCCCTGTTTTATAGTGCTCGGAAGCTTGCGAGGGTTGGAGCTCATTAGAGCATCATCACACTATCAACTAATCATTTTGGGTATACTTAGTAGAAATCATTTTGGTATAATTGCATGTATAGGAAAATTTGGCCAATAGTGGCTTGAAATGTTATTTTGTAACCTAGCCATTGGAATGGCTAGTAATGATTCATTTTGGTATGACTAAGTAGATTATTATGATATATTCATATACATGTGTTATGTTAAGAATGTGTGATCAATGTTGTGAATGCCTAAGATGTTCCAAGGTAAGTCCATAAACACTTATGCATGTAGTGATATACCTTGTGAAGGATAGAAATTTTCCAATTTGAATGCTTAAATTGGTTGGTATTGGATGTGTGTTTCAAGTGCAAGTCTTGGGGTGAAATTTTGGGTGAGAAATGAAGCTTGAAATGGCTTCATTTTTTCTACACGGGCAGACACACGGGCGTGTGTCTAGATCGTGTGTGACACATGGCCTGGTAACACTGGCATATAGTTTGGCCGTGTGTCCCCTGCACCTTAATTTTCAAAAACAGAATGCTTAGAATTGGGTCCACGGGCAGAGACATGGGCGTGTGTCTAAGCCGTGTGGCACACACGACCTAGAACACGGGTGTGTGAAACCTGCACCAAATTGAATTAATTTAATTAACCACACAGCCAAGCACACAGGCGTGTGGCATGACCATGTGGCGCAAGTCAGAGTGCAACCTAAATCCAACACAGCCTGTAACACGGGTGTGTTCCAAGGTCACACGGGCGTGTCCCTTGGACCACACGGGCGTGTGAGTCCTGCACCTTAGAAAATTTTTGTAATTTTGTGAAAAATTCTTAGAGGCTCCGATTAAGCCCTGATTTGATTCTAATGCTTGTATTGGGCCTCGAGGGCCCGATCAAGGGGCATTATGGATGATCTTTCGATAAATGAATAGTAAATTTTTATAGTTTAATAGAAAAATGTTTTGAATGTTCTGGTAACACTCTGAAACCCTATTCCAGCAACGGGTACGGGTTAGGGGTGTTACAAGTTAATGACCTAGTATTTCATCCCCAACTACTACATTCACTTATACAACTACCACAACGGTTGGAAATCTATTAAAGGGTATCTATACCATCTTCCAAAGGTTTAGCAACAAAAGGAAACATGTACAAAGCTTAAAGATCAATCGAAACAATCTAGAGCTTAATTCTTTCATATCTTTACTTGTAAACACTTGTGAGCTTTTATTATATTCATTTAGCTCAAGTGTTCTTCTTTGTATTTGTGCTTAATTGGAAAACATCCTAATCTTGTAAGGATTTCTTCTTTATTTTCTTCTTTGTTTCTCTTTAGGGTTAATTCTTAAAGTTCGGGTAGAAACCTTAAGGGAGTTGTATCTTAAGATTTTGGAGCATAAATCTTAAGAGAGATTGTAAGGTTAATCCTTGTCCTTAAAGGTTGCCAAATTAATGAATTTGGGAAAATCTTTAGTTGTGGTAAGCTAAGGTAGTGGAGTAAGAAATTGGGGCCGAAACACTATAAATCCTTGTGTTCTTTGTTGTATATTTTTCATTGCTTCCACCAAAATTTCTCAAAAGCCAATTCAACCTTCCTATCGGCAATTTTGGGTTGATCCTTCCAAGCTAACACAAGGAAAGAAGTATAAGAAAGGCTTACAATCAAAACTTAGGATAGAGGTTTAGGCTATTCCTAAGCTCCTGTTTAATGCTATGAATAGAGCATACTAGTAGCGACTCTGGACACTCACCAATTATGCATCCACTTACAAGCCGAAAGCTCAAACAAGCTTTTCCTTGCCTTTAGACTTGCTTGTATTGGCTCACGATTGATCCGAAACTTAACACAAATAAAAAACACATTCAAAACTCATCAAAAACAACATTGGACACAATGAAACAACAAGAAATACACAATTCAAGCCTCCTTTTTCACTACTGAAAACTAGCTAGTTTTGCCGAAATTGAAGTTTCGACATCCTAATCTTATTTCTAATCCTCGATTTCTATTTCAAACATCCTAAATATAATTTAATTTTGGGTCTAAATAATTAATTTTACCTAAATCCATGGTCCTAAATATTCTGAAAAATTCAAGCTTTTAAGAAATGAAAAGGGGGAAACACTTGATTCTTAAAAATTCGATTATGAACTATCAAATTGAAGTGAAATACCTTCTAATTAGGTTAGAATGAATCAAAATCGCTTTGAAAATACATGTTTACCCACAATTTCATGATTTTCTATTTTTGAATCCTAGCATACTTTAAAAACACCAAACCTCAATATAATCGTTTAAAACTTGATTTGAATTAACAACACTTTTTATTTAATCATATAAAGTCAAAATATTATATTCATTTTATGAAAACAAAAATATAAAACTCTAATTCGAGATATGAAATTAAGAAGAACAATGACGAATTTGGGGAAGAAAACAAGTTTTTCGTTTGAAATTGAGGGCTGTTTTGGTGTTTAGGGAGTTAATAAATCTGAGGGAATGAATCAATTTTAAAGAAACTATATGATTTTAGGTTTTTAGAAATTTTGGATGATTGGGTGTTTTTAAACAAGAAGAAGACGTGTATGGCTTAATGTAGAAGACTAACTTTCAAAAATTGAGCAATTTACCCTTTTGACCACCCTTAATTTTTCCCTTTTCCATTTAGGCCCAAAATCAATTAAAATCCATCCTTTTTCAAATTAAACCTCAAAACTGAAAATTTTTTTAGCTAACAAATAAAATAAAATTTTGATCAAGACACTCACATCCCTAAATACTCACTTACAACCCTATTTTCTGATATCTGACTCCACTCCTCGGTAATGACCTGATTCTACTAACCCGAAACTATTAGGTCGGGTTTTGGGATGTGACAGAATGTATCTATGTTTAACATGTTAGCAGCTGGATAAACTCGAGTACTGATAAACTGTAGCCATATTCTTGCTTTTAGAGTTAGCTGATCTTGTGGGATTGATATTGGGAAATAATTACTCGATGCCCTGGCATGTCCCATTCCTGATTCATCTCAGCTTCTCTTAGGGCGACGTAAAATGCTTGGATAGTTGGGATACATACGGTTTCTTTGGGGGTCATAAAATGTTTTTCCCAATTGAGTGATTCGATTAAGTCTCTTGTTTTACTCGCCAAAGATGTAAAGAGCTCGAAACCTCTCTCTTGAAATGGAGTTTTTCGCTGAATCTTTCTCAAGTGCTTTTCCTTCTCCCTCTCTCAAAGATCTTAGAAATTATAAGCAACTGGTTCTTTGTTGTCCTGATTGTTGGCAATGGTTTTGGGGTTAAAAATAAAAAAGAGGCATGGGATTGGTGAAATCTTGAAGAAAAGGGTTGCAAACGTTGATTTAGGTGGCTATGACAACTTGAAGGGTGTAGTAGTTGGTAAGGGAAATTTATAAAAGCCATTTAGGGCTTTACTTGTCATCCAAACTTGGTGAAAATCTCTAAAGGTCATGTCAAATCAAGAAAAAAAAGTTTTCAAAAATGACTTACATGTCGCGCCACAGGGACTGCATGGCGTGACTTGTCGCTAATTTCCCCTGTTTGTATTAAATTTAATGATGTGTTGCACGATAGGTAGAATGCTGTCGGACACAATGATAAAATTCGACATTCTTAGCTCACAGGGGTTGTGTCATGCCATTAGATTGTTATGTGACAGCATGGCTTCAATTTGGTGTCTCTAGGACTTGTAGAAGGTCCTTAGTTGCTTGTATGTACACCCTACTAATGTCTAGCTCATCTGTTGTCATCGGAAACATATCTCTTTCTAATTCTAACACAAAATAACAAGTCTAATTTCTACATCTAACGAATCAAAACTAAGAAATATACAATATTTACAAAGTTCAATGGTTAGAATTTATGCTATGTTATTGAACTTGTCCTATAATTCCTTGAAATTTACCATCGACATCAGATGTTAGTCTCACCCATCTCGGCCCTTCTAATTGCTCCTTCTTCCATTGAAGTCTCACCATTTGTCTTGTTCCTTCATAATCTGGTTTTTACACTAACACAACTAAAGCGATAACTCCGATTGAGGTTGTTAGGGGTTAAATTGAATAATACATAACATTCCTCCCTAACTAATCCCTCACTTTGGGAATCACGACCACATTTGAACACTTCTATTTTGTCATCGATCTTTAAAATTAGCTCATTTTGCTTGAGATTGATAATTGATTTAGAAGGGTCTAAAAATGGCCTACCCAACAGAAGATATTTATCAATCTTTCTTAGAGTCAAGGACTATAAAGTCTACGGGGATTATGAATCCTCGTACCTTGACCAATACATCCTCGAGTACACCTTTAGGTGTACTAGGGATCTATCAGCTAATTGTAATGTTATTGAGGTGTTCTTTAACTCATTGAGTTTGAGTTTCTAATAGATTAATAAGGGCATCAAATTTATGCTAGCCCCTAAGTCACAAATGCCTTTGTTATAATATTGATCCCCTATCTCTATAAAAATCGTAAAACTACTCAAATCATTTAATTTCAGGGGATATTTTTATTATGTTGTGAGTTGAGATTACTGTATTAGGCACAGATTCAGCTACCTCCTCTATTGGCTTATGGTGCTCATTTCTTCCATCTTCTTTATGGGTTCATCGACATCTTTAAGAAGCTTCTACTCTTCATAGATGGGTGTGGTTGGCGACTTCAATACCTTGCCCGATCGTAATGCGATCGCCTTTACATGCTTCTTCTTATTTCTCTGATGGTTGTTGTTTATATTACTAGGGAGATTTTGACCACTTTATTTTTGAAACAGAAACATTAATTGGATCATTTGGTCGTAGAGGTTATCCATTTGAGATTCAAGCCGTCTACATGTAGCTTGGACTTGTCGAATGTCTGTCTTCATTGTTTGCATCTCCCTCTCTAGTCGATCAAATTTTTGACCACATGTAACATGATTGTTCCTCATGGCTCTTTGTTACAATGGTAGAGGTTGGTAAGGAGGGTTTGATTGGGTTTTTGCTTGATTTGCACCTCATTGGTTTCCTCCCATTTGAAATTCAGATGATCCCTTCAACCAGGATTATAGGTATTTGAATAGGGATCTTGACCCCTATTATTTATGTTGCTTGCCTCCTTTGGTTGGCTTTTATAATGTGGCTTCACTCTCATCGGCTTGATTGGCGTCTCTAACTGATTAAGATTCTCTAGGATTCATTGGGATCGATCATCGTCGTCCTCTTCTTTTACAACTTTTACCGTGGGAGGCATGGATTGGTACGTGAATCTCTCATCAGCCACATGTACAAATTCATGGCCATGTCCTTAATTATTTTGTAGGCTCGTTCATACGCATGGAACATGAGGGATCTACCATATGCTTTATCTAGGCTAGATTTAATGTGTCCATCAACACCGTTATAGAAAATTTGTATTTGGAGCCATGCTTGCAGTCCATGATGTTGGCACTTTCTTAGCATCATATTGAATCGTTCCTATGCCTTGTATAATGATTCACCTTCATATTATTTGAAGTTGGCAATTTCTCGCCTTAACTAAATGGTTTGACTAATCGGGAAAAAAATAGTAGTAAATCATTCCTATATTACGATGAACCATTAGAGAATAGAGAGAAAATTAAATAACTAAACTAAATAAACAAGAAAAAAATAAACAAACGAACTAAGTCATTAAACCAATCAGAAAAATTAACTCACTTTAAGGTTTGTAGCTAACTTTAGATTAGGGTTTTATGGTGGATTAGCTATCGATTAACTAATTATTACCTCCTGACCTTTAATTAACTAATTAATAGGTTGATACTCACTTATCTCCCAACCTCACTTTCTCAACTAGGATAAATTATGATTTAATCAATTTGACTTATCTCCTGACCTCGTCTAGCCTATGATAACTTCTTTAGATTGTCATATCCTAGTGGTTTAAGAACAAGTAATTCATACCAACTAACCCCTCTTGAGAAACCCTAAATCCTTTGTTAATCACTTCCTCATCCACTTGTTAATCTCCCCTAAAGGATTTAGCCACTCATGTTATTCATAATCTCAATCTCAATTGAAAAAAATCATATGAAGAACACGATTGATTCGAAAGAGAGAAATGAATTGAATAATCATGGATTGAATATCAAATGGGGAACAGAGTTGGAAAATTGATTGATTGGATTAAAGAATTAAATCAAATGCAAAATAAAATAAATTGAAATACTTGAATAATATAAATAAACTCTTAGATCAAAATTTATTCCAAGAGGAAAAACAACTAAGTTATTGAAAAGTCGAAAGAAATTTAATCTGCTCCTAAACTACTAGGTTTTTGAATACGTCTAGGACAACTTTGTTACATCAAACCCTTAATGTCTTATTTATAGAAGTGTTAACAGCCCAAATTACGTCTTCGAAACGTCCTAGGTCTTTGTATAAAGTTGATTATACAGATGAAAATAACCCCAAAATACTTGGGTAGGAAGTTGACCTGTGTTGCGCTACACCATGTTTATGGCGCGAAACAACACACAAATTATGCCTTGTGTCACTCGTTTTGTGCTTTGACATCTCGAGAAGCTTGGGCATCACTTGACCTTTGCTTCCATATCAATTAGCCCTTTATTTCTTCATCCTACATACTCAATTAAACATAATAGCACAACCTAAGGTCTGTGTCGGTCTATTGGGTCACAACACTTCTAAAATGTGTTAAGAAAAACTTATTTTACAAATATTTAATTCTAAGTCCTAAACACTGAAAACATAATATAAACTATTAAATTACATAGAGAACAAGATCCTTAAGTGTAGAATCGACCCTAATTAACCACTACATTTGACGGCAAGTCACTTATCTCCTGACCTTACTTTCTCAACCAGGAAAAATTACAATTTTCTTAGCAAACTCATCTCTTGACCTCATTTAACCTTTGATTACTTCCTAGGGTTGTCAAGCTTAGGGTTTAAGAACACAAAATTTATACCAATTAATTCTATATGTGTAATGGTATTCTTGTGCAAGTGTACACAGTCGTTCAAGTAATAAGTAAGTAAAATGAGTTATCGTCTTCACAGGGACTATGTATGTTAATCGATTATTTTTAAAATTATAGTTAACAATTTTGATGTAAAAAAACACAATGAAATTAATGGTGATGATTAAATTATCTAGATGCAAAATTGATCCCTAATGTAATTTTAATCTAAGTATGTAAGCTATCTAAATGAATGAATGGATGGACTTTAGCAACAAAAAAAACATAAAATATGTTAGGATAATTATATTAATCAACTCAATTCATTATCATCATGCTTGACAGTGTTTGGAAAATATTTCATGGCAACTCGATCTTTCATGAGTTTGGAAACGAAATTAAGTCCTCTCGGAATCTTTTACTTACTGAAACATGTATTTTATTGATCATATTAAGCTAATGGTTTCTTAGCATTTATGCGAGGTAATAGGGAAATTAATGTTTGAAACAGTTTAATCACAGAAACCTAAAAACTATGAAAGATAATACACCTAACTAAAGATATTATGAAGCTATAATTTAGTCGGGTTTAATGATCCAAATTGAGTATTGCACTTTTTAATTATGTGTCTACTAGCCGTCGTCTAGTTATGATTGCTCAGCTAATCTAAATTCACCCAATCATGTATGAATGAAATACATCTTGATTTTAATTGAAAACATGATCGATTAAGGCACAAACACGTAAAACATGAATCAAATAAATATTATTGAATTAACATAATCATCCTAGCTAAATAGAATTAAGCTATCATTGTTGATAGCAAGATCAATAAACACTTAGCAAATATGTTTAAATTAAACAACAAGGAGGAAAGAATAAACAGTAATTCAATTTAGCAGCCTTTCGAATCTTTCTGACTGAGGTGTTCCTCCAATCTACTCGTTGCTCCTTTGCTAAGGGTTTCTCAAGGTGGCTGGCCAAGAGATGATCTTGAAAAGGGTTTTGTTGGCTAAAAAGGAAGGGGAAATGGAATGGATATGAAAAGAATAAGAAAGAATGAAAAGATGTTATGAAGAGAGAATGATGGATGAGTGATGAGGGATTAAGGGATGCTTTGAAAGGTTAAAGGTGTGTGGTATTTATAGGTGAAGGTAAGGGTAAAGTTTACTAAAAATAGAGTTTGAAAATCCTTTTTTTTCTCTCATGCTTAGTCAGCCACAATTTGTGGAGAAAGAGGTGGTTTGGTTGCTTATTTTGAATTCAAATCCTTGCTATTAATAGCCATGAAGTGGAAGGTTTCAAAGATAAAGTTGGTGTATCGATTTCTAATATTTTTTCGACTGCAGGGACCTCTAATAAAATATCCCATAGCTAACTTTTAGGTAGCCATATGCTTGTGTCGAAATTGGGCTTGACTCCTCCTTGTTGGATGGTTTCTTAGTCATATAATTAATCAGACATGTCCATCATGTAGCAATACTTTTACTGGATCAAATTAACATCCTTATGACCCAGTTTTGTATGGTCTTACCATCTAAACAGATTGGATGTGTGCATGTCCATGCAAAATTTGTATTCATGGTCCCACTGTCAGTGAAAATTATCATATTAATAATTAACATGAAAATAATATAAATTATGCATAAAAAATCCTATAATGAAGCATAATTACGCATACTTCATAAATTTATGTCCAATATTAACATTTAAGCAAAATCCTTTTAATTTATTAACAATTACTCAACATTAATATAATTATTAAGTCAAAAGGTGGTAAAAATATATAGAAAAATGCTATATAATTTTGAGTTTACACATATCCAAACTTAAACCATTACTCGTCCCAAGCAATGAAAAGCAAAAATTTAGATAGAACATTCTTGCAATAAGTTTAAATAACATCATTAAGTAGCATCAACTTTTGGACTTTAGCATACATCAACAAAATTATGCTCACAAACCCTTTTATTTGTAACATCCCAAACCCGGTCTAGACGTCACGACCAGATCTAGTATGTCACAGGGAAAAGGTTGAAAAGAAACTTTGGGGATCTTGATGAAAACCAGAAGTTTGAAACTTTTTATTTCAGGTGATGTTTTGAAAACAGTGGTTTTGCCGCTTAAGAAAAATTTCCAGGTTGGATTAACCGCTTATTTACTATCTATGTTAGCACTTGTGAGAAAACAGATATTTAGGTTGCAGTTATTTAGAAAACCTCTTTTTAACAATTAAGTTTAAGTCGTGAAATAATGTTGTACCAAAGTGAAATTTAAAATGAAAAACCAAATAGCAATTTAGAAAGGCCTTATTACAACAATTAAAATCCCAAATTAAAACGTCTTCAAAAGAAACTAAGTTTACTGAAATTAACAAGCTATGGTCTCCTCGAGTCTCTTCGGCTCCCAAGTCCACGTCTTACTGATCACCTGCAAGATTAAGCAGAGGGGGTGACTCACCAAGACTCAGTGTGTAAGCTTCCCCCTTAGAACATCATAAATGGCCTCAAGCCCACAACAACATATTGGGCCTTAGCCCACTCAAAAATAGCATGTACAAAAATGGATGCAATGTACCCAGCCCAATCCTAGATTTCCATCCTCTACACACCATCCGTTCCAGTCGATCACTCCGTAGGGATTTCTACAATCAACCCTCCATCCGCTACACTCCATATGTGGTACCTAGCCACTCGTGACATAGTCACAAAATATCATATGTGGGGCCAACCCACTTGTGGTACCAAACCACTAGTGACAATCCCGAATAATCATATATGTGGGGCCAACCCACGTGGGGTACCAAACCACTGGGATGACTCACAGAATCATCAATATATGGTACCAAACCACTGGTGGTTCCAAACCACTGAGACTTAGCCACGAATCAAGAATGTGGGGCCAACACACATGTGGTACCAAACCACTAGTGACAGTCTTACACTTCCCCTTTCATATCATATCCAACCCATGCATACAAATGTCAACCGAATGCAACATATTGTCAAATGTATAATATTATCATGGCATACTTTTATTAGCATATACATAAGAAGCAGGATACTTACTTGGCACTTCAGCCATGCCCTTAATGGCATAACGCTTATTCATCTAGCCATTGTGGCTTTTCAGCCCCAAAGAAATTAATAACACATAATAATATTAAAGTGTGTAAATCTTACACACCTGGATACGCACAGCACTATGCTATCTGTGTCGATACTATCACTATCGGAGACTACTGCTATCTGCCTCTTATTTTGCTCAGAAGTTGGCCCACAACCTGGTGGCTAATCCCGAACAGTAGATACCGTGCGCTTCTTGAACTTAGGGGCTAGGACCGCGGGTATAACCCCTCCTTTCGCTTGGCTGACATTTAAGTCCATGAACAACCATGGTCACTAAACCGGATTAAAGCAGCGAAATTGAACAAAAGCAAATAGACACTCAAAGCTAAGTGTCCTTACCTAGATCAACAAATCTACGAGATTAAGAATCTAAATGGACTAGAACCGATTGTCCCTTAACATACTCCAATCGAAATCTAGAAGCCGGAAGAACGCGAAGATAACCCCATACAAATGGCCAAGAGTTAAAGAATACGATTACTGCCTTCGGCACTCCACTAAGAGAAGGGATGATTGAACCAAAATGAAAACACTTACCACAACACTAGAGAAACCGATTGGGAGTGGTGAAGAACAGGTAACGACAATCCACTGGAATGAAAACCGAAAGAAAATGATATGAATGTCAGAGGAATTTGACTCCTTTCAAAGAAAATAAGAGGAGAAGAAGAGTGAGTAGATGTTTAGAGAGATTCAGCTAAACCAAAAAGAACTTACCGAATGCCAAAAATGTTCTGCTCTTGAAAAGAATTTGATGGAGAAGAAAGGTGTTATCTACCAAAGGATATTCGGCTATGATGTTTGAGAGAAAAAAGAAGAAAATGCCAGAGTTTCGGCAGGAGATGAGGCTTCAGAGGGTTTCGGCTTTGGTGTTTATGGTAAAGAAAATGAAATGGGAGTAGAGCGTGGATGGTAATGTGAGTTTGGCCAAGCACAAAAGAAGAAGAAACTATGAAGAGTATTAGGAGGTGTTTCGGCTTTGGTGAATGGGAGAAAAGAAAATGAAAAACAAAAAGTGTAAGAGTGTTTTGGTATTTGAGAGAAAAGCCAAAAATGCATAAAGTGGTATAAATGTTTCGGTTTTGACAAAAAGAGTTGAACAAAGAATGCTCTTGGTTACTCTAGCTAGCCGAAATTCTCAACACCCCTAATGCCATCATCTAACATTCGGCCACCCCCTTAACAACACTAAACTGAACCCACACACACACACACACACTTCCCACATTCAGCCAATCACTCTCCCTCTCTCCTAATCCCATGATTCTCTCCACCGATCACTCTCCACTCTTCATTCAAACTTGTTGACCCTTTCTTCCTCCTTGAATTGCTCTCTTCCTTTCATTCAAATATGTTGACCCATTCAACACTCATCCACCAGAGTCCAAGCTGAGAGCAACTCTCCCTCACCTTGGCGTCAAAAAGAAATCCCTCAAAGGGGATCTACACAGCTCTAACCTACTCCCTGCCAGCTTCTCTGAGGCGTCACCTTCAAGAGCTTTAAGTGGCACCTCCTTGCCACTTCACCAACTAGCTCTTTGTGTCAAAACACACAAACGCCAACCTTTAAGTCCTATCCCATTCAGCTCTCCCCTAAAGTGCCTAAAAAGCAAAATTTTTACTAAGGCTCCAGCATACCCCTAAGTCATTCCTGGACCCCAAAGCACCCTAAACTAGCATGACAAACATAGCATTCACACACAAGCACACAAATGCATAGCCCCTAATTTAGGATGTTACAGTTCTACACCCTTAAAATAATTTCAGCCTCAAAATTACCTGGTCAAAAGAGATGAGGGTATTGCTATCGCATTAATTCGTCGGGTTCCCACGTAACTTCCTTAGAACCGTAATTACGCCATAAAACCTTAACCAACAGAACCATCTTGCTGCGTAATACTCTGACATCACGATCCAAAATTTGAACTGGTTCCTCCTCAAAGGATAGATCAGGCCTCACTTTGATCTCCTCCATGGACACCACGTGAGATGGATCTAAATGATAGCATCTTAGCATCGACACGTGAAACACATCGTGAACCTGACTTAACTCTGCAGGCAACTCGAGTTGATAGGCTACTGGTCCCACACGGTTCACTATTCGATAAGGCCCGATAAACCTGGGGCTTAGCTTACCCTTCCGTCCAAACCTAACCACTTTCTTCCACGGTGATACCTTTAAGAACACCTGGTCACCCACCTCAAACTCTATGTCTTTACGCTTTAGATCAGCATAGGACTTCTGTCTGTTCGAAGCTTCCTTCAATCGAGCCCTAATTAGTTTAACCTTGACTTCCATTTTAGAGACCAATTCTGGACCCAACATCTAACGTTCACCGAACTCTGTCCAACAAGTGGGAGTGCGACACTTTCGACCATACAACACCTCATACGGTGCCATCTGGATACTCGATTGGTAGCTATTATTGTACGTAAATTCCGCCAACGGTAAGAACTCTTCCCAACTACCTCTAAAGTTCATGACACAGCCTCTCAGCATATCCTCCAAGATTTGGATTACCCTTTCTGACTGTCCATCCGACTGCGGATGAAATGCTATACTGAAATCTAACTTTGTGCCAAACGCTTGATGCAATGCCTTCCAAAATCTTGATGTAAAACTAGGGTCTCTGTCCGAAATGATCGACACTGGCACCCCATGCAACCTTACAATCTATTCTATATATACTTTAGATAACTTCTGAAGAGAGTAGTCTACTTGCACCGGTATGAAATGAGTAGACTTCATCAAACAATCAACCACTACCCAAATCGAATCCTTTTTGGTAGGTGTAAGAGGAAGCCCACTAACGAAATCCATTGTGATCCTTTCCCACTTCTCTGCGGAATCTTCACCGACTGCAACAAACCTGAAGGAAACTGATGCTCTACTTTCACCTGCTGACATGTCAAACACTTACTCACATATTCAGTTATTTCTCGCTTCAGACCCGGCCACCAAACTGTTCCCGCAAATCTTGATACATCTTACTTCCTTCAGGATGCATAGCGTATGTGCTGCTATGTGCTTCCTGCAAAATCTTACGCCTTAACTCTGAATCCTTCAGCATGCAAATCCTTCCTTGGAAACACAGAACTCCCTCACTGCCCATATTATAATCCTTTACTTCACCATTTTGAACTTGAAGTAGTCTAGCACTCAAGACCTTATCCAACAATTGCTTCTCTCTGATCTGATCTATCCACGTCAGTTTCACTTGAAGCTCAGCTAACAAACTCCCATCATCATACAAGCTAATATGTACAAACATCGCCCTCAAATAGGAGATTACCCTACGACTCAATGCATCTACTACCACGTTAGCTTTACCCAGATGGTATTCAATTGAACAATCATAATCCTTCAACAACTTGACCCATCGCCTCTGTCTTAAATTCAATTCCTTCTGGGTAAGGAGATACTTTTAGCTCTTATGATCTGTATAAATGATGGACTTCTCCCCATACAGATAATGTCTCTAGATTTTTTGAGCAAAAACCACCACCGCTAACTCCAAGTCGTGTGTGGGATAATTCAACTCATACGGCCTTAACTGTCGAGATGCATACATGACAACCTTTCCTTCTTGCATCAACACACATCTTAAACCTATGTGTGACGCATCACAGTAAACCACGAACTCTTTCTCGGCCTTTGGTTAAATCAATACAGAAGCTTCCGTTAGAATCCTCTTTAGCTTCTCAAAACTTTCCTGCTGCTTATCAGACCAAACAAATGGAACCCCTTTCCATAGCAACTTGGTTAATGGAGTCGCGATCAAGAAGAACCCATCAACAAATCTTCTATAATACCCAGCTAGACCAAGAAAACTTCTGATTTCAGGCATAGACTTAGGTGGTTTCCACTGTAGCACTGCTTTGACCTTCCAAGGATCAACCTTAATCCCCTCAGCAGACATAACATGACCCAAAAAGGTAACCTCTTTTAGCCAAAACTCACACTTACTGAATTTGGTGAACAACTACTTTTCCCTCAAAATTTGTAAGACCACACGAAGATGCGAGTCATGCTCCTCCTCCGATCTGGAATAGACTAAGATATCATCTATGAATACAATGACAAATTGATCCAGATAGGGTTGGAAAACCCGATTCATCATGCCTATAAACACTACTGGTGCATTGGTCAAACCAAATGGCATCACCAGGAATTCGTAATGGCCATAGCGAGTTCGAAATGTCGTCTTATTAATGTCCGCCTCCCTGACCTTAAGCTGATGATACCCTGACAGCAAATCTATCTCTGAAAAGACTGAAGCCCCTTCAGTTGATCAAACAAGTCATCAATCCTTGGCAGCAGGTACTTATTCTTGATGGTCAGCTTATTCAATTGACAGTAGTCAATGCACATACACATCGATCCTTCCTTCTTCTTGACGAATAACACTGGCGCCCCTCAAAGTGATACACTCGATCGGATAAAACCTCGATCCAACAGTTTCTAAATCTGAGCTTTCAACTCCACCAACTCTTTGGGCACCATCCTATATGGGGCAATCGAAATAGGTGCTGTCCCCGGATAAAGATCAATACCAAATTCCACCTCTCGGTCCGGAGGCAAACCCAGAAGGTCTTCTGGAAAAACATCAGAAAACTCCTTCACTGTTCTAACATCCTCCACAGACAAATCCTTGCCCTCCAAGGTACAAACCAAAGCTATAAACACCTCACAGCCCTTCTTCACCATTCGCTCAGCCTTTAAAGTAGATATCACATTAGATAAATAGTTCCTTCTCTCACCTATTACCACCACTTCTTCATCCTCGAGAGTTCTCACTACCATTTGCTTGGCAGCACAATCTAGATTCACTCGATACTTCTCTAGCCAGTCCATGCCTAAGATCAGGTCAAACTCTCCGAACGGTAGTTCCATCAGATCAGCTGGAAAAACCATCTCTTGAACTTCTAGAGGTACACCCCTATAAAGTCTGTTTACCACTATCGATTGTCCTAGTGGGCTAACTACGGTCATCTCTCTAGAGGCAATCTTAGAGTCTATTCCTAGCGTTCCAGATATCCCACTAGCAACATATGAATGTGTTGGCCCTATATCGATCAAGGCAGTATAAGGCAACCCATAAATAGGAAACGTACCGGTTATGACGTCCGGTGCATCTCCCTCTTCTCGACACCTGACTGCATAGACCAGCCCAGGTCTCCTTGCATCACTGCCCCCAACACCTCTGCCTGGTGCTCCACGACCACGCCTGAAACCATTACCTCCTCTGACCGGACCTCGGCCTCTCTGTGGTTGCTTGCCACCTCTACCTAACTAAACATAACCTTGACCCGTTGATTGCGCTTTGCCCCTCTCTTGTGGACAGTCCTTTATACGATGCTCTGTAGACCCACACTTGAAACAGCCTCTATTACCAATCCAACACTCACCAAAATAAAATTTATCATATCGGGTACACCTTGAAGGCCGACTATCAACAGCAGGTCTCACAACACGATTCGACCCCTCAACCCTAGGCCTCTTCTGAAATCGCCCAACTGATTCTGACGAACCAAAATTCCTCTTGTTCCTACCTCTCCAGATTCTGCTTTTTAGACCGCTTCACCTCCTCGGCTATCTTAGCCTTTTCCACAAGAATAATAAATTCCCTCTCTCGCTGTGGGGCTATCAGCACACGCAGATCATCTCTCAACCCATCCTCGGACTGAACATAGCGCTCGTGATCCGTGGCCACAATACCCTGAGCATAACAACTTAACCGCAAGAATTTTACCTCATACTCAGATGCTAACTTACTCTCCTGAACCGGATTTAGGAAAGCCTTACGCTGAGTTACCATATAACTCGACCCTACGTACTTCCCCTGGAATGCAGTTTTAAAGAAATCCCAGGTGATATGCTCAGCCACTGTACTATCCCTAACCGTGAGCCACCACTGATACGCCTCGTTCGTAGGAGAGACACTACCCCTTTCAACTTCTCCTTTACCGTGAAGTCTAGATCATCCATTATGCGCTCACTCGCTTCTAACCAATACTCGGCTGTATTAGGGGCTACACCAGAAACACCCCTAAACATCTCTGCTCTATTGGCTCGGAGTCCCTCGAACATCGATTTTTGAGCTCTTGTACCCATGCCTGCCCCAGTCACTCTCTCCAGAACCCGCAACATTGCTTGCGACACCGCGTCATCCCCTCCTGTTTGGTCCTAAAATTTTGCTTCCACTGCTAGCGGCACTGGTATTTCACTTTCTGATCCATGACCAGACCCTACTGGTTCCGATATAGTAGTCCTACCCCTACCACGACTCGGACTCGTACATTACGTCCATGACCTTGAGTGCTCATGACTAATGTTTGCGATTAATCTGATTAAAAAGTTTTATGAGTTAGTTATTTCTTTCACTTTTTAATACCGAAGAATTTTATGGAAGAATAGTCTCAGGGAGTAGTTTTGCAACACATATCAAAGTTTCAGTGTCTATAATCTGAGTCCCCTAAAGCATACAACCACATTAACAATCGTTCCATGCATACCCTACCATAAATTTTGAAACACTTACCTGGGTGGACTGGGTGCCGTCGGACTCGGATGCCATCCTCCAACCAAACCATTCCTTCCAAAAATCATTTAGACCAACTTAATAAAACATTGTTAAGCCTATTTTTACAGCCCGAGTTTTGTAATCTTGGCTCTGATACCATAATTGTAACATCTCAAATTCGGTCTAGACGTCACAAACATATCTAGTATGTCACAAGGAAAAGGATGAAAAGAAACTTTGGGGATCTTGATGAAAAATAGAAGTTTGAAACTTTTTATTTCAGGTGATGTTTTGAAAATAGTGGTTTCCCGCTTAAGAAAAATTTCCAGGTTGGATTAATCGCTCATTTACTATCTATGTTATCACTTGTGAGAAAACAGATATTTAGGTTACAGTTATTTAGAAAACCTCTTTTTAACAATTAAGTTTAAGTCGTGAAATAATGTTGTATCAAAGTGGAATTTAAAATGAAAAACCAAATTGTAATATCCAAGGTTAGGGGGTTGTGCATATTTTAATTCGTATCTGTGTGTTAATACGCTCTACACGTTGATTGGAAGTGTTTGGGGGTTTCGAGAAACCTTGGGCTTTGGTAGGGGTCATAGGAAAATTTTTGTACTAACCTGAGCTAGGGGAAGCTAGGGGAGCTAAGCCTTAAGGACCTTAGTGTGGGACTTATGACATAAGAAGTGAGGTGGTGGAGTGGCATGGGATGATACTTAAGGTGCAGGGGAGGTTGCGTCAGTAAGGGGTGTCAAGGGGGAGGAGGTTCGAGCTATGAAGATAGCATTTTGTGATGCTTTTTGCGTCAAGGAGGAGGGAGAGTTGGACGGCATTTGGACTCTGGAAAGGATGAGGTATAGATCGGGTTAGAGAGCTTGAAGATTCGGCTAAGTAGGAGGGGAACAAGGGATAAGGGAGAGAGAGAAGCAGTGGCCGAATGTGGGACTCTAAGGGGTGAGAGTTGGTCGGCAGTGGGGCTCTTGGTGATGGTATTTTCAGTCATGTAGCTAGGGGGAGTAGCTGAATTTTGTTAAGGGGTTTGTATGCTTTTCTTTTGTCGAAATTTAGCCCTTCTCTTCTAAGCTTTTACTCTTTTCTTTCCATACACCAACCACACCAAAAACGCCTCTCTTCTTCACTTGTTCACCTTGGTCGAAACTTCAAGAGACCATTAAGGTCACTCTCTTCTCCATTTTTCTTCTTCACTTCACTCGTCCCTAGACCAAAATCTCTCTCAATCCTCTGTTGCTGCAACACCTCTTCAAGTTTCACATTCTCCCTTTTCATCCTTTAGCCAAAATCGATTGCACCTCTACCCCCTGCCGATTTATTCACTAGATCAGAAGCCTATTATCTTTCTCATTTAAATTGATTTCTCTACTTCAGGTGTTTCTTTCCGATTTCTTGGAGTTTAGTGACCATTTGTGTTTTGGTCATTAATTTTTTCGGTAAGAATCTCTTCTTAGTTGATTTCTTTTCCTTATTTTTCCTCTGACTGTTGAAAAGCAAAACTCTAATCTCTTCTGTTCTCTGTGGCCGAATCTACTAGAGCCTGTAGAGGGGGAGATGTCGACACTCATCTTTCATCAAACTTTTAATCGATTTTGAGTATTATGGTAAGAGGGTTCTTTCTAGATGAGTCTCAACTACTTTCCATTAAGATATCAAATCGGGAAGACTAACTTCATTTTCTCTGTTATGGTGAATCCATCAAAAGTGATATCGAGATTTCTGTAGGCTAACGTTAAAGGAGTGGAGATCTTTCGGGAGTTGAGTGATTAAGGTAAGCAGGCAATGTCGTTAGGCCAAAGGCCATTTCATGTGTTCTTTTGGGTTGAGCCAAATCTAACATAAGGTTGTGTAGGAGGATTTCGGTAAGTTCAAGTGCAAATCGTTTAGGCTTTGAGTTTCGGGATCTAGTCGACTGTGTCAAAAAGGTGTGTGATTATTACGCAATTTCCCGAGTAGGCATAAAATATTGTATGTGTTATAATTGTAATGATTAGTGTAGTGGCAATAATGAGATGGATACCCTTAGTGGGAATGTCGATAATCAGGTTAGTGTTAAATGCCGATAAAATTGAGGTTATTGCTATATATATGTGTTGTATGTTTGATTAATATGTTCATGCATTATTTCATCACATCACTATCATATGTTGCATAAGCATTGGGCAGAATTTATATATATGAAAGAAGGACAGGGTGTACATTTATGTATGTGGTTTAGTGATGGCTACGAGCCTCACATGGATTGATGATCGGCTTAGTGCCTCATCATGGTTGGTATCGGCTTTGTGCCATATCGTGGTTGGTGATGGCTATGTGCCTCATCGTGGATTGACGTTGACTACGGTCATGTTGTGGATTATATTATGACTTGATCACGTGGACCAGTGGCTCGACCACTTGGTGGATGGCATGACTTGC
Organism: Gossypium rotundifolium; assembly: GCA_025506655.1. Classification (NCBI taxonomy): domain Eukaryota; kingdom Viridiplantae; phylum Streptophyta; class Magnoliopsida; order Malvales; family Malvaceae; genus Gossypium; species Gossypium rotundifolium. The sequence continues at coordinate 105,539,147 of CP106727.1, read as the reverse complement.
CAAATTGGTGTGTAGAGGTTGGAGGGTCGATTTAGTAATTCCCTAGTGTGTGGTGGTTGGATACGGGGGTGTGTAGAGGATGGACCCTAGGTTGGGTTGGGTGCACTTTGCATTATTTTCTGTTATGAGGATTGGTGTGGTTTTGGGCTAGGCCCATACGTGGAAATCTGTGGACTAATTACACACTGAGTCAGTTGACTCATCCAAATTTTACCAAACAATGCGGTGATTCGTGATGTTTGAAATTTGGGCTTGATGGGATTCGAGATGGCCATGCGACCTTGATTTCCATATTCGAGACATTATTTTTAATTTCTGTTTATTTGGGTTGTTTGATGTAATAAGGCCATTTAACTATTTTGGGTTTTCATTGTGGTTTATGTTAGACTAGACATGGATTAGTTGTTGCAAACAAAGTTTCAAATTGTGACGCTTTTATCACTTAAAAACTTATTTAAGGTTTTTCAAACTGAAATTTTGTACTTACTTGGATTTTCTTAAGAATTCCAAAAAGGACCCATTTTCAATTAACTTCGAACTTCAAATTATTTTTTGAATGAAAGGTCTTCTTACAAAATTGAATCCTGTTTTTAAAACCAAACCATCAGGGATTTAGTTAAGCACTCGTTTTCATGTCGACTTTAAAGTTTATCATCATTTAGCCATTTTCAACCTAAGGTTTTCTCGTATTATTTCGAATTCAACCGTAGAGTTTTGGGTCAGGTTTGGGGTGTTACAAATTGGTATTAGGGCCCAATTTCTACACTCGCCTATGGATTTTTGAAGCCCATAAACGTTTTCATTTTTAGTGGGTCAAAGAAAATTTTCAGGAAAAGGGGTTTTGTAGAGCATGGCACTCGAATAGTCCGGCCTGAAGTCCACCAAGTAAGTACCCTAACCCTTGTGTGATGTGTATGTGGGAGTTATAGGGACGTAGATTAGTAGATTAGGAGTTATTGAACCCTAGGATTAGCTTACTTCAACAAGAATTACATAAAATTTAAAGTCTAACCAAACAAACACAGTGAGTGAGTCATTTGAGTTAAGGGTGTGGTGGTGGTTGTGCGCATGTCTAGGATTGGATTAGGGGAGCTTAGTATTTAAGCGATCTAGTGACTCACCTCCTCCGCTCGAATCCTACTTGTGCATAGTAATGGTTCACCCTAACCAAGAGGACTCAATCACAGGCTAAATTCCATAATTAAAACCCAAAGGGGATCAGTCACCTTGTTTTGTACAACCCTAAAATTAAACCTTGGTTTCAAAATTACCAAAGTACCCTTGATTTGCAAATTGACCAAATTACCCCTAACCTGTACAAATTACCAAAATACCCTCAGTATGGAAAGTTGCCAAAGTACCCCCGAATTAAAAATTTCTAAAATACCATTATTTCGTAAAATCACCTGGAACCATATTTTACAAAATTACCGAAACACCCCTGGCTTGTAAAATTACAAAAATACCCTCAGTTTATAAAGTTACCATATTACCCTTGAATCTTCTTACTAAGTAACCCTAGTTTGCAAAAACATCAAAAAAATCTCTATTTTGTAAAATTTTCAAATACCCTAATTTGGAAAATTACCAAAATACCCTATAGGATAAATTACAAAAATACCCTTGGGTTGGGACGGATGAAAATGTTTGAGTGGTGAATGTGAGTAGTAGGTACTACTGAATGGATGAGATTCCCCGAATTAGGGTAGAGAACTTGAAATGAAAACCCTGAAATGATCGAAAGTGCTACCACTATATTTCTTTACATAAAACTTATTCGTGGGTAATCAGTGGAACAACAACTAATGCATAAAACTTTTAAAGCAGATTAAATCACGAACGTGAACATGAGTTCTAGGGGCGTGGTCGTAATGTCTTGAGGCGTGGTAGTAAGCGAGAATGATTGTGTTGGAACCGGTTGGGTGCAGTCGGGGTTACGAAAATGAAGCACCGCCACCGGCTATAGAGGCAGAATTTCAAGAATAGATAGGAGGAGATGATGCGATGATCATGAGGCTATGCTACAAGTTTTAGAGTGAGTGGCTGGAGCAAGTATGGGGAATAGGGCTCGAAAGTCAATACCTGAGAGACTTAGAGCGAATGGAGCTGAGGTTTTTAGAGGAGTATCGGGAGTAGCTCGAATGTGGCGGAGTATTGGTTAGAGGCAGTCGAAAGGATCATGGATGATTTGGATTTCACTGCTGAGGAAAAGCTAAAGGGTGTTGTTTCGTTGCTCCAGGACGAGGCTTACCAATGGTGGCTCATAGTTAGGGAAGGTACCCCTGCGGACCGAGTGGACTGGGGTTATTTTAAGATCAAATTTAAGGGAAAGTACATAAGAGCTAGTTATGTGGACGCACAGAGGAAGGCGCTCCTCAATTTAGTGCAAGGTGGCAAGTCAGTAGCTGAGTATGAGGCATAATTTCTACGATTGAGCCGGTATGCTCGGGGCATCGTGGCTACTGATTATGAGAGGTGTGTCTAATTCGAAGATGGACTGAGAGATGAGTCATGCAGTGTTGATTGCTCGCATAGAGAGAGGACTTTCTTTGTTCTAGTAGAGAAAGCTCGGATAGCCGAGGAGGTCAAGAGGACTGAGAGACAGAATAGGGATAGAGATAAAAATCAAAATAAGAGGAGTTTTGGGCCGTCAGCATCATTTGGGGGTTTCTAGAAAAGACCAAGGGTTGAGAATTTTGTTCGTGCACCGGTACCAGTTACATCGGGAATCAGAGTCGTCCATGTGTTAAATGTGGGAGAGCTCATGCAGGAGAGTGCTGGGGACAGGATAAGGAATGTTTTCGGTGTGGGTCTAAGGCTCATTTGGCTAGGAATTATCCTCAGGAGATGGAAAGGGCTCGGACGATGGGCGAGGATATGTGCGACCAGCGAGAGGTGGTCGGTGGTGATGAGGGGTCGTGGTTTGAACCATGGAGGGAATGGTTTCGACCGAGGTCGTGGAGCACCCGACTGGGGGTTCAGGTGTGAGACAACCAGGATTGGTTTATGCGGCCAGACGTCGCGAGGAGGGGGATGCACCAGATGTAATCACGGGTACGTTCCTTATTGCTAGATTACCCTTTTATTACTTTAATAGACATCGGGTCAACTCATTCTTATATTGCTAGTGAAGTATCTGGAACTCTGAATGTAAACTTTGAGAATGTACTTAGGAAGATGACTGTACTTAGTCCCTTAGGGCAGTCAGTAATAGTAGACAAACTCTTTAAGGAGGTGCCTTTAGAGGTTCAAGAAGTGAAGTTTCTGGTTGATTTAATGGAACTACCATTCGGGGAGTTTGACCTAATATTAGGCATGGATTGGCTGGTGAGGTATCATGCGAATCTGGACTGTGTTGCTAAGCGCATGTCGTTGAAAACTTTCGATGACAAAGAGATTGTAGTGATAGGGGAATAGAGAAATTACTTGGCGAATGTAGTGTCTGCTCTTAAGGCAGAGAACATGGTGAGGAAGGGATGTGTGGCTTTTTGATGCTTGTTAGTACCTTAGAGGCTAAAGGAACAGTGGTAGGTGAGGTCCGGACAGTGAAAGAGTTTAGGGATGTTTTTAGGAGGAAGCTAGGGGTTGCCTCGGATCGCGAGGTGGAATTTGGGATTGATTTGTTGCGGTGCTGGCGCGGATCTATCGCTCCGTCATGAATGGCACCAAAGGAGTTGGTTGAGCTCAAGGCTCGAGATCCGGGAGTTGCTTGATCGTGGGTTTATCCAGGCCAGTGTGTCTCCATGGGGAGCACCGGTCTTATTCGTAAAGAAGAAAGACGGGTCTATGCAGATGTGCATAGACTACCGACAGCTGAATAAGCTAATGATCAAAAACAAGTACCCGCTGCCGAGGATAGACGACTTGTTTGATCATCTTAAGGGGGATGCAGTGTTTTCGAAAATAGATCTAAGGTCGAGATACCACTAACTCAAGGTGAAGGAAGCGGATATCCATAAAATAACTTTTTGGACTCGATACGGGCATTATGAATTCCTAGTGATGCTGTTCGGGTTGACAAACGCCCTAGCTACATTCATGGATATGATGAATCGGGTTTTCCAACCCTACCTGGATCGATTCCTCATTGTGTTCATAGACGACATCCTGGTGTATTCCAAGTCTGAGGAGGAACATGATGAGCATCTCCGGGTGGTGTTGCAAGTGTTAAGGGAGAAGAAGTTGTATGCCAAATTCAGCAAGTGTAAATTCTGGCTGAGGGAGGTTGCTTTTCTAGGTCATGTGGTGTCTGCGGAAGGGATAAGGGTAGATCCTAGGAAGATTAAGGCGGTGTTAGATTGGAAACCACCTAGGTCAGTGGCAGAGGTCTGCAGTTTCTTGGGATTAATAGGCTACTACAGGAGATTTGTAGAAGGGTTCTCGTCTATAGCAGCACCTTTGACGAAATTGTTGAGAAAGGAGGTACGTTTCGTGTGGACGGACAAGTAGCAGGAAATTTTTGAGAGATTGAAGAAGGTTTTAACTGAAGCTCCAGTTTTAATTCAGCTTGAGGTGGGAAAGGACTATGTGGTGTATTGTGATACTTTTCATACGGGATTGGGATGCGTTCTGATGCAAGAAGGGAAGGTTGTTGCCTATGCGTCTCGGCAGTTAATGCCTCATGAGGTTAATTCCCCGACGCATGATTTGGAGTTGGCTGCTGTGGTTTTTGCGCTAAAGGTGTGGAGGCACTACTTATATGGAGAGAAGTCAGAGATCTACACGGACCACAATAGTTTTAAGTATCTGTTGACCCAGAAAGAGCTGAATCTGAGACAGCGAAGGTGGGTGAAGTTGTTGAAAGATTATGATTGTTCTATAGAGTATCACCCGGGCAAAGCAAATGTGGTGGCAGATGCCCTAAGTCGAAAGATGGTATCATATCTGAGGGCGATGTTTGCACATCTCAGTCTGTATGACGACAAAAGTTTTCTAGTAGAGTTACAAGTAAAGCCAACATGGTTGAGTTAGTTGAAAGAAAGACAGTTGGTAGACGATGATCTAAGTGCTAAGCTATGACAAGTTTAGGATGGGGAGTTGGTAGACTATAGTTTGAACAGCGATGGAGTGTTATGTTTTCGAGGTAGGGTATGTATCTTAGAGATGGGGAGATTAAGCGAAGATTCTTGAGAATCGCATAGTAGCCCATATGCTATGCATCTGGAGAAAGCAAGTTATCTGAGAGATCTACGGGATCGGTTTTGGTGGCTTGGTCTTAAGTGGGAAATTCTGAGTTTGTAGAGAAGTGCTTAGCGTGTCGGTGGTCAAGGTGAACACGGTACCTTGAGGTTACTTGATCGATAAAGATTTCGCGATGGAAGTGGGAGAGAATCACCATGGATTAGTTAGTGGGCTTCCTCACGCCTACTAAGAAAGACTCGGTATGGGTGGTAGTCGATCGTTGACAAAGTCTCGCACATTTCATCCCGGTCTTGGTTGATTATTCTTTGCGAAGTTGGCGGCTGTATGTGGCAGAAATTGTGAGACTGTATGGAGTGCCGGTGTCGATTATCTTGGATAGGGACCCGAGGTTTACGTCTCGATTTTGGAAGGCACTTCATCAGGCATTAGGCACTAGGTTAGACTTCAGTACGGCATTTCATCCACAGTTGGACGGCCAGTCTGAGCGAGTAATCCAAGTATTAGAGGATATGTTGAGGGGATGTGTGATAGATTTCAGAGGAAGCTGGGAGGAATTCTTGCCTTTAGTGGAGTTTGCATACAACAACAGCTATCAAGCGAGTATTCAAATGGCGCCGTATGAAGCGCTGTATAGACGGAAGTGTCACACACCTTCATGTTGGACAGAATTGGGGGAATGTCAGGTGTTGGGTCCGGAGATTGTAGTAGAATCTGAAGAAAAAGTTAAAGTAATTCGGGCACGGTTGAAGGAGGCATCTGATAGGAAAAAGTCCTACGCAGATCTTAAGAGGAAGGAGATAGAGTTTGCAGTAGGTGACTATGTGTTTTTAAAGGTTTCACCGTGGAAGAAGGTAATGAGATTTGGTCACAAGGGAAAGCTGAGTCCCAGGTTTATAGGGCCTTATCGGGTTTTGAAATTGGTTGGACCAGTGGCATATCAATTAGAGTTGCTTTCGGAATTAAAGCAGTTGCACGATGTGTTCCATGTCTCGATGCTACGTCGTTACCGATCGGATCCATCTCACGTGGTTCCAGTTGAAGAAGTGGAGTTGAGACCAGACTTGTCCTACGAGGAAGAACCAATTCAGATTTTGGCGCGGGATGTGAAAGTCTTGTGTAGGAAATCAGTTCCTCTAGTTAAGGTGTTATGGCATAACCATGGATTGGAGGAAGCTTCATGGGAGCCAGAGGAAGGAATGCGGCAGTAATACCCACACTTATTTTGATCAGGTAATTTTGAGGCCGAAATTATTTTTAAGGGGGTAGAACGGTAATATCCAAGGTTTGGGGGTTGTGCATATTTTAATTCGTATCAATGTGTTAATACACTCTGCACGTTGATTGGAAGTGTTTGGGGGTTTCGAGAAACCTTGGGCTTTGGTAGGGGTCATAGGAAAATTTTTGTACTAACCTGAGCTAGGGGAAGCTAGGGGAGCTAAGCCTTAAGGACCTTAGTGTGGGACTTATGACGCAAGGAGTGAGGTGGTGGAGTGGCATGGGACGCTATTTAAGGTGCAGGGGAGGTTGTGTCAGCAAGAGGTGTCAAGGGGGAGGAGGTTCGAGCTGTGAGGATAGCATTTTGTGATGCTTTTTTGTGTCAAGGAGGAGGGAGAGTTGGATGACATTTGGTCTCTGGAAAGGATGAGGTATAGATCGGGTTAGAGAGCTTGAAGATTCGGCTAAGTAGGAGGGGAACAAGGGATAAGGGAGAGAGAGAAGCAGTGACCGAATGTGGGACTCTAAGGGGTGAGAGTTGGTCAGCAGTGGGGCTCTTGGTGATGGCATTTTTGATCATGTAGCCATGGGGGAGTAGCCTAATTTTGTTAAGGGGTTTGTGTGCTTTTCTTTTGCCAAAATTTAGCCCTTCTCTTATAAGCTTTTACTCTTTTCTTTCCATACACTAACCACACCAAAAACGCCTCTCTTCTTCACTTGTTCACCTTGGCCAAAATTTTAAGAGACCATTAAGGTCACTCTCTTCTCCATTTTTCTTCTTCACTTCACTCGTCCCTAGACCAAAATCTCTCTCAATCCTCTGTTGCCGCAACACCTCTTCAAGTTTCACATTCTCCCTTTTCATCCTTTAGCCAAAACTGATTGCACCTCTACCCCCTGCTGATTTATTCACTAGATCAGCAGCCTATTATCTTTCTCATTTAAACTGATTTCTCTACATCTGGTGTTTCGTACCGATTTCTTGGAGTTTAGTGACCATTTGCGTTTTGGTATTATTTTTTTCGGAAAGAATCTCTTTTCAGTTGATTTCTTTTCCTTATTTTTCCTCTGACTGTTGAAAAGCAAAATTCTAATCTCTTCTGTTCTCTGTGGCCGAATCTACTAGAGCCTGTAGAGGGGGAGGTGTCGACACTCATCTTCCATCAAACTTCCAATCGGTTTTGAGTATTGTGGTAAGAGGGTTCTTTCTAGATGAGTCTCAACTATTTTCCATTAAGATATCAAATCGGGAAGACTAACTTCATTTTCTCTGTTATGGCCAAATCCATGAAAAGTGATATCGAGATTTCTGTAGGCTAACGTTAAAGAAGTGGAGATCTTTTGGGATTTGAGTGATCAAGGTAAGCAGGGAATGTCGTTAGGTTAAAGGCCATTTCATGTGTTCTTTTGGGTTGAGCCGAACCTAACATAAGGTTGTGTAGGAGGATTTCGGCAAGTTCAAGTGCAAATCATTTAGGCTTTGGGTTTCGGGATCTAGTCGACTGTGTCAAAAAGGTGTGTGATTATTACGCAATTTCCTGAGTGGGCATAAAATATTGTATGTGTTATAAGTGTGATGATTAGTGCAGTGGCAATAATGAGATGGATACCCTTAGTGGGTATGTCGATAATCAGGTCAGTGTTAAACGCCGATAAAATTGAGGTTATTGCTGTATATATGTGTTGTATGTTTGATTAATATGTTCATGCATTATTTCATCACATCACTATCGTATGTTGCATAAGCATTGGGCGGGATTTGTATATATGAAAGAAGGACAGGGCGTATATTTATGTACGTGGTTTAGTGATGGCTACGAGCCTTACATGGATGGATGATCGGCTCAGTGCCTCATCATGGTCGGTATCGGCTTTGTGCCATATCGTGGTTGGTGATGGCTATGTGCCTCATCGTGGATTAACGTTGACTACGGTCACGTTGTGGATTATATTGTGACTTGATCACATGGACCAGTGGCTCGACCACTTAGTGGATGGCATGACTTGCCGAATTGGTGTGTAGAGGTTGGAGGGTCAATTTAGTAATCCCCTGGTGTGTGGTGGTTGGATACGGGGGTGTGTAGAGGATGGACCCTAGGCTGGGTTGGGTGCACTTTGCATTATTTTCTGTTATGAGGATTGGTGTGGTTTTGGGCTAGGCCCATACGTGGAAATCTGTGGACTAATTACACACTGAGTCAGTTGACTCACCCAAATTTTTACCAAAAAAATGAAGGTGATTCGTGATGTTTGGACCGGGCTTGGATGGGATTCGAGATGGCCATGCAGACGCAGTTTCCATATTCAGAGACATTGTTTTTAATTTCAGTTTATTTGGGTTGTTTGATGTAGTAAGGCCATTTAACTATTTTGGGTTTTCATTGTGGTTTATGTTAGACTAGAGATGGATTAGTTGTTGCAAACAAAGTTTCAAATTGTGACGCTTTTATCACTTAAAAACTTATTTAAGGTTTTTCAAACTGAAATTCTTGTACTTACTCGGATTTTCTTAAGAATTCCAAAAAGGACCCATTTTTAATTAACTTCGAACTTTAAATTATTTTTCGAATGAAAGGTCTTCATACGAAATTGAATCCTGCTTTTAAAACCAAACCATCAGGGATTTAGTTAAGCACTCGTTTTCATGTCGACTTTAAAGTTTATCATCATTTAGCCGTTTTCAACCTAAGGTTTTCTCGTAGCATTCCAAATTTGACCGTAGAGTTTTGGGCCGGGTTTGGGGTGTTACACAAATAGAAATTTGGAAAGGCCTTATTACAACAATTAAAATCCCAAATTAAAACATCTTAAAAAGAAACTAAGTTTACTGAAATTAACAAGCTATGGCCTCCTCGAGTATCTTTGGCTCCCAAGTCCACCTCTTACTGATCACCTGTAAGACTAAATAGAGGGGGTGAGTCACCAAGACTCAGTGTGTAAGCTTCCCCCTTAGAACATCATAAATGGCCTAAAGCCCACAACCACATATTGGGCCTTAGCCCACTCAAAAATAGCATATACAAAAATGGATGCAATGTACCCGGCCCAATCCTAGATTTCCATCCTCTACACATCACCCGTACCAGCCGATCACTCCGTAGGGATTTCTACAATCAACCCTCCATCCGCTACACTCCATATGTGGCACCTAGCCACTGGTGACATAGTCACAAAATATCATATGTGGGGCCAACCCACTGTGGTACCAAACCACTGGGACGAGTCATGAAATCATCAATATGTGGTACCAAACCACTGGTGGTTCCAAACCACTGAGACTTAGTCACAAATCAAGAATATGGGGCCAACCCACGTGTGGTACCAAACCACTAGTGACAGTCTTACACTTCCCCTTTCATATCATATCCAATCCATGCATACAAATGTCAACCGAATGCAACATACTTTCAAATGCATAATATTATCATGGCATACTTTTATTAGCATATACATAAACAACAGGATACTTACCTGGTACTTCAGCCATGCCCTTAATGGCATAACGCTTATTCATCTAGCCATTGTGGCTTTTCAGCCCCAAAGAAATTAATAACACATATAATAATATTAAAGTGTGTAAATCTTACACACCTGGATACGCACAGCACTATGCTATCTATGTCGATACTATCACTATCGGAGACTACTGCTATCTGCCTCTTATTCTACTCAGAAGCTGGCCCACAACCTGGTGGCCAATCCCGAATAGCAGATAGTGCGCTTCTTAAACTTAGGGGCTAGGACCGTGGGTCCAACCCCTCCTTTCGCTTGGCTGACATTTGAGTCCATGAACAACCTTGGTCACTAAACCAGATTAAAGCAGCGAAATTGAATAAAAGCGAATAGACATTGAAAGCTAAGGGTCCTTACCTAGATCGACAAATCTCGGAGATTATGAATCTAAATGGACTAGAATCGGTTGTCCCTTAACATACTCCAATCGAAATCCATAAGCCGGAAGAACGCGAAGATAACCGCCTACAAATGGCCATGAGTTAAAGAATACGATTACTACCTTCAGCACTCCACCAAGAGAAGAGATGATTGAACCAAAATGAAAACACTTACCATAACACTACAGAAACCGATTGGGAGTGGTGAAGAACAGGTAACGACAATCCACTGGAATGAAAACCAAAAGAAAAGATATGAATGTCAGAGGAATTTGGCTTCCTTTCAAAGAAAATAAGAGGAGAAAAAGAGTGAGTAGATGTTTAGAGAGATTCGACTAAACCAAAAAAAACTTATTGAATGCCAAAAATGTTCTGCTATTGAAAAGAATAAGATGGAGAAGAAAGGTGCTATCTACCAAAGGATATTCGGCTATGATGTTTGAGAGAAAAGAGAAGAAAATGCCAGAGTTTCGGTAGGAGATGAGGCTTCAGAGGGTTTCAGCTTTGGTGTTTATGGCAAAGAAAATGAAATGGGAGTAGAGAGTGGATGGTAATGTGAGTTTCAGCCAAGCACAAAACAAGAAGAAAATACGAAGAGTATTGGGAGGTGTTTCAGCTTTGGTGAATGGGAGAAAAGAAAATGCAAAACAAAAAGTGTGAGAGTGTTTTAGTATTTGAGAGAAAAGCCAAAAATGCACAAAGTGGTATAAATGTTTCGGTTTTGACAAAAAAGAGTTGAACAAAGAATGCTCTTGGTTTCTCTAGCTAGCCAAAATTCTCAACACCCCTAATGCCATCATATAACATTCAGCCACCCCCTTAACAACACTAAACTGAACCCACCCATACACACACACTTCCCACATTTGGCCAATCACTCTCCCTCTCTCCCAATCTCATGATTCTCTCCACCGATCACTCTCCACTCTCTATTCAAACTTGTTAACCCCTTCTTCCTCCTTGAATTGATCTCTTCATTTCATTCAAATGTGTTGACCCATTCAATACTCATCCACCAGAGTCCAAGCTGAGAGCAACTCTCCCCCACCTTGGCGTCAAAAAGAAATCCCTCAAAGGGGACTTACGTAGCTCGAACCTGCTCCCTGTCAGCTTCCCTGAGGCGTTACCTTCCAGAGCTTTAAGTTGTGCCTCCTTACGACTTAACCAAGTAGCTCCTTGTATAATAACACACAAACACCAACCCTTAAGTCCTATCTCATTCAACTCTCCCCTAAAGTGCCCAAAAAGTAAAATTTTTACTAAGGCTCCGGCTTACTCCTAAGTCATTCCTGAACCCTAAAGCACCCTAAAATAGCATGAAAAACATAGCATTCACACACAAACATACAAATGCATAGCCCCTAATTTAGGATGTTACGTTATTGATAAGTTGCTCATATGCAAACATTATTTCAAAACTTTATTCTAAGTGCGAAAAAATACTAGGATAAGTCATAGAGTGCATGCTTTTCAAGATCATACATACCATTCACTATTTAATCAAAGTCTCCTGATCAATCAAACAAAACAATCACAAGGTTTAATTAATGGTCCTCATATGTTGAACTTAGTGATTCCTTTCCACTAATGTAGTCGGCACAATCATCCAAATCAATAGGTATTTTGTATGGTTGTAATGGGGCTAGTCTCAAGGTAGGGATAAAATAGAAGTGAATTTTTAGGTTCAATAATCTTAACCCTAGTTTTGCCGTATATCTTTTTGAGGTACATCCTTCCTACTAACGAGTTTTACCACCCCCAAACTTAATTTGAAGCTTTATTCCCAACAAGATTTCTCAATGTCTTGAGTATTTATTTTGCTCTTTTTGCTTTGATATTTGAGTAGAGCTTTTTTTATTTACGAAAAACATGTAACACCCCAAAATTGGGCCTAGGAGGATTGCCTATTGGGCCTTGAGTGTAGAAGCGTTTTAAAATTTTTGAGAATATGAGAACTGTATTATTGCAAGTTGGACCTATTAGGTAAGCGATTTTGAAAGGTTACGGGGTTTCTATGAAGTCCCGGGTTCAAGTTAGGTCATAGGAAAAAATTTTCTCTTTTGGGCACTTTAGGGGAGATAACTGTTGGAAGCAAGGCTTAAGGGAATTTGTAGGTGTCTTGCTAACACAAATGGCCACATGATGGAGTGGTGGTGGTGTCAGTATGGAAGCAAGGTGGGATAGGGCTCGAATCCCACAAGCAGTATATGTGGGTTTTTATTTTATGCTATGGAAGAAGAAGAGGTGGAATTGGATTAGAACTCTGTAGGAGAGAGAGAAGACATGGCCAAATGGTTTGAATGGGAGGTGGAGAGTAACTGTAGGAGAGAAAGGTTGAGAAAATCAAGGAAGGGGAGTGTGGGGGGAGTTGGCCGAATGTGGGGAATTGTTTTGGTGGAATTTTGGCCAAAGTGGTCACTTGAGTGTGCATATTTGGCCTTGAGAAGGGAAGTGCCAATTTTTCAAGTTCGCTTTTGTGTGAATTTTGCTTGCATTTTGACGATAACATTTGGGGTCTTTTGTTTTCAATTTTCTTTTGCCGAAAACTTAGCCTCTCTTCTCCCATTCTTCTCTCATTTCAAACATTTTCTTTTTACTGGTTAATAGCCTAAGAAGTGGTAGGCCGAAACTCTTTTTGCTCATCCTTCCTTGTCCATCTATTTCCTTCTTCTTTTTCACTCATCTCCTTCCCTTGTTTTCTCCATAGCCGAATATCTACTCTTTTTACCCTTGTGCGGCAGCTAGCTTCCTTTTCTCTTCATCAATTATGCTGCAGGGGGTGAAAATCGAGAAGTGTAGCTCTTGTGTTTGGTAACTTTGTTTCCATTCGTTTCCTTCTTTAACAACCATATGTTCCTTCTTTCACTCTAAGGATAAAAGTGCATTTTTTTCTGTGTTGGCCATTGTCGAATTGGAGATTGTTATAAGGCAAAAGGGGAGCAAGTAGTGGTGGTAATCAAATCTCGTTTGTGGACTCACTATTCTAGGAGGGTAAGGGTGTTGTCATTTTACTGGGCTTGGCCGAGTGTGCCTTGTGTTGTACTGGGCAATATGTAGATTCAGTCACACTCATGGGTGTCTTTTAGTGCAGGGTTTTGTTAAGGATGGAAGCAAATCAATCGTGCCTAGTAATTGGGGTGTTTAAGGCCATCTACGCAAACAAGGTATGATAAAAGTTTTAGGGTTAGTTTCTTAGGTGATTAAACTTTAAACAACAGTTGGCTAACAAGGAATCTAATGATCTGTAGGGTTGTTACGAAGGGGTAATCGAGTGTCTCGCTAAAAGTGTGTAATCTCACACCCTTCTGGATGAATGCTTGCAATGTTCTGTGAATCGGCCGAAAGCCAAAAAGCTGAAAAGCCAGAAAACTGACAATTGTGACCACTCAAGCGTGCGAGCGGTCATAGTGGTAAATCGAAACACGAATAATGAGATAAACCGTTGAGAATGTCGCGAGGACTCTCGTGAAACTGAGTCTGTAGTAGGCATAATTGAGCCGAAACGGGCCCAAGGGGCCCAATGGGCTATCCGACCCACATAGACAAAATTGATGGAAAACTGTTAAAGGATAGGTGCAGTTGCGAAATCTGGAAATCTAAGACCAAAACTATGGTTATGGGCCATACGAGCGTGTGGGCCCGTTTGGGCCTGAAATGGATTTTAGGCCCAATAGTTTCATGGAGACCCAAAAAGGGTCCTGTGTCGCTTGAGGTGACAGTAGGCCTTCGAAAAGGCCGTTAAATGCGAAATTACTAAATACCCCTGGAGGGTAAATTACCGAAATACCCCTAGAGGGTAAATTATCGAAAAACCCCTGGAGGGTAAATGACTGTTTTACCCTTGACTATGGTTGGTTATCATGTATATGCTTTATTTACACTTTTATATGTACGTTGCATTGCATTTATGATATGTTGCATGGGGTGGGATTGATGATCGGAGGAACTATATTTTGGTGGCTTTGCCACATTCTATCTGGTGGCTATGACACGTATATTATGTTATTCTGGTGGCTCTGCCACAAATTCTATAATTAGCAACTTGTCTGCCATATTGTTGTGTAGGGCTCGATGGGTTGACTTGGTCCCTGTAGGTGTGTAGGGCTGGTACGAGGGTGTGTAGTGGATGGATTGTTGGGTTGGGCTGTATACTCTGTTTGCATTATCAAGTTTATAGGGCTAAGGCCCAGATTGTTACCAAATGGGACTTCGGCCTAGACTGCCTCTGTATGGACTTCGGCCCAGTCTGCTTTTCTATGGGCTCGGGCCCAATTAATGACCGACCAGGGGATTACACACTGAGTTCTTGTAACTCACCCCTTTTGCTGTAACCTTGCAGTTGATCCCCAGCATTGAGGATTTGGAGCTGTGGAGGACTCTAAGGTGGCCATACGTCAGAGTATTTCTCTCGAACTTTAGTAAATTACGATTTTGCTTCATTTTAAGATTAATTTAATTTAGGTTTTTTTTTTTTTGTAATAAGGCCATTGGACTTGATTTTTTTTTTAACTTTCATTTTAGTTATATTCAAACTATACATAACTAAACTCTGGGTTTTCTTAAAAGTTAATAACTGTTTTCGAAATGACATGTTTTCGCAAATTACTGAATCTAATTTCTGCTATAAACAAAGTTTTCGAAAATAACAATAATAACGTTTTTACAAGGAAACCATAAAAGCAAATCCTAACTTCACAAACAACAAAGCTCGGAGTTTCAAAATGAATACGAAGTTTTTAAATGAACACGCAGTTTTTAAACAACCCTTTTATGTGACATGCTAGATTCGGTCGTAACGTCTAGGCCGGGTTTGGGGTGTTACAGAACATGTACATATTTTTGAAATTTTCTTCAATATTTGCTTACCAAGACAAATATTGTTAAGATAGGTGCAAAAATAAGATAAAATTTTAAAAATATGGTAGCATGGCATATGATGTAGGTACATAGCAAAAATAGGCTCAAAGGCTCAAATTAAGGTTACAAGGGTCAAACTCATATGGTAGGCTTGAAAGACTCAAACGATCCAAAGAAAATGTGCCTAAATTATGTTTAGATTCTTATGCCTCCTAAGATTTCTCCTCAAGATAGTTACTAAGTCAATTCTAAGAACTTAAACCTTTATGCATGTCTATTTCTAAGGAAATTCAATTTTCATGGCAAAAGGCTGCATAAGACCTAAGAACATACAAGCACTCCATAACTCAAGATAACATAAAAAAAACTCAGATAAAATTAGAAATCATACTTGTATGTGAGCTAACTTATGAACAAAAATTTTCACTGAGCATCATTTTATTCAGCATACTTATGTGTAATCATTGAAACATACTTAAGAAAAAAAATTAAAATTCATGCAAATATTGCCTTACCCCCACCTTAAAAAGAAGCAATGTCCTCATTGTGTAAGCAAAGTAATGAATGAGAACTAAACACTAGGTAGGATAGCAAGGAAGAGAGGTGATTCATGAAGATTGCTTAAGTACCAAGTCTTCCTCAACAATCCAATCCTAGACATGTTCATTCACATTACCACACTACTTAGCTTTTTATTAGAGAGGAGGCATTGAGCTAAATTTATTCATGCTTGCAATTTTTTAATTATGCGAAAGAAAAATACTAACTAAGAAGATAAATATAAATACTTAAGAAAAGAAATTTCCCCCTTTTTATTAATTTGTGTCATCCCATTTTTTTTCGAAATTGCTGCAGTGTAAACAAATGATGCTGCGACGAAGGAAAGGGGTAGCAAGTGTTGGATAATTTTGTCCTTATCACTGTTCTAGGCCTAGAGCCCAAAACTACAAGATTTTTATTACCCGCATTGAAATAAAGCTTAATAGAAATAAACTGATTAAACATTTGGACAACTTGACCTTCTTATGGAACATAAAAATAAAAATAAAAATAAAATTGGAAATAAAAATTAAAATTAAAATTAAAATTGAAGTGAAAATGAAAATTTTCTTTTGGGCTACTTAGAAATTTTTTTCTCGAAAAATTACATCAAATTAAATTCATAGGAAAGGTTGGAGGGTAAAAAATAGCCCCGCTTAAGTTCCAATCTCCTTAGACACGATTAATTTGAAGTACTAATTCAAGAAAAATAATTTATAAGCAAGTTGTTTATTCAAATGAGAGAGAAAAAAGTGAAAATAAATTAACGATAGATAGAGGGAAGAGGACTCCCTTAATGTTATTGATGATTGTCACTGACAAAGGCAATGTCGAACGATCATTTATCATACCAACTGTATCCATCTAGAAAGAAGAAGTAATGTTGCCCAGCAATTATATTTAATATTTTCTCGAAAAATAGTAGTAGGAAATGGTCTTTCTGTTTTAGTTTGCTCGACTTTCTATCATTCATACAAATCTGCCTACCCGTGATTGTCGTTAATGAAATCAACTCATTTTGCGTTATAATTTCTTTCTCTGGTACAAGTCCCACCCACTGGATGTCATAGATGGGATCCATGATCCTTTCTTTTAACCATTGAGACTCGAGTTTCCCAGGATCAAATACTCGAGAATGAATCAAACTCTTCTGTCCCTTGACAGATCCCTTTTTAGTATTTGCAATAGTCCACTTGATTCCTTTCTCGAGCCTTTTCAAAATAGTGAAGTCTAACTTGGATGGATCTTCTCTTGATGGGTTGGGTTGCTTGTGCTCATGTGATGATAGGTCTAATGAATCGAACTAAAATTTTGAATTGAATTCTTCCAAGTTAGCTTCCAAACATGTATCATCCTCATCTTGATGTGAATAGTCAGATGAAATACCTTCCAATGGATCATTGTATTCTAATTTTACAGGAACCAACGAATCTTCCTTGGAGATAGTAAAACAATCTTTAACCGTATCAGGAGATCATAGGGCCTTGAGTACATTAAAGGTCACTTGTTCATCTTGAACTTGCATGGTGGGTTCACCTTTCTGTACATCTATTCTCGTCTTGTCAGTTTCCAGGAAAGGCCTTCCTAGGATGATTGATACTTCTTTATCTGCTTCAAAATCTAAGATAATAAAGTCAGCAGGAAATATGAATTTATCAACACGTACCAAGACATCCTCGATCTTTCCTTCTGGGTATGCAAAAGATTGATCTGCCAATTAGAGTGTAATTGTAGTCACTCTGGCCTTAACAATACCTTATCATCTAAACACAGTCATAGGCATTAAGTTGATACTTGATCGCAAATCTCTCAAAGCCTTACCACAATAGGATTTTCCAATATTGCAAGGTATGGTGAAACTTCCTAGATCCTTCAACTTAGGAGGCAACTTATTCTGAAAAAATAGGCTATATTCTATAATCAGGGTTATAGTTTCAAGTTCCCCAAAC
Source organism: Gossypium rotundifolium (assembly GCA_025506655.1). Lineage (NCBI taxonomy): Eukaryota > Viridiplantae > Streptophyta > Magnoliopsida > Malvales > Malvaceae > Gossypium > Gossypium rotundifolium. The sequence goes on along the minus strand of CP106727.1, from coordinate 105,521,551 downwards.
CTTTTCTTCTTAGATAGAAATTCCTTTATAGCTTTCATAGTTTGACATTTGCTCCAAAACTTCTACCAGCGGGATGTTGATACGTAGTTAAAAGTTTGAGGTATCTTCGACACGTATGATCTCAATCGAGACAAAGACCGATGGATTGAGTTAAAGGACTACGATCGCTCCATCGAATATCATCAAGGTAAGGCTAACGTGGTGGTCGACGTTGGTGAGCTTCTAAGGTCGTGGCGGACTTAAGAGCAATGTTTGCTCATTGAGCCTATATGACAATGGAAGCCTTTTGGCAGAACTTCAAGTTAAGCCAACATGGATCGAGGAGATTAAGAACAAACAGTTAGTGGATGAAGGCTTAAATGCGAAGAGAATGCAAGTTCAGGATGGTGGTTTAGAAGGGTATAGTTTGATTGGTGATGGTGTGTTATGTTTTCAAGGATGGCCCTGTATGCCAAAGGACATGGAGTTGAGGCGAAGATTCTCCATGATGCTCATAGTAGCCCATACGCTATGCATCCCGGAGGTAGCAAGATGTATGGAGACCTACGAAACAGCTCGTGGCGGGTTGAAGCGTGAGATAACGAAATTAAATAGGGAAGTGTTTGACGTGTCGGTGAGTTAAGGTCGAACACCGGTTACCATCGGGGCTACTTCAACGGTAAAGATTCCTCAATGGAAATGGGAGAGGATCACTATGGATTTCGTCGATTGGTCTACCCTTATGCCCAAAGAAGAAAGATGCGTTTGGGTAATTGTAGACCGTCGACTAAATCACTCACTTCATCTGGGTGAGAATGGACTACTCACTCGAAGCTAGCAAAGTTGTATGTGGTGAGATAGTCGATTGCATGGTGTACCCGTGATCGCTTATCTCGAGATAGGGACCCAAGGTTCACTTCGAGGTTTTGAAAGCGTTACATCAAGCGTTGGAGTGCGCTGTTGATTTCAAAGACGACTTTCCATCCTCGAGCCAGACGGCAAATGAGAAGGGTCATCTGAGATCTTAGAAGATATGTCGAGGGTTGTGTCTTGGAATTCGAGGTAGTTGGGAGAATTCTTACCTCTAGCGAGTTCGCCTATAACAATAGCTACAAGCGAGTATTCGAGATGGCACCATACGGGTTAATTGTATGGGCGGAAATGCCGAACTCAGAAGCGTGTTGGACGGAGTTGAGTGAACGACAAGTGTTGGGCCCAGAATTAGTAGCGTAGATCAAGACAAAGTCAAAGTGATTCGGTCTCGTCTCAAGGAAGCATCGATAGGCGTAAGTCTTATGCCGATCTCAAACGCAAGGAAATGGAGTATCTTGTGGGAGATAAGGTCTTTCAAGGTGTCGCCTTGGAAGAAGGTACTAAGATTTGGGCAAAAGGAAGCTAAGCCCAAGATTCATTGGCCCATATCTGAGGTTGAAGCGAATAGGACCGGTAGCTTATCGATTAGAGTTACCGTAGAATTAAGTCGGATACATGACGCCTTTCACGTATCAATCTTTGAGGCACTTGTCGGTCGGATCCATCACATGTGGTGCCCGTGATGAAATCGGGTTAACGCGGACTTATCTTTTGAGGAAGCAGGTTCGGATCTTGGATAGAGATATAAAGGTTCTCGTGGGAAGTCGATGTTCTTAGTGAAAGTGCTATGGCGGAATCATGGTTTGAGGAAGCTACGTGGGAACCTCGAGGATGTGATACGGTGACAATACCTCATCATTTTAGTTATGTAATTTCGGACTAAATTTATTTTAAAGGGGTAGAAGCGTAATATCCCAAAAATGGGGTTATTTGGAATTTAATCATTTTTCTTATGTAAGAACTCACTGAGATATTATTTATGGAATAATAATGACCAATTTAAGGCTTTGTGTTGGCTCGATTTGGTAGGAAATTTTAGTTTTAACTTTTAAGGTAGGGAGCCTTAGCAAGAGGGTGTTATAAGAATAAATGGGATAATTTGGACATAAAATAAGCCTAGACAAAGTGGCAAAAGTGAGGCCACTTAGGAACTTGTGTGACGCCACCAAGGGAGCAAGGAGAGCCTTGGTTGAGTCACAAGAATCCTTCTTTTTGCATTATGGTGGGACGGCAACAAGGAGAGAGAGTCCTTTTCTCTTTAAACTCTAATTATTATTTAGATAATAGGATAATGAAGATATTGCTTGGTTTTATTTGGATTAAGTGAGTATTAAATTATGATAATTTAGTAGAGGAAAATAGCTTGTTGATTAATTCAAATTAATTTTGAATTAATACAAATGTGTGGCCTAGAATAATTTGAGGTGTTGGTCAATTTTAAACTCCTTGAAGAGGAGTAATCGACATGGAGATTAGGTGATGGGAAGGGATGCCAATTCTTTAGTACTCTTTTACAAAATTTATTAGGCACTCCCCACATTCCACTCTTTTCTTTCTTTTTCCAAACTTTCTCTCCTCTCTCATAGCTTGGCGAAACCCTCCCACTCTTCTCTTCTCTTCTTTATTTTTCTCCACTCAAACCTATTCCCTATTTGATGAATCAAACTTCTTTTCTCCCTACTAATTTTCTTTGGCGAATATACCTATTGGAAGTGCCGATTTCTTCCTTTGTCCTCTTTTCTTTGTCCTATTTGATAGCAATTTCCTCTCCATATTCCAAGTTTTGGCCGAATAACAAACGAGTAACAATCCCTCTAGACTCTCCTTCAATCGATTCATAAGGTGGTAAGTAGAGTTGGCCGAATGCCTATGCTCCCTTTTTCCCTATCTTTGTCAATTTTTTTTTACAAGGTACTAAGTATCTATTTTGGAAACCGAATCTATCTAGGTGTTCCGGATTTTGAGATCGACAAAACAAGCCATCATTCGTGACCAATCAAGTGGTAAGTGTTGGTAAGAATCGGTTTCCATGGGTTTAGTTTGCAAATATTTTAAAAGTCAAGGCTAATGGCTTGTTTACTAAGGTGGTAATTGATGAAGCGATTCGAATCGGGTATTGTGATTAAGTATCCAAAAGCGTAAAGGTAAGGTTCGGGTTCACAAGGAATCCTCTCAAATTAATTGGTTTGGCCGAATGGCCCATATCACTAACTCTATTATGGCGAATATAGGAACAAAGGTTTCAACACATCTAACATTTTCTTAAATTGAGTATCCTATTTATGTTACTAGAGTCTTTAAGGATATGGAGGTTGTGGAACTTTGGCTTGGATTGGACAGCTCTTCCGAGGAAATATATCTGTATCTAATGAACAGGTTAGCTTATCAGAATCCACTAGTTTAGATTTTACCTTTTTAAAATTTGCAGAATTTGGCTTTTCTGGTGCAGGAATTTCAGTTGTTGGTTGATTTTCCTATTTCTGGGGAGGTTTATCTTCAACCTCAACCTTATTGGGTTCAAAAGTTCTTCCACTTTGTAAATTGACCATTTTGCAATTCTCCTTGCTCAATTTTCTTAGGTTCTCCATGTCACTGGGCAAAGCTTCTTATGGTCTATTTCAAGTTCAATGGCTAGCTGCTCCATTTGGTTCTCCAAAATTCTCAAAGTTGCATCATTCTTCACCATGTATGCTCTTAATAAGTTCTCAAGATTAGAAGACTCGACTGATAGACAATTTTCTATGTTGCTTGGTATAGCACCTTCAGGTCCAGTTCTAAACTCATCAGCTAATGGTCCCACTTGATATTCCAGATTCTCCAATGTTGTTGCTTGGCCTTGAATCAAGGCATCATTTTTAGCAATGTATGCCTTCAACAAATTCTCCAAATTATTTGACGGTTCAACTTGCAGTGGTTTTTGAACTTGTTGGTTGAAACCAAGAGGTTGATTTTATCTATACTGCATGTAAGTTTTGTTCGGTCCACCTTCTTGGTAGTGGATTGGTGGCTGAGTTGCAACATGATTTAAATCGTTAGTAGTAAATTGTTTCAACATTGAAGAGATAGACGATAACTGAGCTAAGAGTTAAGTAAGGGCGTCAACTTCATGCACTCCGACTACTCGTCTTCCTGAGGCTGCTTGATTTGTTGACAACTGGTAATTATTTCTAACTATTCTCTTGATGGTTTCGTAAGCCTCTTTATAGGACTTCGACAAGAGATCACCATTCATAGAAGCATCTACCTTCAACCTTGCGTGTGGGTTGATACCATTATAAAATGTCTCTAATTGGATACAATGTGGAATCCCGTGATGAGGGAATCTACATAGTAACTCCGTGAATCTTTCCCATGCCTCGTATAAGGACTTGTCATCCAATTGTTGAAAAGTGGTGATATCATTCAGCAACTTAGCATTTTTTCTTGGTGGGAAATACTTTATCAGAAAACATTCAGCTAATTCTTGCCAAGTAGAAATTGAGTTGGATGGCAACGAATTAAGTCATACTCGTGCACGATCTTGCAATGAGTATGGAAACAACTTCAACCTCAGTACGTCTTCAGTTTCATTGGCTATCTTGAAGGAATCACTCACCTTTATAAATAATCAAAGGTGAAGATGTGGATCTTCTGTGGGCATTCCATTGAATTGACCTATTGTTTGAAGCATCTAAAACATCACAGGCTTCAATTCAAACTACGGTGCCTCAATATCCGGTCTGCTAAATCTCGAATTTAGTTCGTTAAGAAGTGGCACGACATACTGTCTTATAGGTCAGAATAATAAGGATTGGATTTCGAGTATTAGCGGCTCTATTCCCTTAAACATCACTTTGATTTTCAAGGTCCATTTTTGATGGGTTGTCTTTAGCTAGTCTTTCTCATCTTTTTTGTCTAAATGCCCGCTCAATTTCAGGGTCTACAGGGAGTAAATCAATGATTCGATCTATGCTCATGAAAACCTGAAAGGAAAATCACAAAAAAAAAAAACTAAAGAATAAAGAAAAAAATAAAGAATTAATTAGTAAAGTTAGAAATTAAATAAAAATAAAAAACCAAATTGCAAAGAATAATTTCACAAAGTATGATTAAGGAAACAGTCCTCGACAATAGCGCCAAAAACTTGTAACGGGTTTTTTGTGCAAGTGTATATAGTCGTTCAAGTAATAAGTATGTAAAATCAGTTATCGTCTTCACAGGGACTGTGTATGTTAATCGATTGTTTGTAAAATTATAGTTAACAATTTTGATGTAAAAAACACAATAAATTCAATGGTGATGATTAAATTATCCAGATGCAAAATTGATCCTTAATGCATTTTTAATCTAAGTATGCAAACTATCTAAATGAATGAATGGATGGGCTTTAGTAACAAAAACAATCAACATAAAATAGGCTAAGGTAATTATATTAATAAACTCAATTCATTTTCATCATGCTTAACAGTGTTCAGAAAGCATTCCATGGCAAATTGGTCTTTCATGAGTTTGGAAACCAAATTAAGTCATCTCAGAATCTTTTACTTAGTGAAACATGCATTTTATTGATCATATTAAACAAATGGTTTCTTAGCATTTATGCAAGGTAACATGTACATTTACATTTGAAACAGTTTAATCACATAAACCGAAAAACTATGCAAGATAATAGAGCTAACTAAAGATATTATGAACCTCTAATTTAGTCGAGTTTAATGATCCGAATCGAGCATTGCACTTTTCAATTATGTGTCTACTAGTCCTCTTCTAGTTAGGATTGCTTAGCTAATCTGGTTGCATCCAATCACATATGAAAGAAATACGTCTTGATTTTAATTGAAAACATGATCGACTGAGGCACAAACACGTAAAACATGAATAAAATAAATATTATTCAATTAACATAATCATCCTAGCTAAAAAAATTCAAGCTATCATTGTTGATTGCAAGATCAATGAACACTTAGAAAACATGTTTAAAATAAACAAGGAGGAAAGAGTAAATTGTAATTCAATTCAACAGCCTTTCGGATATTTTTGAGTGAGGTGTTCCTCCAATCCGCCCTTTGCTCCTTTGCTAAGGGTTTCTCAAGGTGGCCGGCCAAGATATGATCTTGACAAGGGTTTTGTTGGCTAAAATGGAAGGGGAAATGGAATGGAAATGAAAAGAACAAGAGAGAATGAAAGGATGTTATGAAGAGAGAATGATGGATGAGCGATGACAGATTAAGGGATGCTTTGAAAGGTGAAAGCTGTGTGGTATCTATAGGTGAAGATAAGGGTAAAGTTTACTAAAAATAGAGTTTGAAAATCCTTCCTTTTCTCTCATGCTTAGCCAGCCACAATTTGGGGAGAAAGAGGTGGTTTGGTTGCTCATTTTGAATTTAAATCCTTGTTATTATTAGCCATGAAATGGACAGTTTCAAAGATAAATTTGGTGTGTTGATTTCTGATATTTTTCCAACTGCAGGGACCTCTAATAAAATATCCCAAATCTAACTTTTGGGTAGCCATATGCTTGTACCAAACTTGGACTTGACTCCTTCTTATTGGATGGTTTCTTAGTCGAATAATTAATCAGACATGTCCATCATGTAGCAATATTTTTACTGGGTCAAATTAACATCCTTATGACCCAGTTTTGTATGGTCTTACCGACCAAACAGATTGGATGTCCATACAAAAGTTATATTAATGTCATCTTCCATGGTTTCACTGCATAGTTAAAATTAACATATTAATAATTAACATGAAAATAATATAAATTATACATAAAAATCATGTAATAAAGCATTATTTCGCATACTTCATAAATTCATTGTAACACCCCAAACCTGGCCTAATCGTTACGACCGGATCTTAACGTGCCACATCAGGTGATGTTTGAAAAACCTTATGGTTGTTGAAAAACTCATTGTCAAATTCCAACTTAAACGTTCAAAATTTCGTTTCTCGTTGCTTATTCACAAAAGAAGTTTACCCGAATTAATACCCTTTAAAAAAATTGCACGTATTATCTTGTTTATCAAAAATCGTGTTAGTTACAGAAGTTTGGTCTTAACACTTACGAAAACATGTTATTTGAAGAACAATTATTTATTGTTTTGAAAACCCCGTGTTGATTAAATTTCTAGTGTTTTAAGAAATCCCAAATGCAACTTAAAACAGTTCCAAATGCCTTATTACAACAATTATAAAACAAAAAAATTAAGGTAAAGTAAGACCAAATTGAAATACTAAATTCACCATCGAGACCCGCAGCACGTGTGGCCACCTCTGAGTCCCTCGCGGCTATAAATCCTCCAAGGCTAGAGGTTACCTGCAGTTAAAGGAAAAGGGCGAGTTACAAGAACTCAGCGTGCAATCCCAGTTACAGTCATAGTCTAGGCCCAAACCCATGCAGTATCAGTTCGGGCCTAAGCCCTAAAATCATGGTAATGCAACAAAAATGCATCCCAACCCAATCCAACCATCACACCACCCGTACCAACCCTACACACCATGTGGGGACCAAGTCAACCCACCCAGCTTTACACACCAAGAGCGCAGCCGAGCTGCCAATATCAATGCAGCAAAGCTACCAGTAATAGTATATGTGGCTGAGCCACTAAAATCATTATATCGTGGCAGAGCCACTGAATCAGTATAACGTGGTATAGCCACTAGTATAGTACTTCCTCCAACTACATAACCCAACCCAATGCAACATGCCGTGACATATTAGCTCAGTGTATGCAATAATTTACCATCATGGCATTAAACAGATTACACACAAACACACTAAATCTACCACTAGGGGTATAATGGTCATTCGGTCCATCAGAAGTAAAACAGTAATTTACCCCTCAGGGGTATTTCAATAATTTCACCCTTTAAGGGTATGTCGGTAATTTACCCACCAAGGGTACTTCAGTAATTTACCCACTGAAGGTATTTCAGTAATTTACCCACCGAGGGTATTTCAATAATTTACCCACCGAGGGTATTTCAATAATCTTGCCCCTCCAATGGCCTTCTCGAAGGCCTAATGTCACCTCGAGCGACTCAATTTTCGTTTCCGGTCAATACAGTGCGAATAGACCTAAAACCCAATTTCAACCCATTCAGGCCCACACGCGATTGTAGCCCATTCTGTTCATTTTCAGACTCGGATCAACGAATTACGCAGCCACATCGATCAACTTACCTTTTTCATCGTTTTCCCTCGTATGGGCTCATTAACCAGCTGGGCCCATTTAGCCCGTATCGGCTCAACAAGGTCCATTATGGCCTCAGTTTCATGAGAGCGTTCATGACACTCTCGATGACCTATCACCCTTTCTAGTGGCTCAATTGTCACTATGAGCAGTCGCACAATTGAGTGTTTTCAGTTGCCCATATTTCAGCTTGTCGATCCTTCAGCTTTTGGCCAATTCACAAAATAGTGCATCATAAACGAGCAAAGGCGTGAGATTACACACATGGATTGCGAGTGTGATTTGAAACCTTCCAAGGAACCTATGAAACAATTGATTAATAGTTAGCCTCTACCTCATGAAAATCGACATATTGATGTATTCAACTAAACAAGCCTTTCTTACCATGTGATACAATCTTCCTCAACACCAAAGTAATTGGCCTTATTCCGAGGTTAGAGAAATTGAGTCCCTAGCATTGATCGATAAAAAGAGCACATTAGAACGCTATTCTACAACAACTAAAGAACCAGCCCTTCAGCTTAGAGAACCTAAATGAGAAAAAGAGGAGAGATAGCAAACTTATATTCGGTTGTAGGCACTCTTACCAACGAATAGAAGAAACTCAAGACCACTTAGAACAATGTTCGGCCCTCAAAGATTCAGCCTAGGGAGAAAATAAGAAGGTGTAGTGTAGTTACGGCTTAATGTAAAGAAGTAAAATGAATGATAAGGAGAAGAGAGATGAGGAGAAAAGAGAAAAAAGGAATGAAAGTGAAGCTTACCAATACAGCACCTAACAGAAAAATGAAGGAGAAAGAAATAAAAGAGAAAGAAGGAAGATTGAATTCGGCCAACAATTAAAGAAACTTGCTCTTAGAAAAGAATTACAATTTCGACAAGGGACAAATGAGAAAATAAAAGGAGTTCTTAGAGATTTCGGCACTAAACTTACTCTCACCTAATCCCAAAGGCACCAAATGACCACTTACATAACACTTAGGAAAAAGAAAAGAATACGAGAATCCAAAAAGAGTTAAAACCCGAAAATGCTCTCTAAAGATCCCTCAAGCCGAATTTGTATCCTACACACCCCTCAGTCGAAATTCTCATCCCCAAAACACTCCCAAATCTGGCCAACACTATCACTTTCCCCAATCCCACAATTTTCTCCTCTCTTTCCTCTTCAATTTCCTCCCCTTCATCCATTTGAAACCATTTGAACCATTCTCCAACTCCCCGTGCAGAGTTCTAACAGAACTCTACTTCTTCCATTCACCTAACACAAAATAAAAGCCTTTGATTTTCCACCTGTGGGATTCAAACCCCTTCCCTCCTTGCTCTCCACATCACCCCACACCACCACACCACACACTCCACTTGTGCTTCTAAAAACCCCAAATTCCTTTAAGTCTTGCTTCCAACAGCCCCTTCCACTAAAGGGTGAAAAACCAAAAATTTTCCAAGGTTTAACCTCGAGCCCAAGCCTCTATAGGACCCCCAATCACATTCCAATAACAAGAAAAAAAAACACAACATGAAATTATGCATAGAAATACAACCCCTAATTTTGGGACGTTACATTCATGTCAAACATTAACATTTAAGCAAAATCAACTTAATTTATTAAAAATTACTCAAATTAATATAATTATTAAGTCAAAAGGTGATAAAAATATATAGAAAAATCTGATATAATTTTGAGTTTACAGTAGGAAACCCTTAATCCTCCACTAATCACTCCCCATCCACTCGTTAATCTCCCCTAAGGGAATTAGCTATTCACGGTATTTATAATCTCAAACTCCATTGATATAAACATGTAAATAACATGAATAAAATAAAAGAGAAAAAAGATTTAGAATATCTTGATTTGTATCGATTAAGAGTGGAACAACAAATCTATCGATTGGGAAAACCAATCTCGTTGCTTGCAAAGGGAAGTAAACTAAATAACTTCGACTGAATAAATGAAATGTTGGATCAAAACGATTCCAAGAGAAAAGAACTAATCATTTAATAGAAGAAAAGATAACTAAATCTAAATCCTACTCCTAAAGAACAAGGGTTTTTGGATGCATCTAAGACAAATTAGTTACATCAAACCCTTAAGGTTTTATTTATGGAAGTGTTAGCAGCCCGAATTAGGTCTTCAAAACATCCTAGATCTTCATATAAGGTTGATTGTGCAGACGAAAATATACCTAAAAAACTTGGGCTCCACGTTGGTCTTATGTCTCACCATAGACATTGCATGGCACAGCACAACACTAAAATTATGGGCTCTTGAGTTTGCGCCGTACTTTATGTAATAGCCCGTTTTTCGATAAAAATTGGAACAATGGTTCCAGGATCACATATTCGATTCTAGAAATAAAATTTATATTAAAATTATTTTATGGTCTACAGTACAATAGTAATGTTGTGTAAAAATTTCGTAAAGAAATTTTACTGATTACATGTTTAATTTAATAAAGGACCAAATTGCACTAAGTGCAAAAGTTGAGTTCTAATAGCTAAAGGGATTAAATAGCTCTGGAATTCAAAATTTGAGGTCCTTAAATTGTAAATAGACCATTAAAATGCTTATTTGTTAAGGATGATGATTCATGCATGGAAAATAAAATAAATAAAATGATGAAATTGGAAAGTGAAAAAAATAAAGATAATAAATAATAATAAAAATGAAAATATCATCAATTTATCATATTTTTCCCCAAAAATACATGGAAACCCTAGGAAAGAGAAAGCAAGCTTTCTTGGCTCAATTAGGTATGTTTTCTTGTCCCGTTTTTAATGATTTTTATTTTTTCGAGATCGTAATAGCTTAATCTAGCTATCTCAGGGACTAATTTATAAAGTTATTAAAGTACTAGGGTTTTTACATGGATTAATATGCTAAAATTTTGAAATTTATGACAGAAAATGAAACACCCCAAACCCGGCCCACAAGCCCTGACCGGATCTGGTATGCTTCTAGAGAAAAACTATTCAAAACTTATTTGGACTTTGCCAAAATCTTGTGTGTTTTTGAAGAACCATTGATCTGGGTTGGGTTCAAAATTAAAAACGGTGTTGATTAGGTGTCAAAACATTTAATATTTATATTTAAGAAAAAATTGACTTTAACTTTAAATTAATAAAAATCGTATCATACTAAAATAATTAAAATGCATGCATAAACTATTTAATACTTATGGCCTTATTACATCAAAACAAAACCCGAAATAATTCCAAAAATTAAAATATTAAAAACTAATAAATAATAAAATAGTCTCTGAGCTGAGCATGGCCACCATTAAGCTCCCCGAATCCAGGTCCATTCAAAGTGTGTCACCGAAAAATAATCCCACAACGGGTGAGTCAAAGCAGACTCGATGTGTAACAACCAACACAAGTCTCAATCAATTTAGGCATGTCAAATCATACATAATAAACATATATAATCAATGATGCAAACCCGAACTCAAACCTAGATAACCATCCGCTACACATCACCCGTACTAACCATCACACCGTGGGGACTACTAAGTCGACCCTCCATCCACTACACATCATCGAAGGCAGTCGCTGCAGACGACATGCTCATCGCCCTTATAATTTTGTGGCATAGCCACCAGATAATTATTTTGTGACACAAGTCACCACATTCAGATTTCATGACATAAGTCACCACATTCAAATATTGTGGTATAAAACCACCAGATCACGTCCCCTTAACATATCACCCATATGCCCCATGTCATACAAATCATGCAATAACATGCCTTATTCTTTATTTCACATTCTTATTAATATTCACGGATGGGCCATAATAGATATTCATGCTATCATAACTACAGTAGTAGTAAGTTACGTACCTGAGTACTTCATACCATTGCATGGTACTCATAGCCATATTTTACATATTCTTATTAAAACATTTATCAAAACATAACCATAAATCTATTAAGGCTTAGTGTGGGGTACACACCTGGTATTAACGCTTTACTGAAATCCCGAAAACCCGATCTAATGCTTTAGACCCTTAATTCCTACATTCGGCGAACACTACACATTTTAGCTAAAGGCCATTCAGCCAAATAATCAAATCTCAAGGATTTATCACAACTTAAATCTTACCTTGCTGTCGATTTGATTACTAATCAAATCCCGGAATATCGTGATACTCCTTCCTTCCAATCGGCCAATGCTAGACATTTGACTTGGTTAGTTTCGGCTTTTGAACAAATGAGAAACATATTTAGAATTACTAAATATGACCTTGGCCGATTGTTCAGGTTCACTTACCTTGTGGATCTTAAATCCCGAAAACCACCACTTGCTCTTGAAATTGACGAAATCCCTACATACCACATGTTAGATTCGACTTTAACCTTAAACCCATGACGGTGGCCCATGGCTGGATGCTACATATCACTTACCTCGATCACTTCAAATCCCGAAAGACTCCTTCACGCTAGCTACAACCAAAACACGAGATTATGGCTTAATACCCATTCGGCCATCCTTAGAAATCAAGGCTTAACTATTGATTTCAGCACACTAAAAGAGATAGAAGAAACGATTAGGAGAGAACTCTTACCTACTATAGAGGATCAATTCGAGCAACTCACAACCAATGGCACTTCCGATTTCTAAAACTTGCCACAGAAGAAAAAGAATGAGGCCCCTTTGAGATTCGGCTCAAGCTTCAAATGGTGAAGAAAGAAAACGCAAGAGTGGGGAGAGTTGAGTGCTTAAAGGATTCAGCCAAAAATAAAGCTAGATCAAGTGGTCAAGGTTTCGATTTTGAAGAGAAATGAGAGAAGAAACAAAATAGTGGGACGGTTCAATGAAGAATTCTGCAAGAGAGACTGAGAAAGAAATAAAAAGATGAACACACTCCCTAATAAAATTCGGCACTTATCCCCTCCCATATGACCGAATTTTGCCAACCAAAGAGTCCCTTGGCCGGCCACTATATCCTTTCTTTTCAAATCCCAAATTGCTCTCCTATTTTTCCTCCATGCTACTCATTCAAAATAAATTGAATAAGCCAACATTATCCTACCCTTTTAGCCAAATTTTTAAAAGAAAACCAAAACTTATCTTCATCTTTTCAAAGCCCTTATGCCGTCCAACACTCCCCCCTCTCTCTTGATGCCAAACTGCAAAATAAAAGCGCACTCCATGCTGCCAACATGACTCGAACCTGAGCCCCTTACACCTTGCATATGGCATCGCATACTGAGGCCCTAAGTGGCGCCTCCAAGCCACTTAAACCAGCCCATTCTCGTGTCATAAGACAGATATGGTCTCAGCTCCACCTCTTCGACCGGAACTACATGAGATGGATTCGATCGGTATCGACGTAGCATTGAAACATAGAATATTCCATGCATCTGCAGCAACTCCGAAGGAAACTCCAACTAGTATGCCACCAGTCCAATTCGCTTCAACACCCGATAAGGTCCTATAAACCTTGGGCTTAACTTCCCTTTTCGACCAAATCTCATCACCTTCTTCCAAGGTGAAACTTTGAGAAACACTTGAACTCCCACATCAAATTCTATGTCCTTCCGTTTGAGATTGGCATACGACTTCTGCCTGTCAGATGCCTCCTTTAACCGTGTCCGAATTACCTTAACCTTTTCCTCCGATTCTGCCACAATTTCTGGACCCAAAATCTGACGTTCCCCTAATTCCGTCCAACACGTAGGAGTGCGACACTTCCGTCCATACAATGCTTCATACGGTGCCATCTGAATACTTGCCTGATAGCTGTTATTATACGCAAATTCCGCTAAAGGTAAATATTCTTCCTAACTCCTTCTGAAGTCTATCACACAGCCCCTCAGCATGTCCTCTAACACTTGAATCACTCGCTCAGATTGGCCGTCCGACTGTGGGTGGACAGCCGTACTGAAGTCTAATTTGGTGCCTAAAGCTTGATGTAGTGCTTTCCAAAATCGAGACGTAAACCTCGGATCCCTATCTGAGATAATTAACACCGGTACTCCATGCAACCTTACGATCTCAGCTACATACAACTTTGCTAACTTTTGCAGAGAATAGTCAACCCGTACTGGAATAAAATGCGCGGACTTTGTCAGTCGATCCACTATCACCCATACCGAGTCCTTCATAGTAGGCGTAAGGGGAAGCCCACTAACGAAGTCCATGGTGATTCTCTCTCACTTCCACTTGAATCAGATTATGAAGCAACCTCGACGGAACTCTGTTCAAATTTTAACTTGTCGACACGTTAAACACTTCCTACAAATTCGGTAACTTCCCACTTAAGACCAGGCCACCAAAACTGTTCCCTTAGATCCTTGTATAATTTACTTCCTCCAGAATGCATAGCATAAGGGCTACTATGCGATTCTCGAAGAATTCTCTGCCTTAGCTCCTCGTTCTTCGGCATACAGACCTTTCCCTTGAAGTATAACACTCCATCGCCATTAATACCATAGTTCTTCAACTCCCCACTCTGCACTTGTCGTAGCTTAACACCTAGATCATCATCTACCAACTGACTCTCTTTCACCTCATTCAACCACGTCGGCTTAACTTGCAACTCGCGGTGAGACTTCCATCGTCACACAAGCTCGATCATAAATATCGCCTTAGATCTAACACTACTTTTTGACTTAGGGCATCTGCCACCAATTCGCCTTGCCCGGGTGATACTCTATGAAACAATTGTAGTCCTTCAATAATTCCACCCACCTTCGCTGTCTCAGGTTTAGCTCTTTCTGAGTCAGCAAATACTTAAGGCTCTTGTGGTCCGTGTAGATCACTGACTTTTCTCCATATAAGTAGTGCCTCCACACTTTAAGAGCAAAGACCACTGCTGCCAATTCCAAGTCGTGCGTCGGGTAGTTAACCTCGTGTGGCCTTAGTTGTCGAGACGCATAAGTAACTACTTTTTCGTCTTGCATAAGGACACCTCCCAATCCTGTATGGGAAGCATCACAATACACCACAAATCCTTCCCTGCCTCAGGCTGAATCAAAACTGGAGCTTCGATCAAGACCCTCTTAAGCTTTTCAAAGCTCTCCTGTTGCTTATCGGTCCACATGAAAGCAGCTTGGTCAAGGGTGCTGCGATCGACGAGAACCCCTCTACAAGCCTTCTATAATAGCCTGCCAATCCCAAGAAGCTACGGATCTCAGCCACAGACTTAGGGTGTAATATCCGGGTTAAGGGCTATTTTATTTTGGCTTTGCTGCATGTGCTTGATGTGTTATGTTGCTATTTCGATGTTGTTGGGGCTTAGTTATAAGCTAGGTGTAAGCTCGAGTGGTAGGAGAATTTTTTGTTTTGGGCTTTATGTGATAGGGGCTGAAGGAGCTGGGTCTTATGTATTTTATTTGGTGAATTATTGCACAAGTGAAGAGCTAGCAAAGTGGCAAAGCATGTGCCACTTAGAGCTTGTGTGTGGCGTCAAGTGCAAGGGGGGAGAGGTCTTGAGTTCAAGCTGCAGAGTGCTCCCTTTTTGTTTCATTTTGACGGCATGGAGGGGAGGAGTTGTAGGCAGTTCAAACTCTGCCTTGGACTAAGTCTTCTCATTTGAATGGTGGGTGGGGAGCAAATTGTGGAGGAGGACTTGGTCAAGGTAATTTGAATTGGTGGCTTGGGAGTGTTTGGGGGGAGTTTGGTCGATTTTGGAGAGATTTTGGGGGAGAGAAATGAGTGGCCGGTTGGGGTTGTAGGGGTGTGCCGAATTTGCCTTTAGCAAGTGGGCATTTTCGATCAAAATTCTTTTTGGTAAGCTGATTTTTTCTTTGTGTCAAAAGCTTTCTTCTCTTTTTCCCCTTTAACCGAAAGTCCAAGTACCGTTGTGCCAAAATTGCTTTGCATCTTTTTACTTAGTGTGTGAGGCCGAATATTGTTCCCTTTTCCACTTGCATCTTGTGTAAACCGAAACCTCAAAGCACCTACACTTGTCGAAACTACAACACTTTCTTCTCCACATTTTTCCTCTTTTCTCATTTGGAAATCTTGGTAGCCGAATGTTCATCTCTCTCTCCCTTCCTTTTCCAAGTGTTGAAGCCGGAACTAGTTTCTTTTCTCTCCTTTCTTGACCGTAACACATCTTTCCAAAAACCTTATCCTCCATCTCTTTTTCTTTAAACCGAAAGCACCGCTCTATTCATCCTTTTATCTTCTTCTTTTCTTCTCCAAACCCTTTAGCCGTTTGTTCCCAATCGTTTTCTTTCATTGCTCTTAGGCCGAACCTCCTTTCCCATTTTGATTAAGGGTGCTAGCCGAATCTTCTCTTTCTTCCTATAGTTTCTTTATTGCCGTATATCAAAGGAGGAGTGTGACCTTGTTGGAGTCTTGTTCAATCGGTCTAACAAGAAGGTAAGTGTTGGCTGAATGGCCATTTCTCCTCTTTCTTGTACCTTGCCGATTTTTAGTGAGTTTTAGGGCAGATTTTGATATCTGTTAAAAGGAGTAACGTTCAGTTTTGGTAATCGTTTTTCGTATAGGGGCCTTTGGAGTTTGAAATCAAGCAAGGAGAGCCTTCTTACTCTGTTAAGCACTCGGTAAGTGGTAGAAAAAGGTTGCTTTAATGGTTTCTTTAGAGTTGTTAAGCCAAAGTTTGATGAGACTAATGGTTTGTGTTTTAGAGGGGAGGCCGATTATCAGAAGGAACCAGTGTTGGTTCGAGATTGGTTGGAAACCGAACCATTTGCAAAGGTAAGGTTTAACGAACCCTTTAGGTTATCTATTTTTGGCCGAATGGTTTAAGTGTTAACCCCTTGTTGGCCAAATGTAGGATCAGGGTTGTTGAGGTGATCAAGGGACTTAGACCGGTTCTTAGGATTAAAACCTTCGCTATACCAGGTGTGTACGCTAACACACTGATTTCTTAGTAATAAGTTAATAACCTGTGTTGTAACAAGTGAAACAGTGATGATTGTCTTGATACCGATAGGGTATGTTCACGGATTCGGGTAAGTCCGTAGCATTACGAGTTCTATTGTTGATACATTTAATATTATGATGCATGATGTATGTGCTATGAGATGCAATATTGGGCATGTTGGCATGAATTACATGATTTGCATAATGTACATGAGTCAGTATGACATGTATGGGTAATATGAGAGGAGGGGAGTATGATATCCGTGTCTTTGGGACCTTTGTGTCTTTGGGACACGGAGGTTTGGCACCTCCGGTGGTTTGGTACCACAAACGATATTTTGTGACTTTGGGTCACGGAGGTTTGGCACCTCGGCGTCTCGCCCTAGTGGCTTAGCACCACGGTGGGTTGGCCCTACGCTTGATATTACGGATTGATGCCGGTGATTTGGTATCACACGATGGGTTGGCCCCATCATCGGATTTATGATTGCGGTCACCGGTGATTTGGTATCACATTGTGTCTTTGGGACACCGGAGGTTTGGCACCTCATTGCGATTTGTCCCCGTGGTTTGACACCACCGTGGGTTGGACCCACTTATGAGATACGGATTGTCGCTAGTGATTTGGTATCACACGATGGGTTGGCCCCATCACCTTTGGATTATTCATGACTTGGTCACGGTGGTTTGGCACCACATTATTGATATCGTGACTTTGGGTCACGGTGGTTTGGCACCACCAAAGGGTTTGGTACCACCGGGGTAGAAAAGGTGTAATGGATGGTTAGGAACAGGTGCATTAATTGTATTGCTTTGCTATGATATGTGTTAGCATGTTGTATTATCGGGAGGGGGATTTACACACTGAGTCTTGTGACTCACTCTCTCTCCTTTGATATTTCAGGTGACACTTAGACGCGGATATGGAGCCGGGATGGACTCGAGGTGCACATGCCATGCTTAAATAAGGATTTGCTCAGACTTTATAAAATTTGGTACATTAGCCTATTTATTACTATTTGGTTTTATTTTGGGTTTGTAAAAGGCCTTTTAAAATTATGTTTTGCTATGTTCATGCTTAAAGTAGATTTTTAATATGTCTTAACAAATTAATTGGGTTAAATGTGCTAAAACTTGAAAAGACAACGCTTTCAAAACTGTAAAAATGATATTTTAAACTATACCATCGGGTATCACACTATGATTTGGGGATAAAGAGAACTCAAATGTTTTTTTTTCTTATTTAAACTCGATTTTCTACTAAGTCAAAATGTTTTAGTAATAATAGGAAACAACTTAAGCTTCTAAATGAGATAAACTCGTTTTACCTACACATCTGATTAAGTTTTTAAAATTTTCGGGTTTTCAAATACATCATCAGATTTTAATCAAAGCCTACTCGAGTTTTCTTCAAATACACAGTTTCGCGAAGTGTTTTCATCAAACATTTAAACGAAAACCTACCTTCTCAAAATCCTTTTTCCCTGTAACATACAGTTGAATCGTGGTGTGTTGACCGGTATGGGTGTTACAATTGTGGTATCGAGCCGTGTTCAAAGGTTTCACTGTGGCCCGAGGCCCAAAATGTTTTCAAAAGTCATTTTAAGCGTTATGTTTTAAAAAGTATGGTGTGAAAGGCATGGCACCGAGTCTCCGCACCAATCCGCCTGTAAGTACCCTTACTATTGTTTGTGATATTGATGAGATGTATTTGGATGGCTAGTGATAGTAAGACTACTTTAGAAACTAAAACCGATAGGATCGAGTGGACTCATGAAAACAAAGCTTCTTTAATATTCATAAGACTTTGCTTTAAAATAGTGGAATAATTATCGATGCATAAAATTCTTTAAATCATACGAGATTTTAGTCATGAGTACCGAGGTGGGACGTGGTCGTGGACGAGGCCACAGTAGGATGACAGCTTCGAACCCGTAGGTTCGGTCGTGGTCGAGAACGAGATACCTGGTTCGCCACTAATTGGAGGTGGTGAGTTTCAAGATCGATGGGGATGACGCGGTGTCACAAAGCGATGTCATGCGAGTGTTAGAAAGGGTATTTGGAGTAGGTGGGGGCGCAGGAGTTAGAAATCATGCTCGAGCGACTCGGCAAACAGCAGTAGCGAATTCTTTCGGGGTGTCTCGGTGTTGCTCTAACCTTCTTGAATATTGGCCGGAAGCGACAGAGGCGGATCATGGACGATTTAGACTGACTCATCAAGAAAAGTTAAAGGGATAGTATCACTTCTTGAGATGAGTCATACCGATGGTGGCTCACGGTTCGAGACAAAGATCGCAATGGAAGATTTGACTTGGGATTATTTCAGGGCTACTTATCAGAAAAAGTACGTGGGAGCTAACTACATTAATGAGCAACGGAAAGCATTTCTGAGGTTAGTTCAGGGGAGCAAATCTGTGTCAGAGTACGAGGCAGAGTTTCTGAGGCTGAGTCGGTATGCCAGGGGTATGGTGGCTACTGAACACGAGAGGTGTGTTCGTTTTGAGGATGGCCTGCGGGACGAATTAAGATTGTTGATTGCGCCTCAGCAGGAGCGTGAATTTGCCGTTCTGGTTGAAAAGGCGAAGGTAGCCGAGGGTATTAAAGAGTCGTGAGGCAAGGCATGGATAGGAACCGACACAAGAGGAGTTTGGATCTTACGGGTCATCGTGTAATCCATGAAAAGGGCTAGACCGAGTGGGCGAAATCTGGTAGGTTTGTTCTTTGCTAGGTAGGGACCGCCGCAGTAGTAACTGCTAGGAAAAGCTCATTGAGAGGATGTTGGACCGGTGGAAAAGGTGTTTTGAGTGTGGCTCATTTGGATCACGTGTGAGGGACCTGTCTGCAAGTTGGCTAGGATTGGTCCGAGAGTCGGTAGTACACAAGACAGAATAACGGACCACCACCGCAGAGGGCCGAGGTAATGGCGAGAGGAGGTAATGGTTTTGGTCGGGCCGTGGAGCACCCAAGAGGTGCGAGTAGTTTTGAGGATGCATACCTGGGCTAGTGTATGCAGCGAGGCGCCGAGAGGAGGCGACTGACCGGACGTCATCACCGAGACGTTTTTAATCTTTGGTTCTCCATTTATCGCTTTGATTGATGTGGGTTCAACACATTCATATGTTGCAAGTAGCATAGTGAAGACCATGGATTTAGACTCGAGATATCTTCTAGGCGGATGACCGTAATAAGCCTCTAGGTCACTCAGTAGTTGTAGATAAGTTGTATAGAGACGCACCTCTAGAACTCCAAGGGTAGTGTTTGTGGTCGATCCGATGGAACCGCTGTTTGGGGAGTTCGATCCGATTCTCGTGGATGGGTAGCTAGTTAAGTACCAGCGAAGTTGGATTGCGCGACTAAGCGCATGGTTCTCGAAAACAACTAAGGGTGATGAGGTAGTTCGATCGGCAATAGGAGAAATTATCGTCCAATGTGGTATCTCGCCCAAAGTCGAGAAGATGGTCGAAGGTGTGAAGCATATGTGGTTCATGTGTATGCCTTGGAGGCTAAAGAGTCTCTTTGTGGAGACGGTTGGACGATTAGGGAATTTGTTGATGTATTTCCGAGGAGCTTAGGGTTTGCCACCGGATCGTGAGGTAGAGTTCGGATAGATCATTATCTTAATCGCTATCAGTATCTATAGCTCTAACAGGATGGCGCCTAAAGAGTTAGTGGAGCTTAAGGTTCAGATCCAGAAATTGTTGGACCGAGGCTTTATCAGGCCAAGTGTTTCGCCTTGGGGAGCGCCGGTACTCTTTGTCAAGAAGAAAGATGGTACTATGCGGATGTGTATAGACTACCGCCAACTGAATAAGCTGACGATCAAAAACAAGTATCCGCTGCCTCGGATAGATGACTTGTTTGATCAGCTGAAGGGTGCGTCGGTTTTCTCGAAGATTGATTTAAGGTCTGGGTATCACCAGTTAAAGGTGAAGGAGGCGGATATCTGCAAGACGGCATTTCGTACTCGGTATGGGCACTTTGAGTTCTTAGTTATGCCGTTTGGGTTGACTAACGCGCCGGCGGCCTTCATGGATATGATGAATAGGGTGTTCCAACAGTATTTAGATCAGTTCGTAGTGGTTTTTATCGACGACATCTTGGTATATTCAAGGACTGAGGAGGAACATGATGCGCATTTACGGGTGGTATTGCAGATTCGAGGGAGAAACAAATTTCTATGCAAAGTTCAAGAATGCTAATTCGCTTAGAGAGGTGATGTTCTTGGGTCATGTAGTATCGGTGAGGGATTAGAGTGGATCCTCGAAAGATTGAGGCGGTTTTGGGTTGGAAGCCGCCTAGGTCAAGAGTCGAGGTTCAAGTTTTCGGGTTTGGGTGATACTAGAAGGTTTGTAGAGGGGTTTTCATTAATCGCAGCGCCGATGACCAAATTATTAAGAAGAGGGGTTCCGTTTATTTGGACTGAGAAGTAGCAGGAGAGCTTCGACAAGTTGAAGAAGATTTTGACCAAGCTCTGCTCGATTCAACCCGAGGTCGGTAAGGAATCACACAGTATCGCGATGCATCACATACGGGTTTGGGTTGTGTGCTGATGCAAGAAAGGAAGGTTGTGTCTTACGCGTCCCGGCAGCTGAGGCCACATGAGGTAAATTATCCAACGCACGATCTGGAGTTAGCGGCTGTAGTCTTTGCCTTGAAGATATGGAGGCATTACTTGTACGGAGAGAGATCGATTGTCTACACGCATCATAAGAGCACTCAAGTACCTTTTGACTCGTAAAGACTTGAATCGAGACAGTAGCAGATGGATCGGTGGCGAAAGACTACGATTGCTCAATTGAGTATCATCCGGAAAGGCTAACGCCAGGCGTACGCGTTGAGCCGTAAGGTTGTTTCGGATTTAAGAGCGTTGTTTGCCCACTTGAGTTTGTATGACGACGGAGTATTCGCGCAGCTGCGAGTTAAGCCTACTTGGGTTGAGCGGATCAAAGAAAAAACAGCTTGTTGGATGAGGTTGTGGCGCGCAAAGGACACAAGTGCGTAATGATGGTTTGGAGGTTCTGATTTGTCTAGTGATGGGGTCTTTGTGTTTTCGGGGAAGGCTTGTATGCCGAGAGACACCGAGTTAAGGCGTAAGATTCTTCAGATGCACATAGCAGCCCCTACGCTATGCATCCTAGAGGTAGCAAAATGTATAGGGATCTCGAGAACGATTACGGTGGTCGTCCAAAAAGGAAGTGACAGAGTTTGTGGGAAGTGTCCGACATGTCGGCCAGGTCAAGGTGAGCATCGATTGTCCGTCGTGGTTGCTTCACCGGTGAAGATTCCTCGATGGAAGTGGGAAAGGATAACTATGGATTTCGTCTGGATTACCGCCACGCCGAGCAAGAAGGATTGATTTGGGTAATCGTGGATCGATCGACTAAATCAGCCCACTTTATTCGGTGAGGGTGGATTACTCACTTGAGAGGTTGGCGAAGTGTATGTGTCGAGATAGTGAGACCGCACGGGTGCGATGTCGATCATCTCGGATAGGGATCCCGATTTATGTCAAGGTTCGGAAAGCGTTGCATCGAGCTCGGTACGCGATTGATTTCAAAGACGACATTTCATCCGCAGATCGACGGCAAATCGAAAAGGGTTATCTGAGATCTTGGAGGACATGTTACGAGGTTGTGTTTTGGACTTGAGGGTAGTTGGGAGGAGTATCTACCGTTAGTGAATTCGCCTACAACAATAGTTACCAAGCAAGCATCAAGATGGCACCATATGAGGCGTTAGACGATAGGAAGTGTCGCTCACCTACTTGTTGGATGAGTTAAGTGAACGTCGCTTGTTGGGGCGAGTTGGTT
The DNA here is from genome assembly GCA_025506655.1 of Gossypium rotundifolium. Lineage (NCBI taxonomy): Eukaryota > Viridiplantae > Streptophyta > Magnoliopsida > Malvales > Malvaceae > Gossypium > Gossypium rotundifolium. Next base: position 105,498,876 of record CP106727.1, on the reverse strand, counting down.
GTCGAGACCGAAGACAAGGTTAAGTTGATTCAAGCTTGATTGAAGAAAGCTTCGGACCGACAGAAGTCCTATGCCGATCTTAAGCGGAGAGATATTGAATTTGCTGTGGGGGATCAAGTTTTTCTGAAGGTCTCGCCATGGAAGAAAGTGTTAAGGTTCGGGAGGAAAGGCAAGCTAAGTCCGAGGTTTATTGGGCCATATAAGGTACTGAGACGAGTGGGACCAGTAGCATATCAGCTCGAGTTGCCAGCAGAGCTAAGTCAGATTCACGATGTGTTCCACGTTTCGATGCTTAGGCGATATCGCTCAGATCCATCGCACGTGGTGGCAGTGGAAGAGATCGAGGTAAACCCAGATTTGACCATGGAGGAAGAGCCTGTACAGATTTTAGATCGGGATGTGAAGGTTCTGCGAAGGAAGTCTGTGCCTTTGGTTAAGGTTCTTTGGTAGAATTATGGCGTGGAAGAAGCTACGTGGGAACCCGAGGATCTGATGAGACAGTAATACCCTCAACTCTTCTTATCAGGTAATTTCGAGGCCGAAATTATTTTTAAGGGGGGTAGAACTGTAATATCCGGGTTAAGGGCTATTTTATTTTGGCTTTGCTGCATGTGCTTGATGTGTTATGTTGCTATTTTGATGTTGTTGGGGCTTAGTTATAAGCTAGGTGTAAGCTCAGTGGTAGGAGAATTTTTGTTTTGGGCTTTATGTGATAGAAATTTCAAGGAGTGGGTCTTATGTATTTTATTTGGTGAATTGTTGCACAAGTGAAGAGCTAGCAAAGTGGCAAAGCATGCGCCACTTAGAGCTTGTGTGTGGCGTCAAGTGCAAGGGGAGAGGTCTTGAGTTCAAGCTGCAGAGTGCTCCTTTTGTTTCATTTTGTGGCATGGAGGGAGGAGTTGTAGGCGGTTCAAACTCGCCTTTGACTAAGTCTTCTCATTTGAATGGTGGGTGGGGAGCAAATTGTGGAGGAGGACTTGGTCAAGGTAATTTGAATTGGTGGCTTGGGAGTGTTGGGGGAGTTTGGCGGTTTGGAGAGATTTTGGGGAGAGAAATGAGTGGCCGATTGGGGTTGTAGGGGTGTCGAATTTGCCTTTAGCAAGTGGGCATTTTGGTCAAAATTTTTTTGGTAAGCTGATTTTTCTTTGTGTCAAAAGCTTTCTTCTCTTTTCTCCTTTAACCGAAAGTCCAAGTACCGTTGTGCCAAAATTACTTTGTATCTTTTACTTAGTGTGTGAGGTCAATATTGTTCCCTTTTCCACTTGCATCTTGTGTAAACCAAACCTCAAAGCACCTACACTTGCGAAACTACAACACTTTCTTCTCCACATTTTCCTCTTTTCTCATTTGGAAATCTTGGTAGCCGAATGTTCATCTCTCTCTCCCTTCCTTTTCCAAGTGTTGAAGCCGAAACTAGTTTCTTTTCTCTCCCTTCTTGACCGTAACACATCTTTCCAAAAACCTTATCCTCCATCTCTTTTTCTTTAAATCGAAAGCACCCCTTTATTCATCCTTTTATCTTCTTCTTTTCTTCTCCAAACCCTTTAGCCGTTTGTTCCCAATCGTTTTCTTTCATTGCTCTTAGGCTGAACCTCCTTTCCCATTTTGATTAAGGGTGCTAGCAGAATCTTCTCTTTCTTCCTATAGTTTCTTTATTTCAGATATCAAAGGAGGAGTGTGACCTTGTTGGAGTCTTGTTCAATCGGTCTAACAAGAAGGTAAGTGTTGGCGAATGGCCATTTCTCCTCTTTCTTGTACCTTTGCCGATTTTTAGTGAGTTTTAGGCGATTTCAGATTTGTTAAAAGGAGTAACATTCGGTTTTGGTAATCATTTTCAGATAGGGCCTTTAGAGTTCAAATCAAGCAAGGAGAGCCTTCTTACTGTTAAGCACTTTCGGTAAGTGGTAGAAAAAGGTTGCTTTAATGGTTTCTTTAGAGTTGTTAAGCCAAAGTTTGATGAGACTAATGGTTTGTGTTTTGAGGGAGGCGATTATCGAAGGAACCGGTGTTGGTTCGAGATTGGTTAGAAACCGAACCATTTGCAAAGGTAAGGTTTAACATAACCCTTTGGGTTATCTATTTTTGGCCGAATGGTTTAAGTGTTAACCCTTGTTGGCCGAATGTAGGATCGTGGTTGTTGAGGTGATCAAGGACTTAGACCGGTTCTTAGGATTAAAACCTTCGCTATACAAGGTGTGTACGCTAACACACCGATTTCTTAGTAATAAGTTAATAACTTTGTGTTGTAACAAGTGAAGCAGTTGATGATTGTCTTGATACTCGATAGGGTATGTTCACGGATTCGTAAGTCCGTAGCATTACGAGTTCTATTGTTGATACATTTAATATTATGATGCATGATGTATGTGCTATGAGATGCAATATTGGGCATGTTGGCATGAATTACATGATTTGCATAATGTACATGAGTCAGTATGACATGTATGGGTAATATGAGAGGAGGGGAGTATGATATCCGTGTCTTTGGGACTTTGTGTCTTTGGGACACCGGAGGTTTGGCACCTCCAAAGGGTTTGGTACCACAAATGATATTTTGTGACTTTGGGTCACCAGAGGTTTGGCACCTCGGCGTCTCGCCCCAGTGGCTTAGCACCACGGTGGGTTGGCCCCACAGTTGATATTACGGGATTGGCCCCAGTGATTTGGTATCACACGATGGGTTGGCCCCATCATCGGATTTGTGACTGCGGTCACCAGTGATTTGGTATCACACTGTGTCTTTGGGACACCAGAGGTTTGGCACCTCATTGTGACTCGTCCCTGTGGTTTGACACCACCGTGGGTTGGCCCCACTTATGAGATACGGGATTGTTGCTAGTGATTTGGTATCACACGATGGGTTGGCCCCATCCTTCGGATTATTCGTGACTTGGTCACCAAAGGGTTTGGCACCACATTATGGATATCGTGACTTTGGGTCACCAAGTGGTTTGGCACCACCGGTGGTTTGGTACCACACGGGTAGAAAAGGTGTAATGGATGGTTAGGAACAGGTGCATTAATTGTATTGCTTTGCTATGATGTGTGTCGAGATGTTGTATTATCGGGAGGATTTACACACCGAGTCTTGCGACTCACTCTCTCTCCTTTGATATTTCAGTGACACTTAGACGCGGATATGGAGCCGGATGGACTCGAGTGCACATGCCATGCTTAAATAAGGATTTGCTCGGACTTTATAAAATTTGGTACATTAGCCTATTTATTACTATTTGGTTTTATTTTGGGTTTGTAAAAGGCCTTTTAAAATTATGTTTTGCTATGTTCATGCTTAAAGTAGATTTTAATATGTCTTAACAAATTAATTGGGTTAAAATGTGCTAAAACTTGAAAAGACAACACTTTCAAAAGCGCAAAACGATATTTTAAACTATACCATCGGGTATCACACTATGATTTGGGGATAAAGAGAACTCAAATGTTTTTTTTTCTTCTTTAAACTCAATTTTCTACTAAGTCAAAATGTTTTAGTAATAATAGGAAACAACTTAAACTTCTAAATGAGATAAACTCATTTTACCTACACATCTGATTAAGTTTTTAAAATTTTTGGGTTTTCAAATACATCATCAGATTTTAATCAAAGCCTACTCGAGTTTTCTTCAAATACACATTTTCACGAAGTGTTTTCATCAAACATTTAAACAGAAACCTACCTTCTCAAAATCCTTTTTACCTGTAACATACCAGATTCGGTCGTGGTGTGTTGATCGGGTTTGGGGTGTTACATAGGGGGTTTCCAATCCAAAACTGCCTCAATCTTCCGAGGATCCACCCTTATTCCTTTAGCAGATACCACATGTCCTAAAAACGCAACTTCCTTCAGCTAGAATTCACACTTGCTGAATTTGGCATCGAGCTTCTTCTCCCTTAACACCTGCAACACAATCCGGAGATGTTCATCATGATCTTCCTCAGACTTCAAATACACCAATATATCGTCTATGAACACAACAATGAACCGGTCCAGATAGGGTTGGAAAACCCGATTCATCATGTCCATAAACGCAGCTAGGGCGTTTGTCAACCCGAACGGCATTACCAAAAACTCATAGTGCCCGTACCTTGTTCAGAAAGCTGTCTTATGGATATCAGCCTCCTTCACTTTAAGCTGATGATATCCAGACCTCAGATCTATCTTTGAGAATACCACGGCCCCCTTAAGCTGATTGAACTAGTCATCAATCCTTGGCAAAGGGTACTTGTTCTTGATGGTCAGCTTGTTCAACTGATGATAATCTATGCACATACGGATAGTTTCATCTTTCTTCTTCACGAACAAGACCGGTGCTCCCCATGGAGACACACTGGGTCGGATAAACCCATGGTCAAGCAATTCTTGGATCTGAGCCTTGAGCTCAACCAACTCCTTGGGTGCCATTCATGACGGGCAATTGACACAGAGTCATTCTGGCAGCAAGTCAATTCTGAACTCCACCTCCCTGTCCGGGGGTATTCCAGGTAACTCCTTCGAAAAAACATCCACATACTCCATTACGGTTCTAACTCCACTAACTCCCCCTTCTTTCGCATCCAAAGCACTAGCGAAAGCCAAAATTACCTTGCACCCTTTCCGAACCATCTTATCAGCCTTTAATGCCGAAACTACGTTAGACAAGTAGTTTCTTCTTTCCCCTATCATAACTATCACCTCATCCTCTAGGGTCCTTAACTCCATTCGTTTAGCTGCACAATCCAATACAGCCTAATGCTCCACTAGCCAGTCCATGCCAAGTATAAGATCAAATTCTCCGAAGGGTAATTCCATTAAGTCGGTAGGGAATATCACTCCCTGAATCTCTAGAGGTACTTTCTGAAATATCTTGTTCACCACTACAGTTTGACCTAATGGGCTTGCTACAATCATCTCTCTACTAGAAAGTTCAGAGGCTATTCCTACAGTTTCAACTACTCTACATGCAACATAAGAATGGGTAGAGCCAATATCAATCAAAGCAAAGTAAGGCTTGCCAAATATAAGGAATGTACCGGTTATGGCGTCTGGTGCGTCTCCGTCTTCCCTTCGACGAACTGCATACACTAAACCCGGTTGTCTTACCTCCGTGTTACTAACACCTCAGCCCGGTGTTCCCCGTCCTCTACCAGCACCATTACCTCTGCCAGCCGAACCCCAGCCTCGCGGTGGCTACTGTCCTCTTCTTCTAGCCTGGTTAGGACCTTGGCTTGCTGGTCGACCCCCTTCTGTTCTCATAGGACAATCCTTAATCTTGTGGTCCTTGGACCCACACTTAAAGCATCCTCTCGTCTTTTTCCAATACTCCCCCAAGTGCATCTTTCCACACTAGGCACAAGTACGATACTGCCCTCCCGTAGCAGCTTGTTGACCTCATGGCCCATCAACTCTAGGCCTCTTTTGGGCATTCCTTGATGACCCTGATGGTCCAAAACCTCTCTTTTGCCTATTGCGGTCCGTATTCTGCCTCACCGAGTCCTTAATCCCTTCGACTACCTTAGCCTTCTCTACCAATACGGTAAACTCTCGCTCCTGCTGCGGAGCTATTAACAACCTCAAGTCATCCCTCAGTCCGTCCTCAAACTAGACACATCGCTCATGTTCCGTAGCCACTATACATCGAGCATAACGGCTCAAATTTTAGAATTCTACCTCGATTCCGCCATGCACTTATTTCCTTGAACCGACCTCGTAAATGCCTTCCTCTACGCATCAACATAGGTAGTTCCAACGTACTTCTTCTGATATGCTACCTTAAAATATTCCCAAGTAAGATCATCTGTGGCAGCACCTTCCCGAACTATGAGCCACCATTGGTATGACTCATCATGGAGTAGCGACACTACCCCTTTCAGTTTTTCCTCGGCAGTCAGGTCTAAGTCGTCCATAATCTGCTCTATTGCTTCCAACCAATACTCAGTTGTATTGGGTGCCACACCGGATACTCCACGAAAAAACTCAGCTCCATTAGCTCAAAGTCGCTCAGTACCGACTTTCGAGCTCCCATGCCTCCGCCTCTACCCAGCCCACCCTTTCCAAAACTCGCAAGATCGCTCGTGATGTCGCATCATCCCCGTCGATCCTCGATATTCCACATCAACTGGTGGTGGTGGCATCTCATTTTGAACCCTTGTCCCGACCTAACGGTTCCGACACGGTCATTCGGCCTCTACCACGGCCACGCACATTACGACCACGCCCCTAAAGTTCATACTTTCGAATCGCATTTATCTGATTAAATAATTTTATGAATTAGTTTTATTCCATCGATTTATCACGAACGAATTTTATGTTCAGCAGTTCTAGGAGTAGTTCTTTCGATTTCATACACATACGGCCTCAATTCATTCATTCAATCACACTCATGAACTTGCGCTCATTCTGAGTAAAAAATATTGTAGTTGTCATTGTTTGTTGTTTTCCACTACCTAGGGGTATTTTCGTAAATTTATCCTATAGGGGTATTTTGATAATTTTCCAAATTAGGGTATTTGAAAATGTTGCAAAATAGAGAGTTTTGGTATCTTTACAAAATTGAAATACTTGGTAAGAAAATTTCAAGGGTAAAATGGTAATTTTATAAGTTGAAGGTATTTTCGTAATTTTTTAAACCAGGGTCATTTTGGTAATTTTTCGCAAAATATGGTTCCTGGTGACTTTTCAAAACAAGGGTATTTTTAGAAATTTTAATTTTAGGGCACTTCGGTAACTTTCCATACTGAGGGTATTTTGGTCATTTGTACAGGTTAGGGGTAATTTGGTCAATTTACAAATCAGGGGTATTTTGGTCATTTCATTTTTTTAAAAACGAGGGTACTTGGAATTTTAAAATTATGGTTTGAATTTTGAGTTTCACAAAACAAGGTGATGGTCCTTTTGGGTTTTAATTATTAGGTTTAGCTTTGTGTTTGAGTCCTCTTGGCTAAGGTGAACCGTCACTACGCACTGTAGGATTCGGCGGTGAGGAGGTGAGTCACTAGGACTACTTAAATACCAAGCTCCCACTAAATCCAATCCTAAACACGCAAGACTTGATTTGCCACACCTTTGACTCGGTGACTCAGACACAGGTTTGTTTGGTTGACTTTAAGTTTTATGTAACTTGGTGTTGGAGTAAACTAATTCTAGGGTTTAATTCCTAATTTACTAATCTACGTCCCTATAAGTCCCACATACAATCACAAAAGAGTTAGGAGTACTTACCTGGTGGACTTTGGGCCGGAGACTCAGGTGCCATGCTAGAAAACCTACTTATTTCTTAGAAAATCCAATTTCAAAAGAAAGAAAATGTTTTGGGCCCTAAAGCCCTCAAGGTCAAGTTTTGAATTAGGCTCTGATACCAAGCTGAAACCCCCAAACCCAGCCCACAAGCCCTGACCGGATCTGGTATGCTTCTAGAGAAAAACCATTCAAAACTTATTTGGACTTTGCCAAAATCTTGTGTGTTTTTGAAGAACCATTGATCTAGGTTGGGTTCAAAATTAAAAACGGTGTTGATTAGGTGTCAAAACATTTAATATTTATATTTAAGAAAAATTGACTTTAACTTTAAATTAATAAAAATCGTATCATACTAAAATAATTAAAATGCATGCATAAACTGTTTAATACTTTTGGCCTTATTGCATCAAAACAAAACCCGAAATAATTCCAAAACTTAAAATATTAAAAACTAATAAAAAATAAAATAGTCGCTGAGCTGAGCATAGCCACCATTAAGCTCCTGCTAACCCGGTCCATTACTGTGTGTCACCTGAAAAATAATCCCACAACGGGGTGAGTCAAACAGACTCAGTGTGTAACAACCAACACAAGTCTCAATCAATTTAGGCATGTCAAATCATACATAATAAACATATATAATCAATGATGCAAACTCGAACCCAAACCTAGATAACCATCCGCTACACATCATCAGTACCAACCATCACACCGTGGGGACTACTAAGTCGACCCTCCATCTGCTACACATCATCGAAGGCATTCGCTGTAGACGACATGCTCATCGCCCTTAAAATTTCGTGGCATAGCCACCAGATAATTATTTTGTGACACAAGTCACCACATTCAGATTTCGTGACATAAGTCACCACATTCAGATATTTTGGTATAAAACCACCAGATCACTTCCCCTTAACATATCACCCATATGCCCCCTGTCATACAAATCATGCAATAACATGCCTTATTCTTTATTTCACATTCTTATTAATATTCACGGATGGGCCATAACAGATATTCATGCTATCATAACTAAAGTAGTAGTAAGTTACGTACCTGAGTACTTCGTACCATTGCATGGTATTCATAGCCATATTTTACGTATTCTTATTAACACATTTATCAAAACATAACCATAAATCTATTAAGGCTTAGTGTGGGGTACACACCTGGTATTAACGCTTTATTGAAATCCCAAAAACCTAATCTAATGCTTTAGACCCTTAATTCCTACATTCGGCCAACACTACACATTTTAGCTAAAGGCCATTCGGCGAAATAATCAAATCCCGAAGGATTTATCACAACTTAAATCTTACCTTGCTGCCGATTTGATTACTAATCAAATCCCGGAATGCCGTGATACTCCTTCCTTCCAATCGGCCAATGCTAGACATTTGACTTGGTTAATTTCAGCTTTTGAATGGATGAGAAACAGATTTAGAATTACTAAATATGACCTTGGCCGATTGTTCAGGTTCACTTACCTTGTGGATCTTAAATCCCGAAAACCACCACTTGCTCCTGAAATTGACGAAATCCCTACATACCACATGTTAGATTCGACTTTAACCTTAAACCCATGACGGGGGCCGAATGCGACATATCACTTACCTCGATCACTTCAAATCCCAAAAGACTCTTTCACGCTGCTACAACCAAAACACGAGATTATGGCTTAATACCCATTCGACCATCCTTAGAAATCAAGGCTTAACTATTGATTTCGGTACACTAAAAGAGATAGAAGAAATGATTAGGAGAGAACTCTTACCTACTATAGAGGATCAATTGGAGCAACTCACAACCAATGAGACTTTCGGCTTCTAAAACTTGCGACAGAAGAAAAAGAATGAGGCCCCTTTGAGATGCGGCTCAAGCTTCAAATGGTGAAGAAAGAAAATGCAAGAGTGGGGAGAGTTGAGTGCTTAAAGGATTCAGCCAAAAATAAAACTAGATCAAGTGGTCAAGGTTTCAGTTTTGAAGAGAAACGAGAGAAAAAACAAAATAGTGGGAAGGTTCAATGGAGAATTCGGCAAGAGAGACTGAGAAAGAAATAAAAAGATGAACACACTCCCTAATAAAATTCGGCACTTATCCCCTCCCATATGACCAAATTTTGCTAACCAAAGAGTCCCTGGGCCGGCCATTATATCCTTTCTTTTCAAATCCCAAATTGCTCTCCTATTTTTCCTCCATGCTACTTATTCAAAATAAATTGAATAAGCCAACATTATCCTATTCTTTTAGCGAATTTTTAAAAGAAAACCAAAACTTATCTTCATCTTTTCAAAGCCCTTATGCCGCCCAACACTCTTGCTAACCCTCTCTCTTGATGCCTAAGTGGTGCCGCAAGATAAAAGCACACTCCATGTCGCTAACACAATTGAACAACATCGAGCCCCTTACACCTTGCATATGGCGATATATAAACACATTTGATGAAATTATGATTTCGACTAAAGCCCAATAAATGATAATGCATGTATTTCATTTTTGAGCCTAGGACAAAAAAATGTCAAGTCTTGTTTGAATAAATGAAATTCGATGGATTACTGGATTTCTTATAATGGTTGTAGTCTTGCATATGTTGCAGACATACTATAGTTTGGATGAGCATTCTGTTATTAGCACTCTCGAGTTTCCTGTTATATAGTTCCACGAGCATCCTGATTGGTAGTAATCTTGCATGTGTTGCGACTACCGCAGCTCTTTGTGAGTGTTCTGTTTATTGATCGGTTGTGATCATGCATATGTTGCGGACACAAATGCAGCTCTCTGTGAGCATCTTGTTATGTTATCGATTGTGATCCTACATATGTTGCGGACACAAACTCAGCTCTTTATGAGAGTCTTGATATGGCTCGCCTGAACTCCCTGATATATTGCTATCCGGAGCTCCTGTTACGTGGCTCTTTGTAAGCATTTCTGATTAAAATTTCTTTGTGAACTTCTTGTTTTAAACTCTTATGAGTTTCCTGATTTAGCTCGGATAAGCTTCCTGTTACATGGCTCATATGAGCATTCCTGATATATGGCTCGAGAGAGTGCTTCCTGATTATGTACTCTAATGAGTACCCCTGATTATGAATTGATAGATTTATGATTTGTACACTTCAAGTGTATTACCTGTGTATCCATCGATATTTCAAATAAATTCAACAAGCAAAAATCTGACATGAGAAAATATGAACATGTTACAAGTATCTTCCTGAAATACATGAAATGATGATCATGATTTATGGAAATACATGTTGATGATATATGAACATGGAATTTGTTTAATAAATATGTTCATCCATGAATATAGATTAGTACACCTTGAGTGTATTTCCGTGTGACATTGATATTTCAAATGATTTAATGGGTAAAGTTTTGACATGAAATAATCTGAACTCGAGATGAATTATTATGAAAATGTACTTGAAATACAAGGATATGAATTGTATATGTTATTTGAATTCATGATGTGGAAAAATATAAGTATATGGGAATTTGGTTATTATTGAGCGCATACATATTTCTTAATGTTTATATGAGATAGTATGACTTAGAAATGAACTATTACCCGTATGTACATGAAGTACATGGAAATAACATTACCTGATATAATGATGCATGAATTGGTTATTACATGAATGTGAAACATGCTTGATGACTTTGTTCATCCATGATTAAGGACTATTATATGTGATTTCTTGGCTAACATGATGAGGATATGTGTTTAAGGCTTGTGAACAAATTGGTTTATAGTGCATTGTATGTTTATTTTGAACATAAATACATGGTAAGTTATTTACCATGTTATACAAACTTACTAAGCATTTCATGCTTACTCTATTTTATTTTCCCCTGTTCTATAGTAATTGAGAGGCTCGTTGGATTGGAAGCTTGGTGGAGATCACTCACACTATCCATCAGCCTATCTTGGTATATATGATAAACTAATTATGGTTATATAATGACATGTAAAGGTTAATTAACCAATGTGGCATGTAAATGTTTGGGTTATAACTAGCCATTAGAATGGCTAGTGATAAACATGTTTGATATGTATAAATGAGGCTATAACATGTTTGGTGTGTGCTTAAATGGTTCAATGATAGAAATCATGTTGGCATATTGATGATTAATTCTAGCATATTTGTTAAAATATGCTTATAGGTGAATTTGATAAGTTTATTAAATTTTGTATGCTTGGTTACATGATGGTAAAGTGTATTTTAGGTGCTTAAAAGCACATTGTTTGTATGTGATATTATTTCATGAATGAGACTCGATTTTGACTTAAATTAATTATTTTAAAAAATGGCTTGTGAATATGTTAAAGTATTGGCGTAAGAGGAAGACAAATTGGGTGACAAATGTAGCTTGGAAAATAGCCTATTTTTGCCTACACGGGCAGAGACACAGGCATGTGTCTCAGCCGTGTGTGACACATGGCCTAGCAAATAGGCGTGAGATTTGGCCGTGTGTTTCCTGTTTCTTTAAAATGTCAAAACAGAATGCTCAGAATTGATCACATGGCCTAGCACACGGGCGTGTGGCTTGACCGTGTGACCCTTGCACCTACACACGGGCGTGTGACTTGGCCATGTGACTCAAGTCAGAGAGTTACACGGCCTTAGACATGGGCGTGTCATTCGCCATGTGAGCCACACGGGTGTGTGACCCTTGCACCTAGGAAAAATTTTGAGATTTTACGAAAGTTTCTCTGTGTACCCGATTTTGTCCCAACTCGTTTCTAATGCATGTTTTGGACCTCGAAGGCTCATATAAGGGACTTTATGTTTGAATTTTTAACCTAAATACTGTATAAATGAAATATCGATTTACTTGATTTGTGTATTTTGGTAATGCTTCATAACCCTATTTTGGTGATAGATGCGGGTTAGGGGTGTTACATTTATTGGTATTAGAGCTACGGTTTAGTCGGTTCTCAGATTGAACGTAGCATATGTGAAGTCTAAAAATACATGCCATTATATAACCTGTGATAGTGTGATATCTCCTGAATCTGTTGAGAATTATTTTACTAATAGACAGAGATGCTTTCGAACTGAGCTAATTCTGATAACGTTGAAAGCAATACGCAAGAATTTGAGTAAAAAAAATATTGTTTATGATGAGTAGAAATTCATAAAGGTATGAAATAAATGTTTTATAATGAACATGTTGATGATAAATGTTTTATGATAAATTTTTAGGCTTTACGACGTCCATCCCTTTAATAGTACAATTTTATACAATGAAATTCACAAGGTTTATATTGATTCAGTTCACAAGTGTGAAACTAAAGAGTTCAGTGGTTGAATGATTAATAATACAGTCAAAGCTGAGAATGGGTTACTAAATAAAGATGGTTTTAGAAGAGATATTAGATTATTTTAAAAATTTGTTCGGGATACGCAATGTCACTATTAAGGAATAAGTTATTCCTGAGTAATTGACTTATTCAGATATGGTATGTATAAAATGGATTAACCAGAAATTTCTTCTGAATTGGTTTCTTTAGCGAATTGCATAGTGTGAGGTTATTAACGACTGTAGTAGTCGGTGTAATAATGATGAAATTGCAAATATATTTGAATACAACTGCTATTATTGGGTATTTTATAGCGATCTCTTCTGGGAATTTCATATGTTCTATTATTCTCAAAGAATATATATATGTAACTATTCATGTTCATGTGAAGTAATTATCATATAGAAAGGCTAGCCAATTATAATATTAGATAGAAATTATTGTAAGTCTGGTTGATTCATGAGGGGTATTGCTCTATCTTTCTTTGGTTTTCTAATCAACTATGTTTGAGAGAAGACTTGATGATAAGATTCATATGATACTATTTTCTACGTCTACTAGTTGAAGCTCTGAATTACAAATATGCAATTTATATTGTCTCTATCACAACCGTTTCTAGTACGTATGTGCAATATTACTCTTCTGGATTTTCTCTGGGATATCATCGATCTTTTTATTATTCAATGTGGTTTTTATTCTCGAAAATTCAGTAGAGCTATTATCTCGGTTTTCTTGCCATCCTTATGGTCTAATCTTATTTAGCAAACATGGTTTATATATGGAAGATATTCATTGGTCGGAGGTAATTATTTTATTTACTGTTATAATTCCTGACTTGATCATGGGAGTTCAGTAATATGGATCTTAGATTATGGAAGTTGTATTACTGCACTGGTTGTTATTGGGACTACTTTTGGTTTTCCTCTTTTATTTTGGAGTGCACATTGATATTGAGGTATTATTCTATCTATATGGTTGAAATGACGGTCCTATTATGGCACTATGGTTTTTAACCTGAATGATGGTTGTGGCTTTTAAAAAAAAAAATTAAAGCTTCGATGTTAATAATTGAAATGGTTACATTGATGAGACGGTTATTACAGAAAGAAGTAATGTTTGAATATTCTGATAAATGTCAACAATGTTATGAATCGGTTGAAAGCTCTGTTGACCGAAGCATCAGTTCTAGTTCGGCCTGAATCATGTAAGGAATTTGTCATTTATAGAGATGCATTATTGATAAACCATAATTTACACATATTTTAACCCCATGCTTGGCTTATTTTTGGATGAAATCTCATTAGATTTGATGAATTCGATGCTCCGAATCCTTTAATTTCATGTTTTATACTCAGGAGAGCTTAGAAAGTCGAAAAGAATGAGAAACTGGCCAAAAAAGGGGCAAAATGGACCTACCTTAGGAACTCACACGGCCTGGGCTATCAGACATGGCCGTGTGTTTCGAGCAAAACTGAAACACGGCCTGGATCAACATACACGACCTGACCGCATGGCCATATGTAGCGAGCAGAATCGAGCATGACCTAAGGAGTCAAACACAGGCGTGTCACACGGGCATGTTCCTACCATAGCAAATACGAATTCTATTCAGAATAGGGTACTTGTGGGCCAAGAGAGGTGTTCCAAAGCCTACATAAACACCCTAGGGGGTAACCTAAAAGGTGACATTGAATAGGAGGCAGAAAATACTCAAAGATAGCTGTCGGGAATAGCTTAGGAGAAGGATCTCCATCAAGAATGAAGATTTCCCATCAAGTTCTTTAGAAGTTTTTGGGTTTTCATTATGTTTTGTAGTTTTCCCTATTTTATGATGTTTCCTTCTATTAGTATGAACTAAACCTCTCAAATACCTGAGGGGATGAAACCTAAGAAGAATCTTATTATTATTTAATTTATAAGATAAATGCTTGTTCTTATTCTTAATTGTGAGTTTTGATTCTTGTTTTAATAATTCAGGTTATTGATTCAAGTCGAATGTGCTTATTCAGTGGAGCAAAAGTCCCTGTTTTAGAGAAGATCATCACAATTAAGCGGAGTTGATTGCAACCCTATAAATAGGGCAATGAAAATCTGCCGGATTAGAGTTAAATCTAATAAGGGGACCCATAGATCCAGTTAATGCGACAATAGGGGTTTTAATTAGAAAGAGATTTCAATTAATCAACCTAGAGTCAGTTGTTTTTAGTCTTGAAAGAGATATTAACATAAATTAGGGATTTCTACGGATTAAGTCTAGTGAATAAATCATATGAATCAAAGGTAATAAGTGAAGTCTAGGTGGATTCTTCCTTAGGTATTGCCTATCTCATATAAATTGTCCAAAAGTATTTTCCCAATTCTCTCTTTGTCATGTTCATAGTCATTTAGTTAGTTAAATTAGTTAGCTAATTTTAGATAAAATAAATCCCCTTAATTATTAGGCTAGATAATAAAAAGATAGTTATTACTAGTAATTTTAGTTCTTGAGGATATGATATTCTGACTCGCCATAACTATACTACTGTTCGATAGGTGCACTTGCCTTTGTCGAAATAAGAGTTAGTTTTGAGCCCACCAAGTTTTTGGCGCCGTTGCTGGGGACTAAGATATTAGGAAACCTAAATTTTTATTACTTTGGCCATTTTATTTATTTACAATTTATTTTTATTTTTATTTTTATTTTTGCTAATTTTTCTTTTATTTGCTTCTGGCAGGTAATTTTAGTTTATGACTAGAAGGAACCCGTTAGGACCATTACTTTTTGACAGCGGTATAGAAGCTACCCTTGTAGAAACCTAAGAGAAATAAGGCGAAGCCTACAATACATAGAAGAAGAGCAAAAAAGATGAAACCAATACTATCGAAGAGATGGCTGATAGTAATCTGCTACCTCCTGTGGTTACCGCAAATCCAGTGAAGCAAAATCCTACTCCTTGTACTCTGTATGATTATGCTAAACCTAATTTAACAGGAACTGAATCAAGTATTGTTAGACCTGCTATTGCTGCAAATAATTTTGAACTGAAACTTAACACTATACAAATGATTCAGCAATTTGTTCAGTTTGATGGTTTGCAGGATGAAGATCCAAACAATCACTTGGCAAATTTTCTAGAGTTTTGCAACACTTTCAAAATTAATGGCATTCACCTTCGGTTGTTTCCCTTTTCGTTGAGGAACAAAGATAAACAGTGATTGAACTCGTTACCATGAGGATCAATCACTACATGGGACCAAATTACTGAAAATTTTTTGTTAAAATATTTTTCACCGGCTAAAACGACTAAGTTGAGGAATGATATTTCTTCTTTTGTGCAGATGGATCTAGAAACACTCTACGATGCATGGGAGAGATATAAAGATCTACTAAGGAGATACCCTCACCATAGGTTACCTTTGTGGCTACAGGTTCAAACCTTTTATAATGGTGTGAACCCCTCAACTAGGCAGTTGATTGATTCAGCCGCTAGTGGAACCATAAATAACAAGACCCCTGAAGCGGCTTATGAGTTTATAGAAGAGATGGCGCTGAATAACTATCAGTGGCAAGTTATGAGGACAAAGCCAACAAAAGCCACCAGTGTTTTCAACCTCGACGCAGTGACCATGCTATCAAACCAGGTAGAACTGTTAAATAAAAAGATTGATGGTTTCTATGGTTCTTAGCAGGTACATCAAGTGATGCAGTGTGATACACACGAAGGAGGGATGAGCAATATAGAATACCCACCCTACAACCCTGACATAGAAAACGAATAGATGAACTATATGGGTAACAATTCTAGACCTCAAAATAACCCTTATAGTAACACTTACAATCTAGGTTGGATGAACCACCCAAACTTTTCATGGGGTGGCCAAGGAAATCAGAGACAACAACCCCTTCTAGCTTTCAACAGCAACCCTACCCACAAGAGAAAAAGTCAAACCTTGAGGAGATGCTAACAAAATTTATCGCGGTGTCAAAAACCTATTTCCAAAATACTGAAACAACACTAAAAAATCAGCAAGCATCGATTCAAGGGATCGAGAACCAATTAGGACAACTTGTTAAGCTCATATCTGAACGATCACAAGGTAGCTTGCCAAGCAACATAGAAACTAACTCAAAAGAGCAACTTCATGTCGTTACTGCTCACAATAATGAAGGGTTAGATGAACCAAAATTGAGGTAAGAGAATGCGGTAGAGGAAGGTAAGGTTGAGGTAAGCCACGAAACTCAGAAACCAGTAAGTATAGAATACCAACCTCGTGTGCCATATCCAAATGCAATGAAGAAAGATCACACAGATGAACAATTCGGTAAATTTCTTAAACTCTTAAAAAAATTACATATCAACTTACCGTTTATTGATGTTCTTTCGTAGATGCCCAATTCGAAAAAGTATTTCTTTTTGACAAATAAAAAAAAGTTAGACGAGGCGTCGCATGTGGAGCTAAATGTTGTGTGCTCAACAATCTTACAAACCTCAAAAGTTAAAAGATCCAGGGAGTTTTACGATTCCTTGCTTAATTGGTAGTTTATCTATTAACAATGCTTTAGCTGATTTAGGGGCAAGTATCAATACTATGCCTTATAAAATGTTTAAATAGCTAGGTCTCGGGAAACCCAAACAAACTAGGATGAGCATTCAATTGGCTGATAAAACTATCAGAGTTCCTAGGGGTATAATTGAGGATGTACTAGTAAAAATTGATAAATTCATATTCCCAGTAGACTTTGTCGTCTTAGACATGGATGAGGACAAAATGTTCCTTTAATTTTAAGAAGGCCCTTTTTAGCAGTAGCTAAAACTAGAATTGATGTTGGTACAGATGAACTCACACTTTGTGCAGGTGACCAAACGATCACTCTTCAGGCTCTTGACTCGGCTAGGACATCGAGTAATAAAGGTGAGAACATAAAATCTATTAATGGCCATTTGGTTCAACCTTCTTTTCAGGAAGCACCACGAAATTACACAACTGAGCCAGATCCTAGACCTCGTGCTAACAAAGAAAACTCATGAGGAGTGAAGGCTTCAGATCGATGAACTAGACGAGTGGAAGACACATGACAAGGAGAAATCGGGGAAACACGATGAACCAAAGCAAAACCATGTCAAACTTAAGGATGGGACAAACCAATTTACGATCAAAAATTAGGTATTGTTGGATAAGAAAAACCCTCGAATCGGTACTTCGGACCTTAATACAAACAAAGAGATCCCTTTCACGGTACTGAATGTCTTCCCATACGGAACAGTCGAGGAAACTAATCTTACATTCGGCACTTTTAAGGTAAATACCACTCGACTTAAACTATATATCGATAACCAAATTGATAGCAAGAATAAGTAGTTTCAACTCTTCAAACCACCATGATTATGCAAAGGAGAGATAAGTCTAGCTTAAGACTTTAACCGAGCGCTTCTCGGGAGGCAACCCGAGCACTAACCCAATTAATTTTCATATTTTTTTATTTTTAGCACCTAACTAGAAACTAACTAATTCAATAAAAGCACAGGTTCCCTACCACACGACCTTGCACACGGGCGTGGCCGTGGCCGTGTGGACACCACGATTAGGCACATCGGCGTGGCCAAAACCGTGCGAACCAAGGATGAAAATTTTCCCCAACTTGAACTGCGATAGGTCATGGTCGACACTAAGAAAGTAACATGGGTGTGCGACACGCTCGTGTCCCGAGGCCGTGGATGGCACTAAGAAATCTACACAAGCATGGAAACCTCTACACAGGCATAGGAGAAATGAATGAGGCACCACACGGCTGTGCGATATGGCCGTGAGACCTAACACGCCCGTGGCACACGGGCGTGGGCAGCCGCCAGATCCCTGATTCCTATTTAAAGCCCCAATCTTCTCACTGTCTGCCCAACTTCTTCTTTTTCAAAACCCTGACCACCACACCCCTTTATTTTTCTATCTTCTTTCATTTTCCTTTCCCCTATCTTCCTTCATTATTCCTTTACACCAACTCCACACCTACCCCCATCCTTGCCACCGTACACAATGAACACTATTAGAGGCAAGACCAAGACCACTATCCCTATGTCAAAAAAGCGAAAGGACACTAGCACGGTCTCCTCGTGCGCGACAACTCTACATAAGTTCATGTCGGTCGCTTCATTCCCTCGACAAGACAAGGACCTCTGAGTCCATTTATTTTTTCTTTTTCTTTATTTTCATTTTTTAAATTCTTTCCCTTTATCTTTCCTGTCCTTAATTTATATTAGTATATTTTGATTTCTTTAATTTAGGTTTAAGGGGCTGTTACGGAATGACCACACCACCGGAGTATCCTTCTCCAACTCGGCCTAATTTCCCCCATTTCTTTTCTTTGACTCCATCCAAAATTAAAGAAGTTTCACCTCTCTCCCTATCTAATGATTTTCTTATTATATTATCATTATTTATCTTTGTACATTGAGGACAATGTACATTAAGTGTGGGGAGGTGTCAATAATACTCAATTATGCCTTGATCTTAAGTAATTTTCTCACATCACTAATTAAAATGAAACTTCTATTGATTTATGAGTTTTGTTGATATGTTTTGGATTAGTCATAGATAACTGTGCATTGATAGTTTAAACTTTAACATATTAGAGAATCAAGCATGATAAGTCTATTTTCAGAATTAAAATTTATTAGGTTATTCCCCTAATCTTAAATATTACTTTGAAGTTTGAATTTTACAAGGTTGACATCAAAAACCATAATTTCTATGAGATTTTGAGTGTTTAAGAGCATATCCTTTTCATTCTCACTTTATTGCTGGTTATCAGTGTGTCAACATTGATTTGTTATTCTAGAACTTGCTTCGATTATGCATGTCGAGACCACACTTTTGATTTGATGTACTGAGATGATAAACGCACCTAGGATTTAACCCACTTATTCCATCAAAAAAGCTTACCTTCATAATTAACCCCTAGTGAAACCTTTTGAGCCTAATAGATTTTTTCTTGACTCACCCATCAATATTAACCCAAAACCAAATTTTTACTTACCCTACTTGGACTCCCCTTATGTCGAGGTTTGATTTGAGTAGTTGCCTAACTATGTTCTTTATTTCAGTTGTTAAATTCTATCTTATTATTGTATGTTCTTATTCTAAAAAAAAATTTGGAAATTTATCTATTATTAGTTCGACATTGTTGAGCTTAAAGCAATTAATTTCACATTTTGAGAAGAAGCTCATATTATTTGATGTAATTAGTAATTATTAGTTCATTGTTTCTAGTTAGGTAAATTGTCAATTCGATCTCGATTCTAACCCTCTAATTCAGCCTTTATCCACACCTTTAAACCAAGCCCCATTACAACCCCTTTAAAAGACCTTTTGATTTGTGTATCATCTCATTTTATAGTGGTGGAGATTTGATTTTCAGCAAGCCTATGGGATTAACTCTTCATGTTTGACTTTTGAGTGCTTAAATTGAAACTTAAACACTTTGAGTGATTTGAGTGAATCCTTAGTGAGGATGTCAATCCTTGTTAGTTTGAATCAGAGGTAATAATTTAGGTAAAGGAAACACCTATGTTTTCGTGCTATAAAAATTGGTGACTTAGATTGTTTGAATCTTTAGGACTCTTTGAGTTAAATTGTCCATGTATGAATTATTTATAGATTATGATGAGACATTATTGATGAGAATTATGAATTGAGGGACTTAATTTTAATTGTGAGTTGAGGATTTTGCTTGAGGACAAGCAAACACTTAAGTGTGGGGATATTTGATAAACCATCATTTACACATATTTTAACCCCCTGCTTGACTTATTTTTAGATTAATTCTCATTAGATTTGATGAATTCAATGCTCCTAATCCTTTAATTTCATGTTTTATATTCAGGAGAGCTTAGGAAGTCGAAAAGAACGAGAAACGAGCCAAAAAAGGGACAAAATGGGCCTACCTTTAAAACTCACAAGGCCTGGGCTATCATACACGACCGTGTGTTTTGAGCAAAACTGAGAATCAGCCTGGATCAACGTACACAGCCTAACCACACAGCCGTGTGTAGCGAACAGAATCGAGCACGACCTAAGGAGTCGAACACGAGCGTGTCCCTACCGTAGCAAAGACGAATTATATTTAGAATAGGGTACTTGTGGGCCAAGAGATGTGTTCCAAAGCCTATTTAAACACCCTAGGGGGTCACCTAAAAGGGGACGTTGAATAGACATTGAATAGGAGGCAGAAAATACTCCAAGAGGTAGTGCCGAGAACAAACCAGAGAAGGATCTCCATCAAGACTGAAGATCTCCCATCAAGTTCTTTAGAAGTTTTTGTGTTTTCATTATGTTTTGTGGTTTTCCCTATTTTATGATGTTTCCTTCTATTAGTTTAAACTAAACCTCTCAAATACCTACGGGGATGAAACCTAAGATGAATCTTATTATTAATTGATTTATAAGATAAATACTTGTTTTTATTCTTAATTATGAGTTTTTATTCTTGTTTTGATAATTCAGGTTATTGATTCAAGTCGAATGTGCTTATTAAATGGAGCAAAAGTCCTTGTTTAAGAGAAGATCTACACAATTAAGCGGAGTTGATTGCAACCCTAGAAATAGGGCGACAAAAATCTGTCAAATTAGAGTCAAATCTAATAAAGGGATCCATAGATCGAGTTAATGCGACAATAGGGGTTTTAATTAGAAAGAGATTTCAATTAATCAACCTAGAATCAGTTGTTTTTAGTCTTGAAAGAGATATTACCATAAATCAAGAATTTCTACGGACATATGCGAAACTCACGAGAAATGAGCTTGGTATGTGATTTCGTATAAGATCATGTCAAGGACATGGTGCCGATATGATATTTCATGTAAGACCATATCGTGGATATGGCGTTGTCCAAAAGTATATTCCCAAGTATCTTTTAGCATTCGAGTGGTTCAATAGTCATTTAAAATGAGAAAGTAAGTGACTATGTTACGAGAGGTAAAATAGAACTCATGTGAAGTGAATTAGGATATGATGAATTCTTGGGAAGAATTATTACTAATAAGTTATACTTGAGAAATATTGATATCCTTGTGATTAATGATTAACTTTCATGATGAATGGATACATGATAAGATTTGATGGTGATCATGTTCAAGGCTTTTAAGCCAAATTAAATTGAGAAATGAAATGTTCAAGTATTTGTTGTTTATTTATAAGTTAAATTGGCCAATGAATGGCTTTAAATATTTTATGATGATTAGCATGTTGGCATGGCTAACTATGGATACATTTTAGTGTTATTTGTGTAAATTAGAATTAATACAAAGAAAACATGATAGAGTAAAATTAGCATTTGACAAGCTTGTATCACTTTGGAAATTCACCAAAATGGTGGAAATTGAATTAGAAGTTGAATAAGATGTGAAATTAAATCTTATTGAGTCTATTTTCTTAAAAGATCGATGTCAAGAAAAAGAATTTGATATTATGATATATTTGAGTTTTATAAGCTAGAGTGATTTTTAATCTCCTATTCGACTTGGAAAATTAATTAAAATTGTACAAAATAATCAAGGGATAAAGTTATATAATTGAATTTCTTAATGATTCTATTTTCAATAGAAACAAACGGAACATCATTCGAGTTACGTACCATGAGAAAATAATTTTTAGTGAAGAGGGATCAAACTATCTGATAACAAAATAGGGAGAATTTAAAGAATAAACTATAATGATTGGCTAAACCAAAATTATGGAAATTTTATGGTAAGAAGATATGAGGTTATAGTTTCAGGAAAATTTTGGATCTTAATTTGGAGTTTTGTAGCTCCAGATAAAAATAATTTAGTGACTATAACTCGAGTAGACAGCTTCAAGATGAACATAAATGAATTGTGAAATTTTATGCAACAATGATGGTATTATCTTGAGAGCTTATATTAAGGATTGTTAATAGCATGGTAATCAATTTTTATTATTTACATACGCATCGACTAAGCTTTTTAGCATGCTTCCTTCCTTTCTCATATCTTATAGGGTTTTATGCTAGCTCGAGTTGGATATCGCTTGAGATGCTATCACATTATCAAGCTATCATGTTTGGTATAAGTGAATGCAAAACCCTTTGAGTTTACGCCATGTGTAGGGACTTATTCAATTGTGTATGTGTCATTTTATTTGGCCAAACGTGTTGGTTCATAATGGTAATATGATTCATTTTGTATATAGCCATGAGATATGGCTCATATTAGTTAATGAGTTGTAACGCCTATTTATATGTGTGTGATTACACTAAAGGTTTCATGTGATGTGGTTATATGTGTTTGGTAAGGATGGATTGAATTTGTATTTAAGTATGTGCAAATGAGAGTGCCAAATGGTTTGGTAATAGCCATTTATTTGGTCACACAGCAGAGACAGTCGCAGTGTCTGAGCATGTGGAGGACGCGACCGGGACATGGGCGTGTGACTTGGCCGTGTGACCCTATTTTGTTGATGACATCATAAATAGAGAGTTACACGGCTGAGGTCATGGGCATGTGTGACCACACACCTACCCACACGGGCGTGTCCCAAGCCACAGGCATGTCCCAAGCCACACCTGACTGTGACCTCTATTTTGATGAAAATTTTCTAAGTCTTCTTAAAGTTTCCTAAGTTCTCAATTTAGTCCCTAACAGCCCTAATGTATGTTTTGGGCCCAGTGGACCCATATAAGGGGCGATTTACATGTGAATGAGAAAAATGATAATGAGTTGCAAGTAAACTGGATCTGAGTGAGTCCAATGTTGATTTAGAATTTCAAAATGGATCTAATAATTGTCTATTATTCCAAGGTATATGTAACAACCCGATTTTGGGCCTAGTTCGAACAGTGGTTTTAGGGCCACAAATCCGACGAGGAAAATCTTATTTTTATTATATTTTTATGGTCTACAATTTCACAAAAAGATTTCATGAAAATTTCGCTCGAAAATTTTGACGTTTGGGCACTCAATTTAGTCAAAAGGACTAAATTGTAAATAGTGCAAAAGTTGAGTTCCACATGTTAGAAGTATCCAATTTCTATGAAATTTTAAATTGGAGGTCCTTAAATGGTAATTAGACCATTGATTAAATTGTTGGAAAAAATGGACATGAGATAAGTGAAATAAGATATTTTTAAGTTAGGGGTATTTTGGTAATTTGGTAATTAAATGGACTAAAAGACAAAATAAAAGATAAAAACCCTTTTCCATCTTCTTGCTTGGCTAAATTTAGCATGGGGGAAGCCATGGCTAGGGTTTTCAAGCTTTCAAGCTCAATAGCAAGTGCATCCAAGCCCCATTTTTAATGTTCTTTACATTTTTGAGATCCCCGTAACTCGGTTTAGCTATTTCTACCATTATTTTGAGCTAGGATTTGTATTTAAAAATTTACCCATGGATGACATGCATGTGCTTTGATGTCTAATGGTAGAATATGAATGTTCAGTGTGTAGTAAATGTCTTTTGCTAAGTGAATTTTGATGAAATCACATAAAAGGACTAATTTATAAAAAAGTTCAAAAATGTATGAAAAATGTGTGAATGAATGCAAATTGTGGACTACTGTAGTTATGAAAATGGTTCGGCTAGGCCCAAAATACAAGAAAATTGAAAATAAAATTATTTTACGAGTCTAGTGGCAAAAGTGTAAATATGATAAAGTTTAACATATCAATTGAGATCCGAAACTCACGAGAAATGAGCTTGGTATGTGATTTCATGTATAAGATCATGTCAAGGACATGGTGCCGATATGATATTTCATGTAAGACCATATCAGGGATATGGCGTTGATACGGTACTATATGAATGAGATTCCCAAGTATCTTTTAGCATTCTGAGTGGTTCAATGGGTACGTTAAAAATGAGAAAGTAAGTGACTATGTTACGAGAGGTACGGCATAGAACTCATGTGAAGTGAATTCGGTATATGATGAATTCTTGGGAAGAATGTACACGAATAAGTTATACTTGAGAAATATTGATATCCTTGTGATTAATGATTAACTTTCATGATGAATGGATACATGATAAGATTTGATGGTGATCATGTCTAAGGCTTTTAAGCCAAATTAAATTGAGAAATGAAATGTTCAAGTATTTGTTGTTTATTTATAAGTTAAATTGGCCAATGAATGGCTTGTAAATATTTTATGATGATTAGCATGTTGGCATGGCTAACTATGGATACATTTTAGTGTTATGTGTGTGTAAATTAGAATTAATACAAAGAAAACATGATAGAGTAAAAATTAGCAATAAAACTGTTTGGATAGCAGCAGTTGTATCACTTTGGAAATTCACCAAAAATGGTGGAAATTGAATTAGAAGTTGAATAAGATGTGAAATTAAATCTTATTGAGTCTATTTTCTCGTAAAAGAAACAGTGTAAGAAAAAGAATTTGATATTATGATATATTTGAGTTTTTATAAGATAGGGTCAGAGTGATTTTTTAATCTCCTATTCTGACTTGGGAAATTAATTAAAAATTGTACAAAATAATCAAGGGATAAAGTTATATAATTGAATTTCTTAATGATTCTATTTTCAATAGAAACAAACGGGAACATCATTCGAGTTCTGTACCATGAGAAAATAATTTTTTAGTGAAGAGGGATCGAAACTATCGGATAACAAAATAGGGGAGAATTTAAAGAATAAACTATAATGATTGGCTAAACCAAAAATTATGGAAATTTTATGGTAAGAAGATATGAGGTTATAGTTTCAGGGAAAATTTTTGGATCTTAATTTGGAGTTTTGTAGCTCCAGATAAAAATAATTTAGTGACTATAACTCGAGTAGACAGCTCAAGATGAACATAAATGAATTGTGAAATTTTATGCAACAATGATGGTATTATCTTGAGAGCTTATATTAAGGATTGTTAATAGCATGGTAATCAATTTTTTATTATTTACATACGTACTGACTAAGCTTTTTAGCATGCTTCCCTTCCTTTCTCATATCTTATAGGGTTTTATGCTAGCTCGAGTTGGATATCGTCGGAG
The DNA here is from genome assembly GCA_025506655.1 of Gossypium rotundifolium. NCBI lineage: Eukaryota > Viridiplantae > Streptophyta > Magnoliopsida > Malvales > Malvaceae > Gossypium > Gossypium rotundifolium. The sequence continues at coordinate 105,473,362 of CP106727.1, read as the reverse complement.
ATGCTATCACATTATCAAGCTATCATGTTTGGTATAAGTGAATGCAAAACCCTTTGAGTTTACGTCATGTGTAGGGACTTATTCAATTGTGTATGTGTCATTTTATTTGGCCAAACGTGTTGGTTCATAATGGTAATATGATTCATTTTGTATATAGCCATGAGATATGGCTCATATTAGTTAATGAGTTGTAACGCCTATTTATATGTGTGTGATTACACTAAAGGTTTCATGTGATGTGGTTATATGTGTTTGGTAAGGATGGATTGAATTTGTATTTAAGTATGTGCAAATGAGAGTGCCAAATGGTTTGGTAAATAGCCATTTATTTGGTCACACAGGCAGAGACACGGTCGTGTGTCTGAGCTGTGTGGAGGACGCGGCCCCGGGACATGGGCGTGTGACTTGGCCGTGTGACCCTATTTTGTTGATGACATCATAAATAGAGAGTTACACGGGCTGAGGTCATGGGCATGTGTGACCACACAGCCTACCCACACGGGCGTGTCCCAAGCCACACGGGCATGTCCCAAGCCACACGGACTGTGACCTCTATTTTGATGAAAAATTTTCTAAGTCTTCTTAAAGTTTCCTAAGTTCTCAATTTAGTCCCGAACAGTTCCTAATGTATGTTTTGGGCCCAGTGGACCCATATAAGGGGCGATTTACATGTGAATGAGAAATTCCAAATTTAATGAGATTTTATGGCCCGATTTTGTATAAATGTCTTTGTTTAAGTCCTGTAATGCCTCGTATCCTGTCCCGACGTCAGACACAGATAATGGGTGTTACATTTAGTGGTATCAGAGCTATGGTTTAGTCTATTCTTAGACTAACCTAGCGTATATGAGTCTAGCGGTACATGTCATATTACTACTGGTGATAGTGTGATAAATCCCGGCTCTAATGAAATTGTTTTGTTGAGACAGAGATGACTTCCAACCGAGCTATTTTTGATAATGCTAAAAAATGATATTTAGGTGATTGAAATGTGTTTGTGATGAGACGAAACTTAGAAAGGTATGAATAGAAGTTTATGATATGTATGTGTTAATATACGAAGTGGGATAACCATGAGTTAAGAAATGTGGAAATGGAATAAAATGAAAGTTTATGTGGTGTTAAGCCCATTCATGTTTGCTGGGCATGCACATGATGATATGTGCCCAACCTATTTGGTCAAGTGAATATGATAAGTACATTTACACAAAGTGACGGAATGTGTTTTTATGTACACTTGTTTGAATAAGTGTAATCAGTATGTTAATGTGGTTGAATTTTATGTTTACTTGTTAAATTACAGATAATATGATGTTATGTTTTACGTCTTTGTTAACGCAGGAAATGAGTGCAATTGTTCAATAATGAATTGATGGATAAGACCATGGTTGGACTATGGCAAAGTATGGAATGTAAGACCATAGCTGGGCTATGGCATTGTCATACGTGTAAGACCATGTCTGGGACATGGCAATGATATTGGACTTGGTGTAAGACCATATTTGGACTATGGCATCAAGTAATCAAACCCGTAAGGCATTCTCTAATTTGACAAATGTTAGTAAGTAAATTCATTGTTTGAAATTGTGGATAACAGAAAACATTCGTAAAATGAATAAGCATATTTAATTGTCTGAAGTGAATTATGTGATTATGACGATATTAAGTTAATGATGATTGCTAAGTCATATGTGTGTATTTATGAGACTCAAGTTAGAGGCTTTACGACTTCACCCCCTTACCAGTGATGCTTTATGACGAAATTTTACGAGAATCATGTTGAATAAGTTCATAAGTGTGAAACTAAAGAGTTCAGTGATGAAATAATTAGTAATGTATACAGAGATGAGAATAGTTTGGAAAGTGAAAACAGCTTTAGAAGAAATATCAGGATGTTTTAAAGATTACATAGATTATGCAATGTCACAGATAAAGAAGAAGCTAGTTTTGGCTATTCGATTCAATTGAGTTATGTGTATTTAAAGTATCCTCAAGTATAGTAATGAATTTTGTGCATTCACGAGTATATAAACAGATAGTCTAAATGAATAAATTATATTCTGGAAAGTATGATATAGAGATATGCCTATTGGATTGTTTTAATTGAATGATGTTATTATGAGTTAAAGTTGTACCGATTGATAAAGTCATCGCATTTATGAAAATTTGAATGATCTATGCATGTTAGTAAATTTCTAAACAGTTCAACGTATTATCAATCGAAACTCTAGTTCTGAGTTCAGTTTGAATTGAGTAAGGAATTTGCGATTTTTCAATGATGTACTATTGATGTAACATCCTAAATTTTTGGGCCTATGCGTTTAATGGTTGAATATATGTAATGAGTTAATTTAAGTGTTAGGGGTCCAAATTAGGTTCAGGCTTAGGCAGAGGCCTTGATTAAAATTATCTGTTTGGGCATTATAGGACATAAAAGGTAGTACTTGTGTTTAAAAATCAAAATGGGCTTGTGGCCCAGTGGTCAGTAGCGCCATTTAGGGAACAAGGAGGTGACGCCACACCAGGGAGTTAGGGGCCCAAATTTAAGTTTCAAGGAGCCCAATTCCTTGGATTCAAGTTAGCTAATTTTTGGCATTAGGATTAGGTGGAGTTGGACGGCAACAAGGCTCAAAAATAGGAGGATTTATGTAAATGGGATAATGTAGATATTATAGTTGATAATATGGAAGATAAAGGAGGAAATTTAGGAATTTATTTAATGTGATAATAAGGGAGATAATGTGTTGATAAAGGAAGGAAGAGGTAGTGTCATCAATGACACTGTGGATGAGTAGTTAGATGAGGATAAGGAGAGAAAAGATAGGATTTATCTGCTGAGTCCAGTGTTGGCCGAATTTCCAACTCTAGGAGGGGTGCCAAAATTCTCTTTAAATAGAGGGGATATCTCTTCAATTTCGGCATTTGAACCCTACTCTTTTCTTCATTCTTTGTGCCGAAATTCTCAGTCTCTCCCTCCACAATTTCTGTCAACTTTCTTTCAAAAAGCCGAAAACGTTCTTAAGCCTTCTTTCTTCTAAAAGCCGAAAATCACCACCTCATTCACCCTTTCTTCTTTCTGTGAAATTTCCTGTTAGTCGAATCTTCTGATCTTCATTGTTATTCTTCTCCCATTCATTAAAAGTTGAAACTACACTCTTGTTTGTTCTTGTAGCTGAAATATTCTTCTTGTTCATCTTTTCCGGGATTTTTATAAAAGCCGAAATCCCTAGATCTCATCTCCTGTGTCTACCAAATTCTCTCTGAGGTGTCTGCTTGTGCCGAATCTCGAAGAAAACTCAGGGTAAGTGTCGATTCGTGAGATTTCAATCTTCTTCGGCTTTTTAGAGACTCTAGCCAAATGGCTATATGGAAACTAATCTTGTGTTTTTCTCTCATTTGCGGCATTCCGAGATTTGAAGGGGAGTCAATTGCTTAAATTTCTAAGCCAGAGTTTAGTAGCACTCGGATCGAGTTACTTTTGGGATTTTAAGGAGAGGTCTTATCTTCACGTTCTTTCGGCTTTTGAGCAAAGTTGTAGACAAAGGGCAGTAGATTAGATTAGCAAGGGTATCGACATAGAGGGTAGTCCTACGCATTAGTTAGGTGTGTAACTTTTCACACCATTAGATTTTCTGTTAATATGTGTTAATAAATCTGCTTATATTCTGTTAAATGCCAAAATCCCGGCATAACGTTCGAAACCTGAGGAGGGTAAAAGCAAATCACCAGGTTAGTGATCTCAATCATTCCTGAAGTGAATGTTCCTGTTAAGATGTCATATGTGATAAGTATGCCAATTTGTGTGATTGCATGGGGCTGGGATTGATGAAAGGGGAAGTGTTCTATTGTAGTGGCTTATGCCATGATCTGTTGTAGTGGCTTTTGCCATGATCTATTGTAGTGGCTATTGCCATGATCGACGATGAGCGACATGACCGCCATCAATGGCGATGTAGCGGTGTGGGTTGATTGTAGAAATCCCCAATGTTGTGAATGGCAGGTAAGGGTGGCGTGTAGCGGATGAAAACCTAGGATTTGGGTTGGGCTTGCATAATTTTTGTTATATATATATATTAATCATTATTACATTACGTGGGGCTAAGGCCCAAATCTAATGGTGCATGAGGGTTGCACGCTGAGCCTCGCGACTCAACCTATTATTTAACATTTTTTTCAGGTAGCACCTAGTGCATCGGACCGGGCTGAAGAGGAGCGTAAGGTGGCCATGCAAAAGAACATTTGGATTCAGCAAAAGACTTTAGTTTATTATTTTATATATTTATTTAATGGGTTTTAAATTTCAACGTAATAAGGCCACGGGCTGTTAGCTTTATATTTCGGTTCAGTTTTAATTTTGGGCTTTTATTATTATTATCAGACATTTTAAGTTTACATTTTTTTTTCTAAAGCATATATTTAATTTTCAGTTTTTAATTCATAAAAATATCTCATAGAATTTATAGCTTATCTAAATTATCAACCTATTAAAACTTTCCCGAATAAAAGGTTAAACTTTAGGAAAATATTTTCCAAAAATGCGACATGTTTTTACTAATTCTTCTTAGTGGCATGCCAGATCCGGTCATGGTGTTTGGGCCGGGTTTGGGATGTTACAAATTGGTATCAGAGCCCAGTTCAAAACTCGAATCTGGGGTTTCTGGGCTCAAAATGTGTTTTTTAAATGATAGGTTTTTGAAACATGTATGTTTATAAACAAGACAGGATGGTTTTCTCGGCATGGCACCTACGTCTTCGGCCCAAGTCCGCCAGGTAAGTATTCTAATCCACTTTGTGATATATATGCATATGGGCTTGATGGGCTTTAAGGGACGTAGATTATTTTAATTAGAACTTGATGGAATTTAGGCTTAGCTTAAACAACTTCTTAAATTCCATGAGACTTAATTTATCCAAACAAATCCTGTGAACTAGTCGCTAAGTTAGGGTCTGGCAACAGGCATACACATGTCTAGGATTGGATTCAGGGAGAGCTTGGTATTTAAGCAGTCCTAGTGACTCACCTCCTCTTCGCTGGAATCCTACCTAGTGCGTAGTGACTGTTCGCCTTAGCCACAAGGACTTATTGACAGGCTAAAATTTATAACTAAAACCCGAAAGGGACCAGTACCCTATTTTTGTAAAATTGCCTATATGACCCTATTTTTTTTTGTAAAATTATCCCAAAAACCCTAGGTTGAGGAAATTTACCGAGATACCTTTGATTTTGCAGAATGACCAAAATACCCTTGTTTGGAAATTTTTTAAGTACCCTTGTTGAGAAATTACTGAATTACCCCTTATTTACGAAAGTTAACAAAATTTGCAAAATTACTGAAATACCTCCGGTTTGCAAAATTACCGAAATACCCCTGATTTGCAAAATTACTGAAATACTCCCAAATTACAAAATTATCGAAATACCCCTAGCTTGTAAAATCACCAAAATCCCTTATTTTGAAAATTTATGAAAATACCCCTATAGGTAAAATTACGAAAATACCCACGGGTAGTGAAATGACGTAAATACCCATAGGTGATGAATGTAAGTTTATAAGGCTATTTTTATGGTTGATGTGTGCTAAATGTTGACTGAAGGTGAACTCTAGGACTAGGAAGTATCGACTTGATAACTAAACCCGTAGATAGAATTCGAATTCGAAAGAACTACTATCAAAATGATTTTACATAAGATTGTTCGCGGTTAATAAGTGGGAAGAATTAATGATTCATAAAAGTTCTAATCAGATAAACGTCGATAGGAAGAATGAGTACAAGGGGTAGAGGACGTCCGCCGCGTGGTCGTGGTAGGGGTAGGATGACTGTGTCAGAACCTGTAGGATCTCGCCATGGATCTGGAAACGAGATACCAGTTCCACCAGTTACGAAAGTAGAATTTCAGGACCAGACGGACGGTGACGATGTGGTGTCACAGGCGGTGTTAAGGGTGTTAGAGAGAGTTGCTGAGGCTGGTATGGGCACAGGAGCCCGGAAGTCTGTGTCGGAGCGACTTAGGAACAAGGGCGAAGTGTTTATTTTGTCTTTAGAATTGGAGTGCGCAGCGATAGCATAGTGGTGAGATTTAGGTAGTATGGTTACTATTTAGTTAGAAATTTCGAGGACGAAATTTCTTTAAGGGGGTAGAACTGTAACATCCTAAATTTTTGGGCCTATGCGTTTAATGGGTGAATATGTGTAATGAGTTAATTTAAGTGTTAGGGGTCCAAATTGGGCTCATGCTTAGGAAGAGGCCTGGATTAAAAGTATCTGTTTGGGCATTATAGGACTTAAAAGGTAGTACCTGTGTTTAAAAATCAAAATAGGCTTGTGGCCCAGTGGTCAGTAGCGCCATTTAGGGAACAAGGAGGTGACGCAACACTAAGGAGTTAGGGGCCCAAATTTAAGTTTCAAGGAGCCCAATTCCTTGGATTCAAGTTAGCTAATTTTTGACATTAGGATTAAGTGGAGTTGGACGGCAACAAGGCTCAAAAATAGGAGGATTTATATAAATGGGATAATGTAGATATTATAGTTGATAATATGGAAGATAATGGAGGAAATTTAGGAATTTATTTAATGGATAATAAGGGAGATAATGTCTGATAAAGGAAGGAAGAGGTAGTGTCATCCATGACCTTTGTGGATGAATAGTCGGATGAGGATAAGGAGAGAAAGATAGGATTTATCTGCTGAGTGCGGTGTTGGCGAATTTCCAACTCTAGGGGTGCCAAAATTCTCTTTAAATAGAGGGATATCTCTTCAATTTGACATTTGAACCCTACTCTTTTCTTCATTCTTTGTGCCGAAATTCTCAGTCTCTCCCTCCATAATTTCTGTCAACTTTCTTTCAAAAAGCCAAAAACGTTCTTAAGCCTTCTTTCTTCTAAAAGCCAAAAATCACCACCTTCTTCACCCTTTCTTCATTCTTTGAAATTTCCTGTTAGCCGAATCTTCTGATCTCTATTGTTATTCTTCTCCCATTCACTAAAAGCCAAAACTACACTCTTGTTTGTTCTTGTAGCCGAAATCTTCTTCTTGTTCATCTTTTTCGGGATTTTCATAAAAGCTAAAATCCCTAGATCTCATCTCCTGTGTTTGCTGAATTCTCTCTAAGGTGTCTGCTTATGCCAATTCTTGAAGAAAACTCAGAGTAAGTGTCGATTCGTGAGAATTTAGCCTTCTCCGACTTTTTAGAGACTCTAGCCGAATGGCTATATGGAAACTAATCTTGTGTTTTTCTCTCATTTACGGCATTTCGGGATTTGAAGGGGAGTCAATCGCTTAGATTTCTAAGCTAGAGTTCAGTAGCACTCGGATCGAATTACTTTCAGAATTTTAAGGAGAGGTCTTATCTTTACGTTCTTTCGGCTTTTGAGCAAAGTTGTAGACAAAGGACAGTAGATCAAATTAGCAAGGGTATCGACATAGAGGGTAGTCCTACGCATTAGTCAGGTGTGTAACTTTTCACACCATTAGATTGTCTATTAATATATGTTAATAAATCTGCTTATATTCCGTTAAATGCCGAAATCCCGACATAACGTTCGAAACTCGAGGAGGGTAAAATTGAATCACCAGGTTAGTGATCTCAGTCATTCCTAAAGTGAATGTTCCTGTTAAGATGTCATATGTGATAAGTATGCCGTTTTCTGTGATTGCATAGGGTTGGGACTGATGAAAGGGGTAGTGTTCTGTTGTAGTGGCTTATGCCATGATCTATTGTAGTGGCTTATGCCATGATCTGTTGTAGTGGCTTTTTGCCATGATCTGTTGTAATGGCTATTGCCATGATCTGATGATGAGCAGCATGACTGCCATCAATGGCGTGTAGCGGTATGGGTTGATTGTAGAAATCCCCAATGGTGTGAATGGTAGGTAAGGGTGGCGTGCAGCGGATGGAAACCTAGGATTTGGGTTGGGCTTGCATAATTTTTGTTATATATATATTAATCTGTTATTCTATTCTATGGGGCTAAGGCCCAAATCTAATGGTGCATGAGGGTTGCACACTGAGTCTCGTGACTCAACCTATTATTTAATTTTTTTCAGGTAGCACCTAGTGCATCAGACCGGGCTGAAGAGGAGTGCAAGGTGGCCATGCAAAAGAACATTTGGATTCAGCAAAAGACTTTAGTTTATTAATTTATATCTTTATTTAATGGGTTTTAAATTTCAACGTAATAAGGCCAAGGGCTATTAGCTTTATATTTCGGTTCAGTTTTAATTTTGGGCTTTTATTATTATTATCAGACATTTTAAGTTTACATTTTTTTTCTAAAGCATGTATTTAAGTTTCGGTTTTTAATTCATTAAAATATCTCATAGAATTTATAGCTTATCTAAATTATCAACCTATTAAAATTTTCCCGAATAAAAGGTTAAACTTTAGGAAAATATTTTCCAAAAATGCGACATGTTTTTTCTAATTCTTCTCAGTGGCATGCCAGATCCGGTCATGGTGTTTGGGTTGGGTTAGGGATGTTACAAATTGGTGTCAGAGTCTGGTTCAAAACTCGACTCTGGGGTTTCTGTTTTTTAAAGGATAGGTTTCTGAAACATGTATGTTTATAAACAATACAGGATGGTTTTCTCGGCATGGCACCTGCGTCTCCGGCCCAAGTCCGCCAGGTAAGTATTCTAAATCCACTTTGTGATATATATGCATGTAGGCTTGATGGGATTTAAGGGACGTAGATTATTATAATTAGAACTTGATGGAATTTAGGCTTAGCTTAAACAAATTCTTCAATTCCATAAGACTTAATTTATCCAAACAAATCTTGTGAACTAATCGCTGAGTTAGGGTGTGGCAACAGGCATACACATGTCTAGGATTGGATTTAGGGAGAGCTTGGTATTTAAGCAGTCCTAGTGACTCACCTCATCTTCGCTGGAATCCTACCTAGTGCGTAGTGACTGTTCGCCTTAGCCACAAGGACTTATTGATAGGCTAAAATTTATAACTAAAACCCGAAAGGGACCAGTACCCTATTTTTGTAAAATTGCCTATATGACCCTAATTTTTTCGTAAAATTATCCCAAAAACCCTTGGTTGAGGAAATTTGCCGAGATACCCTTGATTTTGCAGAATGACCAAAATACCCTTGTTTGGAAATTTTTGAAGTACCCTTGTTGAGAAATTACTGAATTACCCCTGATTTACAAAAGTTACCAAAATTTGCAAAATTATCGAAATACCCCTAGTTTGTAAAATTACTAAAATACCTCCGATTTACAAAATTATCAAAATACCCTCAGATTGTAAAATTACTGAAATACCCCTATATTGTAAAATCACCAAAATCCCTTATTTTGAAAATTTATGAAAATACCCCTATAGATAAAATTACGAAAATACCCATGGGTAGTGAAATGGCGCAAACCCTCTAGGTGATGAATGTAAGTTTATAAGGCTATTTTTATGGTTGATGTCTACTAAATGTTGACTGAAGGTGAACTCTAGGACTAGGAAGTATCGACTTGATAACTAAACCCGTAGATAGAAATCGAATTCGAAAAAACTACTATCAAAATGATTTTACATAAGATTGTTCATGGTTAATAAGTGGGAAGAATTAATGATTCATAAAATTTCTAATCAGATAAACGTCGATAGGAAGAATGAGTACAAGGGGTAGAGGGCGTCTGCCGCGTGGTCGTGGTAGGGGTAGGATGACTGTGTCAGAACCTGTAGGATCTATCCATGGATCTGGAAATGAGATACCAGTTCCACCAGTTGCAGAGGTGGAATTTCAGGACCAGACGGGCGGTGACGATGTGGTGTCACAGGTGGTGTTAAGGGTGTTAGAGAGAGTTGCTGAGGCTGGTATGGGCACAGGAGCCCGAAAGTCTGTGTCGGAGCGACTTAGGAACAATGAGGCAGAAGTGTTTATTTGGCTTTAGAATTGGAGTGCGTAGTGAAAGTATAGTGGTGAGATTTAGGTAGTATGATTACTATTTAGTTGGAAATTTCGAGGATGAAATTTCTTTAAGGGGGTAGAACTGTAACATCCTAAATTTTTGGGCCTATGCGTTTAATGGGTGAATATGTGTAATGAGTTAATTTAAGTGTTAGGGGTCCAAATTGGGCTCAGGCTTAGGAAGAGGCCTTGATTAAAATTATCTATTTGGGCATTATAGGACTTAAAAGGTAGTACTTGTGTTTAAAAATCAAAATGGGCTTGTGGCCCAGTGGTCAGTAGCGCCATTTAGGGAACAAAGAGGTGACGCCACACCAGGGAGTTAGGGGCCTAAATTTAAGTTTCAAGGAGCCCGATTCCTTGGATTCAAGTTAGCTAATTTTCGACATTAGGATTAGGTGGAGTTGGATGGCAACAAGGCTCAAAAATAGGAGGATTTATGTAAATGGGATAATGTAGATATTATACTTGATAATATGGAAGATAAGGGAGGAAATTTAGGAATTTATTTAATGTGATAATAAGGGAGATAATGTGCTGATAAGGTAGTGTCATCCATGACATTGTGGATGAGTAGTCAGATGAGGATAAGGAGAGAAAAGATAGGATTTATCTGCTGAGTGCAGTGTTGGTTGAATTTCCAACTCTAGAGGGGTGCCGAAATTCTCTTTAAATAGCGGGGATATCTCTTCAGTTTTGGCATTTGAACCCTACTCTTTTCTTCATTCTTTGTGCCGAAATTCTCAGTCTCTCCCTCCATAATTTCTGTCAACTTTCTTTCAAAAAGTCGAAAACGTTCTTAAGCCTTCTTTCTTCTAAAACCCAAAAATCACCACCCCTTTCACCCTTTCTTCTTTCTTTGAAATTTTTGTTAGCTGAATCTTCTGATCTCCATTGTTATTCTTCTCCCAATCACTAAAAGCCGAAACTACACTCTTGTTTATTCTTGTAGCTGAAATCTTCTTTTTATTCATCTTTTTCGGGATTTTCATAAATGCTGAAATCCCTAGATCTCATCTCTGTGTTTGCCAAATTCTCTCTGAGGTGTCTGCTTGTGCTGAATCTTGAAGAAAACTCAGGGTAAGTGTCGATTCGTGAGATTTTAGTCTTCTCCGGCTTTTTAGAGACTCTAGCCGAATGGCTATATGGAAACTAATCTTGTGTTTTTCTCTCATTTGCGGCATTCTGGGATTTGAAGGGGAGCCAATCGCTTAGATTTCTATGCTAGAGTTCAGTAGCACCCGGATCGAATTACTTTCAGGATTTTAAGGAGAGGTCTTATCTTTACGTTCTTTTGGCTTTTGAGCAAAGTTGTAGACAAAGGACAGTAGATCAGATTAGCAAGGGTATCGACATAGAGGGTAGTCCTAAGCATTAGTCAGGTGTGTAACTTTTCACACCATTAGATTGTCTGTTAATATGTGTTAATAAATCTACTTATATTCTGTTAAATGTCGAAATCCTGGCATAACGTTTGAAACCCGAGGAGGGTAAAAGCGAATCACCAGGTTAGTGATCTCAGTCATTCCTAAAGTGAATGTTCCTGTTAAGATGTCATATGTGATAAGTATGTCGATTTCTGTGATTGCATGGGGTTGGGATTGATGAAAGGGGAAGTGTTCTATTATAGTGGCTTATGCCATGATCTGTTATAGTGGCTTATGCCATGATCTGTTGTAGTGGCTTTTTGCCATGATCTGTTGTAGTGGCTATTGCCATGATCTGACGATAAGTAGCATGACTGCCATCAATGGCGTGTAGCGGTGTGGGTTGATTGTAGAAATCCCCAATGGTGTGAATGGCAGGTAAGGGTGGCGTATAGCGGATGAAACCTAGGATTTGGGTTGGGCTTGCATAATTTTTGTTATATATATATATATTAATCTATTATTCTTTTCTGTGGGGGTAAGGCCCAAATCTAATGGTGCATGAGGGTTGCACACTGAGTCTTACGACTCAACCTATTATTTAATATTTTTTTAGGTAGCACCTAGTGCATCGGACCGAGCTGAAGAGGAGCGCAAGGTGGCCATGCAAAAGAACATTTGGATTCAGCAAAAACTTTAGTTTATTATTTATATATTTATTTAATGGGTTTTAAATTTCAACGTAATAAGGCCACGGGCTGTTAGCTTTATATTTCGGTTCAGTTTAATTTTGGGCTTTTATTATTATCAGACATTTTAAGTTTACATTTTTTTTTCTAAAGCATGTATTTAAGTTTCAGTTTTTAATTCATAAAAACATCTCATAGAATTTATAGCTTATCTAAATTATCAACCTATTAAAATTTTCCCGAATAAAAGGTTAAACTTTAGGAAAATATTTTCCAAAAATGCGACATGTTTTTACTAATTCTTCTTAGTGGCATGCCAGATCCGGTCATGGTGTTTGGGCCGGGTTTGGGGTGTTACAATTGAACAGATCAGAATATGTTTTAATACAAAAATGTAAAGAAGTAGTTTGCGCTTTCAGACGGTTAAAGTCGCATGGAAAAGAATTGTTCGACTAATGATTTAGAGACGACCACTTTTATATCTTTATTGTGAACTAGATGATTTCGCATGTTCGATGAAAAATGTCATATGCTGCCTGGTCCTAATGGGTTAAAGTAACTAATGTCGCAGAAAGATCTGAAATTAAGACAACGTGAATGTTTTGAGATGTTGAAAAACTGTGAGTAATTATCGACTTACCTTTTTGAAAGCAAGTATGATTACAGATGCTTGAATGGAAAATCTTTGTTTATTTTTGTAAGTACTAGTTACTTGATTGATCTTATTTGATGATGGACTAGTTCTAGCTAAGTTAAAAGCTTAAGCGATACTTTCTTTATGAATTGAGAAGCTTAGAGATGTGATAAAGAGTGGTGAACTAAATGGGTACAACGTGAAATGGCTTTCTATTCTGAATTCCAGGTTGGACCTGATTCTTGTTATTATTATTGTCCTGAGATAGAATTAGTGGACTGGGTAATATAGAGTTTGTATAGAAGTTTAGTATGAGACTCAATAGTAGCTCGTCAGTTCATCCAAGAATAATAAAATGTGCAATTATAGGAGTAAATGTTTGGGTGATTGAGTATGTATCACGATATTTTTGACTTTATGTTCAGATGTCTATTTGTTAGCAAGTAAGTCAAAAATCAAGTGTATTCAGGACTAATACAGTCAGTGGTTGTGCGAGAGTGATGATGAGATAGAGTTACCATAGATTTCATATCAGGATTGTCATTATCCCCGAAAAGGAAGATGTTAATTGGTTTATGGTTGATCATTTGAAAAAGAAAGATCCGTATGATCATGTCATTTTGTACAGATTTCTTATTTGATAGATTAGCCAATTAAAATCTTTCTGAGGTTATTCGATTATGCAGAGTGCCAGATCCATTATGTCGGATAGAGATCTAGAGGTTACATCGCAATTATGGGATGAGCCATAGGAAACTCTGAGTATGCAGTTGCATTTTGGCATAGCAATTTGTTTTTATATCAATGATAAGTCCAAGAGAGTAGTTTAGATTTTGACAGTGTACTCTGGCACTTTATGGTAAAGTTTAAAGGATGTTGGAAAGAGATATATGAGATTAAATCGATTTGTAATTCTAAGAAGATTAGTGAAAGTGTTTCAGGAGAGTTGAAAGCAACTTCTTCTGGTAAGATTTTCGGGGACGAAAATCCCTGAAGAGGGGGAGAATTGTAACAGCCCGATTTTGGGCCTAGTCAGAACATTGGTTTTGGGACCACAAATTCGACAAGGAAAATCTTATTTTTATTATATTTTTATGGTCTATGATTTCACGAAAAGATTTCGTGAAAATTTCATTTGAAAATTTTGACGTTTGGGCACTCAATTTAGTCAAAAGAACTAAATTGTAAATAGTGCAAAAGTTGAGTTCCACATGTTAGAAGTGTCCAATTTCTATGAATTTTAAATTAGAGGTCCTTAAATGGTAATAGACCATTGGTTAAATTGTTGCACAAAAATGGACATGAGATAAGTGAAATATGATATTTTTAAGTTAGGGATAGTTTGGTAATTTGGTAATTAAATGGACTAAAAGAAAAATAAAAGCCAAAAACCCTTGTCCATCTTCTTGCTTGGCTGAATTTAGCATGGGGGAAGCCATGGCTAGGGTTTTCAAGCTTTCAAGCTTAATAGTAAGTGCATCCAAGCCTCATTTTTAATGTTCTTTACATTTTTGAAATCCCTGTAACTCGGTTTAGCTATTTCTGCCATTATTTTGAGCTAGGGTTTGTGTTTAAAAATTTACCCATGGATGACATGCATGTGCTTTGATGTCTAATGGTAGAATATGAATGCTCTGTGTGTAGTAAACGACTTTTACTAAGTGATTTTCGATGAAATCACATAAAAGGACTAATTTGTAAAATGTTAAATAATGTATGACAATGTGTGAATGAATGCAAATTGTGGACTACTATAGTTATGAAATTGGTTCGGCTAGGCCTAAAATAAAAGAAAATTAAAAAAATCATTTTAAGAGCCTAGGGGTAAAAGTGTAAATATGATAAAGTTTAGTGGCAAAAATGTAATTTTGCCATAGTATGATTTTTGGGTCAGAATGAATAACGTGACTAATAAGTAAGCTAAATGTGATGTTATAGATCAAAGAAAACAGAGTTCGAACTTAGAACGGGGGAAAAACGAGTAACTGACGGTTAGGTCCCTTTTTGCCATTTTGGTATCGAGGTAAGTTCGTGTGTAAATAATAGAACATTATATTATGTATTTAATATTTTGATATTGCATGAATTGCATATATACGTTTCTACAGATTCAATTGATGATGATTTGGTGAAGAATCGAAGAATGAGAATCCCAGTTGAACCTTAGGAATAGAAAGGATACCTTGTCACGGCATTAGATTAATAAGGTCCCGTATAAGACCATATCTGGGATATGGCCTCGACACCAAATTGAGGTCTCGTGTAAGACCATATCTAGGATATGGCATCAGCATTGAATAGTGATCCTGTGTAAGACCACGATTGGGACCTGGCTTCTGTATGAAATCGTGTAAGACTATGTCTGGGACATGGCATCAACATACGATCTCGTGTAAGACCATATCTGGGATTTGGCGTCGACATCGATATGAGATCTCGTATAAGACCATATCTGGAATATGGCATCAGCATCGACATGTGATCCCATGTGAGACCATATCTAGGCTATGGCATTGACATCTTACTACATGTATGACAATTTCCGAATATCCTTAAATGTTCCAAGTTGTGCAACGGGATAAAGTATTAAAGTTGATGTTAAAAATGGAAAAAAGGTTTAAAGTTATGTGATAGAGTGATACAAGTATGTATGCGAAACTCACAAGAAACAAGACCATGTTACGACCATGTCGGGACATGGCGTCGATATGATATTTCATGTAAGACCATATCAGGGATATGTCGTTGATGCGGTACTATATGTATGAGATTCCCAAGTATCTTTTAGCATTCTGAGTGGTTCAACGGGTACGTTAAAAACGAGAAAGTAAGTGACTATGTTACGAGTGGTACGGGTATGTACATAGAACTCATGTGAAGTGAATTCAGTATATGATGAATTTTTGGGAAGAATGTACACGAATAAGTTATACTTGTGAAATATTGATATCTTTGTGATTAATGATCTACATTCATGATGAATGGATACATGATAAGATTTGATGATGATCATGTGTGAGGCTTTTAAGCCAAATTAAATTGAAAAATGAAATGTTCAAGTCTTTGTTGTTGATGTATAGATTAAATTGGCCAATGAATGGCTTGTAAATATTTGATGATGACTAGCATATTGGCATGGCTAACTATGGATATATTTTAGTGTTATATGTGTGTAAATAAGAATTAATACAAAGAAACATGATAGAGAACATGATAGAGTACAATTAGCAATAAAACAATTTGGACAGCAGCAGTTGTATCACTTTGGAAATTCCCCAAAAATGGTGGAAATTGAATTATAATTTTAATAAGATATGAAAATAAATCTTATTGAGTCTATTTTTGTGTAAAAGAAACGGTGTAAGCAAAAGAATGCCATATTATGAGATATTTGAGTTTTTATAAGATAGGGTCAAAGTTATTTCATAATCCCCTATTTTGACTTTTGAAATTCATTAAAAATTGTACAAAATAATCAAGGGATAAAATTTATATGCTTGAAATTTTAATGAGTCTATTTTCAAGAGAAACAAATGAGAACATCATTCGAGTTCTGTACCACGAGAAGATAAATTTTTAGTGAAGAGGAGTTAGAACTATCGGACAGCGAAACAGGGGAGACTTTAAAGAATAAACTGTACTAATTGGCTGAACCAAAAATTCTAGAAATTTTATGGTAAGAAGAGATGAGAGTCTAGTTTCAGAGAAAATTTGCGGATCCTAATTTGGAGTTCTGTAGCTCTGGATAAAAATAATTTAGTGATTGTAACTCGAGTAGACAACACAAGATGAACATAAATGAATTGTGAAATTTTATACAATAATGATGGTATTATCTTGAGAGCTTATATTAAGGATTGTTAATAGCATGGTAATTAATTGTTTATTATTTACATACATACTTACTAAGCTTTTGTGATAGCCCGAGTTAGGGCCTAGTCAGAATAGTGGTGCGAGACCACAAATCTGAAGTAGAAATATGTTTTAAATGATTTTATAAGGCTTAAGAGGTGATAGAATGATTGTGTGAAAGTTTCATGAAGGAATTTTATTAGTTAGTGAAAAAATTGTCCATTAGGACTAAATTGCAAGAATTAGAAAATATGAGATTCTAGAAGATTTAAGTATGAAATAGTATAATAAAAATTATTAGAGGTCCTTATTTAGCAATTAGACCATTAATTGTTTATGATGGACAAAAATGGACATGAGAAGGAAAAATCTCAAGAAAGAGCATTAAGGGCATTTTGGTCATTCGGTAAATTAATGAATTAAAAAGGAAAAAAAGTCAAAAATATTGTCCATCTTCTTCCCCTTGGCCGAATTTTTCAAAAAGCCATAGCTAGGGTTTTCTTCATCTTCCAAGCTTGATAGTAAGTGCTCCCTAGCCCCATTTTTTATATTCTTCGTATTTTTGAGACCCTCGTAGCTCGGTTTAGCTATTTCTAGCTATATTTTGAGCTAGGGTTTATGTTAAAAAATTTAGCCATGTATGACATGCATGTATTTTGATGTTTTATGGAATATTATGAAAGTTTGATGTAAAGTAAACATCTTTTTCTAAGTGATTTTCATGAAAAATGCATGTAAGGACTAAATTGTAAAAGTTATGAAAATGGTCATATGTGAGTGAAATAGTAGAAATTGAAGGTTGTGATAGTTAGGAAAATGACTCGGCTAGGCTTGAAATGTAAGGAAGTTGAATGAAAATCATTTTACGAGCCTAGGGGCAAAAGTATAATTCTGAGAAAGTTTAGGGGCAAAATTGCAATTTTTCCAAAGTATGAGTCATGAGTCAATTTAGTTAATATGACTATTAAACAAGTTAAATTATCATTATAGATCAAGAAACGAGAAGCCCGGATCGAAATCGAGGCAAAAATAAAGTCGAGGACTAAATTGCACATCTCTACATATTTTGAGTACCAAGGTAAGTTTGTATGAAATTAAGGTTACATTTGTTGTTGTGTTTAGAAATAATTATTATATTTGTGAAATGTATATTCTTTACATGAAATAATCAATAATGCTATGATGATAAAGTGAAGGGAATAAGTAAATAAGTATAAGTCCAGATCGAAGTCTCGGAATAGTGAGGATGCCTATGTTATACATGAGCTAAGGAAAGCCCGTGTAAGACCATGTCTGGGACATGGCATCGGCATCAAGGAATGTAGGTCCTGTATAAGACCATGTCTGGGACATGGCATCGGCACCAAACGTAGATCCTGTGTAAGACCATGTCTGGGACATGGCATCAGCATCGAATAAGGAAGGTCTCATGTAAGACCAAGTCTGGGACATGGCATTGACACCATATAAGGAAGGTCTCGTGTAAGACCATGCCTAGGACATGGCATTGACACTATATGAGGCAGGTCTCGTGTAAGACCATGTCTGGTACATGGCATCGATATTAAGCTAAGGAATCCCATGTAAGACCATATCTAGGATATGGCTTCGGAATATGAGGTGATTCCATGTAAGACCATATCTGGGATATGGCATTGGCATCAAGACATATGTTTGACAAGGTTGGGTATCCTCCATTATTCCGAGAAATTCAACGGGCAAAAGAGTAAGTATGAGAAAGGTAATAGATGAGATAAGTATGTAAAGTTGATGATGAGATAAGTTGTATGAGTATGTTTAAAAGTTTCATGTAAGCTAAGAAAGATTAAGATTCAAATTTTAATTGTGATAGTTTAAATGCTAAACCATGTAATGAGTGACACAGGTACTATGAATAAATACAAGATAAGGTAACCCTAAGGTGATGCGTAAGTATGAACAAGAGTAAGTATGAGTAAGTAAGCCTTTGTACATGAGTTTATTTATACTTAATTTATGATGAATGAGTTTATTTAAAGCAATTATGTTGTTACTTAAGATTTCATACAAGCTTCCTAAGCTATAAGCTTACCCTTCTCTTTTCCCTCTTTCCTTGTAGTTTCGCCAAACTAGTTCGACGATTGAAGGACGTCGAAGCTTGGATTACGCTATCAACCCTCATTATGGTATAGCAAAGTTGATTATTTTGAGTACGGCATGTATAAGAGTTTACCCCAGTCGGAACGGTGGTTTTGGGACCATGAATCCGTGTTGGAATAATATTTTAATATTATTTTCTATGCTTATTATGTGTGTGAAAAGTTTGTATTAAAATTTGATCGTTTTAGTGCTTAATTGTGAAAAAAAGGCTTAATTGCATAAAAAGAAAATTTGGTGGTTGAATGTGTAAGTACTGAATTGATGTTGTCTTTATAAATTGGAGGTTTAAAGTAGCAATTTGACCTTAAAATGGAGATAGTGGCGGTCATGATTTGCATGTAATAGTAAATGAATTATTAAATTATTTTATTAATTGAATTTTGGTAAATTTGATAAATTATAATGTTCTAATAGTAATAAAACATAACTAAGTGGAGGAACATCATCTTTATCATTTTATTTTCACCAATGCTGAAACTAGAGAAGAAAATAAAGAGCTTGAGCTTTGAAACTTTTGGCTTTTGCATGATCAATTAAGGTATGAATTTGAGTTCGATTTTTGATAATTTTTACGTTTTTAATATAGTTGCTATGCGATTTAGATATCCCATACTTAAATTTTTTATTTGGTTGTGTACTACGTCTATTGCCATTGAAGAAATCTTGTTGTTTTTATGATTTGATGATGGAATATTGATTATATGTGATAGATTAACAAGTTTTGTTCTTGAATTTTTCATGAAATTGAATGATTTGGATTAAATTGCAAAAATAAATTTTTGAGGGACTAAAATATGAAATAAATGAATTGTATGAGCTTGTAATAGGATGATGAAGATTTGGCCCTAAAGAAGTGTGGCTAAATTTTGAGTATTTTATGTTTTGTGTAATAGGGACTAAATTGTAAAAATTGTAAATGTCAGGGGTAAAATTGTAATTTGCTCTATTATGTGTTTTTGGACTAAATTGAATGAGAAAAATGTTGAATGAGCTTAATTTGAAATTATTTAGATCAAGAACAAAAAGAATCGGGATTGGATTAGGGAAAAACGAAGTTGAACAAATAGCCAAGAAACCTAATCCATCGATTTTCAAGGTAAGTTTTTAAGCAGTTGGGTTGAATTGAATTTTTATCTATAATAAAGTACTTGAACTTATTAGAGATGAGTATGTATATGATGTTAATGCTGAATGTGATGTTAGCTGGAAGATGAATTCGGTTGAGTGTGAAGTATAAGTATACGATAATTTTATAGTTATATGCAATATTATTTCAAGAGATGAATTTTGGCTGAATGAGAGGTATATTGTATAGCATTAGTAAATTCGAATGTGAGATTGTTATATAGATGCAATAAGCTAAGCTATTTGTAAATATAAGTGTTTATTGAAGTGAGTAACAGGTTCACGTAAGGCACTAAGTGTGCGAATCTATGTACCGAGCACTGTGTGTGCGAAATAGGTCGTTTGGCACTGAGTGTGCGGAATACTAATGTAATGGAACTAAGTGTGCGATACATTACAAGTATTTGGCACTATGTGTGCGTTATGTTAAGGTGACGACACTAAGTGTGCGATACGTTACATGGTTTTGCACTAAGTGTGCAAGTTTGTGGATCTTCTAAGGAAATCAATTAGTGAAATGTGATAAACAAAATGAATTGATTAGGTATGTGATTCATGATGGTTTGGAAATTTAGTACCAATGTGGTAAGTTATATTGCATATGAAACTAAAAAAATGAGATGTGATTATTAGTTTTTGAGTTTGTTTTGAGATGTAATAATGATTCATAGTTTAAAATGAAATATAATAAGCAAAGTTTGAGTATTCGGTCTTGAGACTACTAAATATGATAGTTGATGAATGGTGATATGATTTATACCTATAGTTATGAGTTCATTGATGATTATGATAAATAGATTTAAATAGTATAATGTTAAATTGTATACTATTACAATTGCTTATAACTTACTAAGCTATGTTAGCTTACTGTGTGTGTTTATTTGACTATTTTATAGAGTTTGAAGTCAAGCTACGAGCTCGGGGATCATCGTCAAAGTCTATCACACTATCAACTACTTTTGGTACCCTTTTTATAAGTTGAACTTTTGAAACTATGGCATGTATAGGCTATATTACTCTTTTGAGTTTATTACGAATGAGATGTATATAAAATGCCATACAAAAATGGTTATGTTTCTATGCTTAGGTTTGATTTGAATATGTTTGATCATGGTTTTAATATTTGTGTATGTTTGGCCTTGTTATAAGCTTATTTTGGAATTTCATTTTATAATATTTTATATGTGATAATTGAGTACATGAATTTGTTTTGAGTAAGACATAGTATATTTTGGTTGGTAGATGTAATTTTGCTTTACTATATATATGTACCTATAAGTTAAGTTAGGAGATGACTATGTTATGCTTTATGTATGTGACTATTGGAGGTGATTTATTAATGATCAAATCGTGGTATATTAGTTTATAAATATTCGGCCATGGTATTGACCTAATTTGGAGTTTATATTTCTCATTGGATTTTTATATAGTATTCGGATATGAGGTTTGAATGATTAAATTATCATTGTGAACATATAGTTTTGGTATTTATGTGATTTAATAGATATAGTTACGTGATTAGTATGAATGACGTTATAGGTTATGTTCTTAAGTTGAGCAAATGTGCATATTCAGCTATTGTAACAAAAATGACCAAATGCATAGTACTTCTACTATTTGATCAAAATTGTTTATATATAAAATTGATGATATAGATTTGTGATATGTAAGTTAATGTTTAAAGTATGTCATGAAAATACATCATTATCTTTAATGCATTCGGCTATGACTTTATAATAGTAACTAGTTGCTATGATCTGTGTTAAGCTTGGTAATGCCTTGTAACCCTAATCCAGCGATGGATACAGGTTATAGGTGTTACAATTTGATTGGTATCAGAGCTACAGTTTAGTCAGTTCTCGAAATAATGTAGCGCGTGTGAGTCTAGCTATACATGCCATAATTTTTACTATGATAATGTGATGACTTCTGACCGCGAAATGTGTTTTCTTCTTTCATATAGTAATGGATCCTGATCTCGAGCGAGTCGTAGCCGGTGATGTTGAGAGTGTGGTGCCTACTCCCGCGCAAGTGACCGCACCGGTTGAATCTTAACCAGCTATGAGTAACCAAGATGAGGGGGCTAAGCAAGCCTTCTTTAGCATAATGACCGATTGGTTTAATTAGTATATCCAAAAAAATTTGGCTGTTCAACAACCCCTAAATATGAATACCTGTAGTACCTATGGTACCCTTGATCATTAATCCTGAGAGAGTAAATAAGCCTTCGGTCGATAGAATCAGAAAACACGGGGCTCAAGAGTTTAGAGCTGAAGCAGATGATGATGCTGAACGAGCTAAATTTTGGCTCGATAGTACAATTCGTGTTTTTGATGAACTATCTTGTACACCTGATGAGTGCCTGAGATGTGCTATATCCTTATTACGAGATTCTGCCTATTACTGGTGGAACACTCTGGTTTCGGTCATTCTGAAGGAACAAGTCACTTGGGACTTCTTTCAGATGGAGTTTCGCAAGAAATATATTAGTCAACGATTCATAGATTGAAATGCAAGGAATTTCTTGAGCTTAAATAGGGTCGTATGACCGTAATCGAGTATGAGTGCAAGTTTATAAGACTTAGCTGATATGCCCGTAAGTGTGTTTCATCTGAGGCTGCTATGTGTAGAAGATTTGAGGAAGGGTTAAACGAAGACATAAAATTACTGGTTGGTATACTCGAAATAAATGAGTTCGTGGTACTTGTTGAGCGAGCTTGTAAAGCCGAAGAGCTAGGGAAAGAAAAACGAAAAGCTGAGTTTGAAGCTAGAGATTTTCGTAAGAGATCAGCTGGTAAATTTTCTCAATCTTCATCAAAGAAGTTCAAAGATGACAATAGCCGATCCAAAGCTAATACAAGGATCTCTATACAAGAACGATCACCAGTGAGTTCACGAACTACCTCGATTGCTAGTGTCGACAATACTCAACCGAATTAACCCAAGTGTCAACAGTGTGGTAGGAGACATTTTGGTGAATGTTGGAGCAAGTCTAACAACCAAGCTTACTATAAGTGTGGTTTGCAGGATCACTTCATTCGGGATTACCCGAAGTTAGCTGAAAAGGATAATGCTCAGAGTGCAAGATCGAGCGGTACTGCAGCTAGAGGTAGACCACCCTGAAATGTGGGAGGTAGGAGCGGCACTCAGAGAGGGGATTTGGATACAGCTATTCGATCAAAGGCTCGTGTGCCTGCTAGAGCCTATGCCATTCGTGCCCGAGAGGAGGCTTCATCTCCAGATGTCATCACCTTTATATTTACTATCTTTAGTACTAGTGTAATTGCTCTGATTGACCCCGGTTCATCTCATTCCTATGTGTGTGAAACATTAGTATTCAGTAAGACTTTACCTGTTGAGTCTACTGAATTTGTGATTCGGGTTTCGAACCCTCTGGACCGGTGTGTACTAGTTGATAAGGTGTGCAAGAATTGCCCTTTGATGATTCGAGATTCATGTTTTCGATTGATTTGATGTTACTACCATTTGATGAGATCGATATCATCCTTGGTATGGATTGGTTAACTATGCACGATGCAATAGTGAATTGCAGACGAAAGACTATTGATTTGCGGTTCCAGAATAATGAGATAATTCGAATTGAATCTACGGATTTAAATGGGCTACCAGCAGTGATGTAACACCCCAAACCCGGTCAATACGTTACGACCAAATCTGGTATGTTACAGGAAAAAAGGTTTTTGAAAATTTTAACGAAACATAGAAATTCCCCGAAAACATTTTGTTGAGTGTCTTCAAATTATAACAATTTAAAACTTTTGTTTGAAGGTTTCGTACCATCTTTATATTAAATTGATCAAACAGGTTGTAACAACTTTGTTTTACAAAAAATCGAAATCAAGGAAATTCATAAATGTGACATTTGAAAATGATATTGTGGTTTTAATAAAATCTCCGAGTTAATTAGTTATTCGTAACCCGTCTTTTGTTAACACTTTGAAAAGTATTTGCTTATGTTTAACTGCTTATGTTTTAACTTTAGAAAAACCCTATGTTCGATAGTTTATAGAATATATAATATCAGCATTAAATAAAAACCCAAATTTAAGTTATAGCAGCCTTTTTACATAATAAAATCCCAAACTCATAATAAGTTTAAATAAAAAGAAACGAGTTTACGAGAAACATTGCATGGCCACCTCGAAGTCCACCTCGACTCCTAAAACTGTGATCTAAGGATTACCTGCAAAATTAAGCAAAAGGGTGAGTCATCAAGACTCAGTGTGTCAATCCCCTATAACGCAATTGGCTTTAAGCCCACATAGGCCCATTGGGCCTTAGCCCACACAATACAGCAAAATAATCGTGCATGCAATGCTGCCCGAACCCAACCTAATTTTCCATCCTCTAGGTCACCCGAATCATCCAATCACCCGTGGCATTCTGCCACCGTGGTCCTAGACCATTTGTGACAGAGTCACAAAATATATATAAACGTGGGGCCAACCCACGGTGGACCTAGACCACCGTGACGATCTCTGAATAATGTGCGTGGGACCAACCTACCGTGGCTCCAGACCACTAAGATGAGTCACTGATAAATATACGTGGTTTCAAAACACTGTGGTCGCAAACCACCGTGACATAGTCACTTAATAAATACGTAGGGCCAACCCACTGTGGTTCTAGACCACCGTGGAAGAGTTACATAATCACACTTCCCCTTTTAATCATTTCCCTAACGCCCATGCAACATATTGACATACTATAATGAATGCAACATGCTTTCAATGTATAACATATGATTAGTTTATACATACAATAATCTACAAGTGACATAATAGCGAAACTTACTCGGTGTCTCCGACCTTACCCATAAGGGTATATCGACTATCAAATTAGTCGTTCGGCTTTTAGCCAACACAAACATTAACATAGATTAATGCAGTAGGGTGTGAGCATTACACACCTAATTATGCGTAAAACTATACTCTCTACGTCGACGCTCTCACTAGAAGGGATAACAGCGATTTGCCTATCCTAGGCAGACGTCGGTTCTCTACCGCACCCCGATGAAAAGTCCCGAACCACTGACATAGCACGTCTTTTAAACTTGGAAGCAGAGATTACAGGTCCACCCTCCTCCCCGACTTGACCGACACTTGCATCCATGAATAGACTTGATCAGAGGTTAGAGAAAAACATCGATTGTCTAATAAGGGATTTGATTAAAGCAACCAAAACGCACAGGAAAAATAATAATAACCAAGGAATCCAATAAGATGATCTCTTACCTTGGTTAAGAAGTCGCAGCACACTGGGTTTGGCTATGGTCTAAAAGAGAACCCTATAATCGGCTGAAGAGATTCGATTCCATATCAAACTGAAGCGATCATGCAATGTTAAAAGAGGGTTAAAAGAGATTAGCCGCAACGTCATCAAACAACAATAGCCACTTCGACTATGACCACACATAGGACCGAAAAGAAAGAAGGAGCAGAAGAACCCATATTACCTTGCACTTACCGAAGACTTGAGATAACAGAACAGATTCACTGCCCAAAAGCACCCTCCTACCTACGGCCACAAGAGGTGGAAGACATGGAAGAAAAGAACCGGTATTGAAGGCTGAGTCGCGTAGTCATAACTTATAAAAAGAAAGAAGCGAAGAAAAATGATATGAATAAGTGAATGTATTACCTTGAACTATCACAATCGGATGAAAAAGGGACTTTTGGCAACCCAATTATGCCTTGCTCCTTGGTATACGGCTAATATTCCAAATGAGAGGACGAAAAGGAGGAATAAAGATGAGAGGTAGCAAGGATTCAGCTAAAAAAAAAGAAAGACCAAAAGAGGATTCGACTTGAGGAGAAGATAGTAGCAAAGAGAAGAAAAAGAAGGTTGAATGGGAAGGGTGGATGGTGAGGAGAGATTCGGCTTAAGTATAGAGGAGTCAAGGTTAGATTCAGCCAATGGTGTCTTTGATAACTTTGGAGAAAAAGCAAGCACGAATGGGAGGGTTTGACAACTGAAAGGGAAAAGATGAGAAGAAGTTGAAAAGAACCAAAAAGAAACATACAATAAGAGACCTTAGATACACTTAGGGAATTTTGACACACACACAAAGTAAAATTAGGCAACTCAAAAAGGAGAACAAAAAGCTCTCACACAAATTTGGCACCCCTCACAAAAGACCGAATGCCTCCTAGCACAACCCCAGCCGAATTTCACCCCCTCTTCCAAGCTCCCACTTTCAGCCAACAATTCAACCAACACCACATCCCTTGATTCTCTCCTTGTTTCACTCCCCATCACTCATTTTGAATTAGTAGACCAAGTCTTCCTCCACAAACTCCTCCACAACTTCCATTCAAATGCTTTTACTCAATCAAACTTCCACTAAGAAGAGTCCTTGCCGAAACCATCTTCCCTTATTCCTGGCACCAAAAATAAACCTTTATAGTGAGGCTCCTGGGATTTGAACTCCTCCCCTTCTGCTTCTACAAGTGACGCGTCTCCCTTGTTCCTTAAATGGCATCACCTTGCCACTCCACCACACTCCTTCTTGTGTCAACACACACAAGAAATTACTCTTAAGGCCCGTCTCAACTAGCTCTCCCCCTTAAAGTACCCAAAAACTAAAATCTCACCAAGGCCCTGGCTTGAACTTGAGCCTTCCCGAAACCCCCAAACACACCAAATTAACAAGCAGAACAAGCCAAACACATAGAAACATAAAATGTAGAACCCCTATTCTAGGATGTTTCAAGTGATATCTTCGATGTTGGCTCGACAGTATTTGAGAAAGGGTTGCGAAGCTTACTTTACTTATGTGATCAATAGTAAAGTGACCGAAAAAAAGATAGAAGATGTACCAATTGTATGTGAGTATGTGGATGTCTTTCTAGAAGAATTGTAGGGTTTGCCACCTGTTCAGGAAGTAGAGTTTGGTTTCAAGTTGGTGCCATATACGACTCTGATTTCTATAGCTCCGTATAGAATGGCACCAATAAAATTAAAAGAGTTTAAAGCCCGGTTGCAAGAATTGATAGATAGGGGTTTTATTCGACCGAGTTTTTCTCCCTGGGGAGCACCAGTTCTATTTGTGAAAAAGAAAGACAAAACTTTGAGAATGTGCATCGACTACCGACAACTTAATAAAGTGACCATAAAGAATAAATACCCGTCGCCGCACATTGATGATTTATTTGATCAGCTAAAGTGAGCCTCAGTATTTTCAAAGATTGATTTATGATCGGGTTATTATCAGCTACGAGTTAGAGATTCAGATGTTCCTAAGACTGCTTTTCGATCGAGATATGGCCATTACGAGTTCTTGGTGATGCCGTTCGAACTCACTAATGCCCCTACTTTTTTCATGGATTTGATGAATCGGGTATTTAGACAGTATATGGATCGATTTGTGGTTGTGTTTATAGATGATATTCTGATCTATTCACGTGATGAAATTGAGCATGCAAACCACTTAAGACTTGTGCTACAGATTTTGCGTGATAAGCAGTTGTACGCGAAATTCAGTAAGTGTGAGTTTTGGTTACGTGAAGTTTGCTTCTTGGTGCATGTTGATTCATCATCAGGTATTCGAGTTGATCCGAATAAGATCTCGGCTATACTTGATTGGAAACCACCGCGGAATGTTTTTGAGGTTTGAGTTTCTGGGGCTTGCTGGTTATTATAGACGCTTCGTGAAAGGGTTCTCAATAATTGTAGCTTCGATGACAAAACTACTTCAGAAAGATGTTAGATTCGAGTGGACGGAAAGATGTTAGAAAAGTTTTGATCAGTTGAAAGCTCATTTGACCGAAGCTCCCGTACTTGTTCAGCCAGAGTCGGGTAAAGAGTTCGTAATCTTTAGTGATGCATCCTTGAATGGTTTGGGCTGTGTTTTGATGCAGGAAGGTAAAGTTGTAGCCTACGCCTCGAGACAGTTGAAGCCACACGAAAAGAACTATCTGATGCATGATATCGAATCGACTGCCATAGTTTTTCTCTGAAAATATGGTGTCACTATTTGTTTGGTGAAAATGCCATATCTATTCCAATCATAAAAGTATAAAGTATTTAATGACTCAGAAAGATCTAAATTTGAGACAGCGACGATGGTTGGAATTGTTAAAAGACTATGAGCTCGTGATTGATTATCACCCAGGGAAAGCTAATGTGGTTGCTGATGCCCTAAGCAGAAAATCACTGTTCGCTTTACGTGCAATGAACGCAGATAGAGCTATGTCTGAAGATGGTGTGATTATTACCGAATTAAAAGTGAGACCATTATTTGTTCAACAGATTTACGAAGCTTCAAATGGTTGATAATGACTTATTAGCAAAAAAATCAATGTGGTTCGAATACTGACTCAGAATTTTAGATTGATGCTGAGGGATGCTTACGGTTCAGAAACCGAATGTGCATACCAAAAGATACTGAGTTGATTCGAATGGTTTGTAGCGAAGCTCATAATAGTAGATTGTTTGTTCAGCCGGGTAGCACGAAGATGTATAATGACTTGAAACAGCATTATTGGTGGCATGGTATGAAACGAGATATTTCAGATTTTGTGTTGAAGTGTTTGATATGTCAGCAAGTAAAAGCCGAGCATCAGGTGCCATCGGGATTACTTCAATCGATTATGATACCCGAGTGGAAATGGGATCGAGTCACGATGGATTTCGTATCTGGGTTACCGTTGACACCAAGCAAGAAAGATGCAATCTGGGTTATTGTTGATAGATTGATGAAATCGGCTCATTTTATTTCGATACGTACAGATTTCTCGCTTGATTAGTTAGCTCAATTGTACATTTCTCATAATGTATGATTACACGGAGTACCTATTTCTATTGTTTCGGATAGAGATCTGAGATTTACATTGCGGTTTTGGAAGAAACTCCAAGATGCTCTAGGTACTAAATTGCATTTCAGCATTGCTTTTCACCCTCAGACGGATGGTCAAGTCGAACGTATTATTCAAATACTCGAGGATATGTTGAGATGTTGTGTTCCTGAGTTTGAGGGTACGTGGGAATGATAAGAAAAGAACCAGTATTGAAGGCTCAGTTGTGCGGTCATAACTTAGAAAAAGAAAGAAGCATAGAAAAATCATATGAATAAGTGAACGTATTACCTTGAACTATCACAATCGGATGAAAAAGGGACTTTCGACAACCCACTTGCACCTTCCTCCTTGGTATACGGCTAATATTCCAAATGAGAGGACGAAAAGGAGGAATAAAGATGAGAGGTAGGAAGGATTCGGCTAAAAGAAAAGAAAGACCAAAAGAGGATTCGACTTGAGAAAAAGATAGTAGAAAAGAGAAGAAAAGGAAGGTTGAATGGGAAGGGTGAATGGTGAGGAGAGATTGGGCTTAGGTATAGAGAAGTCAAGGCTAGATTCAGCCAATGGTGTCTTCGATAACTTTGGAGGAAAAGCAAGCACGAATGGGAGGGTTTGACAACTAAAAGCAAAAAGATGAGAAGAAGTTGAGAAAAACCAAAAAGAAATATACAAGAAAAGACCTTAGATGCACTTAGGGAATTTTCGGCACACACACAAAGTAAAATTAGGCAACCCGAAAAGGAGAACAACAAACTCTCACACAAATTCGGCACCCCTCACAAAAGACCGAATGCCTCCTAGCACACCCCCAGCCAAATTTCACCCCCTCTTCCAAGCTCCCACTTTCGGCCAACAACTCAACCAGCACTATATCCCTTGATTCTCTCATTGTTTAACTCACCATCACTCATTTTGAATTAGTAGACCAAGTCTTCCTCCACAAACTCCTCTACACCTTCCATTCAAATGCTTTGACTCAATTAAACCTCCACCAAGAAGAGTCCTTCCTAAAACCATCTTCCCACCTTCCTGGTGCCAAAAATAAAGCTTCATAGTGGGGCTCTTGGGATTCGAACTCCTTCCCTTCTGCTCCTACAAGTGACGCCTCTCCCTTGTTCCTTAAGTGGCATCACCTTGCCACTCCACCACACTCTTTCTCATGTCAACACACACAAGAAATTACTCTTAAGGCCTGTCTCAACCAGCTCTCCCCCCTAAAGTACCCAAAAAAGAAAAATTTCACCAAGGGCCTGGCTTGACCCCGAGCCTTCCCGGAACCCCTAAACACACCAAATTAATAAGTAGAACAAGCAAAACACACAGAAACATAAATTGCAGAACCCCTATTCTAGGATGTTACAATTCTAACCCCTAAAGAAATTTTAGCCTTGAAATTTACCTGATCAAAAGAGGTGAGGGTATTGTTGTCGCATCACATCCTCTGGCTCCCATGTGGCTTCCTCTGAACCATGATTTCGGCACAAAACTTTCACCAACAGAACTGTCTTCCTTCTCAAAACTTTCACATCTCAATCTAAGATCTGAATAGGTTTTTCTTCAAAAGATAAATCAGGTCTTACTTAAATTTCTTCCATCGATACTATGTGAGATGGATCCAAACAATAGCACCTTAACATCGAGACATGGAATACATCGTGTATCTGCCTTAATTTTGGAGGTAACTTAAGCTGATAGGCTACTGGTCCCACACATTTCAACACTCGATAAGGCCCGATGAACCTGGGGCTCAACTTGCCCTTACGTCCAAACTTCAGAACCTTGTTCCATGGTGAAACTTTCAGAAAAACCCAATCACCCCCCAAGAACTCTATATCCTTGCATTTCAGATCTGCATACAATTTCTGCCTGTCGGAAGCTTCCTTTAATTGAGCCCGAATCAACTTAATCTTTTCCTCTATCTCAGAAACCAATTTCGGACCCAACAATTGTCATTCACCCAATTCTGTCCAACAGGTAGGGGTACGACACTTACGACCATACAACGCTTCATAGGGTGCCATCTGAATACTGGATTGATAACTATTGTTGTATGCAAATTCTACCAACGGTAGAAAATCCTCCCAACTATCCCTAAAGTCGATAACATAGCCTCTCAACATATCTTCCAAAATTTGAATTACCTTCTCAGACTGACCATCAGTCTGTGGATGAAACGCCGTGCTGAAATCTAGTCTTGTACCCAATGCTTGATGCAATGCTTTCCAGAACCACGATATAAACCTGGGGTCTCTGTCTGATATGATAGACACTGGTACCCCATGCAACCTCACAATCTCTACTACATACAGCTTGGCTAGCTTTTAAAGTGAATAATCCACTCGAATCGGTATGAAATGAGCAGACTTCATCAATCGATCGGCAATTACCCATACTGAATCTTTCTTAGTAGGCGTAAGAGGAAGCCCACTAACAAAGTCCATAGTTATCCTCTCCCACTTCCAACGTGGAATCTTCACTGGCTGTAACAATCCCGAAGGCAACTAATGTTCTGCCTTAACCTGTTGACACGTTACGCACCAAATCACAAACTCGGTAACTTCTTATTTTAGACCTGGCCACCAGAACTATTCACGCAAATCCTGATACATCTTACTCCCACCAGGATGCATAGCGTATGGGCTACTATAAGCTTCTTATAGAGTTTTTTGCCTTAACTCGAAATCCTTTGGCGTACAAGCCTTTCCATGAAAGCACAATACCCCATCACTATACAAACTAAAATCTTCTATTCCACCATCTTCCACTAGCTGGAATTTAGAACTTAACGATTCATCTGACAACTACTTTTCTTTAATCTGACTTACCCATGAAGGCTTCACTTGAAGTTCAGCTAACAAGCTCCCATCTTCATATAAACTAAGATGAGCAAACATTGCCCTCAAGTTTGAAATTACCTTACGGCTCAACGCGCCTGCCACTACGTTAGCTTTACCTGGGTGATACTCGATTGATCAGTCATAATCTTTCAACAATTCAATCCACCTTTGCTGCCTTAAATTCAGCTCCTTCTAGGTAAGGAGATATTTCAGGCTCATGTGATCTGTGTAGATAATAGACTTTTCCCCATACAGGTAGTGTCTCTAAATCTCCAAAGTGAACACTACCGCAGCTAACTTTAAATCATGCGTGGGATAGTTCACTTCATGTGGTCTCAATTACCGAGATGCGTACGCTACTACTTTCCCCTCTTGCATCAACACACATCCTAACCCCGTATGCGACGCATCACAGTAGACGACAAACTCTTTCCATGTCTCAGGCTGAATCAACAGTGGTGCCTCCATCAAAATCCTCTTCAATTTCTCAAAGCTTTCTTGTTGCCTATCTGACCAAAAAAACGGTACCCTTTTTCGTAATAATTTGGTTAGAGGTGTAGCTATCAACGAGAAACCCTCAACAAACCTTCTGTAGTACCCAGCTAACCCAAGGAAACTTTGAATCTCTACTACTGACTTTGGGGGTTTCCAATCTAAAACAGCTTCAATCTTTGGGGATCCACCCTATTCCCCTTAGCAGACACAACATGCCCCAGAAAAGTAACTTCTCTCAACCAAAATTCACACTTGCTAAACTTGGCATACAATTGCTTCTCTCTCAAAATCTGCAGAACCACCCAAAGATGCGAATCATGTTCCTCTTCTGTCCTTGAATAAACCAAGATATCATTTATGAACACTACGACAAACCAATCCAGATAGGGTTGGAATACCCGATTCATCATATCCATAAATGCAACTAGTGCATTCGTCAACCCAAACGGCATCACTAAAAATTCATAGTGACCGTAACGAGTTCAAAAAGCTGTCTTATGAATATCCACCTCCTTGACTTTAAGCTGATGATAACATGAACTCAAGTCTATCTTCGAGAAGACTAAAGCACCTCGCAGTTGATCGAACAAGTCATCAATCCTTGGCAACAGGTACTCGTTCTTAATCGTCAACTTGTTCAATTGCCTGTAATCAATACACATCCTCATCAACCTGTCCTTATTCTTAACGAATAAAACTGGCGCTCCCCATGGTGACACACTTGGTCAGAAAAAACCCCAGTCCAACAGTCCCTGAATCTGAGCTTTAAGTTCCACCAGCTCCTTCGGCGCCATTCTATATAGGGCAATGGACACTGAAGCTATTCCCGGAAGAAGATCAATACCGAACTCTACCTCACGATCCAGAGGTAACCCTAGAAGCTTTTCTGGAAAAACATCAGAGAATTCCTTTACCATCCTAACATCTCTTACGGCCAATTTCTTGGCTTCCAACACATTGATGAAAGCTAAAAATGCCTCACACCTTTTTCGTACCATCCTATCGGCCTTTAAAGTAGACACCACATTGGACAAGTAATTCCTTCTCTTACCTATCACCAACACCTCCTTATCCTCAAGAGACTTCAGTATCATGCACTTAGTAGCACAGTCCAAGTTTGCTTGATACATGACCAACCAGTCCATGCCTAAAATCAAATCGAACTCGCCAAACGGTAACTCCATCAAATCAATCGGGAAAACCATCCCTTGAACTTCTAAAGGCACATTCCTAAAGAGTTTGTTCACTACTACCGATTGTCTTAAAGGGCTAATCACAGTCATTTCCCTAGGAGCAACTTTAAATTCTATGTTCAAAGTTCCAAACACAGTATTAGCAACATACGAGTGTGTAGACCCAATATCTATCAGTGCTGTAAAGGGCAAACCAAAAATAAGGAATGTACAGATTATGACGTCCAGTCAATCTCCGTCCTCTCGTCGTCTAGTTGCATAAACTAACCCAAGCTGTCTCGCATCTGTATTCCTAGTACCTCTGCCTGGTGCTCCATGCCCTCGACCATAACCATTTCCTCATCTAGCCAGACCACGACCTCTCGGCGGCTGCTGCCCACCTCTTTTAGGCTGTACATAACCCTGACCAACTGGTTGTGCCCTGTTTGGCTCCTGTGGACAGTCCCTTACCAAATGACCTACAGATCCACACCTGAAGCATTCTTTACTTCTTGCCCAGCACTCCCCTGAATGGAATTTACCACATCTAGCACACTGCTAAGTCCGAGCAACAACAACAGGCCTCATAACTCGACTCGGCCCATCCAACCTAGGCTTTTTCTGAAAACTCCCAGCAGATCCTGATGATCGAAAATTCCTTTTATTCTTACATCTGTCCCTGTCCTGATTCTATCTTTCAGATCGCTTCACCTCTTCAGCTATCTTTTCCTTCTTAACCAGAACATCGAATTCTCTTTCTCGTTGAAGAGCTATCAGTACTCACAACTCGTCTTTCAGACCATCCTCAAATCGAACAAAACGTTCATGATCTGTCGGAACAATGCCCTGGGCATAACGGCTTAAACGTAGAAATTTTACCTCATATTCGGCCACTGACTTATTCCCCGAACCAAATTGAGAAATGCCCTCATCTGAGCGTCCACATAACTTGCTCTAGTGTACTTTCCCTGAATTGCTGACTTAAAGAAGTGCCAGGTAATGCGGTCAGCTACTGTACCATCCCTTACCGTGAGCCACCACTGGTACGCCTCATCTCGAAGAAGAGACACTATTCCTCTCAACTTCTCTTCTGTGGTACAGTCCAGATTGTCCATGATTCGTTCGATCACTTCCAGCCAATACTCGGATATGTTAGGAGCTACACCAGAAATGCCTCTAAACATCTCAACTCCATTAGCTCGGAGTTACTCAGAAATAGATTTTGAGCCACTGACCCCGCGCTTGCTCTAGCAACCCACTCCAGCACACGTAACATAGCTTGAGACACAGCATCGTCTCCACCAGTTTGGTCCTGAAATCTCGCTTCCGTAATTGGTGATGCCGGCACTTCACCTTTTGGCCTATGCCCTGATTCTGAGGGTTCAGCCTCAACACCCCGGCCTCTAACACGGCCACGTATACCACGTCCACGTCCTCTAGCACTCATAACTACCAATTCAACTTAATATGATTAGAAGTTTTATTAATTAGTACTTCTTCCACTGTTTATTACCAAACAGTCTTATGAAATTAGAATTAGAAGTGGATTTTTGCAAAAATATTTCTAAGAGTCTCTATTCTTAGAGTGGTATTTCTTAAAACTATCCATCACAACATTTCATAAAAATTCAAGCAATAATTAGGAAACTTACCGTGCGGTTTGGTGCCGGAGACCCGGGTATCATGCTTCCAGAAAATATGTATTTTCAAAACCATTTTTCTAAACTGACTTTTGAAAATATTCTTGAACTCCATAACCCACAGCTGAGTTTTGCAACCTGGCTCTGATACCATAATTGTAACACCCCAAAACCGGTCAATACATTAGACAAAATCTGGTATGTTACAAGAAAAGAGGTTTTTGAAAATTTTAACGAAACATTGAATTACTCGAAAACATTTCGTTGAGTGTCTTCAAATTATAACAATTTAAAACTTTTGTTTGAAAGTTTCATACCGTCTTTATATTAAATTGATCAAACAGGTTGTAACAACTTTTTTTTTTTACAAAAAATCGAAATCAAGGAAATTCATAAATGTGACATTTGAAAACAATATTGCAGTTTTAATAAAATCTCTGAGTTAATTAGTTATTTGTAACCCGTCTTTTGTTAACACTTTGAAAACTATTTGCTTATGTTTAATTGCTTATGTTTTAACTTTAGAAAAACCCCATGTTTGATAGTTTATAGAGTATATAATATCATAATTAAATCAAAACCCAAATTTAATTTATAGCGGCCTTATTACATAATAAAATCCAACTCAGAATAAGTTTAAATAAAAAGAAACGAGTTTACGAGGAACATTGCATGGCCACCTCGAAGTCCACCTCGACTCCCAAAATCGTGATCTAAGGATTACCTACAAAATTAAGCAGAGGGGTGAGTCATCGAGACTCAGTGTGCCAATCCCCTATAACGCAATCGGCTTTAAGCCCACATAGGCCTATTGGGCTTTAGCCACACAATACAGCAAAATAATTATGCATGCAGTGCTGCCCGAACCCAACCTAATTTTCCATCCTCTAGGTCACGGAAATCATCCAATCACCCGTGGCATTTTGCCACCGTGGTCCCAGACCACTTGTGACAGTGTCACAAAATATATATAAACGTGGGGCCAACCCACCGTGGTCATAGACCACCATGACGATATCTGAATAGTATGCGTATGGCCAATCCACCGTGGCTCTAGACCACCGAGATGAGTCACTGATAAATATACGTGGTTCCAAACCACCGTGGTCGTAGACCACCGTGACATAGTCACTCAATAAATACGTGGGGCCAGTCCACTGTGGTTCCAAACCGTCATGATAGAGTCACATAATCACACTTCCCCTTTTAATCATTTCCCAAACGTCTATGCAACATATTGACATACTGTAATTAATGCAACATGCTTTCAATGTATAACATAGGATTAGTTTAAACATACAATAATCTGCAGGTGACATAATAGCAGAACTTACCCGGTGTCTCCAACCTTACCCTCAAGGGTATATCGACTATCAAATCAGTCATTTGGCTTTCAACCAACACAAACTTTAACATAGATTAATGCAGTAGAGTGTGAGCACTACACGCCTAATTACGCGTAAAACTATACTCTCTACGTCGATGTTCTCACTAGCAGGGAAAACAATAATTTGCCTATCCCAAGCAGACGTTGGTTCTCTACCACACCCCAGCAAAAAGTCTCAAACCGTCGACACAGCACGTCTTTTAAACTTGAGAGCAGAGATTACGCGTCCACCCTCCTCCCCGACTTGACCGACACTTGCATCCATGAATAGACTTGATCAGAGGTCAGAGAGAAATGTCGATTGCCTAATAAGGGAATTTGATTAAAGTAACCAAAAACGCACAGGAAAAATAATAATAACCAAGAAATCCAATAAGATGATCTCTTACCTTGGTTAAGAAGTCGCACCACACTAGGTTTGGCTATGGTCTAAAAGAGAACCCTATAATCGGCTAAGGAGATTCGATTCCATATCAAACCGAAGTGATCATGCCATGTTAAAAATGGGTTGAAAGAGATTAGCCACAACTTCATCAAACAATAATAGCCACTTCGACTATGACCACACATAGGACCAAAAAGAAAGAAGGAGCAGAAGAACCCATATTACCTTGCGCTTACCGAAGACTTGAGAGAACAGAACGGATTCATTGCCCAAAAGCACCCTCCTACCTACGACCACAAGAGGTGAAAGACATGAATGAAAAGAACCAGTATTAAAGGCTCAATCGTGTGGTCATAACTTAGAAAAAGAAAGAAGTAAAGAAAAATCATATGAATAAGTGAACGTATTACCTTGAACTATCACAATCGGATGAAAAAGGGACTTTCGACAACCCACTTGCACCTTGCTCCTTGGTATACGGCTAATATTCCAAATGAGAGAACAAAAATGAGGAATAAAGATGAGAGGTAGCAAGGATTTGGCTAAAAGAAAAGAAAGACCAAAAGAGGATTCGGCTTGAGAAGAAGATAGTAGAAAAGAGAAGAAAAAGAAGGTTGAATAGGAAGGGTGGATGGCGATGAGAGATTCGGCTTAGGTATAGAGGAGTCAAGGCTAGATTCAGCCAATGGTGTCTTTGATAACTTTGGAGGAAAAGCAAGCATGAATGGGATGGTTTGACAACTGAAAGGGAAAAGATGAGAAAAATTTGAGAAAAACCAAAAAGAAATATTCAATAAGAGACCTTAGATGCACTTAGGGAATTTTTGACACACACACAAAGTAAAATTAGGCAACCCAAAAAGGAGAACAACAATCTCCCACACAAATTCGGCACCCCTCACAAAAGATCGAATGCCTCCTAGCACAGCCCCAGTGAATTGCACCCCCTCTTTCAAGCTCCCACTATCGGCCAACAACTCAACGAACACCACATCCCTTGATTCTCCCCTTGTTTCACTCCCTATCACTCATTTTGAATTAGTAGACCAAGTCTTCCTCCACAAACTCCTCCACACCTTCCATTCAAATGCTTTGACTCAATCAAACCTCTACCAAGAAGAGTTCTTGTCGAAACCATCTTCCTTCCTTTCTGGTGCAAAAAATAAAGCTTCATAGTGAAGCTTCTAGGATTTGAACTCCTCTCGTTCTGCTCCTACAAGTGATGCCTCTCCCTTGTTCCTTAAGTGGCATCACCTTGCCACTCTACCACACTCTTTCTTGTGTCAACACACACAAGAAATTACTTTTAAGGCCTGTCTCAACCAGCTCTCACCCTTAAAGTACCCAAAAACCAAAATTTCACCAAGGCCCTGGCTTGACTCCGAGCCTTTTGGAACCCCCAAACACACCAAATTAACAAGCAGAATAAGCCAAACACATAGAAACATAAAATGGAGAACCTCTATTCTAGGATGTTACAAGTGATATCTTTGATGTTGGCTCGACAGTATTTGAGAAAGGGTTGCGAAGCTTACTTTACTTATGTGATCGATAGTAAAGTGACCGAAAAGAAGATATAAGATGTACCAGTTGTATGTGAGTATGCAGATGTGTTTTTGAAAGAATTGTAGGGTTTGCTACCTGTTCCGGAAGTAGAGTTTGGTATCAAGTTGGTGCCAGATACGACTCCGATTTTTATAGCTCCGTATAGAATGGCACTGACTGAATTAAAAGAGTTTAAAGCCTAGTTGCAAGAATTGACAGATAGGGGTTTTGCTCGACTGAGTTTCTCTCCCTAGGGAGTGCCAGTTCTATTTGTGAAAAAGAAAGACGAAACTTTGAGAATGTGCATCGACTATCGACAACTCAATAAAGTGACCATAAAGAATAAATACCCGTTACCGCACATTGATGATTTATTTGATTAGCTAAATGGAGCCTCAGTATTTTCAAATATTGATTTAAGATCAGGTTATTATCAGCTACAAGTTAGAGATTCAGATGTACCTAAGACTACTTTTCGGAGGAGATATGGCCATTACAAGTTCTTGGTGATGTCGTTCGGACTCACTAATACCCCTACTATTTTCATGGATTTGATGAATCAGGTATTTAGACAGTATTTGGATCGGTTTGTGGTTGTGTTTATAGATGATATTCTGATCTATTCACGTGACAAAACTGAGCATGCAGAACACTTAAGACTTGTGCTATAGATTTTGCGTGATAAGCAGTTGTACACGAAATTCAGTAAGTGTGAGTTTTGGTTACGTGAAGTTAGCTTCTTGGGGCATATTGTTTCATCATCAGGTATTCAGGTTGATCAGAGTAAGATCTCGACTATACTTGATTGGAAACCACCGCGAAATGTTTCTGAGGTTCAGAGTTTTCTGGGGCTTGCCGATTATTATAGACACTTCGTGAAAGGGTTCTCAATAATTGCAGCTTTGATGACAAAACTACTTCAGAAAGATGTTAGATTCGAGTGGATGGAAAGGTGTCAGAAAAGTTTCGATCAGTCGAAAGCTCATTTGATCGAAGCTCCTATGCTTGTTCAGCCAGAGTCGGGTACAGAGTTCATAATCTTCAGTGATGCATCCTTGAATGGTTTGGGCTGTGTTTTGATATAGAATGGTAAAGTTGTAGCCTACGCCTCAAGACAGTTGAAGTCACACGAAAAGAACTATTCGATGTATGATCTCGAATCGGCTGCCATAGTTTTTGCTCTGAAAATATGGCATCACTATTTGTTTGGTGAAAAATGCCATATCTATTTCAATCATAAAAGTATATAGTATTTAATGACTCAGAAAGATCTGAATTTGAGACAGCGACGATGGTTGAAATTGTTAAAAGACTACGAGCTCGTGATTGATTATCACCCAGGGAATGCTAATAAGGTTGCTGATGCCCATAGTAGAAAATCACTGTTCGCTTTACGTGCAATGAACGCAAATATAGCTATGTCTAAAGATGGTGTGATTATTGCAGAATTAAAAGTGAGACCGTTTTTTGTTCAACAGATTTGCGAAGCTCAAATGGTTGATAATGACTTATTAGCAAAAAAGAATCAATGTGGTTCAAATACTGACTCAAAATTTTAGATTGATGCTGAGGGATGCTTACGGTTCAAAAACCTAATGTGTATACCAAAAGATACTGAGTTGATTCAAATGATTTGTAGCGAAGCTCATAATAGTAGATTGTCTGTTCACCCGGGTAGCATGAAGATGTATAATGACTTAAAACAACATTATTGGTGGCATGGTATGAAATAAGATATTTCAGATTTTGTGTTGAAGTGTTTGATATGTCAGCATGTAAAAACCGAGCATCAAGTGCCATCGGGATTACTTCAACCGATTATGATACTCGAGTGGAAATGTGATCGAGTCACGATGGATTTCGTATCTGGGTTACCGTTGACACCAAGTAAGAAAGATGCAATCTGGGTTATTGTTGATAGATTAATGAAATTGGCTCATTTTATTCCAGTACGTACAGATTTCTCGCTTGATAAGTTAGCTGAATTGTACATTTCTCAGATTGTATGATTACACGGAGTACCTATTTCTATTGTTTCGGATATAGATTTGAGATTTATATCGCGGTTATGGAAGAAACTTCAAGATGCTCTAGGTACTAAATTGCATTTCAGTATTGCTTTTCACCCTCAGACGAATGGTCAATCCGAACGTATTATTCAAATACTCGAGGATATGCTGAGATGTTGTGTGTTTGAGTTCGTCTTATTCAAATCTCCACCACTGTATATGAGATGATAAACAGATCAAAAGGTCTTTATTAGGGTTGTAACGTGGCTAGGGTTAAAGGTGTGGATAAAGGTTGAATTAAAAGATTAGAATTGAGATTGAATTAACCAATTACCTAACTAGAAACAATGAACTAATATAAGTACTTACATCAATTAAAAGCTAATAGGAATACTATAATACTTCAATATGAGCTCTTCTTCAACAATTGGAATTTAGATACATGAGCTCTAAACTTTGATTGATTTTTTTTTAAGAACAAACTAAAACATTACATCATAAATGATAAATGTAATTACGGAACTAATATAATTTAGTAATTTAATCAAATCAAACCTTGATTAAAGGGTAGTCAAAAGAATGGTGATAACAAATATAAAGGGATTTTGGGTTGATATTAGTGGGTGAGTCAATAAAAAGGTTATTAGGTTTCAAACGGGTTCACTAGGGGTTAATTTGTGAAGGTAGGCTTTTAGTGGAGTGAATGGGTTAAACCTAGGTGCCTTTATCATCTCAAGATATCAAATCATTATTGTGGTCTCGACATGTATAAACGAGGCAAGTTCTAGAATAACAGTTCAAAGTTGACACACTCATAATCAATAAAGTGAGCAAGAAAAGAATATATGCTCTATATAGTTTAAAATCTCACCAAAATTATGGGTGTTTTTGACATCAATCCTATAGATTTCAAATTTCAAAGTAATACTCAGATTTAGTTCGACAACCTATCAATTTTTATTTTTGAAAAATAGACTTATCATGCTTGATTCTCTAGTATTCTTCAAATTTAATCATCAATGCACAATTAACTATGACTTACTCTAAAACATCTCAATAAGAATCATAAGTCATTAGAAATTTCATCCTAATTAATAATATTAGAATAATTCTTAAGATCAAGACTAATTTCAGGGTTTTGAGAATTATGCAAAAAGTTAGGCACTATTACCCCCACACTTAAGATGTACATTGCCCTCAATGTATAAAGATAAATAATGAAATTTATGTGCCAAATCAAAAAGATAAGTGGGGAAAGTAATACTCCCTAAAATTTGGATGATCCCTGGCGTCTCTGGTGGTGGTGATGGCATTTTCTATGGGCCTAGTGGAGTGGCTACTGGGAAGCAAATTGCTAGGTGAAGAAATTGGGTAGCCTGTGAAGATATAGCCAAGAGATCTAGGGAAATAATAATACTATACTAATAATATAATTAAAGAGTAAGGAAATAAAATGAAGAAGACTAAGAAGAAAACTGAAATTGAAAGAAAAGACTAATGGACTAAGGAGTCCTTATTGTTGGATGGTTTGTGAAGTGGGTGTATCCTCTAAGGTCGTGGTGTGTGATTCCTAGCGCCTTTAGAACCTAAAACCAAGAAACTAATATGAAATAAATTAATTTAAGTAGGAAATAAGTAAAGATAAGGAAAATAAAGGAGACGAGAAAAAAAATAGAACCAAAAAGGTTTCCGAGACCCTTGGCGTGTCAATTAAGTGAAGCTGCCGACATGAACTCATGTTGAGGTCTCCTCTAAGGAAGTGATGCTTACGTTTCATCAGTATGATCTTTGTGTTGCTCAAGTGTCTTGGGTCTTTTCTATGAACAGGAAGAAAAATTTGAAAGAAATAAGAAATAAGAAAAAATA
The DNA here is from genome assembly GCA_025506655.1 of Gossypium rotundifolium. Taxonomy (NCBI): domain Eukaryota; kingdom Viridiplantae; phylum Streptophyta; class Magnoliopsida; order Malvales; family Malvaceae; genus Gossypium; species Gossypium rotundifolium. Next base: position 105,431,484 of record CP106727.1, on the reverse strand, counting down.
TGGGACAAAGAAGATAGGTTGTGGGGATTTAAATAGGATTTCAAATCTGGTACGTTCCCACGCCCGTGTACTGAGGGTGTGTCCTCTCACACGGCTGTTTAGCACGACCGTGGCGAACAGTATTACTTCTTACACGCCCGTTTCTTAGTCAACCACGCCTGTTTCGAGAAAGTCAGTAGCTTCACACGGTTCATAGGTATGCCCGTACTATTCTTGTCGATGCTCGTGCTTTAGGGTTGTTGGGCTCGTGACATCGCGGAGTGGTTGGACTAGCTTGCACGGCCCTACTCTTGTCAGTGTGGTGGTTTTGGTGGTCCACACGGCCACGGACACGGCCGTGTGTAAGGCTGTGTGGTCTGGAAATCTACACTTTTGTGTTAGGTTCCAACTAAATACTGAGGAAAGAAAGATGGAAAGAAAAGAAACTGAAGTCAAATCTAAAAATAAATAGTGTTAATGTTCGGGTTGCCTCCCGAGAAGCGCTCATTTATAGCCTTAAGCTAGACTATCATCGTGTTTGAAACTTTTCAGGGAGGTTTAAAGGTTTGAATATCTTCCCTCATACTTGCGATTTTATTTTCATGACAAGATTGGAATTGAGAAGCATTTACCTCAAATTTGTTGAATTTTGGGTTACTTACCTCGACTGTGTTGTGGCGAAAGATTTCGTGTACCTTGATGAGGATTTCTCTCTTTGCCCTCGAGTCTGTTGGAGTGATGTGAAGACCAGTTTTGTCTAACAGCACCTAGTCTACTATTCTAAAGTGATTGGATGTTCCTATGAGCTCTTCTGGTGGTTCCTTAGGTTTTACTTCGTGTGGATCCGGCTTTTCTTTGGTGTATATCTTCTACTCTTCTAAATTATTGATCATATGCTTCTGTGTTGGCTCAATTTTGATGTTTTGTAATGTTTCCTACGATGGAGGTTGAATAATTTGATTATCTATTGAAACATCTTTCTTACCTTCATCTTCTGTGGTTCTAGCTGAGTCGAGAGCTTGAAGATTGACTAATTCATCGCCTACACGAAGTATGAGTTCTCCTGTGGCAACATTGATTTTAGTCTTGGTATTTGCAAGAAAGGTCTTCCTAAAATTAAAGGGATTGAATTTTCCTCATCCATGTCTAAAACAACAAAATCTATTGGGAAAACAAATTTGTAACATCCTTAAATAGGGGCTATTAGGTTTGAACTTCTTTGCATATGTATTGATTAATTATGTTATTAATTGAGGGGTTCTAGAGTCTAGTTATAAGTCAAGGGTAGGCCCGAGCTACAGGAAAAATTTTATTTTTAAGCTTTAGTTTAAGGGAGCTGAAGGAGCTAGGGGTTAAGTATATTTAGCGGGGAATTTAAGCACAAGAATTAGCTTGGAAGAGTGGCAAGAAGGCGCCACTTAGGGCCTTGAAAGTGACGCCACATTCAGGGAAGGGGAGCTCAGGTTCGAGCAGCAAAAATCCCATTTTCTGCTTACCATTTTGACACCAAGGAGGGAGGTATTGTGCTCAGCTCAAACTCTGTCAGATAATTATGGATTAAGTCAGATTAATTTAAACTGGTGGCAAAGAGAAAATTTAGGAACTTGTGAAATTCAAACTCATTTGAATTTGTGGCCAGGAGAAATTTGAGGTGGTTGTCAAATTTTGAACAGTGGAAGAGGAGTGTTCAGTTGGGGAACATGTTAGGTGTGCCGTCCTTCCATAGTTAGCTTAAGGGGGTCATTTTCGGCTAGTAAAGCTTGGTGCATTCGGTTGGGAAGCAAAATCGAAACCTCATTTGGGCACTTGTCGATTTTTTCCTCTAGCATAGCAAGCCGAATCCTTTAGCACCATTTGGGACTTCTTTCTTTCTCTCCTTTGAAACCGAAAGCCAAAAGCACCCTAGACTCTTGTTAATTTCTTCCTTAGGCATTGAGCCGAATTCCCTTTGTTTTCCTCTCATTTTCTTTGAAGTCGAAACTTGTTTCACTTCTCTTCTCCCATTTTTGATCAAAAGCCGAATCTATTCTCTTCTCTTCATCTTTTTTCTTTTCTCAAACCCTTGTGCCAAAATCTTTATTCTCTTCTCTTCATCTTTTTTCTTTTCTCAAACCCTTGTGCCAAAATCTTCTTCTGTTGAATTCCCTCTTTCCCATTTCATTTTCTTCTCTATCTCTTTCATTCTACCATTCATCTTTCTCCTATTCTCTTCTTTTTTTTAGCCGAATCTTATTTGTTTTTTCTCAAACCATAGCCGAATCTCCTTTGTTTGCTCTCTACCATTACTGGAATCTTTCAAACTCTTCCCTTCTCATTATTGGCTGAATATCAGTCTAGCATAGATCTTCCTTGGTTCTTCTCTAATCGGATTTGAAGCGGGTAAGTAATCTTGGCTGAAACTTTATTCTCACTTTCTTTTCTCTCTGTCGACATGTGTAGACAAAAGCCAAATTTTGGCATTTGTCTTGGCTTTTAATCAACCATGCGATTGGTCTCTTTCAGGATCTTCGGGACTTTGAAGTAGTAGATCGGGGTCATCTATTTCCCTATCAAGCGATTTCAGTAAGTCAATGGTAAGGCTCGTGTCGATTCAATCATTCTGTTAGTTGTTTGAAAAGCCGAAGGCTAATTGTTTTTATGTGATAGTGTGTGGCCGATTGCAAGGGGGATCATTACGTAGTTTCGGGATTTGGTTGGAAACCAAATTGGCATTAAGGTAAGGATTGTGACTTCATGCGTTAACTCTTCGGGATTTGTTAGTGTGGCCGAATGGCATTGTTAATGATATTGGTTTGGCCGAATATAGGATAAAGGAGATCTAGTGTTTTAGATCAAAAACTTCGGGATTCAGCAATTGCGTTAGTGATCAGGTGTGTAACTTACACACTTCTTAATCATAGTAGATATGCTAATAACCTAAACTTGTTAAAAATCGAAAGTTGAGTAGATCACGATATGATACCTTAACGGGTATGAGCATGGATTTCAGGTAAGTTCATTTTGATGAGATTATGCCATATGATATTTGATGCTATGATCTATGATATAATTGATATATGTGTAATATTAAAGCATGTTGGCATGATTTATATATGTGTTGCATAATTATGGGTGATATGAGAGGAGGGGGAAGATTTGATATCTATGTCTTTGGGACACCAGAGGTTTGGCACCTCCAGTTGTTTGGTACCACAGATGATTTCGTGACTTTGGGTCACCAGAGGTTTGGCACTCATAGCGACTCATCCTAGTGGCTTCGCACCACAGTGGGTTGGCCCCACATTTGATAAATCGGGATTGTCGCCAGTGATTTGGTATCACAACGTGGGTTGGCCCCACATATGGATTATTTGTGACTTTGGGTCACCAAAGTGGTTTGGCACCACATTATTATTGATATCGGTGACTTTGGGTCACGGTGGTTTGGCACCACCGGTGGTTTGGAACCACGGGGTAGAAAAAGGAGTTGTGGATGGCTAGGTTTGGGTGCATGATATGTTTGCTTGATTATAACTTGTGTAAGTATGTTGCTATAATTGGGAGGGGGTTATGCACTGAGTCTTGGTGACTCACCTTCTCCCTTATCTCTTCAGGTGACTCGTAGATCGCGGATACAGAGTCGGGTGGACTCGAGGAGGCCATGCGACATCTATTCCGGTTTTATTTAGACTTTCGATTTGGGGTACTTCCATTTTAAATTGATTTTATTTGGGTTTGTAATAAGGCCATTAGTATTTTTTTATTTAGGGTTTTATTATATCTACTTTAATTTTCTGGATGTTGTTAAGTAAACTGATTAGCGTGTTTTAAATAACTTAATAACTAAAGTTTTCAAAAAGTATACAACACAACTGGTTTTTCTCAAATCTTACCATCAGGTAACAATATTTTCAAGAGGATAACAGGGTTGGCTCAAATGCTTTTAAAAAATCTAAGTTTTCCATGTTCAAGGACAAACGATTTTAATCTAACTAAATAGGAATTGCTCGGGTATCAATAGGTTTAACGTTTTCTATTGAGCAATGAATGATGAATGAATTTTTTAAAAAAACCTTTCGAAATTTCAAAGCAAATAAAGAAGTTCTTTGCGCTGAAACTAAATCGGCAACTTGTTTTCTTCAAAACATTTTCACTCCGTGCCATGCCTGATTCGGTCTTGGTGTGTTGACCGGGTTTGGGGTGTTACATTTTTGGTATCAGAGCCAAGTTCAAAAGCTCGGTTGTGGGCCCGAGGCCCAAAATGTTTAAAAGTAGGGTTTTGAAAAGTTTTGTGGGAAAGGTACATGGTTTGACCAGCTTGGCACCGAGTCTCCGGCACTAATCTGCCCAGGTAAGTATCCCTAACCTTGTGTGATTTGAATGTGGGAGAAATGGGTATTTTGGGATCGTAGATTAGTAGGTTAGGAGTTATTGAACCTTAGGAATAGCCTACTCTAACGTAAAATTTCATATGACTTAAATATCAACTAAACAAACATGTAAGTACGTCGCTAAGATTAAGGGTGTGGCAACTGTTGTGCGCATGTCTAGGAATGGACTCAGGGGGAGCCTGGTATTTAAGCAGTCCTAGTGACTCATCTCCTCTTCACTCGAATCCTACCTGGTGCGTAGTGACGGTTCACTCTAACTGAGGCGACTTATTCGCAGGCTAAATTTAATAACTAAAACCCGAAAGGGACCAGCCACCTTGTTTTGTACAACCCTAAAATTTAACCATGGTTTCAAAATTTCCAAAGTACCCTTGATTTGGAAAATGACCAAAATACCCCTAATTTGTAAATTGACCAAATTACCCCTGATTGGTAAAACTACCAAATACCCTTGGTATGAAAATTGCCTAAGTACCCCCAAAATGAAAAAAATTTCTAAAATACCCTTATTTCATAAAATCACCTGGAACCATGTTTTGGAGAAATTACGAAAATACCCCTAGTTTATGAAATTACCAAAATACCCCCGATTTCTGGAATTTTTAAAATATCTATGATTTGTAAAGATTTCCAAATTAACCCTGATTTATTACTGAAATACCTCGATAGGCTAAATTACAAAAATACCCCGGGTAGTGAAATGACGAGAATACCCCTACAAGTGGTGAGCGTGGGTGGAGGACGTTATTGAGGAACGAACGTGATTCTCTGAATTAGGGTAGAAGACTTGAAATGAAAACTTTGTAATGATCGAAAGAACTACTACTAAACTTCCTTACATAAAACTTGCTCGTGGGTAATCAGTGGAACAGAAACTAATGCATAAAATTTTTTTTAAACCAGATTAAGGCGCGAGCATAGTTATGAGTTCTAGAGGACCTAGTTGTAATGTGCGAGGTCGTGGTAGAGGCAGAATGACCGTATCAGAACCAGTTAGATCTGGTCAAGGGTCAGAGAATGAGATACCACCACCACCAGCTGCTGGTGTTGAGTACCAGGATCAGACGGGGGATGATGCAGTGTTGCAGGCGATGCTACGGGTGCTTGAAAGAGTGGCTGGAGTAGGTGGAGGCATGGGAGCTCAGAAATCTGTATCTGAGCGACTCCGAGCCAATGGAGCTGAGGTATTCTGAGGTGTTTTTGGTGTGGCGCCCAATATGCTGAGTATTGGTTGGAGGCGACGGAACGAATCATGGATGATTTGGATCTGACGGTTGAGGAGAAACTGAAAGGGGTAGTGTCGCTTCTCTCAGATGAGTCATACCAGTGGTGGCTCACGGTTCAATATGGTGCTACAGCGGATGATCTCACTTGGGATTATTTCAAGGTGGCTTATCAGAAGAAGTATGTGGGGACCAGTTATATTGATGCGCAGAGGAAGGCATTTCTGAGGCTAGTTCAGGGGAGTAAGTCCGTAGCGGAGTGTGAGGCAGAATTCTTGAGGTTGAGCCAGTATGCTCGTGGTATCATAGCTACGGAGCATGAGCGATGGGTCAGATTCGAGAACGGACTGAGGGATGAGCTGAGATTTCTAATTTCTCCACAGCATGAGCGGGGGTTTACTGTGTTGGTAGAGAAGGCTAAGGTAGCTGAAGGGGTTAAGGAATTTGTGAGACAGAATGTAGATAGGAATAGACAGAAGAGAGGATTTGGACCATCAAGATCAGCCGAAAACTCTCAGAAAAGGGCTAGACAAGGTGGGCCGAATCAGTCTGGGAGACCTGTTGCTAATCAAGGACCAACACAATGTAATCGGTGTGGAAAATCTCATTAGGGAGGATGTTGGACCGGTGGTAAAGGATGTTTTGAGTGTGGATCACTAGATCATCGTGTGAGAGACTGTCCACGGAAGTTAACCAGGATTCAATCTGAGGGGTAGGGCCGTGCTTAGTTTAGGAATGAGGGACCGCAACCGCAGAGGGGTCGTGGTACTAGTAGAGGACAAAATGGTTCTGGTCGGGGCCGTGGGGCACCGGGCAGAGGTGCAGGCAACACTGAAGCAAGACAACCTGGATTGGTATATGCAGCGAGGCCTCGAGAGGAAGGCGACGCACCGGACGTCATAACCGGTACGTTCCTAATCTTCGGATTACCATATATTGCTTTAATAGATCTGGGTTCGACGTATTCGTATGTTGCCAGTAGTATAGTAGAGACTATAAACCTAGACTTTGAGACTACTTCTAAGGAGATGACAGTAATTAGTCCTCTAGGTCACTCTGTAGAAGTAAATAAGCTGTATAGGGATATACCCCTTGAACTCCAAGGGTAATATTTGTGGCTGATCTGATGGAACTGCCATTTGGGAAGTTCGATCTGATTCTTGGGATGGACTGGTTGGTGAAGTATCAAGCGAGTTTGGATTTGCGGCTAAGTGCATGGTTTTGAAAACGGTTGAGGGTGGAGAGTGGTTATGATAGGTAATAGAAGAGATTATCTATCCAACGTGGTGTCAGCTTTGAAAGCTGAGAAAATGGTCAGGAAGGGTTGTGAGGCATTTCTGGTTCGTGTGTGTGCCTTGGAGGCCAAGGAGTCAGCAGTGGAGAATGCCTGAACAGTGAAGGAATTTACTGATGTATTCCTTGAAGAACTTCTGGGTCTACTTCCGGATCGAGAAGTTGAATTCGGTATAGACCTATTACCCAGAATTGCACTAGTGTCTATTGCCCCGTATAGAATGGCGCTAAAGGAATTGGTGGAGCTGAAAGCTCAGATCCAGGAATTATTGGACCGGGGTTTTATCCGGCCAAGTGTTTCACCTTGGGGAGCACCGGTGCTCTTTGTTAAGAAGAAGGATGGTACAATGTGGATGTGCATAGACTACCGCCAGTTGAACAAGCTGACAATCAAGAACAAGTATCCGTTGCCAAGGATCGATAACTTGTTTGATCAGCTTAAGGGGGCATCGATTTTCTGGAAGATCGATCTACGGCCGGGGTATCATCAGCTTAAGGTGAAGGAGGCTGATATCCACAAGATGGCATTTCGCACTCGGTATGGACACTACGAGTTTCTGGTAATGCTGTTTGGGTTGACTAACACACCGACAGCATTCATGGACATGATGAATCGGGTGTTCTAGTCGTACTTGGACTAGTTTGTCGTGGTATTTATAGACGACATATTGGTGTACTCGAGATCTAAGGAGGATCATGATGCGCATTTACAGGTAGTTTTACAAATACTGAGGGAGAAGCAGTTATTTGCTAAGTTCAGTAAGTGCGAGTTCTGGCTCAGGAAGGTGACTTTCTTAGGTCACATGGTGTTAGCTGAAGGGATTAGAGTGGACCCTCGCAAGATTGAGGCAGTATTGGACTGGAAACCGCCTAAGTCAGTAGTAGAAGTTCGGAGTTTTCTAGGTCTGACAGGGTAGTACCAAAGATTTGTAGAAGGATTTTCTCTGATCACCGCACCGTTGACCAAGTTATTGAGGAAAGGAGTTCCATTTGTGTGGTCTAAAAAATAACAGAAAAGTTTCGACAAGTTGAGGAAGATTCTGACGGAAGCTCCTGTTTTGGTTCAGCCTGAGGCTTGAAAGGAATTCGCGGTCTACTGTGATGTATCGCATACTGGTTTGGGGTGTGTGCTGATGCAGGGAGGGAAAGTGGTGGCATATGCGTCTCGACAACTGAGACCGCATGAAGTTAACTATCCGACACATGACTTGGAGTTGGCTGCAGTGGTTTTCGCCCTGAAGATTTGGAGACACTATTTGTACGGTGAGAAGTCGTTAGTCTACATGGATCACAAGAGTCTGAAGTATCTCTTGACTTTGAAGGACTTAAATTTGAGCAGTAGCAGATGGATTGAGTGTTGAAGGACTACGATTGTTCAATTGAGTATCATCCGGGCAAGGTTAACGTAGTTGCAGACGCGTTGAGTCGTAAGGTAGTGTCGGACCTAAGAGCGATGTTTGCTCAACTTAGCCTGTATGATGATGGGAGTATTTTGGCAGAATTACAAGTTAAGCCAACTTGGGTAGAGCAGATTAAAGAGAAACAATTAATGGATGAGGGTTTGAATGCTCAGAGATTGCAAGTGTAGAGTGGTGGTTTGGAAGGTTACAACTTGACCAATGATGGAGTGTTGTGTTTTCAAGGGAGAGCTTGTGTGCCGAAGGACGTCAAGTTAAGGCGGAGGATTCTTCAGGATGCACATAGCAGCCCATACGCTATGCATCCTGGAGGTAGCAAGATGTACCAAGATTTGCGAGAGTAGTTTTGGTTGCCAGGTCTAAAGCGGGAAGTGACTAAGTTTGTGGGTAAGTGTTTGACGTGTCAGCAGGTCAAAGCTGAGCATCGATTCTGTCGTCGAGTTTACTTGACCAAGAAAATTCCTCAGTGGAAGTGGGAAAGGATCACTATGGACTTTGTAGTGGGCTACCCTATACGCCTAGCAAGAAGGACTCAGTCTGGGTGATTGTGGACCGTTTGACTAAATCGGCTCATTTCATACCGATAAGGGTCGATTATTCACTCCAGAAGTTAGCTAAGCTATATGTGGCAGAGATAGTGAGGTTGCACGGTGTGCCAGTATCAATCATCTCGGATAGGGATCCTAGATTCACGTTGAGATTCTGGAAAGCATTGCATCAAGCGTTGGGTATGCGGTTGGATTTTAGTACGGCATTTCATCCGCAGTCGGATGGACAATCGAAAAGGGTCATACAAATCTTGCAGGATATGTTGAGAGGCTGTGTCTTGGACTTTAGAGGCAGCTGGGAAGAGTTTCTACCGTTAGCTGAATTTGCATATAACAATAGTTACCAGGCGAACATTAAGATGGCACCATATTAGGCGTTGTATGGTAGGAAGTGTTGTACACCTACATGCTGGACAGAGTTGGGTGAGCGTCAGATGTTGGGACTGGAGTTGGTTGCTGAGACTGAGGATAAAGTCAAGATGATTCAGACTCGTCTAAAGGAAGCTTCGGACAGGCAGAAGTCATATGCCAATCTTAAGCAGAAAGATATTGAGTTTGCAGTGGGTGACAGGGTTTTCCTGAAGGTCTTGCCATGGAAGAAGGTGCTGAGGTTTGGAAGGAAAGGCAAGCTAAGCCCAAGATTTATTGGCCCATATAAGGTGTTAAGACGAGTAGGACCAGTAGCTTATCAGCTCGAGTTGCCAGTGGAACTGAGTTAGATACATGATGTATTCCACGTCTCCATGCTTAGGCGCTACCGTTCAGATCCATCGCATGTTGTATCGGTGGATAAAATTGAGGTGAGCCCAGATTTGACCATGGAAGAGGAACCAATACAGATTCTAGCTCGGGATGTGAAGGTTTTGTGTAGGAAATCAGTTCCATTAGTAAAGGTATTATGGCAAAACCATGGCGTGGAAGAAGCTACGTGGGAGCCAGAGGATGTGATGAGGCAGCAATACCCTCAACTCTTTTGACCAGGTAATTTCGATGCCGAAATTATTTTTAACGAGGGTAGAACTGTAACATCCTTAAATAGGGGCTATTGGGTTTGAACTTCTTTGCATATGTATTGATTAATTGTGTTATTAATTGAGGGGTTCTAGAGTTTAGTTATAAGTCAAGGGTAGGCCCGAGATACAGGAAAAATTTTGTTTTTAAGCTTTAGTTTAAGGGAGCTGAAGGAGCTAGGGGTTAAGTATATTTCGTGGGGAATTTAAGCATAAGAATTGGCTTGGAAGAGTGGCAAGGAGGCGCCACTTAGGGCCTTGAAAGTGACGCCACATGCAGGGAAGGGGGAGCTCAGGTTCTAGCAGCAGAAATCCCATTTTCTGCTTACCATTTTGACGCCAAGGGGGGAGGTATTATGCTCAGCTCAAACTCTGTCAGATAATTGTGGATTAAATCAGATTAATTTAAACTGGTGGCAAGGAGAAAATTTAGGAACTTGTGAAATTCCAACTCATTTGAATTTGTGGCCAGGAGAAATTTTAGGTGGTTATCGAATTTTGAACAGTGGAAGAGGAGTGTTTGGTTGGGGAACATGTTAGGTGTGCCGTCCCTCCATAGCTAGCTTAGGGGGGTTCATTTTCGGCTAGCAAAGCTTGGTGCATTCGGTTGGGAAGCAAAATCGAAACCTTATTTGGGCACTTGTCGATTTTTCCCTTTAGCATAGCAAGCCGAATCCTTTAGCACCATTTGGGACTTCTTTCTTTCTCTCCTTTGAAACCAAAAGCCAAAAGCACCCTAGACTCTTGTCGATTTCTTCCTTAGGCATTGATCCGAATTCCCTTTGTTTTCCTCTCATTTTCTTTGAAGCCAAAACTTGTTTCACTTCTCTTCTCCCATTTTTGCTCAAAAGCGATGTAACATTCTAAATTTTTGGGCCTATGCGTTTAATGGGTGAATATGTGGAATGAGTTAATTTAAATATTAGGGGTCCAAATTAGGCTCAGGCTTAGGCAGAAGCCTTGATTAAAATTATCTGTTTGGGCATTATAGGGTTTAAAAGGTAGTATCTATGTTTAAAATACCAAAGTGGGCTTGTGGCTCAATCTTAGGAGGTGACGCCACACACAAGGAGTAAGGGGCCTAAATTTAAGTTTCATAGAGCCCAATTCTTTTAATTTAAGTTAGCTAAATTTTGGGCATTAGGATTAGGTGGAGTGGATGGCAACAAGGCTAAAATTTAGGGGTTTTAATGTTTAAAATATGTGGATAATAAGCAGATAAAGGCTATTATTTAAGAATTCATTTTATGTAGATAATAAGCAGATAAAGGCTAAGATCTAGGGATTTTTATGATTAAAATATGTGGATAATATGCTGATAAAGGAGGGAGGAGTTAGAGATAATTAAGTCTCTTTTAGATGGGCTAGTAGATTAAGATAAAGGAGAAATGTTAGGAATTTATCTACAAAGAGCGTGATGGCCAAGAATCCATCACTGTGAGGAGTAAAGAAACCAGCTACTACATGGCAAAGGGTTGTCAAATTTCCTATAAATAGAGGGGGCTAGCTCCTTGTTTCTGACATTAAATCCTCTCCCTTTTGTGCTAAAATTCCTTAGCTTCTTTTCTCTAAATTTCTTTCTCTAATTTCTCTAAAAACCGAAAACTCCTTTATTCTCTTCTTTCTTCTAAAAGCCAAAAAACTCTGTTATTCTCTTCTTTCTCCTAAAAGCTGAAAACTCCATTATTCTCTTCTTTCTTCTAAAAGCTGAAAACTCCATTATTCTCTTCCTTCTCTAAAAAGCCAAAATCTCTATAGTTTTTATTTTATTCATCCTATTTGAGAAATTGTTCTATACTTCTGGCATTTAAATCCTCCATTGACATTGTCGAATTCTCTCTCTAGTACTAGCTGAATCTTCTAAGTTAAAGTAAGAGTAGATTTTTGATTAGTTCTCATAATCTATTCCCGATTTTTGAAAAGGCAAAAGCCAAAAGCTAATAGTTTAATGGTTTATGACGGGCGACAAGTCGGGATTTGAAGGAAGCCTAGTCGACTAGATCTAAAAGCCGAAATTCATAAGTCTTCAATTTCGGGATTTTTAAGGCAAAAGAAAGAATCCCTAGGTTTATGAAACGAGCAGTATCTGCTGTTCGAGATTGGCCAATTGGTTGTGGACCGGCTTCTGAACAACACCTTAGGCAGATAGCAGTTGTGTCGACTAAGGATAGCGTCGATATAGAAAGCCTCATTTTATCGGTAATAAGGTGTGTAGATTCTTGACACATAAGCTTTGTTATATTATATGATGTTATGGGCTAAAAGCCGGAAAAGGTGTGTAGATCTCTATCACACTAGTTAATCTGAATTATATGTATGTTATGGACTAAAAGCCGGAAAATGAGGCTGTATGAATAGTCGTATTACCCAGAAAGGGTAGGCAAGGGATGCCAGGTACGTAATCATAGAAACTTCTCTATGTGTATCGAAGTATGTAAAAATATGTGATCTGTTTAGATAGTTTAATGTTCTGATTCTTGCATGTATGCATGGGATGGGATTGATTGATCTATGGAAGAGGAGCAGGTCGCGAGGCGATCGGTGGCTTTGCCACATAGGTCATATAGTGATCGGTCTTTATGATAGGCAGCACAGTTGTCGATATATTATTAAGGTTGCACAGTGATCGGTGGCTTCGCCACATAGGTCACATAGTGATCGGTCTTTTATGACATGAAACACAATTTGTCGATATGGTGTGTAAGCGGATGGAGGGTTGATTGTAGAAATCACGGTGTGATGGTTGGTGCGGGGTGTGTAGAGGATGGACTCATAGGTTTGGGATGGGCCATGTTGCATATTTTGTTACCCTTGTATACGGGCCAAGGCTCATAATGTGTTTGTGGGCCTCAAGCCTTTTTATGTGTTCTCGATTTGCACACTGAGTCTTGGTGACTCAACCTTTATTTTTCCCAACATTTGGTGAGGTAGATCATGAACATGGGAGCCGAGGTGGACTCGAGGGGCCATCAAGTTTTATTTCTACAAATTATTTCGGGATTTCTTTAAGTTTATTTTATTTTTATTTGGGATTTTTTTAAGGCCTCTAGTTTTCATTCAACTCAGTAGTTATCAATGTTAAGCAACTTATGAATTTTATGATAAGGTTTATTTATACTTAATAATACTAATATAAGATTTTATTTTTAAAATGTCACTTATTTACTCTAATAATGTCTAATTAACTTACGACTTCCAAAACCAACAAGGCAAAAGTTTTCAATGTACAATCCGTGACACGCCAGATCCAGTTGAAATGCATGGGCCGAGTTTGGGGTGTTACAATTTTGGTATCAGATCCCAGTTCAAAACTCGGGCTGTGAAATAGGTCTAGAAATGTTTTTAGAAAATTTTTTTTTAGTTCGAGGACATGGCCTTCGAGTCTACCGGCACCCGATCCACCCAGGTAAGTATTCTAAACTCTTGCTGTGTTATTTATGTGGGCTTAATGAGCTTTATGGGACGTAGACTATCTAGGTTAGAACTTGATGGACTCTAGGCTTAGGCAAACAACTCTTCAATTCCATAAGACTTAACTTCACTAAAACAAAATCTGTAAACGAGTCACAAGACTAAGGTGTGGCAACAGGCATATGCATGTCTAGGAGTAGATCCGGAAGAGCTTGGTATTTAAGCAGTTCAAGTGACTCACCTCCTCTTCATAGGAATCTTACCTGGTGCATAGTGACTGTTCACTTTAGCCATGACAGGGTGTGGCAATAGGCATACGCATGCTTAGGAGTGGATTCAGGAGAGCTTGGTATTTAAGCAGTCCTAGTGACTCACCTCCTCTTCACAGAATCTTACAGTGCGTGGTACTATTCACTCTAGCTATAAGGACTTGTTCATGGTGAACCCATAATTAAAACCCGAAAGGGACCAACCACTCTATTTTGCAAACAAAACCCTAAGTTTTGTACACTTCGAGAAAAAATACATTTGATTTGAAAATGTTCGCAACTATGAAGAAAATTACCAAATTACCCTTGTTTTGCAAAATGACCAAAATATACGATTTGTAGAATTACCAAATTACCCTTGTTTTGTAAAATTACCAAATACCTCTGAATCACAAAATTACCAAAATACCTTGAGATCACAAAAATTACCGAAATACCCTCAAATTTCAAAATTATCGAAATACCCTCAGATTTTAAAATTTTTGAAATGCCCTAGATTCCAAAATTACCAAAATGCCCTCGATTTCCAAAATTACCAAAATACCCCCGGGAATACAAAATTACCAAAATGCCCTTATTTTATAAAATCATCAAGGAACCTCATTTCAAATTTTTTTTACGAAAATGCCCCTGTAGGATAAAATTACAAAAATACCCTTGGGTAGTGAAAACAACAACCCAACAACAACAACAACAACTACTTTTCTGTAATGAACATGAGTTCATAATTAAATGTATGGGTTTCTTAGAGGATATGAACTTGAGACTATATGGTGAATCGAATTGAAATAATTACTCTTAAAGCTATCATTCATAAGGACCTGCCGTTGGTTAAAAAAGTGGAAGAAAACTAATAATTCATAAAGTTTCTAATCGGATAAAGCGAATCGGTAGAATGAGTACAAGGGGACGAAGGCGCTCAGATGCGAATAATGGTGCGCACCCTACCATAGTATACTAAGTGTTCATTTGGCTTTAGAATTAGAGTCTTGAAAGCATAGTGGTGAGACTCAAGTAGAATGATTACTAGTTAGTTGGAAATTTCAAGGACGAAATTTCTTTAAGGAGGTAGAAGCGTAACATCCTAAATTTTTGGGCCTATCGTTTAATGGGTGAATATGTGGAATGAGTTAATTTAAGTGTTAGGGGTCCAAATTGGGCTCAGCTTAGGCAGAGGCCTTGATTAAAATTATCTGTTTGGGCATTATAGGGTTCAAAAAGTAGTATCTATGTTTAAAATACCAAAGTGGTCTTGTGGCCCAATCTTAGGAGGTGGCGCCACACACAGCGAGTAAGGGCCCAAATTTAAGTTTCATGGAGCCCAATTCTTTTAATTTAAGTTAGCTAAATTTTGGGCATTAGGATTAGGTGGAGTGGATGGCAACAAGGCTAAAATTTAGGGGTTTTAATGTTTAAAAATATGGATAATAAGCAGATAAAGGCTATTATTTAGGAATTCATTTTATGTGGATAATAAGCGAGATAAAGGCTAAGATCTAGGATTTTATGATTAAAATATGTGGATAATATGCTGATAAAGGAGGGAGGAGTTAGAGATAATTAAGTCTTTTTAGATGAGCTAGTAGATTATGATAAAGGAGAAAAGTTAGAATTTATCTACAAAGAGAGTGATGGCCAAGAATCCATCATCGAGAGGAGTAAAGAAACCACTACTACATGGCAAAGGGTTGTCGAATTTCCTATAAATAGGGGCTAGCTCCTTGTTTACGACATTAAATCCTCTCCTTTTGTGCTTAGAAATTCCTTAGCTTCTTTTCTCCAAATTTCTTTCTCCAATTTCTCTAAAAGCGAAAACTCCATTATTCTCTTCTTTCTTCTAAAAGCCAAAAACTCCATTATTCTCTTCTTTCTCCTAAAAGCCAAAAACTCCATTATTCTCTTCTTTCTTCTAAAAGCTGAAAACTCCATTATTCTCTTCCTTCTCTAAAAAGTCGAAATCTCTATAGTTTTTATTTTATTCATCCTATTTGAGAAATTATTCTATACTTCCGGGATTTAAATTCTCTATTGACATTGTCGAATTCTCTCTCTAGTACTAGCCGAATCTCCTAAGTTAAGGTAAGAGTAGATTTTTGATTAGTTCTCATAATCTATTCCTGATTTTTGAAAAGGCAAAAGTCTAAAGCTAATAGTTTAATGGTTTATGATGGGCGGTAAGTCGGGATTTGAAGGAAGCCTAGTCGACTAGATCTAAAAGTCGAAATCATAAGTCTCCAATTTTGAGATTTTTAAGGCAAAAGAAAGAATCCTTAAGTTTAAGAAATGAGCAGTATCTGCTGTTCGAGATTGGCCAATTGGTTGTGGACCGGCTTCTGAACAACACCTTAGGCAGATAGCAGTTGTGTCGACTAAGGATAGCGTTGATATAGAAAGCCTCGTTTTATCGGTAGTCAGGTGTGTAGATTCTTGACACATAAGCTTTGTTATATTATATGTATGTTATGGGCTAAAAGCCGAAAAAGGTGTGTAATCTCTATCACACTAGTTATTCTGAATTATATGTATGTTATGGGCTAAAAGCCAGAAAATGTGGCTGTATGAACAGTCGTATTACCCAGAAAGAGTAGGCAAGGGATGCCAGGTAGTAATCATAGAAACTTCTCTATGTGTATCGAAGTATGTAAAAATATGTGATTTGTTTAGATAGTTTAATGTTACGATTCTTGCATGTATGCATGGGATGGGATTGATTGATTTCTGAAAGGGGAGGCGGTCATGAGGCGATCGGTGGCTTTGCCACATAGGTCACATAGTGATCGGTCTTTATGATGAGTAGCACATTTGTCGATATATTATTAAGGTCGAGACGGTGATCGGTGGCTTCGCCACAGGTCACATAGTGATCGGTCTTTATAATGACAAAAGACAAATTGTCGATATGGTGTGTAGTGGATGGAGGGTTGATTGTAGAAATCCCACGGTGTGATGGTTGGTGCGGGGTGTGTAGAGGATGGACTCATAGGTTTGGGATGGGCCATGTTGCATATTTTGTTACCCTTGTATACGGGCCAAGGATCATAATGTGTTTGTGGGCCTCAAGCTTTTTATGTGTTCTCGGGATTTGCACTGCTGAGTCTTGGTGACTCAACCTTTTATTTTTCCCAACATTTCGGTGAGCAGAGATCGTGAACATGAGAGCCGAAGCGGACTCGAGGGGCCATCAAGTTTTATTTCTACAAATTATTTCGTGATTTCTTTAAGTTTATTTTATTTTATTTGGGATTTTTTAAGGCCCTAGTTTTCATTCAACTCGTGATTATCAATGTTAAGCAACTTATGAATTTTATGATAAGGTTTATTTATACTTAATAATACTAATATAAGATTTTATTTTTAAAATGTCACTTATTTACTCTAATAATGTCTAATTAACTTACGACTTCCAAAACCAACAAGGCAAAAGTTTTCAATGTACAATCTGTGACACGCCAGATCCAGTCGAAACGCATGGGTCGGGTTTGGGGTGTTACAAGCCGAATCTATTCTCTTCTCTTCATCTTTTTCTTTTCTCAAACCCTTGTTTCAAAATCTTCTTCTTTCTTCCTTTGCCAAATTCCCTCTTTCCCGTTTTATTTTCTTTTCCATCTCTTTCATTAGCAGAAGCTGAATACCATTCATCTTTCTGCTATTCTCTTCTTTCATTTGTTTAGCCGAATCTTATTTGTTTTTTCTCAAACCATAGCCGAATCTCCTTTGTTTGCTCTTTGCCATTGCCAGAATCTTTCAAACTCTCCCTTTCTCATTATTGGCTGAATATTAGTCTAGCATAGATCTTCCTTGGTTCTTCTCTAATCGGATTTGAAGAGGGTAAGTAATCTTGGCCAAAACTTTATTTTCACTTTATTTTCTCTCTGTCGACATGTGCAGACAAAAGCTGAATTTTTGCATTTGTCTTGGCTTTTAATCAACCATGTGATTGGTCTCTTTCAGGATCTTTGGGACTTTGAAGCAGTAGATCGGGGTCATCTATTTCCCTATCAAGTGATTTCGGTAAGTCAGTGGTAAGGTTCGTGTCGATTCAATTATTCTGTTAGTTGTTTGAAAAGCCGAAGGCTAATTGTTTTTATGTGATAGTGTGTGGCCGATTGCAAGGGGGAATCATCACGTAGTTTTGGGATTTGGTTGGAAACCAAATCGGTATTAAGGTAAGGATTGTGGCTTCATACGTTAACTCTTCGGGATTTGTTAGTGTGGCCGAATGGCCTTGTTAATGATATTGGTTTGGCCAAATATAGGATAAAGGAGATCTAGTGTGTTAGATTGGGAACTTCGGGATTCAGCAATCGCGTTAGTGATCAAGTGTGTAACTTACACACTTCTTAATCATAGTAGATATGCTAATAACCTAAACATGTTAAAAACCAAAAGTTGTGTAGATCACGATATGATAACTTAACGGGTATGAGCATGGATTTTGGGTAAGTTCGTTTTGATGAGATTATGCCATATGATATTTGATGCTATGATCTTCGATATAATTGATATAAGTGTAATATTAAAGCATGTTGGCATGATTTATATATGTGTTGCATAATTATGGGTGATATGAGAGGAGGGGGAAGAATTGATATCGTGTCTTTGGGACACGGAGGTTTAGCACCTCAATGGTTTGGTACCACAGATGATTTCGTGACTTTGGGTCACCAAAGGTTTGGCACCTCATAGTGACTTCGTCGGTGGCCGCACCACGATTGGGTTGGCCCCACATTTGATAAAACAGGATTGTCGCCCGGTGATTTGGTATCACAACATAGGTTGGCCCCACATATGGATTATTTGTGACTTTGGGTCACCAGTGGTTTGGCACCACATTATTATTGATATCAGTGACTTTGGGTCACCAGTGGTTTGGCACCACCAATGGTTTAAATACCACAGGGGTAGAAAAAGGAGTTGTGGATGGCTAGGTTTGGGTGCATGATATGTTTGCTTGATTATGACTTGTGTAAGTATGTTGCTATAATCGGGAGGGGGATTATGCACTGAGTCTTGGTGACTCACCTTCTCCCTTATCTCTTCAGGTGACTCGTAGATCGCGGTTCCGGACCCGGGTGGACTCGAGGTGGCCATGCGACATCTATTCTGGTTTTATTTAGACTTTCGGTTTGGGGTACTTCCATTTTAAATTGATTTTATTTAGGTTTGTAATAAGGCCATTAGTATTTTTTTATTTAGGGTTTTATTATATCTACTTTAATTTTCTGGATGTTGTTAAGCAAACTAATTAGCGTGTTTTAAATAACTTAATAACTAAAGTTTTCAAAAATCATACAACACAACGGGTTTTTCTCAAATCTTACCATCGGGTAACAATATTTTCAAGAGGATAACAGGGTTGGCTCAAATGCTTTTAAAAAATCTAAGTTTTCCATGTTCAAGGACAAATGGTTTTAATCTAACTAAGTAGGAATTGCTCGGGTATCAATAGGTTTAACGCTTTCTATTGAGCAATGAATGATGAACAATTTTTTTAAAAAAAAAACCTTTCAGAATTTCAAAGCAAATAAAGAAGTTCTTTGCGCTGAAACTAAATTGGCAACTTGTTTTCTTCGAAACGTTTTCACTCCGTGACATGCCTGATTCGGTCGTGGTGTGTTGACTGGGTTTGGGGTGTTACAAAATTTATCGATTTTGACTAAAACATCTTCAATAATGCCCCTAGGGATTCTAACAGTTTTATCAGCTAGTTGAATACTCATCCTAGTTTGTTTGGGCTTCCCTAGATCTAGTCGTTTAAATAGTGCATAAGGCATAACATTTATACTTGCCCCTAAATCAGCTAACGCATTATCAATAATCAAACTACCAATTAAGCATGGAATCGTAAAACTCCCTGGATCTTTTAATTTTTTTGGTAGCCTGTTTTGTAGCATAGCTGAGCATGTTGCGTTTAATTTCATATGATGCTCTTCATCTATTTTGCGTTGTTCGTCAAGAGCTTGCTTAAGAATTTCCTTGCATCGGGCATCTAAAAAAGAGCTTCAAGAAGAGGTAAGTTAATATGTAATTTCTTCAAGAGTTTTAGAAACTTACCAAATTGTTCCTCTGCATCATATTTTTTCAATGCTTCGGGATAAGGTATCGAGGTTGGTATTCTTTGATTACGGTTTGGCTTTTTTGAGCTACCTCGGTCTTATCCTTCTTTTTTCTTGTTGATGTGGGTCTACCTACTTCGGTACCCTCTTGAGTTGTAACGGCTTGGATTTGCTCTTTTGGGTTTATTTCTGTGTTGCTTGGTAGACGTCCTTGTTGGCGTTTAGAAATTTACTTTGTTAGGTGTCCCACTGACCTAGTAAGTTCTCTAACTTGATTCTCGAGTCCTTTCATCGACTTCTGTTGTTCATCAAGGTTTGTATCAGTCTTTTGGTGACGAGATTCTATGGCTGCCATGAATTTTGTCAACATCTCTTCAAGGCTTGATTTTTTTCCTGTGGGTAGGGCTGATTTTGATAATTTGGAGGAGGTTGCTACCTTTGAATTCCTTGATTTCCTTGTCCTCCCCACGAAAAATTTGGGTGGTTCCTCCAACCTGGGTTATAAGCATTACTATAAGGATTATTATTGGATCTGAAATTGTTACCTGTATAGTTTGTCTGCTCATTTTCTGCTCCTGGTTGGTAGTGTGGGTACTCAGCATTCACCACATCCCATTTGCTTCGCATTGCATTACTAGATGTACATGCGAAGAACGTAAATTATCAAGCTTTTTATTCATTAACTCTACCTGTGTTGACAGCATTGTCACTGCGTCTATGTTGAAAACCCCGGCTGATTTTGTCAATTTTGCCCTTGTGATTTGCCATTGATAAGTGTTCAATGACATCTCTTCAATAAAATAGTAGGCCGCTTCAGGAGTTTTGTTGTTTAGAGTTCCGTCGGCTGATGAATCAATCATTTGCCTTGTTGAAGAATTCACACCATTGTAAAAAGTTTGGACTTGAAGCCACAAAGGTAATCCGTGGTGTGGGCATCTTCTTAGGAGATCCTTGTATCTTTCCCATGCATCATATAATGTTTCTGCGTCATTCTACACAAAAGAAGATATGTCATTCCTAAATTTGGCCGTTTTGGCTGGTGGAAAATACTTTAAAAGAAAATTTTCAGTCATTTGGTCCCATGTGGTGATTGACGCTCATGGAAACGAGTTCAACCACTGCTTTGCTTTATTCCTTAATGAAAACGGAAATAACCGAAGATGTATGGCATCATCAGAAATGCCATTTATTTTGAAAGTATCACAGAACTCTAAGAAATTAGCTATATGAGTATTTGGATTTTCGTCCTGCAATCCATCAAATTGAACAAACTGTTAAATCATTTGTATTGTGTTAGGTTTTAATTCAAAATTATTAGCAACTATAGCAGGCCTAAGAATACTAGATTCTGCTCCTGTCAAATTAGGTTTAGCATAATCATACATAGTACGTGGAGCATTCTGATCTTGCACATCAGGCGGATTATTTTCTGCCATCCCTTCAGTAGGATTGGATCTGTCTTGTTGTTCTTCTCTTTGGTAGTCTAGAGCTCGTCTAATTTCTCTGCGATTTTTATGAGCGGTAGCTTCAATATCACTGTCGTATTCTAATGGTCCTCTAGGGTTTCTTCTAGTCATAAACTAGAGGCACCTTGCAAGTTTAATAAAGAAAGAGGATTAGCAAAATTAGAAATTTAATATAAAAAATAAAAATTAGAAATAATGGCTAAAGTAATAAAAATAGAGCTTTCGTAATATTTTAGAATTCCCCGGCAACGGCGTCAAAAACTTGATCAGCTGCAAAATAGTCTAGTTTTAATATTTATAAAAGAGTGATTGAACCTGGAGACTGACTGTGACAATGATAGAGGCAAGCGCACCTATCGAACAGTAGTATAGCTCAGGCAAGAATATCTTTATCGAACCCAATGAACCTAAAAGTACTATTACTCACTTTCTTTCTATTATTTAGCCTAAAATATGGAGTGATTGGTTTATTAAACTAAAACAAATGAAATATTTAAACTAAATGCAAAGATAAAAGAAACAAAACTTTGGGAAAAGACAAAACTTTGGGAAAAGACTTTAAAGAAAACTCAATTGATAAAGACGATACCTTCGGGAAGAATCCACCTATGACTTCACTTATTATCTAACTTCAAATTCACACGATTTCTTTTACTTAGCCTGATCCGTGAGACTCCCTAACCTATATTAAACCTTTTCTTGAAGCAAATAACGTCTAACCTTAGGTTAATTAGTGGAACTCCCATTCTCTTATAATAACCCCCTAAGGAAGCAGTAAATCAATCAATGGACTCCCATATTAGGTTTCACCCTAATCCGGCAAAATCTCGTAACCCTATCTCTAGGCACCTGATCAACTCTGCTTAATTATGCTAGATCTACTCTTAGGCAGGGCCTATTCCTCCTCCACCTAAGCACATCAGATAAATTTAAGCAACATAATTAAGAACAAACAAAGTATTTATCATATAAGCCGAAAGAATTAAATAACAAATTCCATCATAGGTTTCATCCCCTTCAGGTATCTAAGGGGTTTAGTTCATGATTAAACAAGAAAACATCTCAAGAGAAAAGATAAAACAAAACATAGGAAATCCTTAAAACCCCCTGAAGGAATTGAAGAGGAGATCCTCTGTCCTGAGTAGAATTCTGACTCTTCGAGATTGATCAATTGGCTATCTTCGAGTAATTCCCTAAACGGGTAAAGCTCTGGCAGAAAAACTCTGCTAAAACTTGACGCCCTGTTTTGACTTCTACCGAACTCCCCCTTCCAAGTTGCCTCCTAAGGTATTTATACAGACTTTGTGATGCCTTACTTGGCCCCTAAGTATCCTAATGTAAGTCTAATTCCTAATGGGGTGTTTGAATAGGCTTTAGAATGTGTTTCTTTGCCTCCAAGTATCCTTTCTCGAATGAAATTACTCTTTCCTACGGCAGGGGCACGGTCAAGGCACGCCCGTGTAAGTCGTGGTCCAGCCCGTGTCTCTATTCTGTTGATTTAGGTGCGGCTATGATACGCCCGTGCAATATTTAGGTAGAGGTTGTGCTTCGGGTCTGCCAATTGGGGCACGGCCGTGTACATCAGGGTCAGGCCGTGTTTGGCTTTTTGTCGACGAGGCACGATCATGTAAATCAGGGTGTAACTGTGTGAAAATCTAAATGTTGGGGCACGGTCGTGTGGCATGAAGTCCAGGCCGTGCCGACTTCTTGGGTTGGCCCACTTTGGTCCGTTTTAAACCCGTTTTGCGTCCTTTTTATCCTTGGGGTGCTTGCCTGAGTATAAGACATGAAAAGAAAGGATTAAGAGCACCTTTTTACATAAATTAAGGATAAATTCATCCAAAAGCATACTAAATGTGGGATTGAAATATGTTACTTTTACGGTTTATCAAATACCCCCACACTAAAGCTTTTACTTGTCCTCAAGCAAAATTCTCAATTTACAATTAAAATGAACTTTCCAAAATTCATAATTCCTATCGATGTTGTCTCATTATAATTCATAGATAATTTATACATGGATGATTTAACTGGAAGTGCCCTAAAGTTTCAATTACGATAAGTCATACCTTTATAGCCTGGAACCGTAGGTGTCTCCCCTTATCTAAGTAATTACCTTTGATTCAAAACCGACAAGGACTGACGTCCTCACTAAAGATTCACTCAAATCACTCAAAAAGTGTTTAGGGTTCAAGAATAAGCACTCTAAAGTCGAACCTTAAAAGCTAATCCCATAGGCTTGCCTGAAAATCAAATATCCACCACTGTATATGAGATGATAAACAGATCAAAAGGTCTTTATTAGGGTTGTAACGGGGCTTGGGTTAAAAGGTGTGGATAAAGGCTGAATTAGAGAGTTAAAATCGAGATTGAATTGACTAATTACCTAATCAAAAAATAATGAACTAAATATGAATATTTACATCGAATGAAAAGTAATAATACCACTATTGATAATTACTCTATAATAAAGAGTATTTTCTTCACTTTAAAATTTGATAATACTTTAATCTGAGCTTTTCTTCAACAAATAGAGTTTAATTGCTATAAGCTCTTTTATTGAATAAACTTGGATTTTTTATTTTTATTTTTATTTTAATTTTTCATTTTATTTCCTTTATTATTTTCTTCTTATTCTTTATGATATTTAGATTTAGCTTAGGATTCAATAAAATCGAATAGAAGCTAATTTATGGATTTAATTTCAAAATAGTTCGATGCACTCCCCACGTTTCTTTTCAACACCATCCAAAATTCAGGAAGTTCCACCTCTCCCTCTCTCTCTTAAATTTCATATATATCTTTGTACATTGAGGGCAATTTACATCTTAAGTGTGGGGGGGTAACAGTGTCAATCTTTTTGCATTATTCTAAAAACCCTGAATTTAGTCTTGTTCGAAAGTAAATTCCTCATATTACTAATTAGGATGAAATTTCTGATGATTTATGATTTTTATTGATATGTTTTAGAATAAGTCTTAGGTAATTGTGCATTGATGATAAGTCTACTTTCTAAAAATTAAAATTGGTAGGTTGTTGAACTAAATTTGAGTATCATCTTGAAGTTCAAAATTTATAAGGATTGATGTCAAAACACCCATAATTTTTTGTGAGATTTTGAGCCTTATAAAGCATATACCCTTTTTCGTGCTCACTTTAATTGATTATGAGTGTGTCAACTTTGAATTGTTATTCTAGAACTTGCCTTGTTTATGCATGTCGAGACTACAATAATGATTTGATATACTAAGATGATAAAGGCACCTAGCTTTTAACCCGTTCACTCCACTAAAAGGCCTACCTACACAAATTAAACCCTAGTAAACCCCGTTGAATCCTAACAACCTTTTTATTGACTCACCCACTAATATTAACCCAAAATCCCTTTGTATTTGTTATCAACATTCTTTTGACTACCCCTCTATCGAGAATTGACTTGATCAATTGCCAAATTAGGTTATTTCAATTATCTAAGTTCCTTCTATTAAGTTTTTCTTAGTTTGTTCTTAAAAAAAAAAATCCAAGTTTATTCAATAAAAGAGCTTAGAGCAATTAAACTCCAATTGTTGAAGAAAAAGCTCATATTAAAGTATTATCAAATTTTAAAGTGAAGAAAATACTCTTTATTATAGAGAAATTATCAATAGTGGTATTATTACTTTTCATTCGATGTAAATAATCATATTTAGTTCATTATTTTTTGATTAGGTAATTAGTCAATTCAATCTCGATTTTAACTCTCTAATTCAGCCTTTATCCACACCTTTTAACCCAAGCCCCGTTACAACCCTAATAAAGACCTTTTGATCTGTTTATCATCTCATATACAGTGGTGGATTTTTTATTTTCATGCAAGCCTATGGGATTAGCTTTTCAAGTTCGACTTTAGAGTGCTTATTCTTGAACCCTAAACATTTTTTGAGTGATTTGAGTGAATCTTTAGTGAGGATGTCAGTCTTTGTCGGTTTTGAATCAAAGGTAATTACTTAGATAAGGGGAGACACCTACGGTTCCAGGCTATAAAGGTATGACTTATCGTATTTGAAACTTTAGGGCACTTCCAGTTAAATCATCCATGTATAAATTATCTATGAATTATAATAAGACAATATCGATAGGAATTATGAATTTTGGAAAGTTCGTTTTAATTGTAAATTGAGAATTTTGCTTGAGGACAAGCAAAAGCTTTAGTGTGGGGGTATTTGATAAACCATAAAAGTAACATATTTTAATCCCACATTTAGTATGCTTTTGGATGAATTTATCCTTAATTTATGTAAAAAGGTGCTCTTAATCCTTTCTTTTCATGTCTTATACTCAGGAAAGCACCCAAGGATAAAAAGGACGCAAAACGGGTTTAAAATGGACCAAAGTGGGCCAACCCAAGAAGTCGGCACGGCTTGGACTTCATGCCACACGGCCGTGCCCCAATATTTAGATTTGCATATGGTTACACCCTAATTTACATGACCGTGCCTCGTCGACAAAAAGCCCAACACGGCCTGAACTCGATGTACACGGCCGTGCCCCAATTAGTAGACCCAAAGCACGGCCTCTAATCAGATATTGTACGGGCGTTTCATAGCCGTGCCTAAATCAACAGAATGGAGACACGAGCTGGACCACGACTTACACGGGCGTGCCTTGACCGTGCCCTTACCACAAGAAAGAACAATTTCATTCAGGAAAGGATACTTGGAGGCAAAGAAACACATTCTAAAGCCTATTCAAACAACCCATTAGGAATTAGACTTAAATTAGGATACTTAGGGGCCAAGTAAGGCATCACAAAGTCTATACAAACACCTTAGGAGGCAAATTGGAAGGGGGAGTTCAGCAGAAGCCGAAACAGGGCATCAGGTTTTAGCAGAGTTTTTCTGCCAGAGCTTTACTCATTTAGGGAATTACTCGAAGATAGCCAATTGATCCATCTCGAAGAGCCGGAATTCTACTCAAGACGGAGGATCTCCTCTTCAATTCCTTCAGGGGTTTTTAAGGATTTCCTATGTTTTGTTTTATCTTTTCTCTTGAGATGTTTTCTTGTTTAATCATGAACTAAACCCCTCAGATACCTGAAGGGGATGAAACCTATGGTGGAATTTGTTATTTAATTCTTTCGATTTATATGATAAATACTTAGTTTGTTCTTAATTATGTTCCTTAAATTTATCTAATGTGCTTAGGTGGAGGAGGAATAGACCCTGCCTAAGAGTAGATCTAGCATAATTAAGCGGAGTTGATCGGGCGCCTAGAGATAGGGTCACGAGATTTTGTCGGATTAGGGTGAAACCTAATATGGGAGTCCATTGATCGCTTTACTGCTTCCTTAGGGGGTTATTATAAGAGAACAAGAGTTCCACTAATTAACCTAAGGTTAGACGTTATTCGCTTCGAGAGAAGGTTTAATATAGGTTAGGGAGTCTCACGGATCAAGCTAAGTAAAAGAAATCATGTGAATTGGAAGTTAGATAATAAGTGAAGTCATAGGTGGATTCTTCCTGAAGGTATCGTCTTTATCAATTGAGGTTTTATAGCTGAATGTGGCAGCTGAAATTTACTAAAAATAGCAGCCAAAGAGCCACACCTTGGTCGGGCACCTATGTGGCAAAGTTGATGGCTTCAACTTTGCTAAATATGTCTTGGGGCAAATCTACAAAGCCACTAATTGTGGAGGGGGTTGAATGCAACTTTGACAAGTCTTCAAGGGATTCTTTGCAAGCTTAATTCATCAGCTAATAAGCTGATTTGGGCCAGCATATGAACTATTTGGGCTGCCCAATTCATTGCTTGGTTCAATTCAATCGGTTTGGTTCAACTAGTGCAGTTCAACTGAGCACTTTTTCCTTAATTAATTAAGATTAATTTATTTAGCCTAAATTCAATTGGGAATAAATTAATATTCATAATCGAACCGTCTTGGGCTGGAAATAAATTTTCCTCGGTACTTCAAATTGATTCTCGGGTTTATTCTTCGAGCAGTGTTTGCTGAACAAATTATCGCCCTTTGTGCGAATCTATCAAAAATAGTCAAAATTAATCAAAATTAACTATAAAATTAATTTAAATTCATCATGTTCATATTTTTAGCACAATTTAATTATTTTATTATATTTAATTATTTTTCGTCAAGAATTTAACCGAAATCGCATGATTTTAAGTTAAAAAGAGCATGTAAAAATAGGTAAATCTTCGTGTTTCCACACCCCCAAACTTAATTCATTGCTCGTCCTGAGTAATGCACAAATTTCGAATAGAATTTCTCGGAAACACTTTTGAAAAACTCCTTCAGAACAACTTTCTTCTCAAAATTATGAATTTAATATACTTAGGCTCAAAAATAAGAAATTTGATAACTATGCTACTTAGGTATACATATCGTTCAAATTACATCCAACAACTATTATACTAGATAAATTAGACTAAATGTTTCTTAATAAAGACATGTTACTCCCTACCAATTTGATTTTAATCCCTTATTCAAAATTAAACTGCAATCGTTAAGCTTAACTGATGTCTTCATATGTTGAACAGAGCAATTTCTCTCCACTAATATAGGTAACATTGGAACTTTGAATCAATAGGTCTTTAATAAGGTTGTAATGTGGTTGGGCTTAGGCATAGGTAAAAGATAGATAAATTTTTGGCTTAAAAACCCTAGGCTCAGCGTAAATCGAACTTTCGGGTTTTTTTTTTCGATACACCAATTTATTATACTTTCACATGCTCTTTTGTACATCTATTTTCTTTCGAGTAAATTTTTTTATTCTTTATTTTTTTAATTTTTTGTTGAAATTCAAATTCGAGCACTTGCTTCATGTACTACAATTTTCGAGCAATTGATACTTCTTTTCAACTCCCCCAAACTTATTTTCAAATGATATTCTGAATAGTACTAAGTCTAGTGTTTGGGACAATTTCAGAGATAATGAAGAGAAAAGTGATGGCTAAATATTACAAAGGTCGAAATAAAACTAGGGCATATAGTTTCAAAGTTGGATTTCAAAGGATAATTTTATCAGGGTCGGCTTGAAAGGTTCAAACGGTCCAAACAATAGTTGCCTAAATCATTTTCAACGTTCCATGCTTCCTAGGATTTCGCCTCAAGAAATTACTAAGTCAATTCTAAAGACTTAAACTTTCATGCATGCCTAATTTTTTTGTAGGGAACTAAAAATTTTATGGTATGAATTTGCATGCTTTATTAAAAATACATTCATATCATTATTAAGCTAACATAATAACTTATTGAAATAATAGAACTTTATTAATACTGAAGTTTAGCATACTTAACAAAATTTCAAATTATTGAACAAAATATATCCTAATCATAATTAAAAGAAAATTTTATTATGAGTGAAATTAATTCAAATTTTCGGTCCCCCTACTTAAAATGAACAATGTCCTTATTGTTTAAAGTGAATAGATACTATACACCAGGTAGGATTTTTAGAAAAGAGGAGTTGAGTCAAATTGAATGCCTAAGTACCAGGCTCTCTCTAAAATCCAATCCTAGACATGTATATATCTATTGCCACATTTTAGCCTTTATGACTTGTTTCGATTTTATTCATGATTCCTATCTCTTGTTTTATTGTGCAAAAATAAAAATTCCTAATTAACCTAATCCTAAAATAACTTAAGAATAAAAATAAACTAAAGTTGAAGTCCCCCTTTTTTTATTTGTTTGTCGATCCTTCCGAATTCGACTCATCTTTTGCTCCATCAGTATTGCCTTTGCATGAATTGCCTTGCTCACTCTTCGATAATGAAATCCATGGTTCAAATATGAAATATGGAAACTCAAGCATAAAAATAAATGGGCCATTATAAATTTTCTTAAGGGCACTCCTCATTGAGTCATCCCTTATTTTTGAGTATCTCCAGTAGGCTTGTTGCTACCATCGCATGTGTTGCATTAAGTCCATCAACTTTAATAGCTCATCACGAAGATTTGGGCTAGGCGGTGGAGCTCCAAACATAGAGGTTTTGATATCAGGTTCAACTTTTGGTTCCATTGGTTATGCCTCATCAAGAACTTCAGTTGATTGCTCTGGCAAGATTTCTGTGGGATCATCTTCTGTTTCTTCGGGGTCCTCACTCTCTTCAATTCGTTGCTATAGAATAGAATCTCCAGCTCCTCGGTAGAGGTCCCAATCGATGATTGTTCCTTGACTATACCCTATCTTCTTCACGTCCGCAAGGATTTTTGCTTTTAAGCACAGAATTATTATCGTAAAGGGGAAATAGGCCGGGCCAAAATGTCTAACGGCATAATTTCACATTTCTCTTAGGATTATTTTTCCCACATCAATGGTCTTTCCAGTTAGAATCGAGTATAATAGGACTGTTAGCTCTAATGAGATTGTAGTCCCATGTGAACTAGGCATAAGGCTGAAATGAATGAAATAAAACCATACCTTCGCAAGTGGTGTCAAATACTCTCTTCGGCACGTGTGGGTTCCTTGCTTTGACACAGTCCACTTAGAACTTGGAACTGTAAGTTCCTCGAGAATTTCTTGCAAATTTTCAGGCTTAATGTTGCTCAACAAGGAAGAATATTCATCATTTTCGAAATCAGGTAATTCAAAGAACTCATTAATAGCATTTGAATTTATTGGTACCTTGATTCCGTGAACTGGAACTTCGGTCAATTTGCTTGAGGTTAAGTTCACATAGAATTCATGAACTAGTTCCTCATCCACACTTGGTCTCTTTTCACAAAATAATTCCCAATTGAGGGTTTCAACAACTTGACTAATACATGCCATAAAGTCTCTGTAGTTGCTTTCCTTCAATGTGAAGCCTTTCTCTAGATACATCTGTTGATTTTTGAACATACTTTCGTATCTTACTTTGGCTTCTTCATAGTGGAACTTATTTTGCGTTTCATCGATTTGAGCGGAAGCACGAGTTCTCTTGCGAGGCATGATTGACCTGAACATAAGATGGGAAAAAATATTTTCTCCAAAATTTAATTAATAAACATTACTACTTATTTCAATAAATTGAAAAATTAAATAATTAAATAAAAATTAAAACTTAAGAAAAAAAATTGTTCTTACCACCTTCCTTGTAAAAATTAAGAACTCTTAAAATAAAATATACTTATGAAGCAAAAGATGGAAAATTAGTAAAGGTTGGAGGGTTTGGCTAAAGGGCTTGGTGCGGTATTGGTGTGTTGCATGGATGTTGCTAGGTGCGCGGGTGGATGAGTGTGGGAGCAAGTAGCAACGAAAGAAGGCGTCTTGTACAAGCAAGCGTCTGGGGCCTTGACAAGCAAGTGGGACATGTCTTGGTCTGGCCATGAGAGCGGGACACGCACCGGGCGATCACTGGAGCTAGGGTGTCTGATGTGTTGAGTCTGCTGGCCGAGCAGTGTGCGAGAGCTACTGGGCACTTGGGCGTGCGGTTAGGTGCTTAGCTAAGAGGTTTTGGCACTTAAGGGTTTGGGGTTTTGAGTGATGAATGAATGGAAGAAGTATAGGGGGAATTTATAGTGAGAGCAGTAGGAATTAGAGTATGACTCTTAGAAATTTAATAATTTAAAAATTCTAATTTTAATTCTACTCAATGTTAAACAATTTAATAATCAAATAAATGCATATTAAATTATCAATTGCTATTAAATAATTAAATAAAATTAATCCTAATCCTAAGCTAAGTTGATAAAATTAATATATAAATTATAATGGATATAATTATATATTAAAGTTTATCAATAATTTATAAATATATAATATTAAATAAACATATTTATTCTAGATGCCTTTTAAAATATTTACAAAAGAGGCACCTAGTTTATATTATTTACGGAATTAGCAACCAAATTTTAAAAATAATTCATTAAGTCCCTAGACTTAATGAAAATTTGAAATTGAGTTGCAATTAAAACTTGGGTCAAATTTGACCTTTTTATTTGAAAAACCAAAATTTTATTTTTCTCATTTAAGGACTAATTTCTCGAAAAATTATGTAAAAATCAATTCCCGGGAAAGATTGGAGGGGTCACAAGTGGTCCTGCTTAAGTTCCAATCTCCTAGACAGAAATTATTTAAACATAATAAACCCAAAAATATACCCTAAATAATTTATTAAAAACAAGAAAATTTAAATATCTGATAAATTGAACAAGATTTGATCCCGTTCAGGTCTTTCTCTGTAGTAATGTTTCAAACGTTGAGCATTGACTTGAAAATTACCTCCCTTACCTTGGAGTTCAACAACTCCATACGGATAGACATGATGAATCGTGAATGGACTGGACCAATGTGATTTTAACTTACCTGGGAAGAACTTCAATCTGGAATTAAATAACAAGACTTGCTGACTTGCTTCAAATTCTCTAACTCAAATGTGCTTGTCATGTCATTTCTTAAGTCTTTCCTTGAGTAATTTGGCCTTTTCGTAGGAGAATATTTGGAATTCTTCTAGCTCGTTGAGTTGGAGCATCTGTTTCTCTCTAGCAAGCTTAAGATCCAAGTTGAGTCGTCGAAGAGCCCATTAAGCTTTGTGCTCTAACTCCAGAGGTAGATGACAGGCTTTCCCAAAGACCAACCTGTAGGGTGACATTCCTAAAGGTGTCTTGTATATTGTTCTGTAAGACCATAAAGCATCATATAGTCTCTTGGACCAATCTTGTCGGTTCGGGAAAACTACCTTCTCAAGTATGCCTTTGATCTCCTTATTCGCTAGCTCAGCTTGCCCATTTGTCTGTGGATGGTAAGCTATAACAACCTTGTGTTTCAATCTATGTTTATCTAACAACCATTTTAACTACTTGTTCACAAAATGGGTTACTTCATCGTTGATAATGGCTCTTGAGGCTCCAAACCTTGTGACCACGTGTTTCTACAAGAACTTAATCACAACCTTAGCATCGTTCGCTGGATAAGCTTCAGCCTCGACCCACTTGGACACATAATCTACTGCTACCAATATGTACTTGTGACCAAAAGACGGAGGGAAAGGACCAAGAAAATCAATACCCCAAACATCGAACAATTCTACCTCAATGATATTTGTTCGAGGCATCTCATTTCTATTGGTAACATTTCAAACCCTCTGACATCGGTCACAACTCTTTACGTAAGCGTATGCATCCTTGAATAGTGTTGGCCAAAAGAAACAGGCCTGCAATACTTTGGCTGCAGTGCGAGTACCTCCGAAGTGTCCCCCACTCAGAGCTGAGTGACAGTGGTATAAAATCCTCGGTATTTCATCTTTTTCCACACATCTCCTGATCATCTGATCTACACATTTTTTAAACAAATATGGCTCTTCCCAAAAATAGTACTTTGTATTGTGAAGAAACTTTTTCCTTTGTTGATACGTTTTATCAATCGGCATCAAACCACAAGCTAAATAGTTGGCAATATCAGCAAACCAAGGAATATTATGGACATGATTTACCTTCAGTATGTGTTCATTTGGAAATGTTTCCTGAATCGGTACAAGTGGAGAATTTCCCTCTTGCGACTCCAATCTAGACAAGTGATCTACTACTTGGTTCTCTACTCCCTTTCGATCTTGAATTTATAGATCGAACTCTTGAAGTAGTAGTACCCACTGAATCAATCTTAGCTTAGCATCTTTCTTGGCCAGTAAATATTTAATTGCCTAGTGGTCTATATAGATAATCACTTTCATACCTACAAGATAAGATTGAAACTTGTCGAAACCAAACACAATAGCAAGTAACTCTTTTTCCATTACCGTATAATTTAGTTGAGCTCCGGTTAGAGTTTGACTTGTGTAGTAGATAGGATGAAAAACTTTGTTCCTTCGCTGGCCCAAGACAGCTCCAATTGCGAAGTCACTTGCGTCACACATCAATACGAGTGGCAAATCCCAGTCTGGTGTGATGATTATGGGTGCCGTGACTAATCGACTTTTCAAATTGTTGAAGGCTTTTAAGCATTCCTTATCAAAATTGAATATTGAGTCCTTTTCCAATAGTTTGCATAAGGGTTTAGCCACTTTGGAGAAGTCCTTGATAAATCTTCGATAAAAAGTAGCGTGGCCCAAAAAGCTCCTAACACCTTTTACAGATGTTGGAGGTGGGAGTTTCTCAATAACATCTACCTTTTCTTTGTCTACCTCGATCCCATGTCTCGTTATCTGATGGCCTAGAACAATTCCTTCTCGTACCATAAAATGGCACTTTTCCCAGTTGAGTACGAGATTCGTTTCTTCACATCGCCTTTAGTACCTTAGCTAGATTGGCTAAACAATCATCATAAGTGTCTCCAAATACTGAAAAGTCATCCATAAAAACTTCTAGACACTTCTCAATCATGTCAGTAAAAATTGACATTATACATCTTTGAAATGTTGCAGGTGCATTACATAAACCAAATGGCATGCGTCTAAATGCAAACGTACCATATGAGTAGGTGAATGTAGTCTTGTGCTGATCTTTTGGTGCTACTGTAATCTGATTATACCCTGAGTATCCATCGAGAAAATAGTAATAGTCTCACCCCGCGAGTCTATCCAGCATCTGGTCCAAGAATGGCAAAGGAAAGTGATCTTTCCAAGAATGGCAATTTGGAGGTCTTTAAAGTGCAATTAGGCCATTTATCTAGTGATGGCTGGCCATATAGGAGCTAGGGAGATAAGATCTTAATGTTGGTCAAAATTTGATGGATATTCAGCGATAAAAATGAATAAAATAAGATGAATAAAGATGTTATCCTCTTTTCACTATTCATTCACCTTCATCCACTAAAAATTTGAAGAGAAAACAAGGGTTTTGAAGCTCAAACTTTTAGCCAACCTATTCCCTAGAAAGTAAGTGATTTTTTAAAGTTTTCTTGATGATTTTTGTATTTTTGGAGTCCCCAAAGCTCAAGCTAGCTAATGAGGGGACCAATTTGCAATATGGTTGAAAGTTTAGGGACTTGCCATGAAAGATTTTATGTTGTTAGTTGAGTTTTTATGGAAGAAAATGAATGTTAGGAAGATGAGAAACAACTTTTGTGGAAGGTGTTAGCATGAAAACACCTAAATAGGACTTAAATGCAAAGAATGGATTTGTGTCATAAATACATGAAATGGTTGGAATAGTTAGTAGTTGTAAGAGAAATAAATGTTCAGCTAGGCTTTTTTATTGATAAAATGTGTCAAAAAATGATTTACGAGCCTAGGGGTAGAATTGTAATTTTGCCATAGTGTAAGGGCAAAATGGTTATTTTTTGCCTAAATGTAGATTTCGATGCATTATGATCATTAAATGATCTAAATGAATGAATCTTATTGTTATAGATCAAGAAGAATGAAAAATTAACCTTGACTGAGGAAAAGGCAAGGTACGGAGTAAACCGCATTTTAATACGTTTTGCACTAAGGTAAGTTTATGTGTAAACGATGCATTATATATATAAATACATTGTTATTGCTAACTAGTGCATGGCACAATTGAGAACATGTATGATTCAAGTGGGTAAAATGTGGTAGTTATTGAATAACTCTAGTGTGAATGATGGAATGGATATGTAAATGTGTTATATCAATATTTGATGGTGGGCTAAGTGCGATTGAAAC
Source organism: Gossypium rotundifolium (assembly GCA_025506655.1). NCBI lineage: Eukaryota > Viridiplantae > Streptophyta > Magnoliopsida > Malvales > Malvaceae > Gossypium > Gossypium rotundifolium. The sequence continues at coordinate 105,396,899 of CP106727.1, read as the reverse complement.
ACCCCACACCCGGCCCACGAGCCTGAACCGGATCTGGTTTGTTCCTTAAGTTAACCGATTTTCAAGTTCTTTGTTACTTAAACAAAATTTGTATAATTTTTGGAAAAATGTTGTTGTGGATTGGGCTCAGATTGGGAACCCATTTAATCTATTTGAAAATCAAATATTTTTTTAGGGTGACAAAATAATCTTTGAGGTTTATTAAAAAAAAATATATCTTAAACTTTAGTCTTAAATAGTTCGCAACGTAATAGTTAAGGGTAAAGCAAAATAAGAAAAATCCACTGGGCCTTATGGCCTTATTACATCAAGTAAAATCCAAAAATAAAATTAAAGGTACTAAAAAGAAATAAAGTCCAAATTAAATAAAATCTTCAAATGAAGCATGGCCACCTCAAGGTCTACCGTCCCGGTCAGTCACTGTTCATCACCTGAAAAAAAAGTCCCACAATGGGGTGAGTCAACAGACTCAATGTGTACACAATACTAACATTCAACAGATCAAGCATACATGTTCATATTCATATAAAAATGATGATGCAACCCAAACCCAAGCCTATTTGACCATCCGCTACACACCACCCGTACCTGCTAGTCACACCGTGGGGACTACTAAGTCCACCCTCCATCCACTACACACCATCGAAGGCAGTCGCTACAGTCGACGTACTCATCGCCCATATAATTAGTGTCATTAGACACCATATTCAAATAATGTAACCAAAGTTACCAAATTGAGATAATGTAACCGGAGTTACCATATTCAAATTTTGTGTAGTAGTCACCATATTCCGTTGGTGAGACCAAGTCAACACCTTCTTCCCTTTCACATAGATCCCGAATGCCCCATAAATTTTATATCATGCATAACATACTTAATTCTCATTCATGTTACTATTCATATGTTTAAAATATATCATATTAAGTAATCCTATCGTAAGTAGGAAACATGCACAGGTACTCTTACCACATCGTGGTACTTAGCCACATTCACATTCTTATGCATATTCATATATTAAAATAATTGCCATATGATATATCGAAGTTAGTGTGAGTACACACCGATCCGCTTAATAGGTTCCTTGAGATCTCAAAATCCCGATCTAACTTTAGATCATTAATTCCTATATTCACCCATCATATAAAACACATTAATAACCTTTTCGCTTTTAAAACCAAATCCTAATAGGAATGGTATTACTAATACTTACCTTACTTGCCGATTTGATTAATCAAGTTCCAAAATTTGCTAGTATCCCTTTTCCTTGAAATCGGCTAACACTAAATAATGTAACCATGTGAGTTTCCGGCTTTTGAAATAATGAAAAATAATTCCAAATATCAAAAATAAGCCTTGGCGAATATCACTTACCATACAAATTCCAAATCAAGAGGATTCCTTTATATGCTGTCGAAATCCTATAACTTCATGTTAGATTAAATCTAACTTTGAAAACATGAATCATCACCCTTAACAGAATATTCATACATCTTACCTTAGATCCTCATTTCTCGAAAGATTCCCCTTGTATTCGACGGTTGTAAAAAGATCCTGAGAGATCCTTGTAGATTCGGCCATGAACAAGAATAGGGATTAGACCCTTCTCTTTCGACAAAATAGAAAAGAAAAGGATTTGAATAATGCTTAACCTTATCTTTAATGCCTTTAATCGATTGCTTCCTTGCCTAGAGTCACAGAGATTCAGCTATGGAGTTTTAATCAGAGATCAAAAGAAAAGGTTTTGGCTTGACAGATGAAGAAAAGAGAAGAAGAAAAGATGAAAAGAAAATTCGGCAGAGGTAGTTTATTATGGAATTTTCGGCAAAGCCTAGAAAAGATGAGAGAATAGCCTAAATTCTCCTCCTTTAATCGAAATTGCTAGGCCAAGAGTCCTTGACTTGGCCACCAATATTCCTTGTGATAATATTATCTCTTTTATTTAAAATAAAAGCCTTTAATCCATCAATTATCTCCTCAAATAATCCAATTAAAGAAAATCCTTTATTTATCACTTATTATTCACATATTTATGCAAATAAAACACCTCCTTTTCTAGAAACCAAAGGTCGTCCACCTCAATATACGAAAGCAAAAATAAAACTTATTTATTTTCTTTTCAAGTGACTCGAACTCAGCCTATTTCCCTGCATGTGACGCCATTTCCATAGGCCCTAAGTGGCATCTTGAGCCACTTTTCCAAGCCTTGTTGTGTGTCAAAATTCTCCAACTTTTTCTTTTAAGGCCCTCTTGCCCTTATTTCCTATTTTGGACTTTAAAATTTGACATTCCTGCATCATTTCTATGTTTCCTAAAATTTTCGATCGGCTCTGTAAACTTGCCATTTTCTTACATTTCTAAGTTTCCAGAAATGTTTACTTTCCATTTTTGAATCATTTCCAAAAATGTTCAGGTTTCCAAAAATGTTTAGGTTTCCAAAATGTTCAAGTTTCCAAAAATGTTCGTTTCCATTTTCATTTCCATTTCTAGGTTTCCAAAACTATCAAAAATTTATTCATAGTACCTGAGACTTGACATTTCTTACAATTAAACTAAAAATGCATAGACCCTTTTCAGGATGTTACAGTTCTACCCCCCTTAAACAAAATTTCGTCCCTGAAATTTCCTAACTAAAATAGTTGAGGGTATTGCTGTCGCATGATCTCTTCTGACTCCCACGAAGCTTCTTCTCATCCATGATTGCGCCATAACACTTTGACTAGAGGCACTGTCTTCCTTCGTAGTACTTTCACATCTAGTTTCAAAATCTGAATCGGTTCTTCCTCATAAGATAAGTCTGGCCTTAGCTCCACTTCTTCAATAGATACCACATGCGACGGATCCGATCGGTAGCGACGTAGCATGGATACATGAAATACGTCGTGCATCTGCTGCAATTCTGATGGCAACTCTAATTGGTATGCCACTGGCTCAACTCATTTCAGTACTCGATAAGGCCCTATAAACCTTGGGCTTAACTTCCCTTTTCGACCGAACCTCATTACCTTCTTCCAAGGCGAGACTTTTAGGAATACCTGGTCTCCCACTTCAAACTCTATTTCCTTCCACTTAAGGTCTGCGTACAACTTCTGTCTATCAGAGGCTTCCTTCAACTGTGCCCGAATTAACTCAACCTTCTCTTAAGTTTCTGCCACTAATTCTGGACCCAAAACTCGGCGTTCTCCTAACTCCGTCCAACAAGTAGGTGTTCTACACTTCCTTCCATACAATGCTTCATATGGTGCCATCCAGAATGCTAGCTTGATAGGCTGTTGTTGTAGGCGAACTCACTAAAGGCAAGTAATTTTCCCAACTTCCTCGAAATCCATTACGACCTCTTAACATATCCTCCAACACTTGTATAACTCGTTCAGACTGCCCGTCTGATTGTGGATGAAAAGACGTAGTGAAGTCTAACTTAGTGCCTAAAGCTTGATGAAGTGCCTTCCAAAATCGAGACGTAAACCTTGGGTCTCTATCAGAGATGATCGACATTGGTACTCCATGTAACCTCACAATCTCTGCCACATATAACTTAGCCAACTTCTGAAGAGAATAATCCATTCTTAATGGGATAAAGTGTGCGGACTTGGTCAAACGGTCCACTATCACCCATACCGAGTCCTTCTTAGTAGGCGTAAGGGGAAGCCCACTAACGAAGTCCATGGTAATTCTTTCCCACTTCCATTGGGGAACTTCGATTGGTTGAAGCAATCCTGATGGGACTTGGTGTTCAGCCTTAACTTGCTAACACGTCAAACATTTCCCCACAAATTCAGTTACTTCTCGTTTCAGATCAGACCACTAAAAATGTTCCCTTAAATCCCTGTATAACTTAGTGCCTCCGGGATGCATAGCATAAGGGCTACTATGTGCCTCCCGAAGAATCCTCTGTCTCAACTCCTTATCCCTCGGCATACAGACCTTTTCCTTGTAGCACAATACTCGTTCATCATTGATGCCATAGTCCTTTAATCCTCCTTGCGATATTTGCTGTAACTTAGTACTTAAGTCCTTATCAGCCAACTGTCCCTCTTTCACCTCCTTCAGCCATGTGGGCTTGACTTGTAACTCGCCAACAAAGCTTAGTCATCATCTGAGACTTAAATGAGCGAACAAAGCCCGTAGATCCGACACCACCTTCCTACTGGGGCATCGACTACCACATTTGCCTTGCGGATGATATTCTATCGAACAATCGTAATCCTTGACAATTCCACCCACCTTCGTTGCCTCAAGTTCAACTCCTTACGAGTCAATAAATACTTAAGGCTCTTGTGGTGCGTGTAGATAACCGACCTTTCTCCATAAAGGTAGTGGCTCCAAACCTTAAGGGCGAAAACCACTCATGCTAGCTCTAAATCATGGGTTGGGTAGTTAACCTCATGCGCCTTAATAGCCGAGACGCATAAGCGACCACTTTACCCTCTTGCATTAGTACACAACCTAACCCCATATGCGAAGCATCATAGTACCTACAAAATCTTTTCACCTTACGGTGAATTAACTTTGGAGCTTAGTCAACACCCTTTTAAGCTTTTCAAAGCTCTCCTGCCGCTTATTAATCCATTCAAGGAACTTCCTTCCTTAGCAACTTTGTTAAAGGCGCGGCTATTGATGAGAATCCTTTCACAAACCTTACATAATAGCTTCGCCAAGCCTAAGAAACTTGAATCTCACCACGGACCTAGGTGGTTTCCAATCCACCACCGCTTTGATCTTCCTAGGATCCACTCTTATTCCTTCTGCGGATACCACATGTCCTAGAATGCCACCTCCTTAAGCCAAAATTCGCACTTCTTGAATTTGGCATAAAGCTTCTTCTCCTTAACACTTCCAACACAACTCGGAGATGCTTATCATGCTCCTCTTCCGACTTCGAGTACACCAAAATATCGTCGATGAACACAACGACAAACCTATCCAAGTAGGGTTGGAAAACCCGATTCATCATGTCCATGAACGTGGCTGGAGCATTTGTCAACCCAAATGGCATCACCACGAACTCAAAATGGCCGTATCTTGTCCTAAAAGCGGTCTTATGGATATCAACCTCCTTCACCTTCAACTGATGATATCCCGACCTTAAGTCGATCTTTGAAAATACTGCGGCCCCCTTCAGCTGATCGCCTTGGTAAAGGATACTTATTCTTAATGGTCAGTTTATTCAACTGACGGTAGTCTATGCACATAAGCATAGTTCCGTCCTTCTTCTTCACAAATAAGACTGGTGCTCCCCACGGAGACACACTGGGTCGGATGAACCCACGATCCAACAGTTCTTGAATTTGAGCCTTGAGCTCCACTAACTCCTTTGGCGCCATTCGGTATGGAGCGATTGATATAGGAGCTGTTCCCGGTAGCAAATCTATCCCAAATTCCACCTCCCTATCTGGGGGTATTCCTGGTAATTCCTCTGAAAATACATCCACGAAGTCCCTTACCGTCCTAACTCCATTAATACCTTCTTCCTTCCCACCTATCGTACTAATGAAGGCTAAGAATGCCTTACACCCCTTATTAATCATCTTCTCGGCCTTCAATGCTGAAACCACGTTAGACAAGTAGTTCCTCCTTTCTCCGATCAGGGCTACCACTTTATCCTCTAGGGTTCTTAGTTCCATCCGTTTAGCCGCACAATCCAACACAGCTCGGTGTTCTACTAGCCAATCCATTCCGAGTATAAGTTCAAATTCTCTGAAAGGTAACTCCATTAAATCTGCTCAAAAGTTCACTTCCTGAATTTCTAAGGGCACCTTTCGAAAGATCTTGTCTACCACAACAGTTTGGCCTAATAGGCTTACTACAGTCATCTGTCTATCAAAAAGTTCAGAGTCTAGGCCTAGTGTTTCCACTACACTACATGCAACATAGGAATGGGTCGAGCCCACATCAATCAGAGCAAAATAGGGTTTGTCAAAAATAAAGAACGTACCGGTTATTACATCCAGTGCGTCACCATCTTCCCTCTGGTGAACCGCATAAACCAAACCCGATTGCCTTGCATCGGCATTAGTAGTACCTCTACCTGTTCCACGGCCTCTACCAAGACCACTACCTCGGTTACGAACCACGACCCGATTGCTGAGGTTGCCGCCTCTACCAATCTGCTAGCATTACGAACTACGGTCGGCTCTCATCGGTTGCTTGGGACAATCCTTAAGCATATGGTCCTTGGACCCACACTTGAAACATCCTCGCGTCTTTCTCCAACACTCTTCCAAGTGCTTCTTTCCACAATGCTCACAAGGGCGATACTGCCAGCCCGTACCAGCCTGTTGATTTCGTGGCCCGTCAACCCTAGGCCTCTTGTGACCCTTTTCAAATGGCCCAAATCCTCTTTTGGCCTTATTCCTATCCACAGTCTGCTTGGTAGCGTCCTTAATCCCCTCGACCACCTTGGCCTTTTCCACCAAAATAGGGAATTCTCGCTCCTGATACGGTGCTATCAATAGTCTCAGACCGTCCCTCAGTCCGTCCTCAAAACGGACATAGCGTTCATGCTCAGTTGCCACTACCCCTCGAGCATAGCGGCTCAACCTCAAAAATTCTGCCTCATATTCTGCGCGGACTTACTCCCTTGTACCAACCCTAGAAAAGCCTTCCTTTGTTCATCTCAGTATACGGTTCCCACATACTTCTTCTAAAATGCCTCTCTAACATACTCCCGGTCAAATTTTCACGTGGTACCATCCCGACAGATTAACCACCATCGATACGCTTCATCGCGTAATAACGCCACCATCCCTTTCAACTTCTCCTCGGGGTCAAGTCCGGCTCATCCATGATGCGCTCCGTTGCTTCAACCAAGACTCACTCGGTGTCTTTGGGTGCCATTCCAATACTCCTCGAAACATTTCAGCTCCATTAGCTCGGAGCCGTTCAGGCACAAACTTACGATTTCTTGAATTTCCTCTTGCATCTGCCACCAATTCCAAAACTCGCGCCTGACTGACTGACACAAAGATCTTCCCTGCATTCGACTGCTGCTCAACATTAACAGCTGGGGGTGGTGGTGGTGGTATTTCATTATCAGACCCCTGACCCAATCTGATGGGTTCTGACACAGTCATCCTTCCTCTACCTCGTCCACGGCAACCACGTCCTCTAGAGCTCATTTCCTAGCGTCGAGATCTGATTAAGGAATTTTATGGATTAATCATTGTTCCACTTATTTACTAGCGAAGGAGTTTTATGAAAAGGGATTTAAGAGTGGTTCTTTCGTATTCATACAAACACATAGTCTTTTCCATTCATTCATTCATCCATCAGACAAGTATGAACTTTCGTTCATTCAGAGAAACGTTGTAGTTATTATTGTTGTTGTTTTCCACTACCCAAGGGTATTTTCGTAATTTTGTCCTATAGGGGCATTTTCATAATTTTTCAGAAGAAAAAAGGTTCCTTGGTGTTTTTGTGAAAAATTATTTTGAAAATTTCAAAGTCTCGGGGTAATTTGGAAAAATTTTAAAATCCGGGGGTATTTCGATAATTTTTAACCTCAGGGGTATTTTGGTAATTTTTCACAAATCAGGGTAAATTTGTAAATTTAATAAATTAGGGGTATTTCAAATGTTGTAAAACTTTGAGGGTTCTTTTCAAAAATTGTTCCTTCAAAAATGGGGATGTTGCAAAAATTTTGGAAATCAGGGTCATTTTGGTAATTTTGTAAGTTAGAGGCAATTTTGTAATTTTTCCAAAATCAAGGTATTTTGATATTTTACAAATTAGGGTTTTGAATGTTTATAAAATAATGAAATTTTGGTAAAATTTGTTGAGTAGTTGAACATTTTATAAACCAAGGGCATTTTGGTAATTTTCGCAAATCGAGTTTTTCGAAAATGTTGTAAAATAATTTTCTCAGATTTAAAAGAAAATTTTAAAAGTTTGAAAAACTAGGGTTTGTTGTTTTGTTCTCTCTTCTTTTTTTTTTTAAACATGGCTAGTTCCCTTTCGGGTTTTAGTCATTATGTTTAGCCTATGACCGAGCCCTCTTGGTCAGGGTGAACCAAAGCTACGCACTGTGCAGGATTCATGTGGGAGGAGGTGAGTCACGGATCGCTTAAATACCAAGCTCCCACCAAACCATTCCTAGACATGCGCAGAGGTTGCCACACCACCGAGCCCTCGAGTTAGGGTGAACCGAAGCTACGCACCAGGTAGGATTCCTGCGAAGAGGAGGTGAGTCACTAGGACTGCTTAAATACCAGGCTCTTGGGATCCAATCCTAGACATGCGACAGTGGTTACCACACCACTAGCTCGTTGACTTAGCCATAGGTTTGTTCGGTGCATTAAGTCTTATGTGGTTTTGTGTTTGAGTAGTCTAATCCTAGGGTTCAAGTTCCTATCATTCTATTCTACGTTCCATGCCTTTTCTACCCTTAAGCAGTTCACGAATCACACATATAGTTAGGGTACTTACGGTGGATCATGGGTCGAGACTTAGGTGCCATGCCGAAAACCCGCTTAAAAAAACGTGCTTGGCTCGATTTGAAAATGTTTTGGGCCTTAGCCCACGTGCCGAGAGTTTTAAAGCGGGCTCGATACCAAGTGAAACACCCACACCCACCCACGAGCCCGAGCTGGATCTGGTTTGTTCCTTAAGTTAACTTAGGTTTTCAAGTTCTTTGTTATTTAGACAAAATTTGTATAATTTTTGGAAAAATGTTGTTGTGGATTGGGCTCAGATTGGGAACCCATTTAATCTATTTGAAAATCAAATATTTTTTTAGGGTGACAAAATAATCTTTAAGGTTTATTAAAAATATATATATCTTAAACTTTAGTCTTAAATAGTTCGCAACGTAATAGCTAAGGGTAAAGCAAAATAAGAAAAATCCTTTGGGCCTTATGGCCTTATTACAACAAGTAAAACCCAAAAATAAAATTAAAGGTACTAAAAGAAATAAAGTCCAAATTAAATAAAATCTTCAAATGAAGCATGGCCACCTCAAGGTCTCACCGTCCCGATCGATCCTTGTTCATCACCTGAAAAAAAAAGTCCCACAATGGGGTGAGTCAACAGACTCAATGTGTACACAATACTAACATTCAACAGATCAAGCATACATGTTCATATTCATATAAAATGATGATGCAACCAAAACCCAAGCCTATTTGACCATCCGCTACACACCACCCGCACTCGCCGCCACACCGTGGGACTACTAAGTCAACCCTCCATCCGCTACACACCATCGAAGGCGTCATTGCATCGACGTGCTCATCGCCTATATAATTTGTGTCATTAGACACCATATTCAAATAATGTAACCAAAGTTACCAAATTTAGATAATGTAACCGAGTTACCATATTCAAATTTTGTGACCGTAGTCACCATATTCCGTTGGTGAGACCAAGTCAACACCTTCTTCCCTTTCACATAGATCCCGAATGCCCCATAAATTTTATATCATGCATAACATACTTAATTCTCATTCATGTTACTATTCATATGTTCAAAATATATCATATTAAGTAATCCTATCAAGTAGGAAACGTGCACAGGTACTCTTACCACATCGTGGTACTTAGCCACATTCACATTCTTATGCATATTCATATATTAAAATAATTGCCATATGATATATCGAAAGTTAGTGTGAGTACACACGATCCGCTTAATAGGTTCCTTGAGATCTCAAAATCCCGATCTAACTTTAGATCATTAATTCCTATATTCGCCCATCATATAAAACACATTAATAACCTTTTCGCTTTTAAAACCAAATCCTAATAGGAATGGTATTACTAATACTTACCTTGCTTGCCGATTTGATTGATCAAGTTCCAAAATTTGCTAGTATCCCTTTTCCTTGAAATCGGCTAACACTAAATCATGTAACCATGTGAGTTTCCAGCTTTTGAAATAATGAAAAATAATTCCAAATATCAAAAATAAGCCTTGGCCAAATATCACTTACCATACAAATTCCAAATCTGAAGAGGATTCCTTTATATGCCTGTCGAAATCCCTATAACTTCATGTTAGATTAAATCTAACTTTGAAAACATGAATCATCACCCTTAACCGAATATTCTTACATCTTACCTTAGATCCTCGATTTCCGAAAGATTCCCCTTGTATTCGACGGTTGTAAAAAGATCCCGAGAGATCCTTGCAGATTGACCATGAACAAGAATAGGATTAGACCTTCTCTTTCGGCAAAATAGAAAAGAAAAGGATTTGAATAATGCTTAACCTTACCTTTAATGCCTTTAATCGATTGCTTCCTTGCCTAGAGTCACAGAGATTGGCTATGGAGTTTTAATCGAGATCAAAAGAAAAGGTTTTGGCTTGACAGATGAAGAAAAGAGAAGAAGAAAAGATGAAAAGAAAATTCGCGAGAGGAGTTTTGCTATGGAATTTTCGGCAAAGCCTAGAAAAGATGAGAGAATAGCCTAAATTCTCCTCCTTTAACCGAAATTGCTAGGCCAAGAGTCCTTGATTTGGCCACCAATCTTCCTTGTGATAATATTATCTCTTTTATTTAAAATAAAAGCCTTTAATCCATCAATTATCTCCTCAAATAATCCAATTAAAGAAAATCCTTTATTTATCACTTATTATTCACATATTTATGCAAATAAAACACCTCCTTTTCTAGAAACCGGTCAGTCCACCTCATTTTACGGAAGCAAAATAAAACTTATTTATTTACTTTTCAAGTGACTCGAACTTAGGCCTATTTCCCCTGCATGTGACGCCATTTCCATAGGCCCTAAGTGGCATCTTCAGGCCACTTTTCCAAGCCTGTTTGTGTGTCAAAATTCTCCAACTTTTTCTTATAAGGCCCTCTTGCCCTTATTTCCTATTTTGGACTTTAAAATTTGACATTCTGCATTATTTCTAAGTTTCCTAAAATTTTCGATCGGCTCAGTAAACTTGCCATTTTCTTACATTTCAAGTTTCAGAATGTTTACTTTCCATTTTGAATCATTTCCAAAATGTTCAGGTTTCCAAAAATGTTTAGGTTTCCAAAATGTTCAAGTTTCCAAAAATGTTCGTTTCCATTTTCATTTCCATTTCTAGGTTTCCAAAAGTATCAAAAATTTATTCATAGTACCTGAGACTTGACATTTCGTACAATTAAACTGAAAATGTATAGACCCTTTTCAGGATGTTACAGTGATACCACCTTAATACTTAATTACAATGGGCTATGTGCGATACCATCATCTATTTACTAATTGGTGGGCTATGTGTGATACCACCTTAATAAAGACTGATGGTGGGCTAATTGCGGAACCACCGAGTAATTCGATTATGAGTAGTTGATTGAAAGATTGTGATGTGTTGTATTATGTGACATTGTGGTACTAAGTCTAGGGAGGCATGCTAATAAATGTGTACATTAAGCTTGTGATATGGTTTGTATGTGGATACGGAAGAAATGAATAAGCATGATTATGAATATGGAATGCTTCTTGTTTAGTACATAATGCTGTTTATTGTTTAGCACATACTATAATGCTAATTGTTTACATGTAAACTTACTAAGCTTAAAGCTTACTCCCCCTTTCTTTTTCCTTGTTTTATAGAGTTTAAGAGCCGAGCCGGGATATGCTGATAAGTAAAAATTGCTCGCACTATCAACTCACCTCGGTATATCTAGACTTAGTGATTTTGTATATGGCATGTATAGGGGCTAGATTAGTTAGATTATTTTGTTATTTTGGCCAAAAATGTGTTGGCCACTTATTAAGATAACTATTTTGTATATTTCCATGGTTGATGGCTTACCTTTTTATTTATGAAAATATGAAGTTATTCATGAAAGTTCATGTTGCAAATTATGAGTTGTTTATTCATATGTTGAATGGATTTCATGCGGTGTAAACTAGAGGGGTGCAAAGAGCTTGGAAAATAGGCTCGTTCTTGTCCACATGGGTAGTCACACGGGCGTGTGTCTAGGTCGTGTGTGACACACGGTCAGTCTATGGGCATGTGCCTAGGTCATGTGAAGTCTGTACTTATGATTTAGAATTTCAATTGCCACACGGTGAAAGCACATGGGCATGCGATCAACCGTGTGGATTAATCAGAGACGACCACGGGCATCGAACACGGGCGTGTGTATAGGCTGTGTGAATGAGTCAGAATGCCAAGGTTTGGCACACAGGCAAGGGCCACAGGCATGTACAGGCCGTCCGAAATTAGTCAGTGTCGACCACGGGTGGAGATATGGGCATGTCTTAGGGGCACACGGGCGTTTCCCTAGACCAACAAGGGCGTGTGGCGCCTATTTAGATGAAAATTTTCTAAGTGTTCGTAAAGATCCGATTTGGTCCCGCAATATCCCGAGCGGGTGTAAAGGGTCTTGTTGACCCATGATAGGGATGGTATGATGGTGAATGAAAAGTTTTAAATTGGAGAATATTTTTATAGCCTAAAGTGGAATGATCAAGCAAGTCAAGTCCGGTAATGCCTCATTCCCGGTTCCGGTGGAGAACCCAGGTAAGGGGTGTTACATTCCTAGTCACCTTGTTTAGTTTCTGATAATCAATACAGATTATCCATCCCGTAACCGTTCTAGTCGGTATCATCTCGTTATTCTCATTCTCAATGACCGTGATACCTCCTTTCTTCGGCACGCACTGGACCGGACTTACCTATGAATTGTCTGAGATGGGGTAAATTATACCCACATCCAACCACTTGATAATTTCCTTCTTTACTACATCCTTCATGATAGGGTTCAGTCTTCATTGTCCATCAATTGTTCCTCTCTTGCCATCTTCTAATATGATCTTGTGTATGCATACAGATGGGCTAATACCACGAATATCGGCTATGGTCCATCCGATAGCCTTCTTGAATTATTTCAAAACTATGATAAATTTCTCTTCTTGTTCAGTAGTTAATTCTGCTAAAAAAAACATGCAGAGTAGAGGCATTACCTAAATAAATATATTTTAAGTGTGTAGGTAATACATTGAGTTCTAACTTAGGTGGCACCTCCATTGATGCTTTTGGTTGGGTGTAATCCCTTTTCTCTAATTCCAAAGATTCAAAACAGGATTGTAGATTAAATCCCTTTTAATTAGCTTCTAGCAGAGCTAAGTATTCATCCTCCTCTTCATCATTTGGGGGATTCGATGTCAAAATTCTTTCTAGTGGGTCCTCAACACAGATGAGTTCCTTCTCTACTATTAAATCCTCTAAATCGGACACTGCAGAGTAATCTTCAATTGAGTCAGGAAATCACATAGACTTAAAGACGTTAAATGTTACCTGGTCATCCTGAACATGCATAATTAGCTCGCCCTTTTGCACATCAATAAGGGTCCTCCCAGTTGCTAAGAACGGCCTTCCTAGGATGATTGGTACTTTTTTGTCTGCTTCAAAATCTAGAATTACAAAGTCAGCATAAAAGATAAACTTATTTACACGTACCAATACGTCCTCAATTTTTCCTTCTGGATGTCCTAAGTATCGATATGCTAGTTGAAGCGTAATTGTAGTTGGTCTAACTTCTCCTATTCCAAACTTCCTAAATATTGACTTAGGCATCAAGTTGATACTTGCACCTAAGTCACTTAATGCCTTACCACAATATGTTGCCCCAATGTTGCACAGTATGGTAAAACATCCAAGATCCTTCAATTTTGGGGGTAGTTTTTTTTTGAAGATATGCACTGCATTCCTTCGTCAAAGCTACTGTCTCAAATTCTCCAAGTCTTCGTTTCTTAGACAAGATATCTTTCATGAACTTGACGTAGTTCGGCATTTGCTCAAGTGCTTCAACCAACGAGATTTTGATGTAAAGTTGCTTCAGTACATCAAGAAACTTCTTGAATTGAATCTCCTGCTTTTTCTTCTGAAGTCTTTGAGGGTAGGGTGGTGGTGGTTTCATTACTGGAACTGGTTCTGGTTGATTCGTCTTTGGCGGCAATTCTGCACCTAACAAAGTTGTTAGTTGATCAGAATTAGTTGTTCTTGAGGTTACTTTGTCGGGTTTTGCAGATTCTGGTTCTGGTGAAACTGGGATTTCAACACTTGGTTGAACTTCTTCTAAGTCTTGAGCCTCAGCTTGCTCCTTTTCAGCTTCAATGGTATTGGGTTCTACCATCTTTCCACTCCTTAGTGTCAGTGCTTTTGGTGCTCCTTTCCTGAATTTCTCAAATTTTATGTATCACTGGGTAAGGTACCCTGTGGTCGATTCCTAAGTTCAGTTGCAAGCTGGCCCACTTAATTCTCCAAATTCTTCAATGTAGATGTTTGGCCATGGATTAAAGCATCATTCTTTTCCATGTATGCCTTCAGCAAACTCTCTAAGCTATTGGATGCTTCAACTTGAACTGGTTTCTAAACTTGTTTAAGGAAATTGGGCGGATGGGTTGGTCTGGGTTGGGTGTAAGTGGTACTGGTTCCAGCCCTTTGGTTACTCTAGGAGAAATTAGGGTGGTTTCTTCACAATGGGTTATAAAAATTTGATTGCAGCCCTTGCCTTCATTGATTTTGGTTCTGATTACCCATGTAGTATACATATTCTAGGTTCGACAGACATTCTTTAAACAAATGTCCCTCCCCACAATAGACACAGGCTATATTCTCAAATTGATTAGGCGGCTGTGCTGCAAAATTATTAGACCCATTAGTAGTAAGGTTTTTAAGCATTGAAGATATTGATGATACCTGAGATGCGAGTGAAGTAAGAGTGTCTACTTCATGTCTTCCAGTGACTCATCTTTCTGCCACTACTCGACTGGTTGGCCATTGATAATTGTTGCTAGCAATCCTCTCAATAATTTCATAAGTCTCGTTATAAAACTTAGAAAGGAGAGCACCATTAGCAGAGGCGTCCACTACCATCCTTGTGTGAGCTTTGAGACCTTTATAGAATGTATTAATTTGAATGATGAGGGCACTTTCGTAATAACTCTTTAAATCTTTCTCATGCCTCATACAAGGACTCATCATCCAATTGGTAGAAGGCAGTGATCTCGTTCCTCAACATAGCATTCTTGCTTGGCGGGAAATACTTCATCAGGAATCTCGGCTAATTCTCGCCATGTAGCAATAGAGTTCGGTGGCAATGAGTTCAACTAGGCACGAGCTCTGTCCCTTAACGAATATGGGAACAACTTCAATCGTAAGGCATCTTCGGGAACTCCGGCTAACTTGAAAGAATTGCTCACTTCCATAAATAGTCTTAAGTGAAGATGAGGATCTTTAATAGGCATTCAACTAAATTGGCCCACAATCTAAAGCATCTAAAACATGACTGGCTTCAACTCAAATTATTGTGCCTCGATTTTGGGTCTTCTAATACCCGGATTAAGATCGTTAAATACTGGCACAGCATACTATCGTAAAGCTCTATCCCTATCATTAGCAATAAGGATAGGATTCTGAGTAGGGTTTGCTCCGTTTCCTTGATTCATATTTTCAAAGTTCATCTCTTCGGTCCTTCTCTGCTTCGCTTGTCTTCTTTGTTGTTGAAAGGTTTGTTCTATCTCAAGGTATACAGGGAGTAAGTCAATAATCTGGTCAATACTCATAAACACATGAAATAATCACGAAAAAATTAATTAAGTTAAAAATTAAACGGAAAATTAAACCAAAATGTAAGACTAACAAATTCACAAATAATGGCTTTTGAAAAACAGTCCCCGACAACAGCGCCAAAAACTTGAAACGGTGGAAATGTGCAAGTGTACACAATCGCAACAAGTAATAAAGTGACAAGTAATGTCGAGTTATCGTACCCACAGGGACTGTAAAAGAATTATTTATGAAAGTAAGTTTGAACACTTTGGTGAAGGAAAAATATTTGGATTTGGGAAATGATTAAAAACTAGAAAACAAAGTAAAATAAGAGGAAATAAAATAAAGTTCTAATGCACGATTTCAAAAGTTGATTTTAATCAAGATGATGTAATTGTGTTGGATTAATTAAATTTCTTAACTTAGAATTATTAAACTCATGCTCATACTTGTTACGAATAAATTCACGACAACTCAGTAATTTGCTAACTTATGAACATATTTACAAATAAAAAATCCATTCATCTCTTGTACATATTCCTACGTCAGTTTGACCAATTGAACAGATTTATAAAGGTAAACATGCTATTGAACATACATACTTATTAAATTAAACAATCTTTCGCATATTCCTATGTTGATTCAAACGATTAATTCAACCTAATGAGCATATAAAAGACTATGTGAGGTAACAAAGTATCCTTACCATGAAACAGTTTAATCACAATAATCTTGCAAGTTATGCAAGGCATATGTATCGTCGAATACAATGAAAATCTAATCTTCAGCTACCTTAGAAGAATTAAACATGCACTGATTAAGTACTGTGTCCATTAATTACAATTTCAATGCATTTAAATAATTAATTCTTTAGATATCTAAACAATTATAATGCCAGAATAACTTAAGCATGATTTTACTTAATCAAGCATTTTACCGAGGCATATAACAACATAAACACAATTTTAATAATTTAAAAGGATGAAATGCAATCAACCCAACAGGAATAAAATTCAAGCTAAGCTAATTAAATTAACCATTCCAACAGCATAAATATTCATAAACATGTTTTTCAAAACAACAACGAAATTTAAAGAGATAGGGAACAATAAGCAAATCCGGTGTTTCTCTGTAGCTTGACTGATTGCTCTGTTCTTCGTCCTCCGTTGTCCTCGGCTATCAAGGTGGCTGATGAACACTTTAATTTCTACTCAATGATGGCTGAAGAAGACCCCTTTCCCAAGGGGTGAAATCGACACAAGAGCAAGGAAATAGGAAAATGAAAAGTTGAGAGAAAGTGAGAGAGAAGAAGAGAGAATGATATGTGAGGGATGAAGGGTGCTTTGAATGATCAGCCAAGTGGGCTTTTATAGCTGAATGTGGTAGATGAAATTTGCTAAAAACAAAAGCCAAAGAGCCACACCTTGGCAGGCCACCTTTGTGGCAAAGTTGATGGCTTCAACTTTGCTAAATATGGCTTGGGGCGAATCTACAAAGCCACTAATTGTGAAGGGGGTTGAATGCAACTTTGACAAGTCTTCAAGGGCTTCTTTGAAAGCTTAATTCATCAGCTAATAAGTTGATTTGTGCCAGCATATGAAAGGTTTGGGTTGCCCAATTCTTTGCTTGGTTCGGCTCAATCGGTTTGGTTCAACTGGTGCGGTTCAACTAGGCACTTTTTCCATAATTAATTAAGATTAATTTATTTAGCCCAAGTTAAATTGAGAATAAATTAAAATTAATTAATTTATGATTTAATATTCATAATCGGACCACCTTGGGCTGGAAATAAATTTGCCTCGATACTTCAAATTGCTTCTCGGGTTTATTCTTCGAGCAGTGTCTGCCGAGCCAATTCTCGCCCTTTGTGCGAATTTGATGAAAATAGTCAAAATTAATCAAAATTATCTATAAAACTAATTAAAATTCATCATGTTCATAATTTTTTGTACAATTTAATTATTTTATAATATTTAATTATTTTTTGACAAGAATTTAACCAAAATAGCATGATTTTAAGTTAAAAAAGGCATGTAAAAACACGTAAATTTTCATGTTTCTGGGTACACCCCGAGAGCAGACTGTAAGATCTGAAGGTAGATCACCTGCAAGGACTTACACTATTCGCGCTCATGAAGAGGCATCATCTCTCGATGTAATTATGGGTAAATTTTCTCTTCATGACACTAATGTTGTCGCTTTAATTGATTTGGGGTCTACCCATTCAGATATTTTCATAAAATTAGTATCTAGTATGAGTATGCCCGTAGAGTCCATAGAATTTGTAATAAAGGTGTCTAATCCACTAGGCACAAGTGTATTAGTTGATAAAGTATGCAAAGATTGTCCATTGGTGATTAGAGGTCATTACTTTAACCATTTGATGAATTCGATATTATTCTTGTTATGGACTGGTTAACCACTCATGATGTGATAGTAAACTATGGAAAGAAATATATTAATTTGAGATGTGAAAATGGGGACACTCTTCGTGTTGAATCAGATGAACAAGACAGGTCACCGGTAGTGATTTCTCACATGACGGCTCAGAGGAATGTTAAGAAAGGGTATGAGGTGTATCTTGCCTTTGTGATGAATGCCAAGCAAATAGAGTTAAAGATTGAAGTAGTGCCAATAGTATGTGACTACCCATATGTCTTTCCCGAGGAACTGCCAGGATTACCTCCAGTTAGAGAGGTTGAGTTTGTCATCGATTTAGCTCTCGGTACAGTACCAATATCGATTGCTCCTTATAGGATGGCTCCAACTGAGTCGAAGGAATTGAAGGCAAAGTTGTAAGACTTAACAGACAAAGGTTTTGCTAGGCGAGTTATTCTCTATGGGGTGCTCCAGTATTATTTGTGAAAAAGAAAGACGGCTCCATGAGATTGTGCATAGATTATCGATAGCTTAATAAGGTAACTGTGAAGAACAAGTATCCATTACCAAGGATCGATGACTTGTTCGATCAATTAAAGGGGCCTTGTGTTTGTGGTACTACCGATTAAGAGTAAAAGACTGGATGTCTTGAAGATGATTTTCAGACGAGGTACGGGCATTATGAATTTTTAGTCATGCCTTTTGGTTTAACTAATGCCCCGGCAGTGTTTATGGGTTTAATGACTTGTATCTTTCGGCCATACCTAGATAAGTTTGTGGTTGTTTTTATTAATGATATATTGGTATATTCCTGAGATGAGTTTGAGCATGCTGAACACTTGAGGACTGTTCTGCAAGTACAGCGAGATAATTAGTTATATGCCAAGTTTAGCAAAAGTAAATTTTGGCTTAAGGAAGTTGGATTTCAGGGACATATTGTCTTGGGAGAGGGAGTCCGAGTAGATCCAAGTAAAATTTTAGCTATTGTTGATTGGAAATCGACGAAAAATGTATCTGAAGTTAGAAGTTTTTGGGCCTAACTGGCTACTATAGGCGATTCATCAAGGGGTTTTCCATGATTGAAACTCCAATGACGAAGTTATTACAAAAAAATGTAAAGTTTGAATGGACAAAAAAATGCCAACAGAGTTTTGAGAGATTAAAGGCAATGTTGACAAAGGCTCCAGTTCTAGTACAACCGGAATCAGGAAAGGAGTTTGTAATCTACAGTGATACATGCTTAAATGGATTGGGCTGTGTAATGATGCAAGAAGGCAAAGTGGTAGCATATGCCTCTAGACAACTAAAGCCACATGAGAAGAACTACCCGACACATGATTTAGAGTTGGCTACTATAGTTTTGCATTGAATATTTGGAGACACCATTTGTATGGCGAGCAATGTTGGATATTCACTGATCACAAAAGTCTAAAGTATTTGATGACTCAAAAGCAATTGAACTTAAGACAACGAAGATGGTTGGAGTTGATAAAAGATTATGAATTAATTATTGATTATCACCTGGGAAAGGCGAATGTAGTTGCTGATGCTTTAAGTAGGAAATCCCTATTTACTTTGAGGGCTATGAATACGGGTGAGTTTAGACCGATGTTCCTTCAAGGGATTTATGAGGCTCAGAGGGATGATAGTGAATTGCAAGCCAAAAAAGCTCAATGCAAATCAGGTATTGAGTCCTATTTTTGAATCAGTTCAGACGGGTGTTTGATGTACAGAGATATAGTCTGTGTGCCAAGAAATGATGAGCTCATCTTGAAGATTTTATACGAAGCATATAATGGATGCCTATCTATACATTCGGGCAGTACCAAGTTGTATAATGATTTGAAGAAATGGTACAGGTGGCCGAGTATGAAGAAAGATATTTCTGAGTATGTTTCAAACTACCTGATTTGTCAACAAGTAAAGGCCGAACACCAAGTACCTTCGGGTTTGATTCAACCTATAATGGTATCCGAATTGAAATGGGATCAAGTTACCATGGATTTTGTAACAGGTCTACCATTGACACCAAGTAAGAAAGATGTTGTATGGGTTGTAGTCGATAGACTCATAAAGTTGGCCCATTTTATACCTGTTCGAGTTGATTACTCGCTTGACAAGTTGGCAAGAGGATAGAGATCCAAGATTCACATCCAGATTCTAGAGAAAGTTGCAAGAGGCATTGGGCACAAGGTTAAATTTTAGTACGCCATTTTAGCCCCAAACTGACAGTCAGCCGGAGAGGTTGATACAAGTGCTTGAAGATATGTTTAGATGTTGTGTTCTTGAGTTCTGAGGCAGTTGGGAAAAATACCTACTGAAACACCCCACACCCGGCCCACGAGCCTGAACCGGATCTGGTATGTTCCTAAAGTAAACCGATTTCAAAAACATTCGATACTTAGAGAAATTTGTAGATTTTTAGAAAAACTATTATTTTGAGTTGGGCTTAGATTGAAAACCCATTTATTTGATTTTGTAAGCCCATTTAATTAAACACAACCAATAAAGTTCTTAGCATGAAACTTAACAATAATGTAAAAACAAAGAATAATCCACTGGGCCTTATGGCCTTATTACATCAAGTAAACCCAAAATTAAATAAAAAAATATATTAAAATTAAATAAAGTCCAAATCTTGAATAAATTCTTCAAGTGATGCATGGCCTCCTCATGGTCTCTAGGCCCATCAAATCCTTGCTCATCACCAAAATAATTCCCACAATGGGGTGAGTCAACAGACTCAATGTGCACACAATACTATCAATCAATAAATCGAGGCATTCATGTTCAAAACATCGATCCATATAAAAATGAGATTATGATGCAACCCAAACCCAATCCTAATGGTCCATCCGCTACTTTCCACCGTACCGCCATTCACACCGTGGGGACTACTAAGTCAACCCTCCATCCGCTACTCTCCACGTTGTGTCATTAGACACTATAATCAAATTTAAACGTTGTGTCATTTGACCTTTGTTTGTAAAAGTTACCAAAATTTCGCAATATGACCGTAGTCAACATTTTTAGTTGGTGAGATCAAGTCAACACCTTCGTTGGTGAGACCAAGTCAACACTGTTCTCCCCTTTCACATAAATCCGAATGCCCCAAAACATATATATAGCATAACTAAATTAATTTCATGTTTATATACATATATTCGCATGTTATTAAATAACATTTTCACAATCCTATCAAGTAGGAAAGCGCACAGGTACTTTTGCCACATTTGTGGTACATAGCCACATTCACATTATTATTCATATCATATATTAAAATATTTAGCCATATAATATCGAAGGATAGTAAGGGTACACACCTTTTTCGCTTAATAGGTTCCTTGATATCTCGAGAATCCCGATCTAATTTTTAGATCTATTAATCCTATATTCGCCCATCAATTAGAACACATTAATAAACCCTTTTTAGACAAAACCAAATCCTAGTAGGATTTGTAAAAGAAACTCACCTTGCCGATTTGGTGTTTACACAATCCGAAAAACTTCGTTTTTCCTTTACTTGTTGTTCGGCCAACCTTAAAACTTCACAAAAATTAGTTTTCGGCTTTCTAATAATTATGGATCTAGTCTAGGTAACCACATGAACCTTGGCCGAATGTATAGACTTTCTTACCTTAGATCCCGAAGTTGATCTTTATTTCAAATTCCTGCCGAAATCACTTGTTAGATTAGATCTATTATTTGATTATGAAAGGGATCTCTTAGCCGAATGTACATTGATGTACTTACCTCGTTTTCGAATCCCGAAAAATCCCTTATGCTATTCGGCCATGAACATGAGGAGGGATTAGTATCCGAATTTTGGTAAAAAGAAAAGAATAGAAGTTGATTGATCTTAGATCTTACCCTTTTGATGTTGTGGCGACTTCTCCATTACTTAGAATCGATGAGGATTTGGCCTTGATGGTAGAAACGGAGGAGAAAGAGAAGAAAAGAAGATGGTATTTTGTTCAAGGAGAATTGGCAAAAGAGAGGAGGGAAAGCTATGCAAATTTGACACACTCTAGGAAAGATGAGAGGATGGCCTTGATTTTCCTCTTTTAACTGAAATTGATATGCCAAGAGTCCTTGACTTGGCCACCACTCCTTTACAAGTGATAATATTATCATTTAATTATCACTTTAATTAAATTATAAGTACTTTATCCATCCTTTATCTCCTTATTTATTTTATTAAAAGAAATTCCTTTACTTAACACTTAATTAAACGAGTTTTAATCGAAGTGAAACTCCTCTTATTCAACATGCTTGTGCCGTCCCACCTCCTAGCCTTGGAAGCAAAATAAGGCCTTCATTATTTGCTTCCTGGATGTCTCAAACTCAGGCCCAAAAACCTTTTGCATGTGGGCCATTTCCTAAGGCCTTATGTGGCATCTTCAGGCCACATTTCCAAGCCCGTTATTGGGTCAAATTTCATGTACTTTACATCTTTAGGGTCACTTGGCCCTAAGTTCCCCTTTGGGCTCTAAAATTCGACATTCCGGGGTCAATTTTAAGTTTCCTAAAATTTTCGCGCGGCTCTGTATTTTCTAGGTTTCCAAAATGTTCAAGTTTCCCAAAATGTCTAAGTTTCCAAAATGTTCAAGTTTCCAAAATGTTCAAGTTTCCTAAATGTTCAAGTTTCCAAAATGTTCAGGTTTCCCAAAATGTCTAAGTTTCCAAAATGTCTAAGTTTCCAAAATGTCTAGGTTTCCAAAATGTTCATTTCCATTTCCATTTTCATTTTCATTTCCATTTCCATTTTCATTTCCATTTCCATGCATTTCTAGATTTCCAAAAGTATCAAAATTTATTCATAGTACTTGAAACTTGTCATTTCATACAATTAAACTGAAATGCATAGGCCTATTCGGGATGTTACTGTTCTACCCCTTAAACAAAATTTCGTCCCGAAATTTCCTAACTAAAATAGTTGAGGGTATTCTTGTCTCATCGCCTCTTACGCTCCCACGAAGCTTCTACATTCCATGATTGCGCCATAGCACTTTGATTAGAGGGCTGTCTTCTTTCGTAGTACTTTCACATCACGTTCTAAGATCCGAATCGGTTCTTCCTCATAGGGATAAGTCGGCCTTAGTTCCACCTCTTCAACCGGTACCACATGAGATGGATCCGATCGATAGCGACGTAACATGGACACATGAAATCGTCATGCATCTGCTGCAATTGGTGGCAACTCTAGTTGGTATGCCACCGCCCAACTCGCTTGATGCTTGATAAGGCCCTATAAACCTTGGGCTTAGCTTCCTTTTCGCCAAACCTCATTACCTTCTTCCAAGGTGAGACTTTCAAGAACACTTGATCTCCCACTTCAAACTCTATTTCCTTTCGCTTAAGGTCTGCGTATGACTTTTGCCTATCAGAGGCTTCCTTCAACTGTGCCTGAATTAACTCAACCTTCTCTTCAGTTTCTGCCACCAACTCTGGACCCAAAACTCGGCGTTCTCCTAACTCGGTCCAACAAGTGGGTGTTCTACACTTCCTTCCATATAATGCTTTGCATACGACGCCATTGAATCTTTGGCTTGATAGCTATTGTTGTAGGCGAATTCACTAAAGGCAAGTAATCTTCCCAACTTCCTCGAAAATCCATTACGACCTCTCAACATATCTTCCAACACTTGTATAACTCGTTCGGATTGCCGTCGATTGTGGATGAAAAGTAGTGAAGTCTAGCTTAGTGCCTAAAGCTTGATGAAGTGCTTTCCAAAATCGAGACGTAAACCTTGGGTCTCTATCAGAGATGATCGACATTGGTACTCCATGTAATCTCACAATTTCCGCCACATACAACTTGGCCAACTTCTGAAGAGAATAATCCATTCTGACAGGGATAAAGTGTGCGGACTTGGTCAAACGGTCCACTATTACCCATACCGAGTCCTTCTTAGTAGGCGTAAGGGGAAGCCCACTAACGAAGTCCATGGTAATTCTTTCCCACTTCTATTGGGGAATCTCGATTGGTTGGAGCAATCCTGATGGGACTTGGTGTTCAGCTTTAACTTGCTGACATGTCAAACATTTCCCCACAAATTCAGTCACTTCTCGCTTCAGGTCAGACCACCAAAATTGTTCCCTTAGATCTCTATATAGCTTGATGCCCCCGGGATGCATGGCATAAGGGCTACCATGCGCTTCCCGAAGAATCCTTTGTCTCAACTCCTTATTCTTGACATCTGGACTTTACCTTTGTAGCACAATACTCCTTCATTGTTGACATCATAATCCTCTAATCCCCTTCTTTGTGCTTCTTTGCAACTTAATACTTAAGTCATCATCGATAGCTGTCCCTCCTTCACTTCCTTTAACCATGTGGGCACGACTTGCAACTCGCCAATAGGCTTCCATCATCATATAGACTTATATGAGCGAACAAGGCCCGTAGATCCGATACAACCTTCCGACTTAGGGCATCGGCTACTATGTTCGTCTTGCGGATGATACTCTATCGAGCGATCGTAGTCCTTTAGCAATTCCACCCACCTTCGTTGCCTCAAGTTCAACTCCTTACGAGTTAATAAATACTTAAGGCTCTTGTGGTGCTGTAGATAATCGACCTTTCTCCATAAAGGTAGTGCCTCCAAACCTTAAGGGCGAAAACCACTGCTGCTAGCTCTAAGTCATGAGTTGGGTAGTTAAGCTCATGAGGCCTTAGGCCGAGAGCAGCATAAGCAACCACTTTGCCATCTTGCATTAACACACGACCTATCCCGTATCGAAGCATCACAATTACCACAAATTCCTTTCACGCCTAAATTTGAATTAACACTGAGCCTCTGTCAAGACCTTCTTAAGCTTTTCAAAGCTCTCTTCGCTTAGTAGTCCATTGAAGGTACTTCCTTCCTTAGTAACTTGGTTAAAGGCGCGGCTATTGACGAGAATCCTTCCACGAACCTTCTGTAATAGCCTTGCCAAGCCTAAGAAACTCGAATTTTAGCCACGGACCTAGGTGGTTTCCAATCCAACACTGCTTCGATCTTCCTAGGATCCACTCTTATTCCTTCTGCGGATACCACATGTCCTAAGAATGCCACCTCCTTAAGCCAAAATTCGCACTTGCTGAATTTGGCATAGAGCTTCTTCTCCCTTAACACTTCCAACACGACTCGGAGATGCTCATCATGCTCCTCCTCCGACTTCGAATACACCAAAATATCATCGATGAACACGACAACGAATCTATCCAAGTAGGGTTGGAAAATCGATTCATCATGTCCATGAAGCAATTGGGCGTTTGTCAACCCAAACGGCATCACCACAAACTCAAAATGACCATATCTTGTCCTAAAAGCGGTCTTATGGATATCGGCCTCCTTCACCTTTAGCGATGGTATCCCGACCGTAAATCGATCTTGAAAACACCTGCGGCTCCCTCACTAATCGAACAAGTCCTCGATCCTTGGCAAAGGATACTTGTTCTTAATGGTCGGCTTATTTAAGTGACGGTAGTCTATGCACATACGCATAGTTCCGTCCTTCTTCTTCACAAATAAGACCGGTGCTCCCCACGGAGACACACTGGGTCGGATGAACCCATGGTCCAACAGTTCTTGTATCTGAGCCTTGAGCTCCACTAACTCCTTTGGTGCCATTCGGTATGGAGCGATTGACACGAGGCTGCATCCCCAGTAACAATTCAATCCTAAATTTGACCTCCACATGCAGGGGTATTCCATTAACTCTTACGGGAACACATCTACAAAGTCCCTTACCATCCTAACTCCATTAACACCTTCCTCCTTCCCACCTATCGCACTTATAAAAGCTAAGAACGCTTTGCAACCCTTCTTAACCATCTTCTCCGCCTTCAGTGCCGAGACTACATTAGATAAATAGTTCCTCCTTTCTCCGATCATTATTACCACTTCATCTTCCGGGGTTCTTAGTTCCATACGTTTAGCCGCACAATCCAACATGGCTCGGTGTTCTACTAACCAATCCATTCCGAGTATAAGCTCAAACTCTCCGAAGGGTAACTCCATTAAGTCCGCTCGAAAGTTCACTCCCTGAATCTCTAGGGGTATATTCTGAAAGATCTTGTCTACCACTATAGTTTGGCCTAATGGGCTTACTACAGTCATCTGCCTATCAGAGAGTTCAGAGTCTAGGCCTAGTGTTTTCACTACACTTCTTGCAACATAGGAATGGGTCGAGCCCACATCAATCAAAGCAAAGTAGGGTTTGTCAAAAATAAAGAACGTACCGGTTATTACGTCCGACGCGTCCCCATCTTCCCTTCGGCGAACCTCATAAACCAAACCCGGTTGTCTTGCATCAGTATTAGCATTAGCACCTCGACCCTGTGTGCCACGGCCTCTTCCTGTACCACTACCACGGTTACTCAAACCACGACCCCGTTGAGGTTCTTCATGCGCCTCTACCGATCCGCTAGCATTACGAACTCTGGGTCGATTCTCGTCGATTGTTTGGGACGGATCCTTAAACATATGGTCCTTGGACCCACACCTAAGACATGCTCCTAACTTTTCCAACACTCCTGGATGCCTCTTTCCATAATACTCACAAGGTTGAATCGCACTTTGAACCAAAACTTGTTGATTTTGTGGCCCATCAACCCTAGGCCTCTTGTAACCCTTTCACGACGACCCAAACCCTCTTTTGGCCTTATTCTTATCTACGGTGCGCTTAGTAGCATCCTTAATCCCTCGCCACCTTGGCCTTTTCAACCAAAAAGAGAATTCCCGCTCACGATGCGGTGCTATCAACGATCTTAAATCATCTCGGCCCGATCCTCAAAGCGGACACGGCGTTCATGCTCAGTTGCCACTACTCCTCGAGCATAGCGGCTCAACCTCAAAAATTTTGCCTCATATTCTGCGACGGACTTACTCCCTTGGACTAACCCTAGAAAAGCCTTCCTCTGCTCATCTGTATACCTGGTTCCCACATACTTCTTCTGAAAGGCCTCCTTAACAAATTCCCAGGTCAGATTTTCAGCTACGGTACCATCACGAACAGTCAACCACCATTGATACGCTTCATCGCGTAACAACGCCACCATTCCTTTCAACTTTTCCTCTGGAGTCAAATCAAGCTCATCCATTATACGCTCCGTTGCTTCCAACCAGTACTCAGCTGTACTAGGTGCCACATTGGATACTCCTCGAAACATTTTCGCTCCATTAGCTCGGAGCCGTTCAGGTACCGACTTTCGATTTCCTCCATTTCCTCCTGCACCGGCCACCAATTCCAAAACTCGCAGAGCGACTGCGACCTGACCTCTTCCCGTCGAGCCTCCTTTGCTCAACATTAACGGTTGGGGGTGGTGGTGGCGGTGGCATCTCATTGTCGGACCCTTGACGACCTAACGGGTTCAAACACGGTCATCCTTCCTCTTCCTCGACCACGACGACCACGTCCTCTAGAGCTCATTTTCTAGCGTCGGGATCGATTAAGAAATTTTATGGATTAGTTATTGTTCCACTTATTTATCAGCGAAGAAGTTTTATGAGAAGGGATTTTAGAGTGGTTCTTTCGTATCATACAAACACACAGTCTTTTCCATTCTTCCATTCATTCATCAAACAAATATGAACTTTCGTTCATTCAGAGAAACGTTGTAGTTTTTGTTGTTTGTTGTTGTCTCCCACTACCCGGGGGTATTTTTGTAATTTTGTCCTACAGGGGTATTTTTGTAATTTGTCAAAATAGGGTTCCTTGGTGATTTTGTCAAAAATTATTTTTTTTTTGGAAATTCCAAAACTCGAGGTAATTTGGAAAAATTTTGAAGTCCGAGGGTATTTCGATAATTTTTTTGACCTTAGGGGTATTTTGGTAATTTTTCACAAATCAGGGTAAATTTGTAAAATTTAATAAATTTTGGGTATTTCAAAAGTTGTAAAACTTTGAGGGTTCTTTTTTTTAAAAAATGGTTCCTTCAAAAATGGGGATGTTGTAAAAATTTTGGAAATCAGGGTCATTTTGGTAATTTTGTAAGTTAGGGGTAATTTTGTAATTTTTCCAAAATCACGGTATTTTGGTATTTTACAAATTAGGGTTTTTGAATGTTTATGAAATGTTGAAATTTTGGTAAAGCTGTTGAGTAGTTGAACATTTTACAAACCAAGGGCGTTTTGGTAATTTCACTGCTAAGGGCATTTTTGTAATTTTCGCAAATCAGGAGTTTTTCGGAGAATGTTGTAAAAAAAATAATTTTCTCAGATTTAGAAGAAAAGTTTTAAAGGTTTGAAAAAAAACTAGGGTTTGTTGTTTTGTTCTATTCTTCTTTTTTTTAAAACATGGCTAGTTCCCTTTGGGTTTTAGTCATTATGTTTAGCCTATGACCGAGTCCTCTTGGTCGGGGTGAACTAAAGCTACGCACAGGCGAGGATTCGTGTGGAGAGGAGGTGAGTCACATGGATTGCTTAAATACCAAGCTCCCAGAAACCATTCCTAGACATGCGCAGAGGTTGCCACACCACTGAGCCTCCGAGTTATGGTGAGCAAAGCTACGCACCAAGTAGGATTCCTGCGAAGAGGAGGTGAGTCACTAGGACTGCTTAAATACCAAGCTCTTCAGGATCCAATCCTAGACATGCGTACAAGGGTTACCACACCACTAGCTCAATGACTTAGCCATAGGTTGATTTAGTGTATTAAGTCTTATGTATCTGTGTTTGAGTAGACTAATCCTAGGGTTCAAGTTCCTATCATTCTATTCTACATTCCATGCCTTTTCTACCCTTATATAAATCACGAATCACACATATAGTTAGAGGTACTTACCGGTGGATGAATTGGTTGGAGACTTAGGGGCCATGCCAAAAGCCCTGCTTATTTTCAAAGAAAATCATTTGGCTCGCTTTGAAAACGTTTTGGGCCTTAGCCCATGTGCCGAGAGTTTAAAGCGGGCTCGATACCAAACTAAAACACCCACACCCTACCACGAGCTGAGCAGGATCTGGTATGTTCCTAAAGTAAACCGATTTCAAAAACATTCGATACTTAGAAATTTGTAGATTTTAGAAAAACTATTATTTTGAGTTGGGCTTAGATTGAAAACCCATTTATTTGATTTTGTAAGCCCATTTAATTAAACACAACCAATAAAGTTCTTAGCATGAAACTTAACAATAATGTAAAAACAAAGAATAATCCTTTGGGCCTTATGGCCTTATTACATCAAGTAAACCCAAAATTAAATAAAAAATATATTAAAATTAAATAAAGTCCAAATCTGAATAAATTCTTCAAGTGATGCATGGCCTCCTCATGGTCTCACCTGCCCGGTCAAATCCTTTGCTCATCACACGAAAATAATTCCCACAATGGGGTGAGTCAACAGACTCAATGTGCACACAATACTATCAATCAATAAATCGGGCATTCATGTTCAAAACATCGATCCATATAAAAATGAGATTATGATGCAACCCAAACCCAATCCTAATGGTCCATCCGCTACTCTCCACCGTACACGCCATTCACACCGTGGGGACTACTAAGTCAACCCTCCATCCGCTACTCTCCACGTTGTGTCATTAGACACTATAATCAAATTTAAACGTTGTGTCATTTGACCTTTGTTGTAACCGGTTACCAAAATTTCGCAATGTGACCGTAGTCAACATTTTTCGTTAGTGAGACCAAGTCAACACCTTTGTTGGTGAGACCAAGTCAACACTGTTCTCCCCCTTTCACATAAACCCGAATGCCCCAAAACATATATATAGCATAACTAAATTAATTTCATGTTTATATACATATATTAGCATGTTATTAAATAACATTTTCACAATCCTATCGAAGTAGGAAGCGCACACAGGTACTTTTTGCCACATTTGTGGTACATAGCCACATTCACATTATTATTCATATCATATATTAAAATATTTAGCCATATAATATCGAAGGATAGTAAGGGTACACACCTTTTTGCTTAATAGGTTCCTTGATATCTCGAGAATCCGATCTAATTTTAGATCTATTAATCCTATATTCGCCCATCAATTAGAACACATTAATAAACCCTTTTTTAGACAAAACCAAATCCTAGTAGGATTTGTAAAAGAAACTCACCTTTGCCGATTTGGTGTTTACACAATCCGAAAAACTTCATTTTCCTTTACTTGTTGTTACCAACCTTAAAACTTCACAAAAATTAGTTTTCGCTTTCTAATAATTATGGATCTAGTCTAGGTAACCACATGAACCTTGGCGAATGTATAGACTTTCTTACCTTAGATCCCGAAGTTGATCTTTATTTCAAATTCTGCGAAATCACTTGTTAGATTAGATCTATTGTTTGATTATGAAAGGGATCTCTTAGCCGAATGTACATTGATGTACTTACCTCGTTTTGAATCCGAAAAATCCCTTATGCTATTCGGCCATGAACATGAGGAGGGTTAGTATCGAATTTTGGTAAAAGAAAAGAATAGAAGTTGATTGATCTTAGATCTTACCCTTTTGATGTTGTAATGACTTCTCCTTTACTTAGAATCGTGAGGATTTGGCCTTGATGGTAGAAACGGAGGAGAAAAGAGAAGAAAAGAAGATGGTATTTTGTTCAAGGAGAATTGACAAAGAGAGGAGGGAAAGCTATGCAAATTTCGCACACTCTAGGAAAGATGAGAGGATGGCCTTGATTTTCCTCTTTTAAGCTGAAATTGATATGCCAAGAGTCCTTGACTTGGCCACCACTCCTTTACAAGTGATAATATTATCATTTAATTATCACTTTAATTAAATTATAAGTACTTTATCCATCCTTTATCTCCTTATTTATTTTATTAAAAGAAATTCCTTTACTTAACACTTAATTAAACGAGTTTTAATCAAGTGAAACTCCTCTTATTCAACATGCTTGTGCCGTCCCACCTCCTAGCCTTGGAAGCAAAATAAGGCCTTCATTATTTGCTTCTGGATGTCTCAAACTCAGGCCCAAAACCTTTTGCATGTGGGCCATTTCCTAAGGCCTTATGTGGCATCTTGAGCCACATTTCCAAGCCCGTTATTGGGTCAAATTTCATGTACTTTACATCTTTAGGGTCACTTGGCCCTAAGTTCCCCTTTGGGCTCTAAAATTCGACATTCAGGGGTCAATTTTAAGTTTCCTAAAATTTTCACGCGGCTCTGTATTTTCCATGTTTCCAAAATGTTCAAGTTTCCCAAAATGTCTAAGTTTCCAAAATGTTCAAGTTTCCAAAATGTTCAAGTTTCCTAAATGTTCAAGTTTCCAAAATGTTCAGGTTTCCCAAAATGTCTAAGTTTCCAAAAATGTCTAAGTTTCCAAAAATGTCTAGGTTCCAAAAATGTTCATTTCCATTTCCATTTTCATTTTCATTTCCATTTCCATTTTCATTGATTTCCAAAAGTATCAAAAATTTATTCATAGTACTTGAAACTTGTCATTTCATACAATTAAACTGGAAATGCATAGGCCCTATTCAGGATGTTACACCTACCGTTGGTAGAGTTCGCCTACAATAACAATTTTCAGTCAAGCTTGAAAATGGCACATTGTGAGGCTTTATATGGTCGTAAGTGCCAAATTCCTTTATATTAGATTGGGCTTAAGGAAAATAAGATTCACGGAGTTGATCTGGTTAGGGAAACCGATGAGAAAGTAAGGGTGATTCGAGATTGCTTAAAAGCTACTTTTGATCGACAAAAATCCTATTCGAATTTGAAAAGGAAAGAAATTGAGTATCAAGTCGGTGATAAAGTATTCTTGAAAGTGTCACCATGGAGAAAAGTTCTTAGATTCGGTCTGAAAGGTGAACTGAGTTCGCATTTTATCAGACCACATGAGATCACCGAGAGGATTGGGCCAGTAGCCTATCAGTTGGCCTTGCCACTCGAGTTAGAGAAGATTCATGATGTATTTCATGTGTCCATGTTGTGACACTATCGATCTGACCCTTCGCATATGATTACGTCAACGGAGGTCGAGATACAACCTGATATGACTTATGGTAAAGAACCAGTTAAGATTCTAGCCCGTGAAGTCAAGCAATTAAGGAATAAAAGTATAGCTCTCGTGAAAGTCTTATGGCAAATACATGGGGTAGAAGAGGCTACTTGAGAGCCAGAGGAGGCCATGAGGAATCAGTACCCAAACCTTTTTATCGGTAAGATTTTTGGGGACGAAAATCCCTAAGGCGGGGAGAATTATAATAGCCCGACTTAGGGTCTAGTCGGAATAGTGGTGCGAGACCACAAATCTAAAGTAGAAATATGTGTTTAAAATTTTTTTATAAGGCTTAAGAGGTGTTAGCATGATTGTGTGAAAGTTTCATGAAGGAATTTTATTAGTTAGTGAATAAATTGTCCATTAGGACTAAATTGCAAGAATTAGAAAATATGAGATTTTAAAAGATTTAAGTATGAAATAGTATCGTAAAAATTATTAGAGGTCCTTATTTAGCAATTAGACCATTATTTGTTATGATGGACAAAAATAAACATGGGAAGGAAAAATCTCAAGAAAGAGCATTAAGGGCATTTTGGTCATTTGGTAAATTAGTGAATTGAAAAGGGAAAAAGAAGTCAAAAATCTTGTCCATCTCCTTCCCCTTGGCCAAATCTTTCAAGAAGCCATAGTTAGGGTTTTCTTCATCTTCCAAGCTTGATAGTAAGTGCTCCCTAGCCCCATTTTTTATATTCTTCGTATTTTTGAGACCTTCATAGCTCGGTTTAGCTATTTCTAGCTATATTTTGAGCTAGGGTTTATGTTCAAAAATCTACCCATGTATGAAATGCATATATTTTGATGTTTTATGGAAGATTATGAAAGTTTGATGTAGAGTAAATAACTTTTTCTAAGTGATTTTCATGAAAAATGCATGTAAGGACTAAATTGTAAAAGTTATGAAAATGGTCATATGTGCGTGAAATAGTAGAAATTGAAGGTTGTGATAGTTAGGAAAATGATTTAGCTAGGCTTGAAATATAAGGAAGTTGAATGAAAATCATTTTACGAGCTAGGGGAAAAAGTGTAATTATAAGAAAGTTTAGGGGTAAAATTATAATTTTGCTAAAGTATGAGTCATGAGTCAATTTAGTTAATATGAATATTAAACAAGTTAAATTGTCATTATTGATCAAGAAATGAGAAACCTGGATCAAAACCGAGGCAAAAACAAAGTCGAGGACTAAATTGCACATCTCTGCATATTTTGAGTACCGAGGTAAGTTTGTATGAAATTAAGGTTACATTTGTTGTTATGTTTAGAAATAATTATTATTTTTGTGAAACGTATATTCTTTACATGAAATAATCAATAATGCTATGATGATAAAGTGAAGGGATTAAGTAAGCAAATATAAGTCCAAATCGAAGTCTCAGAATA
This sequence comes from Gossypium rotundifolium, assembly GCA_025506655.1. Classification (NCBI taxonomy): domain Eukaryota; kingdom Viridiplantae; phylum Streptophyta; class Magnoliopsida; order Malvales; family Malvaceae; genus Gossypium; species Gossypium rotundifolium. The sequence goes on along the minus strand of CP106727.1, from coordinate 105,363,691 downwards.
GCGAGGATGCCTATGCCATACATGAGCTAAGGAAAGCCCGTGTAAGATCATGTCTGGGACATGGCATCGGCATCAAAGAATGTAGGTCCCGTATAAGACCATGTCTAGGACATAGCATCAGCATCGAATAAGGAAGGTCTCATGTAAAACCATGTCTGTGACATGGCATTGACACCATGTGAGGAAGGTCTCGTGTAAGACCATGTCTGGGACATGGCATCGACACCATATGAGGTAGGTCTCGTGTAAAACCATGTCTGGGACATGGGTTCAGCACCAAAGGAAGATTTTATGTAAGACCATGTCTGGGACATGGCATCGATATTAAGCTAAGGAATCCCATGCAAGACCATATCTAGGATATGGAAGTGGCATCAAGACATATGTTTGACAAGGTTGAGTATCCTCCGTTATTCCTAGAAATTCAACGGGCAAAAGAGTAAGTATGAGAAATGTAACGCCCCGAATTTGGGCCTAAAAGTATTGGGCCTATTGGGATTTGGGCTTTGGGTCTTAGAAAAATTTTAAGTGAGCCATAAAATGACAATTGGCATGTGGGCTTTGAGGGTTAATGAATTTGGGATGTCTAGGGGTGTTGGAGAAGTCCTAGGATCAAGTAAGGGTAGAGGAAAAATTTTGGTTTTATCCCCAAAGGAATTGTGACTTCGATTAGTAGGCCTCTTAAACAGATTAAGGGGAAAATAGGACACAAATGGGCCTGTGGTCCAGTGGCAAGGTGGCGTCACTTGGGGAGCTATAAGGTGGCGTGTTGTCAGCTAAAGTGGTCCAAGGTTCGATCATTAGGAGTGTATTTTTGGAGTGTTATTTTGCATAGGTGGACGGCAAGGGTTGTGTTGGTTTTAAACTCTTGTCGTGGAGAGTTTAAAGCAAGCAGGTGTGATGGATGTGGAGGAAATTTCGAATAAGGCTAAGGTGTTATTAGGGAGAAAAGTTAGGAGATGAGAAGTGGGAAGAGTTGGTGCCGAATGGGACTGTGGGGGAAGATAGGATTCGGCTTTGGCTATAAAAAGGGGGTGTCGAATCCATTGAAAGGTTCCTTTTGTTCTATTATTTCTTCTTTTTCTTCCCCTCTTCTCTTTTCCATTATCGAATTCCCTTGAGAGGTTCTTGAGTTTTCGTATTTTCTTTTTCTTCTATTCTCCTCTCAATTGGGCCCTCCCATTTGCCAAATCACCATCCTCCCTTTTTGTTGAATTCTCCAATAGCTAAATTCTCTTCTTTGCTGAATTATCATCATTCTTCTTTGCTGAATTCCTATTACTGCCGAATCTTTGTTATTGTCCCTCCATCACAAATCGATTATTATCTACTTTTAATCAATCTTAAAAGCCAAATCTTGTTCAGTAGCTATCTAGGCCGCAGGATCAAAAGAAGGTTTCGGTAAGTATTTAGTTAATCTTCTTAGTGTGTTTTGTTAAAAGCCGAAGGGCTATCTAACCTCTCCTTATCGTTAACTTTGTATTAACAAGGGTAAGGTTCAAAGATCACAAGCGTGGTAGGTAAGGATCGTTAGCAAGAGGTAAGTGCACTCGCCTCAGTTTTGGTTTAGTAAATGGCTGAATGTAATATGGCTTATAGGGGTGACTTATGTGGAATATGAATCACTTTTTTTTTTATGATACACGTTTGGGTGCAGATCTAGAGGGTAATTGCAAATAGTAGTGAAGGAAAGGCTACTAGAACGTGTGGCACACGATAAGGGTACGGTGAGGTTTTGGTTTCTGATAAAGTGTGTATTAAGCCGTGATTAATCATTAAGTGATGTCGATTGTAGGTTCGTGATTAAGGGGTTTGCAGCATGCGTAGTTATCAGGTGAGTACAAACACTACACACACAATATCGACAACGCCGAAAAGCTGAAAAGCCAAAAGTGGCTAAATGGGCCTGCCGAACTTGTGGGCCCAAAACGAAAATGGTTGATATGTGAGCATGAATAATGAATTAGCATGAACGGTTGTATGATTGGATCGTAGTTGAGCCCAATGGGCTATATGAGCATGAAATTAGTTTGATAGGCTATATGTGCATGAAATTGGCTTAATGGGCTATATGACTTGAAATGGGCTAATGGGCTTTATGAGATTATAGAAATATATGTTAGGGTTTAATGGACTCTAGGCCGAGTTTGACAAACTCTTGAATAACATAAAACTCTTCTAATAATTAAACATGTCCGTAGACAATTTGCTGGGTTAGAGTGTGGCAATGGACATATGCATGTCTAGGATTGGATCTAGGGGGAGCTTGGTACTTAAGTGGTCCCAGTGGCCCACCTCCTCTTCTCTAAAATTCTACCTGGTGCATAGTGTCTGTTCGCTTTAGCCGCAAGGACTTGTAATGGGCCAAAGTCTATAACTAAAACCCGAGAGGGACTGAATACCCTAATTTGAAAAATTATCGAAATATCCTTAGATTTGTAAAATTACTAAAATACCCTTAGTTTGGAAAAATATAATAATACCCTCGATTTACGAAATTACCAAAATACCCTTAGTTTAAAAAATTACCAAAATACCCTTAATTTAAAAAATTACCATAATACCCCTATAGGGTAAAATTACGATAATACCCCTATAGAGTAGATTTACGGAAATACCCTTGGGTTGTGAAATGATGAAAATACCCTACGTGATGAGTATGAGTTTTATGAAGGTTACTCATGTGCATGTTGCATTCATACGATATTCTGTTTAAGATGCATATGGGTGGGAATTATAGTACGGAGGAAGAATTTGAGGATCGCATAGTCGCTTGACGACCGTGGATCCACCGGTGGCTTTAAGCCCATTATATGATTAGTAACTTTGCTGCAACATTGAGTAGTGCGGCTGTGAGTGCTACCTTTGGTGTGTAGAGGATGGGTGGGTCGATTTAGAAATCCCCACAATTGTGTATTGGTTAGAAGGGAAATGGTGTGTGTAGTAGATGGATTTTTGGGGAGGGTTTTGCATTACCTTGTTTTGCATATGATATGATATGATATGACATGACATGAGGTCATTGTGGGCTAAGGCCAAGACTACCAATTTTGATATGGCTTAGGCCCAATGTGAATGTAACATCCCGAAATTGAGCCTAGTAAGATTGGGCCCATTGGGCCTTGAGCTCGGAAGCATTTAATTTTTTTGGAGAACATGAGAATGGCTTTATTTCAAGTTGAACTTATTAGGAAGGTGATTTTGGAAAGTTACGGGGTTTCTAGGAAGTTTCGGGTTCAAGTTAGGCTAAAGGAAAATTTTAGTGTTTGAGTACTTTAAGGAGGAATGGTAAGTGGCATCAAGGTTTAAAGAAATAAGTATGTATTTAGCTAACACAAGTGAAGCTAGTAGCAAGGTGGTGAGGCATCACATGAAGGGGCTTAAGGGCTGGAGTTCGAATCCCATCTATTGCAACCTTTGGGATTTAATTTTTTTGTACTAATCAAGTGTTTATGGAAAGTGTCAGCCAAGCTTCAAAGATGGTAAGGAAGACTTTTTATTGAAGGGAAGAACACAAGGGAGAAGAGTAAGGAGAGAAACAAGGGAAAATGAAGGAAAGAATTAAAGGAAAAAGGTAAGAGAAGGGAACATGTTGGCCTATTATGTGGAGGATGTTTTGGAAAGAATATATTGGGTCAACACTCATCTTTTTGGTAAAGATGATACAAGGTTTTGGTAGGGAGAAAAAGAGAGCCAATATAGTTTTGTAAGTTTTGGGGCATGTAAAGTTTTCTTCTTTGGAGCATTTTGAGTTTTCTCTTTTCCCAATTTCTTCCCTCACTTGCCAAAACTCTAAAGCCAAAATTGTGCACCTTTCTCCTTTGTTTTGCCAAAACTTTCAAGCCATTCTTTATTGCTACTTATCGCTCTTTTAGCCTTGGTTTCGGAAGTTGATTGGTAAGTGGGTGATTAGGCCGAATATTGGTGGTAAGATGTTCTCTTTATTTCGATGTTTTGCGCCGCTCATGTGATTCTATTTTGTGGTAATGATATCAATTTCTTGCTCTTGTGGAAGGGCCAAATATTGGATGAAGGCTAACCTTTTGGTACATCCCTTATTTATTTTTAAGAACTCGTTGCAATAGCCAAAGTGCAAGGTTGGATTTTAGAACCTAGTAGGGAAGGATCACAATTGTGGGGACAACGAAGAGAGGTTCTTTTGGAAATCTAAATAAGGTGTGTAATCTCGTACCCCATCCAAATACATGTTTGAAATGGTGTGTAATATCACACCTCTCTAAATATTTGCACGAAATGTTTTGTGATTCAGTCGAAACATCGAAAAATTAGAAACCGGCATTTGTGATCACTCGGGTGTGCGCATGTTCGTAGTGGAAACCATATTTTGCAGTGAAACGGTTTTTGGTTAGCAGCAGAGACATGATTTTGAAAAATAATGAAAAATAGAGAAAGGGAATTAGAAAGTGAATAAGGTATATAATTAAAGCTTATTGTGTCTATTTTTATATGAAAGAAATAGAGTAGGAAGAGGTATTTTATATTCTGTGATATTTTAATTTTAGTGAGACTAGTTCTGAATGACTTTGTAGTTCCCTATTCTGTCTTGGAAAAATCATTCAAAATTAAAAAAAGTAAATTATAGGTCATAATTTATATGTATAGATTCCTTAGTGAGTCTATTTTGAATAGAAATGAGTGGGAGCAATATATGAAAACTGTACAATGAGATATATGGATTTAAGATAAGATAGGTCAGAATCATTGGTCAGTGATACAAGGAAATTTTAATGAATAAACTGTACTAAACGGCTAAGCCAAAAATCTGTAAAAATTGTAGTAAGAATATATATGAGTCTAGTTTCAAGGAAAATTTACAGATCTAAATTTGAAGTTTTCTAACTCGAGTTATAGTTAATTTAGTCAATATGACGCAGATAGACAGTTTCAATTTTTATGCCCTAAATTAGTAGTTAAGTCCGGGGTTGCGAAATTACCAAATTACCCTCGATGGGTAAAAAATTACAGAAATACATTATGGGCCGAATTATGAAAATGCCCTCATGGGCTGAATTACGAAAATGCCCTTTTGGGTCGAATTACGAAAATGCCCCTATGGGCCAAATTACCGAAATGCCCCTATGGGCCGATTTGTTAAAATGCTTTAGTGGGCCGAATTATTATATTGCTTTAATGGGTCGATTCATTAAAGTATACAATAGATTAATGGTTGTTATTTATATGTGGATATTTTATATTATTATGTATGTTGCATTTCTACATATTGCATGGGATGGGAAAATTAAATGAAGAGAAGTGTAGCCTGGTGGCATTGCCACAAAAATGTTTGTTAATATGATTCACTATGATTCTAGTGGCTTGGACACAATCAAAATTTGTTATAAATGGCAACTTGCCTGCGATTGGTGTGTTTGGCGGGGTGGGTTGACTTGATCCCCACAGGTGTGATGGGATGGTACGAGTGGTGTGTAGCGGATGGATTATTAGGATGGGTTGGGTTGCATACGTTGCACATAATTATATATGTATATATTTTGTTTTGTAAATGGGTTTTGGCCCAAGATTATGCTACATAGGCTCCGACCCAAGTTATTGCTAAATGGGTTCAGACCCAGTGGATGACGGTAAGGGGATTATGCACTGAGTTCTAGTAACTCACCCCGTTTCCTTAACCCTTGCAGGTAATGCTCAGTAACATGGATTTGGGCCATGGATGACTCGGTGGAGGCCATACTTTGGAAATAAATGTTTCAAACTTTAGTAAATTAATTTTATACTCTATTTCGCTACTTTTATTATGTTGAGTTTAAACTTGTAATAAGGCCTCTAAAATATTTTAATTTTTGCTTTATGTTTGACGAACTTATTACGTTACTTAAATTATTTTAAAATGGGAATTTTTCAAAAACTTAAATAAGGATTTTCCAAAATAGATTCACAAATGGATTTCATAACAAACTTCTACGAATATTTTTACGAATATTTTAAACTCAAGAATTTTCTCTCAAAATATCAACAATATTTTCAAAAGTCACGGTTTATAAAATTTCTAGTTCAAATTTATCGATTTATCAATCAATCTTCGAGGTTAGTTGTTCAACTATTTTAAATCAAACTTGTTTTCTTGATTTTAACAAATCAATACCGATTTTAGTACGAATAAAAAAGAATAACATGTTTTTCTCATGTGACATGTTAGATCTAGTCATAACGCATGGGCCGGGTTTGGGGTGTTATTTTTTATGGTATCAGAGCCCGGTTACAAAACTCGACTGTGGTTTGGGTTCAAAAATGTTTTCAAAACTATTTAAAATTTTAATTTGTACATGCATGTTCTAAAGGAAGTATGGCACCACGGGTATCCGCACCAAGTCAAGTAAGTTTATATTTTCATTTTATGATTATTGTGGTATGACTGTAGAAATACTCTAGTTTAGCTTTAGAAGCTGAAAATATAAAGATTGAGACTTTAGGATACGTTTTGCGGAAACGACTTTACTTCCTATACTTCATAAAACATTGTTTAATAAACATTGAATAGTATACTGATCCATAAGACTTTTAATAAGATTAAGTCAATTTAGTGAACATGAGCGCTAGAGGACGTGGACGTAGTAGATGTGGCCGTGGTAGAGGCCGAGGTGTTAGAGTTGGGTCTGAAGCATCTAGGCTTATGTCTGAAATGGATGCAATAGCTTCGCCAGTGGTTGAGATAGGCGTCTCTAGGCCGTGTGAAATAGTCAGTGTCGACCACGGGTGTCAAACACGGACATGTCTCAATGGCACATGGGTGCGTGGCCCCTGTTTAGGAAAAAGGGTTTTAAAGAGCCTTTGAGTTCTCAGATAAATTTTGAATCCCTCTGAACATACAATTAGGGCTCTGTAGGCCCATTATACAAATGATATGATTAAATAAGGGAAGGTTTTAAAAAGGAACAAATTTTATTGCTCGTGAACATATGATTGAGTAAGGATAAGTACGGTAATACCTTGTATCCTACTCTGGCATCGAACTCGGGTAAGGGGTGTTACATTTAGTTGTATCAGAGCTATGATTTAGTCGGTTCTAGGACTAATGTAGCGTAAGCATGAGTCTAGCTGTACATGCCATACCTATGAGTATTTATGTAATGATAGTGTGATGACTCTTGATGGTTTAAATTGTATTTTTTTATAGTAAATGGATCCCGAAAGAGCTAAGGTTAATGATGTAAAAGTAACGCGCCAGCTCTCGCTGAAGGGACGGTGCCGTAAAAATGGGAATAGACCCACAACAGTAAGCCAAAGAGGAGGAGGAGAAGAGACTATAGAAGCCTTTCTCCACATGGTGGATGCTTGGTATACGGAGTTCATTTGTACGAACCCGAATGTGCCATCCCTTCCACGCCCTCCTATTCCTCAGCCTACCCTAGTAGCCCCTCAAGTAGTAGAAGTGATGAGAAGGGATAAACCTCCGATTGATAGGATCCAGAAACATGGAACAGAGGAATTTCGGGCTAGCAAGGATGACGATCATGAAAGGGCAGAGTTTTGGCTGAAAAATACCATCAGGGTATTTAATGAGTTGTCGTGTACACCTAATAAGTGCATGAAGTGTGTCGTTTCTATTCTAAGAGATTCTGCATATCAGTGGTGGAATACCTTTTTGTCGATTGTACTAAGGGAAAGGGTCACATGGGAGTTTTTTCCAAGAAAAATTCAAGAAGAATTACATTAGTCAGAGGTTCATTGACGAAAAGAGGAAGGAGTTCTTGGAATTAAAACAAGGTAAAATGTCAGTGACAGAGTATGAGCGTGATTTTTTAAGGCTCAGTAAATACGCTCGAGAGTGTGTATCCACTGAAGCCAACATGTGTAAGAGATTTGAGGACGGACTAAATGAAGACATTAAATTGTCTGTCACTGTCCTAGAATTGAAAGAATTTTTTGTGCTGGTGGATCGGGCTTGTAAAGTCAAGGAATTAGTAAAAGAGAAGAGAAAAGTTGAGATGGAGTCTCGTGACTCAAGAAAGAGACAATGGAGTAAGTCAATCTAGTACTCGTCCAAGAAATCAAGAGATTTCTCCACCTGATCAGCTACCTCAGCCGGGTTTTCTAACAAAGGCAAGAGTAAATAGTATTCAGGGAATAAAGCTCAGACTATTTTAGTCGTTAGTGTTGGGAACATTCGATCTAATAGCCCAGAATACCCACAGTGTGGCAGACGACATCTCGGGGAGTGCAGAGCATATGAGAATGCTTGCTTTAAAGGTGGTTCCCAAGATCATTTCATAAGAGAATGTCCTGAGATGATGAAAGACAAGAAAACTCAGTGTGTGAGATTCGAGAGAAATGTAAGAGGAAGACCTCAAAGGAACCTTAGAAGTGGGGCAAGTAGTAAGGGTACACCTCAAGAGCAGACAGTAAGATTTGATGGTAGAGCACCTGCAAGGACTTACTCTATTTGCACTCGTGAAGAGACATTATCTCCCGATGTAATTACGGGTACATTTTCTCTTCATGACACTAATGTTGTCATTTTAATTGATCCGGGGTCTACCCATTCGTATATTTGCATGAAATTGGTATCTAGTATGAGTATGCCCGTATAGTCCACAAAATTTGTAATAAAGGTGTCTAATCCACTAGGAAAAAGTGTATTAGTTGATAAAGTATGCAAAGATTGTCCATTGGTGATTAGAGGTCATTTCTTTAAGGCCAACCTCATGCTATTACCATTTGATGAATTTGATATTATTCTTGGTATGGACTGGTTAACCACTCATGATGTGATAGTAAACTGTGGAAAGAAATATATTGAGTTAAGATGTGAAAATGGGGACACTCTTCGTGTTTAATCAAATAAACAAGACAGGTCACCGGTAGTGATTTTTCACATGACAGCTCAGAGGTGTGTAAGGAAAGGGTATGAGGCGTATCTTGCCTTTGTGATGAATGCCAAGGAAACAGAGTTAAAGACTGAGGCAGTGTGACTACCCAGATGTCTTTCCCGAGGAACTACCAGGGTTACCTCTGGTTAGAGAGTTTGAGTTTGGCATCGAGTTAGCTCTCGGTACAGTCGATATTAGTTGCTCCTTATAGGATGGATCCAACTGAGTTGAAGGAATTGAAGGCACAGTTGCAAGACTTAATAGACAGAGGTTTTCTAGGCTGAATTGTTCTCCATGAGGTGCTCTAGTATTATTTGTGAAAAAGAAAGATGGCTCCATGAGACTATGTTTAGATTACCGACAGCTTAATAAGGTAACTGTGAAGAACAAGTATCCATTGCCAAGGATCGATGACTTGTTCGATCAATTGAAGGGGGCCACTGTGTTTTCTAAGATAGACTTGAGCTTAGAGTACTACTAGTTGAGAGTAAAAGACTCAGATGTGCCGAAGACGGCTTTTCAGACGAGGTACGGGCATTATGAATTTTTAGTCATGCCTTTTGGTTTAACTAATGCCCCGGTAGTGTTTATGGATTTAATGAATCGTATCTTTCGGCCATACCTAGATAAGTTTGTGGTTGTTTTTATTGATGATATATTGGTATAGTCCCAAGATGAGTTTAAACATACTGAACACTTGAGGACTGTTCTGTAAAAACTGCGAGATAATCAGTTATATGCCAAGTTCAACAAAAGTGAATTTTGGTTTAAGGAAGTTGGATTTCTGGGACATATTGTCTCGGAAGAGGGAGTCCGAGTAGATCCAAGTAAAATTTCAGCTATTGTTGATTGGAAATCGCCGAAAAATATATCTGAAGTTAGAAGTTTTTGGGCCTAGCTGGCTACTATAGGCGATTCGTCAAGGGGTTTTCCATGATAGCAACTCCAATGACAAAGTTATTACAGAAAAATGTCAATAGAGTTTTGAGAGATTAAAGGCAATGTTGACAGAGGCTCTAGTTCTAATACAAATGGAATCAGGAAAGGAATTTGTAATATACATTGATGCATCCTTAAATGGATTGGGCTGTCTACTGATGCAAGAAGGCAAAGTGGTAGCATATGCCTCCAGACAATTAAAGCCACATGAGAAGAACTACCCGACACATGATTTAGAGTTGGCTGCTATAGTTTTTGCATTGAAGATTCGGAGACACCATTTTCATGGCGAACAATGTCGGATATTCACCTATCACAAAAGTCTAAAGTATTTGATGACTCAAGCGGAAATGAACTTAAGACAACGAAGATGGTTGGAGTTGATAAAAGATTATGAATTAATTATTGATTATCACCTGGGAAAGCTGAATGTAGTTGCTGATGCTTTAAGTAGGAAATCCCTATTTGCTTTGAGGGCTATGAATACACGGGTGAGTTTATCTAATGACAGTTCAATTCTAACTGAGTTGAGGGCTAGACTGATGTTCCTTCAAGAGATTTATGAGACTTAGAGGGACGATAGTGAATTGCAGGCCAAAAGAGCTCAATGCGAATCGAGTATTGAGTTTGATTTTTGAATCAGTTCAGATGGGTGTTTGATGTTCAGAGACAGAGTCTGTGTGCTAAGAAATGATGAGCTCATCTGGAAGATTTTATATGAAGCACATAATGGATAACTATCTATACATCCTGGCAGTTCCAAGTTGTATAATGATTTGAAGAAATGGTACTGGTGGCTGAGTATAAAGAAAGATATTTCCGAGTATGTTTCAAGATGCCTGATTTGTCAACAAGTAAAGGCCGAACACCAAGTACCTTCGAGTTTGCTTCAACCTATAATGGTAGCCAAATGGAAATACGATCAAGTCACTATGGATTTTGTAACGGGTCTACCGTTGACACCGAGTAAGAAAGATGCTGTATGGGTTGTAGTCGATACACTCACAATGTCAGCACATTTTATACCTGTTCGAGTTGATTACTAGCTTGACAAGTTGGAAAATTTGTATGTCTCAGAGATAGTAAGACTCCATAGAGTATCGTTATCAATCATTTCGGATAGAGATCCGAGATTCACATCTAGATTCTGGAGAAAGTTGCAAGATGCATTGGGCACAAGGTTAGATTTTAGTACGGCATTTCACCCCCAAACCTACGATCAGTTGGAAAGGTTGATACAAGTGCTTGAATATATGCTTAGGTGTTGTGTTCTTGAGTTCTAAGGCAGCTACTAAAAATACCTACCGTTGGTAAAGTTCGCCTACAATAACAATTTTTAGTCAAGCTTGAAAATGGCACCTTATGAGGCTTTATATGGGTGTAAGTGTCGAACGCCTTTATATTGGACTGAGCTTAAGGAAAATCAGATTCACAGAGTTGATTTGGTTAGGAAAATCGAGGAGTAAGTAAGGGTGATTCGAGATTGCTTAAAAGTTGCTTCTGATTAACAAAAATCCTCTTCGAATTTGAAAGGAAAGAAATTGAGTATCAAGTCGGTGATAAAGTATTCTTGAAAGTGTCACCATAGAGAAAAGTTCTTAGATTCGATCGGAAAGGCAAACTAAGTCTGCATGTTATCGAACTATATGGGATCACCGAGAGGATTGGGCCAGTAGCCTATCGGTTGGCCTTGCCACTCGAGTTAGAGAAGATTTACGTTGTATTTCATGTGTCTATGTTGTGACGCTACCGATCAGACCCTTCACATGTGATTACGCCGATGGAGGTTGAGATACAACCTGATATGACTTATGGTGAAGAACCAGTTAAGATTCTAGCCCAGTAAGTCAAGCAATTAAGGAATAAAAGTATAGATCTCGTGAAAGTCTTATGGCAGAGACATGGAGTAGAAGAGGCTACTTGGGAGGCAAAGGAGGCCATGAGGAATTAGTACCCAAACCTTTTTATCAGTAAGATTTTCGGGGACGAAAATCCCTAAGGAGGGGAGAATTGTAACAGCCAGACTTAGGGCCTAGTCGGAATAGTGGTGCGAGAGCACAAATCTGAAGTAGAAATATGTGTTTAAATAATTTTATAAGGCTCGTGTAAGGCCATGTCATTGACACCATATGAGGAAGGTCTGTGTAAGACCATGTCTGGGACATGGCATCGACACTATATGAGGTAGGTCTCGTGTAAGACCATGTCTGGGACATGGCTTCGGCACCAAAGGAAGATTTCGTGTAAGACCATGTTTGGGACATGGCATCGATATTAAGCTAAGGAATCCCGTGTAAGACCATATCTGAGATATGGCACTGGCATCAAGACATATGTTTGACAAGGTTGAGTATCCTCCGTTATTCTGGGAAATTCAACGGGCAAAAGAGTAAGTATGAGAAAGGTAATAGATGAGATAAGTAAGTAAAGTTGATGATGAGATAAGTTGTATGAGTATGTTTAAAAGTTTCATGTAAGCTAAGAAAGATTAAAATTCAAATTTTAATTATGATAGTTTAAATGCTAAACCATGTAATGAGTGACACATGTATTATGAATAAATACAAGATAAGGTAAACCTAAGGTGATGGGTAAGTATGAACAAGAGTAAGTAAGAGTAAGTAAGCCTTTGTACATGAGTTTTATGTATACTTATTTTGTGATGAATGAGTTTATTTAAAGCAATTATGTTGTTACTTAAGATTTCATACAAGCTTACTAAGCTATAAGCTTACCCTTCTCTTTTCCCTCTTTCCTTGTAGTTCTGCCAAGCTAGTTTGGGGATTGAAGGACGTCGGAGCTCGGATCACACTATCAGCCCTCATTTTGGTATAGCAAAGTTGATTGTTTTGAGTATGGCATGTATAATAGTTTAGTCTTTTTGAACCATATTATGTCGTGAGCTAAAGGCTGAGTTATCAAGTTACTGTATTCTTTTTGTATTTAGCCATTAGAAATAGGTCAATATTTGATAAGTTTTATACCTTTGATGATGATGAGGTTATGCATTTTTAAGTTTATGAAATGGATGGAATCATTGAGATTGCTCGAGGATGTATAAATGCATTTATGTTTCAGGGTGGCAAATGGCTTGGAAAAAAGCCTATATTTGTCCACATGGAAAGACAAACGGGCGTGTGTCTAGGCTGTGTGTGACGCACGATCAGCCTTATGGGTGCGTTAATAGGTCGTGTGTCCCCTTCATCAACCTTCAAAGGATATGATTCGACACACGGGGTATAAAAATAGGCATGTGCCCTGGCTGTGTGCTATTAAGGGTTAGATGACATCATAAATAGAGAGCTCCACGGGTGGAGGACACGGGCATGTCTAGGCCCTGTGAAATAGTTAGTGTCGACCACAGGTGTCGAACACAGGCATGTCTCAAGGGCACATGGGCGTGTCCCTTGGACCACACGGACGTGTGGCCCCTGTTTAGGCAAAAGGGTTTTAAAGAGCATTTGAGTTCTCGGATAAATTTTGAATCCCTCCGAACATACAATTAGGGCTCCGTAGGCCCATTATAAATATGATATGATTAAAAAAGTGAAAGTTTTAAAATGGAACAAATTTTATGTCTCGTGAACGTATGATTAAGGATAAGTACGGTAATACCTTGTATCCGGCTCCGGCGTCGGAGTCGGGTAAGGGATGTTGCAGCTTTGTAGCTTACTCCGCCTTCTTTCTCATATCTTATAGGGTTTTACGCTAGCTCGAGTTGGAGATCATCGGAGATGCTATCACATTATCAAGCTATCATGTTGGGTATAAGTGAATGCAAAACCCTTTGAGTTTATGGCATATATAGGGACTTAGTCAATTGTGTATGTGTCATTTGATTTGGCCAAATGTGTTGGTTCATAATGGTAATATGATTCATTTTGTATATAGCCATGAGATATGGCTCATATTAGTTAATGAGTTGTAATGCCTAGTTATATGTGTATGCTTATACTAAAGGTTTCATGTGATGTGGTCATATGTGTTTGGTATCGATGGATTGAAGTTGTATTTAAGTATGTGCAAATGAGAGTGCCAAATGGTTTGGTAAAGAACCATTTTTTGGCCACACGGGCAGAGACATGGCCGTGTGTCTCAGCCGTGTAGAGGACATTGCCCCGAGACTTGGGCATGGGCCCCGGGCATGTGAAGTCTGCATCTATTTTTTAGAATTTAATTCACCACATGGCCTAAGCACACGGGCGTGTGACTTGGCCGTGTGACCCTATTTTGTTGATGACATCCTAAATAAAGAGTTATATGGGCTGAGGACATGGGCGTGTGTGACCACACGGCCTACCCACACGGGCGTGTCCCAAGCCACACGAGCGTATGACCCATGTTTTGATGAAAAATTTTCTAAGTCTTCTTAAATTTTCCTAAGTTCTCGGTTTAGTCCTAAATAGTTCTTGATGTATGTTTTAGGCCTCGTGGGCCCATATAAAGGGCGATTTGCATGTGAATGAGAAATTTCAAATTGAATGAGATTTTATAGCCTGGTTTTGTATAAATGTTTTTGTTTAAATCTGGTAATGCCTCGTATACTATCCCGGTGTCGAATACGGTTAAGGGGTGTTACAGTATAGTCTGTGTACCGAAGGATTCAGAGCTTATATAGAAAATTTTTCATGAATGCTCACAGTGGTACTATGTCTGTTCATCTGGGGAATGATAAAATGCATAACGATTTAAAACTGATGTGTTGGTAGTCCGGAATGAAATGTGGTATTTCTAAAATTGTATTTAAATGCTTGATATGTCAGTAAGCTACAACTGAACATCAAGTACTGATACCTTCAGGACTGTTACAGCTAGTGATGATACCAGAATTGAAATGGGATAAAGTTACTATGAATTTTATATCGAAATTATCCCTGTCTCTGAAAAAGAAAGATGCTATTTGGGTAATTGTTGATCATTTGATGAAGTTTGCATATTTTATCTTGGTATGAATGCATTTCTTACTTAATAAATTTTCTGAATTATCTATTTCTAAGATTATCAGATTTCATGATATGACAGTTTCCTAATTTCTGATTGAAATCCACGGTTCACATCCCGATTTTGGAACAAATTATAAAAAAGCTCTAGGTACGCGATTACATTTTAGTATTGCATTTCATCCTCAGACAGATGATCAACCTGAATGTGTGATTTAGATTCTTGAAAATATATTTCGGTGCTGTATTTTAGAATTTGAAGGCAATAGGAAAAGAAATGAATATTGTTAGTTGAATTCGCATATAATAATAGTTTCTAGTCAAGTATTAAAATGGAACCGTACGAAGCTCTGTATGATCATGAATGTAAAACTCCATAGTATTGGACTGAACTTAGTGAGAAAAAATACATGGAATTCATCTGATTCGTGAAATCGAAGAAAAAGTGAAAGTGATCTGAGATAGTTTTTAGGCAGTTTCTGATCGTCAGAGATCTTATGCGGGTCTTAAATGAAAAGAAATAGAGTTCCAAGTTAGCAACAAAATGTCCTTGAAAATTTTGTCATAGAAGAAAGTTCTTCAGTTTGTCCGTAAAGGCAAATTAAGTCCGATGTTTATCAGGCCATATGAGATCATTGAAAAGAATCGGACTTGTTATGTACAAATTGGCATTATTGTCAGGGCTTGCTAGAATTCAAAAATGTTATTTATGTGTATATGTTACGATGGTATCGATCAGATTCATCACATGTTATTTCTCTTATAGATATTGGAATTCAGCTTGACATGACTCACAGTGAGGAACTGATTGAAATTCTGGCATGTGAGGTGGGAGAAATTATGAGAAACTAATATCTAAACCTTTTTACTAGTGAGATTTTCAAGGACGAAAATTCTTAAGGAGGGAGAGTTATAACAGCCCATTTTTGGTAAAAATCAGAATAATGGTTTCGAGACAACAAATTCGAATCCTGAAAGAAAATTTATTTTAAAATTATTTTATGGTCTACAGTACAATAGTAATGTCGTATAAAAATTTCGTAAAGAAATTTTACCGATTACATGTTAAATTTGATAAAGGACCAATTTTAATCTGAGTATGCAAACTATCTAAATGAATGAATGGATGGACTTTAGTAACAAAAACAATCAACATAAAATAGGCTAGGATAATTATATTAATAAACTCAATTCATTTTCATCATGCTTAACAGTATTCGAAAAACATTCCATGGAAACTCAATCTTTATGAGTTTGGAAACCAAATTAAGTCCTCCTGGAATCTTTTACTTAGTGAAACATGCATTTTACTGACCATATTAAAGTAAGGTTTTCTTAGCATTTATGCGAGGTAACAGAGACATTTATGTTTGAAACAGTTTAATCACATAAACCGAAAAACTATACAAGATAATAGAGTTAACTAAAGATATTATGAACCTCTAATTTAGTCGGGTTTAATGATCTAAATTGAGCATTGCACTTTTCAATTATGTGTCTACTAGCCATCGTCTGGTTAGGATTGCTTAGCTAATCTGAAGGCATCCAATCACATATGAATGAAATACATCTTGATTTTAATTGAAAACATGATCGACTGAGGCACAAACATGTAAAACATGAGTCAAACAAATATTAT
The DNA here is from genome assembly GCA_025506655.1 of Gossypium rotundifolium. Lineage (NCBI taxonomy): Eukaryota > Viridiplantae > Streptophyta > Magnoliopsida > Malvales > Malvaceae > Gossypium > Gossypium rotundifolium. The sequence goes on along the minus strand of CP106727.1, from coordinate 105,347,324 downwards.
TCAATTAACATAATCATCCTAGCTAAACAAAATTAAGCTGTCATTGTTGATTGCAAGATCAATAAACACTTAGCAAACATGTTTAAAATAAGCAAAAAATGAGGAAAGAATAAATTGTAATTCAATTCAACAGCCTTTCAGATCTTTCTGATTGAGGTGTTCCTCCGATCCACCCATTGCTCCTTTGCTAAGGGTTTCTCAAGGTGGCCGGCCAAGAGATGAACTTGACAAGGGTTTTTTTGGCTAAAATAGAAGGGGAAATGGAATGAAAATGAAAAAAACAAAAGAGAATGAAAGGATGTTTTGAAGAGAGAATGATGGATGAGTGATGAGAGATTAAGGGATGCTTTGAAAGGTGAAAGATGTGCAGTACCTATAGGTGAAGGTAAGTGTAAAGTTTACTAAAAATAGAGTTTGAAAATCCTTCCTTTTCTCTCATGCTTGGCTGGCCACAATTTGTGGAGAAAGAGGTGGTTTGTTTGCTCATTTTGAATTCAAATCCTTGTTATTATTAGCCATGAAGTGGACGGTTTCAATGATAAAGTTGGTTTGTCGATTTCTGATATTTTTCCAACTGCAGGGACCTCCAATAAAATATCCCAAATCTAACTTTTGGGTAGCCATATGCTTGTACCGAAATTGGGCTTGACTCATTCTTGTTGGATGATTTCTTAGTCCAATAATTAATCAGACATGCCCATCATGTAGCAATATTTTTACTGGGTCAAATTAACATCATTATGACCCAGTTTTGTATGGTCTTACCGTCCAAACAGATTGGATGTCCATACAAAATTTATATTAATTTCATCTTCCATGGTTTCACTGCATAGTGAAAATTAACATATTAATAATTAACATGAAAATAATATAAATTATGCATAAAAATCATGTAATAAAGCATTATTTCGCATACTTCATAAATTCATGTCCAACATTAACATTTAAGCAAAATCCACTTAATTTATTAACAATTACTCAAAATTAATATAATTATTAAGTCAAAAGCTAGTAAAAATATATAGAAAAATCCTATATAATTTTGAGTTTACAGTAGGAAACCTTTAATCCTCCATTACTCACTCTACATCCACTCGTTAATCTCCCCTAAGGGAAATAGCTGCTCACGGTATTTATAATCTCAAAATCCATTGATATATACATGTAAATAACATGAATAAAATGAAAGAGAAAAGAGATTTAGAATAATCTTGATTTGTATTGATGAAGAGTGGAACAAAAAATCTATCGATTGGGAAAACCAATCTCGTTGCTTGCAAAGAAAAGTAAACTAAATAACTTCGACTGAATAAAAAATAAATCTTGGATCAAAATCGATTCCGAGAGAAAAGAACAAATCATTTAATAGAAGAAAAGATAACTAAATCTAAATCCTACTCTTAAAGTACAAGGGTTTTTGGATGCATCTAAGACAAATTAGTTACATCAAACCCCTAAGGTTTTATTTATAGAAGTGTTAGCAGCCTGAATTAGGTCTTCAGAACATCCTAGGTCTTCATATAAGGTTGATTGTGTAGACGAAAATATACCTGAAAAGCTTGGGCTCCATGTTGGTCTTATGTCGCACCATAGACATTGCATGGCACGACACAACACTAAAATTATGGGCTCTTGAGTTTGTGCCGTACTTTATGTAACAGCCCATTTTTGATAAAAATCGGAACAGTGGTGTAACACCCCAAACCCGGCCCACGAGCCCTGACCGGATCTGGTATGTCACTGCGAAAAGATGGTTAAAAATCTTTGTGACTTTAGAATAAACCTTAAAATTTATTAACTTCTGAAACCATGTCTATAAAATAATATGAAAACCCTAATGTTATAAAATGTTTGAATTAAAACTTTATTAAACCCATATATATATAATTTGAATAAATAAGTTGCTAAAAATAAAAACATCTTCACATAGTAATTTAATTAAAACAAGCCACAATTAAAATAATACCAAATATAGTAAAAAGGCCCTTATTACAACCAATACTTAAAGAAAATAATTAATATTAAAAAGGCTTAGAATAATTTAAAATATCTTCTTCTGCATGGGCCACCCTGTGTCCTCCCCGAACCCAGTCTGACTTTACGCATTACCTGAAATAGTTAAGAAAAATAGGGTGAGTCCACAGACTCAGTGCATAATCATTACACATGTTCCACCCGTATGGGCCTAACCCATACCCACACAGTTCACGTAACAATTCATGCAAACATGCATCCCAGCCCAACCTACAATCCACCGTAACACCAACCTTAGCAGACTCCCTGCCTAAGGCCGTGGCTAATCCACCGATCACAACCGAGTGATCCCACAAATTTTTCCTCGGCAGACCTGCTGCACAAGGCCGTGGTTGAGCCACCGATCACATCGTGATCCCTGCAGTAATTTGTCTACGGTGATGCACTCAGCTATCAACCCCCGAGATGGGCACCTAGCCACACCTCCCTTGATGTAGCACACAGCTAATCATCAAGCGCTAATGTAGCACGAGGCCAACATTAGACCACGTACATCAGTGTGTACACTCATCCTTCCTTGGTCACATCCAATCCCCATGCATAAGTGTCAATGCATCATGTCAAGTCAATCATATCGAATGAGTATACATCACATGCTCATTACCAAATCATACATACACCATAAGTAAATTTAATAACACAATTTACCAACACGATAATCGATTACCCACATATGGGTATCCATCACCTTAGCCTTTAATGTCGGCTATCTCACAGCATACACAAGTACACATTAATAAACAATTAACCGAAGAAACAGTGCGATGATTGCACACCTAATCACTTGAATCCTGGATGCTACTTAGGCCTCTGCAAAAATCGACTATACGCCTTCTGAAAAGGTCTCCTGCGTTAGGCTCTGCCTCCCCTACAATCGGTCTTAGCACAATAACAGAGAACACCTAGGGCCATTCGGCCAAGTCAAGAATATCAGCACCAAGACCATTCGGCCAAACATACATCCTAAATCAAAGAGAAAGCTATCGCACCCTTACCTTGCTAACCACTCCCCTTTTGCTCTAACAAGAATCGGCCACCACAAGAACTAAGGTTCTGGCTTGAGGACTTGTAACCAAAGTGGAGAGAATGAGAGAATGAATGAGTGTTTCGCAATGACTTTTAAATGGAGTTGGGGTATTCGGCAAAGGTAACCTTCAGGGGTGATTTCGGCTCAAGTAACGTTAAAGAGAAAGGTGTGAAGGGAAAATAGGTACACAAAAGGTTATGCCACTATCGGTTTTGGCTACAAAGGAATAAGAGAAAAGAAGAGAGTTTCTTTGACTTAATTTTGGCAAGAGACTAAGGGAAGAATAAGTGAAGAAAAGGGAGGAAACAACTTTCGGCAAGGAGAGGATAAATGGTGGAAAGGGTGGCCAAAAGGTGAGCATCCCCTATAAGTACTACTAAGGTTTCGGCACACACCTAAGCACATCCAACAAAGCCAAAAATACCCTCCTCAAGCTTCCCAAAACCGGCCACCAGCTCTACTCCTCTCAAATCCTAAGATTTCCTCCTAAAAACACTCTACACCAACCTTTCAAACCATTTCAAATTAAAACCAACTCATCCTTCCTCCTAGCCACTCATTTAAAAGGATTTGAACAAGTCAAACCTTAATCTTACCCTCCTAGCCGAATTCAAAAATGGAAGACCAAGTCTTCCCTCATCTTTTCAGCATTCAAAAACCGCCCAACACCTTACCTCTTTGACGCAAAAACAAAGGCCAAAGTGCTACCCTTGCAGTTCAAACATGAGACCCCTTAGCACCCTTGAGGCGTCACTTCTCCATGCTCTAAATGGCGTCTCCCTTGCCACTCTACCAAAGCCATTCTTGAGTCTTAACCTCCCAAATAATTCTCTTAAGGCCCCCTATAGCCAAGCTCCCCTTTTAACCGCTAAAAACTAAAAATTTCCAAAGGCATTCCACTACCTCATAAGGTTCTTAAGACCCCTATAACTCACCCAACCACACACTGAAGTATGCCAACACCTGAGTTAGGCACTAAATGCATAACCCCTAGAACCAGGGTGTTACAAGTGGTTTCTGGACCACAAATCTAATTCCAAAAAAAGTTTATTTTTAAATTATTTTATGGTCTACAATACAATAGTAATGTCTTATAAAAATTTTGTAAAGAAATTTTACCGATTGCATGTTTAATTTGATAAAGGACCAAATTGCACAAAGTGTAAAAGTTGAGTTCTAATAGCTAAAGAGATTAAATAGCTATGGAATTCAAAACTTGAGGTCCTTAAATGGTAAATAGACCATTAAAAATGCTTATTTATTAAGGATGATGATTCATCCATGGAAAATAAAATAAAGAAAAGGATGAAATTGGAAAGTGAAAAAAATAAATATAATAAATGATAAAAAAATGAAAATATCATCAATTTATCATCTTCTTCCCCAAAAATACATGGAAACCCTAGGAAAGAGAAAGAAAGCTTTCTTGGCTCAATTAGGTATGTTTTCTTGTCCCGTTTTTAATGATTTTTATATTTTGAGATCGTAATAGCTTAATTTAACTATCTCGGGGACTAACTTGTAAAGTTATTAAAGTACTAGGGTTTTTCCATGGATGAATATGCTGAAATTTTGAAACTTATGATAGAAAATGAAAGGTTGTTGATAGATAAACAACTTTTGTAAAGTGAATTTTGATGAAATTATGATTTTAGGACTAAATTGTAATGTTGTAAAATTTATAGAAAATTCTAAATTTTTATGAAATACATGCGCTATAAATATTATATGAGACATTCAGCTAGGCTTGGAATAAAGTTTAAATTGCATGAATTTCATTTTCTGAGCCTAAGGACGAAATCATCCTTAATTAAAAGTTTAAGGGCAAAATGGTAATTTTACCTAAGTTTTGAATTGGACTGAATTGAGTATGAATTGTATTAAATTGATATTAAATTTACTTGTACAAATCCGGATAGACAAAATTCGGAGTTAGAGCGAGAAAAAGAAAAAGTGTCGAATTAGTAGATTTTACGTTCACGAATATTTATTAAGGTAAGTTCGTGTAACTAAATTATGTATAATTGTATACTTAATTGAATGTTGTGCATGTGAATTGTATATATATATATATTGAAGACATATCCAACAAAGCCCGATAAATGGTAATACCTGAAAAATGTCAAGTCTGGTTTGAATAAATGAAATTCAATGGATTACTGGATTTCCTATAATGGTTGTAGTGTTGCATATGTTGCAGACATACTGTAACACCCCAAACCTGCCCTAGACATTACGACCGAATCTGACGTGTCACATCGAAGTGTTTATTTGATAACTGGTCATGCCGAAGAAAAGTTGTGACTAAAGTCTTAAATCCTTTTTAAAACTAATTGCTATTGAAAACGTTGGGGTTGTAAAACCAAAACTTGTTAATCGCTTATTGGCCATATCCTTTATTACAAGTTAATTAAACAAGATTGAATATCGCGAAAGCTTTTCCAATTGAAAACTTTAGAATTTGAAAATGCGTGATTTTCTTTGAAATCAGTTATTATTTTGAAAAACCCATGTTTCCTAATCTAACAGGTTAACGTAAAAATTTAAAACCAAATAAAAGTTAAAAATATCAAATGGCCTTATTACATAAATATTTCCCCAAAGTAAATAGCTTAAAGGAAACTATGTATAAATCAAAAAACTTGCGAACATGTGGCAACCGCTGAGTCCCCCACAACTCCAAATCCTCTAAGGCTGGGGATTACCTGTATAGTTAAAAGAAAAGAGTGAGTTACAAGAACTCAATGTGTAATCCTCCATCATACAGCAATAGTCTGGGCCTGAGCCCTATTCAGTAATAGTACAGTCTAGGCTTTAGCCCTATATAATAATAGAGTGGGTCTAAGCCCAACGTAAATAACAGTGTAGATCAGTGATGCAACCCAACCCAATCCAGCAAACATACCACCCGTACCAACCAACACACCATATGGGGACTAAGTCGACCCACCCAGCCATCACACCAATATCGCAGCATAGCTGCTAACAGTAACGCAGTAAAGATGCTAATAACAGTAAACATGGCCAAGCCACTAAAATCGAAATACGTGGCAAATCCACTAGAACAATAAAAACATGGCGAAGCCACTAGAATAGTAAAAACGTGGTAGAGCCACTAGTATAGTACTTCCTCCAAATTAGAATCCCAACCCCAATACAGAATGTCATGTCATAAATATTACGTGTATGCAGTATGTCATAATCATGAACAGTCATGTAGATAGCACACACTCATCAACTAAACTACCACTAGGGGTATAAGGGTCATCTCGTCGGTTAGCGGTAAAATGGTAATTTTACCCCTCATGGGTATTTCGATAATTTTACCCTTCGAGGGTATTTCGGTAATTTTACCCTACAAAGTTATTTTGGTAATTTTATTCATTAGGGTTATTTCAGTCATTTTATGACCTTTCGAAAGCCTATAGTCGCCTCGAGCGACATAGTTAAACCATGTAATCGAAATAGTGAAAATGAGCCCTAAGCCATATACTTGGCCCAAATGGGCCCATACACTCGTGTGGTCTGTTTGGCCCAAATTCTATAACAGTTATGCGATTTACGAAGCCCAACATAGTTTCTGCTACTTTTCGTAAATTTTAGCCGTGTGTGGCCACGAGCCCATTGGGCCCACACGACCCATTTTAGCCCAAATGCACAGAAACACACGTGGTGTCCTCTACATTCTATTGCCTATGTTTGTAGGCTCAGTTTACCACACTAGCGCTCACACGCTCGTGAGGGTCAAATGCCAAAGTTTCAGCTTTTCAGCTTTTCGGCTTTTGCCGACTCACAGAAACGATGGTGTGATTACATACCTTAATTTCAAAATCGCTCCCAGATCCGCGAGCACCAACCTAGAACCATCGAAATCTGATGTTAGTATTTAATTGTTAGAGTAACGCCCTTTTAAAAGCACTGAATCCGAAGTATCTCCCTTACCTTGCTTGCGATAGAATTTAATCTCTTAAGGCCATAGATCAGGATTGATCACACGCATACACCGAATATCTGTGGCAAATCAGTTCTTATTAATCAAAACAGTGACTCAATGTGTGGCCTAAATCCACAATTGCTACATACCAATTGCCAGGATATTCAGCCTAATCTAAAAGTAGGTTATTGATCTTACCCTTAACGAGACACAAAGTTTGATGTCTGAAAAACCTCTGCGCTTCATCACTCCTCGAGAAAACCTAAACCCAACGATCACCACACCAAGAGGAAGGGATCACCATTCAGCCATCAAATAGCATGAAAGAAAGACATATTCGATTTTTAAAGAAAAGGGGGATAGGAGAGGACAGTTTTAAACCAAAAATGGAAGAATATAATCGCTTACCGATATCAGGAATACTTATAGGACTGCAATAGCGAGGGAAAGAGAATGGAGAATTCGGTCACCACAGAACTAATTAAGAGGAAAGGTTTGGCTCATAAGCTAATAGGAAACCGAAACAAAAAGAGAAGTGATGATATTCGGCATAGGGGAAAAAGGGAAAAGAAGAAAATTAATGAATAAAGAGAAAGGGGGAGAGAAGCAAAGATTCAGCCAACCAAGTGCTTGTAGAAGAAGTGCTAAACCAAACAACAGAAGTGTATGAATGTCTAATAGCAAGAAGAAAAAATACATGAATGGTATATTGAAATTTCGGCACACCCAAAACAACAAGAAAAAAATGCCAATACCGACCTACAGTAGAGAAAAGCCTTCAGGAAACCCCCTAGCCGAATTTGTACAAACAAGTCTCCCAATTCGGCTACAACACACCCACCTTTGAAAATGCCTGATTCTCTCCACGATTTACTCCTAAAATCCCTCTATGACCAATTCAAACCTCTCATCCATCAAACTTTCACTGCAACACAAACTATGGCTGTCCAAACTGCAAAATAAATACTCCCTTGCTTATCTTAGGGCTTGAACCTCAGACCTCTCTGTTACTCCACACGCCACTTGCCACTAGGCCACAAGCTCCTCTTGTGTCATTAACCCAGTGTTATTAATAATAAAGCCTAAGTGCCAGTGTCTAGGTTCATTTTAGGGGAAAATTTAAAATTTTGCAAAAGCCAAGGCTTGAACCCTGGACTACTTAGACACTCCCAAATATTCCTAAATCACCTAACCAACACACCAAATATGCAATTGTGTCTGAATATCCAAAATTAAAGACCCTACATTTCTGGGGCGTTACGCATACTATAGCTCGGATGAGTATTCCATTATTAGCACTCTCAAGTTTCCTGTTATATATTTCTACAAGCATTTTGATCGGTAGTAATCTTGTAACACCCCTAACTAGTATTCATTGCTGGAATAGAGTTACGGAGCATTACCGGACTTATTACTTAAACAAACATACATTTCTTATACATTGATCATATCCAATTATAAATCATACATAATCAATCACATTGTCCCTAATACAAGCCTACAAGGCCCAAATCATGCATTAGGAGTGGTTTGGGACTAAATCGATAACTCAGGAAATTTTTTGGAAAACTTAGAAAATTTTTCAAAATACAGGGGACACACGCCTGCGTGTCTCACATGGCCAAAGACACATCCGAGTCACAGGCCATGTGGACATTCGAATTAAGATCACATGGTCGTGTCTCAGCCCGTGTCTGACCCCGTGCAACTCTCTGACTTGGGTCACATGGCCAACATATACGCCTGTGTAACTAGCTTGTGTGCCCTTCGAAATGGACACACATGCCCGTGTGTCCTTCGAAATGGCCATACATGCCCGTGTACCAGGCCGTGCCAAAACTGTAAGGTATACTGACTTTTTCCACACGGCCAAGTCACACACCTGTGTATTGGGCCGTGTGGAGCATACTAACTTGTTTTCTAATTAAACACCAGGAGACACACAGTCGTGTAACCTAACTGTGTGTCACACACGGCTGAGACACACGCCCGTCTCTCTGCTCGTGTGGACAAAAAATAGGCTATTTACCAAGCCATCTTTCTCACCCAAACTTTCCTTCACCTACACAAACCAAATGGAATATAACATTGCATAAATAGGCATTCCAACCAATCTCAATCAAGTCTAATTCATGCTATTTCCATACCAAGAACTATAATGCTCATAACACTATGACTTGCCTATACAAAACATACCAATTTCACATTCATAACTTCACCTAAATGATCACCTTCAATTATGCATCACTTTACCTAAAGCCATAGGCATACCAATCTCAAATTTAAACCATTAGGTACTCCAAACACCAATTCACACCAAGCATTTATATAACAATTATACACAACATATCAAAAGGCCATTTGCACATATATATATACATCACCAAGCATACCAAAATAAACCAAATTACATGGTCATACACATAACTAAGCATTCATTCTTTACAAGCCAAGTCAAATGGCTAAATCACTACCAAACCATAGACAAAAGTAACCACAATTCCTATACATACCATGTAACCAAATACATAATTTTAAAAGTACCAAAATGACAGCTTGATAGTGTGATGAGATCTCCGATAATTCCCAAATCTGAGCAAGCTTCGACAACACTATAAAACACAGAAAAGTAAATAGAGTAAGCTATAAAGCTTAGCAAAGTCGTATAGTTAATAAGTAAAACTTACCATCCATTCACCATTCAAGCAATATAACATAATATACTACAAAACCATTTAATCACAAGGTTAATATATAATCATTCACGTAATGATCATAAACTCACAATTTCATGGATTCAATACTCGTATGAATTTTCATACATACCTGTACTGATAACTAACTATCTCTCACCATTTCATATCTTCGATATACCCATTGAACCATTTGGAATAATATCAGATACTCGGGAATCTCGCACCCTAAGTGCAAATACATAGCCAAAGCTATCGCAATCTCAATCTCATATCTCATATATTGCTCACTCCCGAGCTATCAACGAGTCTGCTTACACAAGTTGACGGTCATGAAGTAGCTACATGGTGCTGCTTACACAAGCTGATGAGAATCTGCAACACATGCCGAATAACTCAACCACCGGTATGACGTACAGACCAGCACCCAAAATACATAAACCCTAATGGCATGTCATTTGTATCCTATCTATTCCTAAGGTTTAATCGGGATTTATACATTTTCGATAACTCATCGAGAATTTTTCGTGATGTCGTATCATCTCAATTATAACAATTTAGCATTTAACATATACAATTTAATGCTTATTAAACATACGAACTTACATCGGTTCACAAAAACAATGGAATGGATCGAATTATCCAATACTTTATTTTTCCCCGTTCTAGATCTGAACTTCGCTTTTCTTGATCTATATAATATCAAATTTAATTTATTCAATTATAAATCTATTCAATTTAGCCCAAAATGCATATTATGTAACACCCCAAACCCGGCCCATTCGCTACGATAGAATTTGAAATGCCACTGCAGAAAACATTTGAAAAACTTTTGACTTAGAGTTAAAAACATAAAAATTTATTGCCATAAGTAAAACATTGTTTGTTTAAAATTCTAAGTAAAACATTATTATTGCAAACTGTCCGAATTGAAAACTGTAATGCATATTTTTAAGGTATAAATTGCCGAGAATAAAAACATTTACAAATAATACTTTAATCGTCAATCCACTTTAAACATAATAATAAACCTCAAACCCCTTCAAAGGCCCTTATTACAATAAACCTTACTTAAAAATACTGAAAATATAAAATACGTAAATAATTAAAAACATCTTCTGCATGGGCCACCTCGTATCCACTTCAACCCGGTCCAAGCTTTTATGTATCACCTGCGATGTTGGTAAAAATTTGGGTGAGTCACACAGACTCAGTGCATAGTTATTTCACATGCCTCCACACATGGGCTTGGCCCACATCCACACATCATTACATATCAGATGATAAGGCAATATATCCACATAATTCCACATATTGGGCTTGGCCCTTATCCACATTGATCCACATAATCAGTCATGCAAAATGCATAAATATACAACATGAAGCCCAACCCAACCTAATGTCCATCCGTCACACCTACCTTGGCGGACCCATCGCCCAAGGCCGTGGCTAATCCACCGATCAACCAAGTGATCCACATATCTTACCTTCATGACACTGCTGCACAAGGTCGTGGTCGAGCCACCGATCACATAAGTGAACCCACATATCAATCACCCACAGTGATGCACACAGACTATCAACCGCCGAGATGTGGCACCTAGCTAACACCTCCTTGATGAGGCACATAGCCAACATCAAGCGCCAATGTAGCACAAGGCTAACATTAGACCACGTACATAAAGTACACCCTTTCCTTCGATAGTCACATCCCGAGTCCCATGCATACATATATATCATGGCAACATATCACTTGAACAATTATGCATCACATGCCATCACATTTCATACATATATCAAATGTAAATCAACGTCATAAAATACTGACCTGGTTGAACAATTACCCATCATGGGTATCCACCATTTTAGCCCTTACTTTGGCTACCATTCATATCATGTCACATATACATAAATATAACACATACACACAACAAGAGAACGGGCGATAACTACGCGACCGCTTTGACACGATCAACTAAATCCCAAACCCACGCCTAACGATTTGCACCCTTGCGATTGTTGAACTCCTCCTTACAGATCTAAATCCAAAACCACCACTTGCCTTAGAAGTCGCCGAAATCCCTTGATCACTTCAAATCTCGGATGACTCCTTCAATGCTCCTTAATATCGGCTACATACAAAAGACACAATATTATGATACTACGATATTCACCATGCCTTAACCAAAGCCTAATCACTAGATTCGGCACCCTTGTGAAAAGAATCCAAAATTGATTGCTAAATAAAGAAACACTTACCACTACTCGTTGCTTACCACTAACGATCAACTTCCCGAAATTACCTTCCTAGGTTCGGCCACAAAAGAGAAACTGAATTTGGCCCTTAACTTTTGGCTTTGAAGAGTAAAATAAGTGATAAGGAGATTGAAATAAAGATTCGTCTATGGCTCATCAAATAAAGTTGAAATATTCGGCAATGGTGAATAATGGGGGAGAGTTTTCGGTTTCAAATGAAAAGGAAGGAAAAAGGGAGAATTTGCTCAAAATTTCAGCAAAAGAAAATAAAATAAAGAAAAGAATAGCGAAAAGCTGGTCACCCCTATTTATACTACCCAAATTCAGCCATCCCCCCTTAGACCACAAAACCGTCCATGTTCATGGACAAGTTGGCCATGAAATAATTTCCAAAACATTCACCTTAACACATGCCTTGTAATCCTCTACTTTCCCAAGGTTTCAGAAATTCTATCCCTTATTTCATCCTAATCTTCCTCCTAATCTTCCTTCTTATCCCTTTCAAAATTCAACCAACCCCTCTAGCCCCAAAAACTGACCAGGTTCATGGCCAAGAGAGTCAACCTTTGCCAACTGTTCTATCCATAACATATTTTCTCAATTCAAGCCTTATGTCCCCTTATCATACCATATTTTCTTGATTCCATGCCTTAACTAATAACTTGCCTTATTCTTTTAGTCTACTATCCATAAATGATAAAGTCTAACCTTATATTAATTATAGTTGACCGACACATGCCATACACATGAAAAAATAAAAGTCACCTTATTGACATTCATGGGATTCGAACCTCTTCCCTCATGCAACACTCATGGCGCCATAACCTCTTTACTACTTGCTCATCTTATGCTAACATTAAACACTTAAATTAACTTAAGCATCATAATCACTTGATCCACTTCACTAAATTCTCCATACTAAAAATTATTCTAAACCAATTAATTCCAAGCCTTCTCAAGACTATATTAGGCATACAATAAAATCATATCCGAGCTAACACAATCAACAAGATGATACTCAAAATTTTCCTAAAGCCCAAGGCCCAATCGGCCCAATCCTACTAGGCCCAATTTTGGGATATTACAATTCTACCCTCCTAAAAAAATAATTTCGTCCTCGAAATTACTTACTAACGAACAATTCTACGTCCTAACTCACCATACTACGCTACTGCTGCGCACTCTGATATTTAATAAAACTAATATACTTTCTACTAAATCTTGGAACCCCGACTGACCTAACTGGTTCCAAACACGACCATCCCGCCTCTCGCATCCATGACGACCACGCCCCTAGAACTCATTTCTAACGCCGCAATTTAACTGCTTTTAGAAGTTTTATGCATTAGTACTTTTGCTCCACTGATTATTCACGAACAATTTTATGAAAAGAGCTTAATAGTAGTTCTTTCGATCATAATTTCAGGTTCAAGTTCACTATTCTAATTTAGAGAATCACATTCACATTTATCCACAACATTCAACACATCATTATGGGCATTTCGACCATTCCAGGCTGTGGGTAATTTCGTCATTTTCCTATAGGGTATTTTCATAATTAATCGGGTCAACTTGAAAATAATCTTTACAAATCAAGGCATTTTGAAATCTCAAAGTCTCGAGGGTATTTTGGAAAATATTCTTCGAATCAAGGGTATTGCAGAAATTTTAGAAATCGGGGTTATTCCGGTAATTTTAGAAGCCAAGGCATTTTAGTAAATTTCCCAAGTCAGGGTATCTTAACATTTTGCAAAACAAGGGTTTTCGTATTTTTGTAAAGTAAGAATATTTTCTTAAAAGTCGAGGGTAACATGGTAATTTTATAAACCAAGGGCATTTTCGTAATTTTACAGCTCGGGGGTATTTTAGTAATTTTGTAAATCAGAAATATTTCAGAAAAATTTATAAAAGTAGTCTTTACAAATCAAAAGGGTAATTTTAAGAGTTTTAAAACTAGAGTTTTTATAAAAATTACGGCTAGTACCCTTCCGGGTTTTAGTTATTGGGTTTAGCCCGTGAATAGGTCCTCTTGGTTAGGGTGAACCGTAGCTACGCACCAGGTAGGATTCGAGTAAAGAGAAGGTGAGTCGCTAGGACTACTTAAATACCAAGCTCTTACTGAATCCACTCCTAGACATGCGTACAATGGTTGCCACACCCTAACTCGGTGACATAGTCACAGGTTTGTTTAGTTGTTCTTAAGTCTTATGCATGTGTTTGAGTGCACTAGCCCTAGGGTTCAATAGCCCTAATCTTCTAGTCTATGAGCCTAAATATGTCCATAACATTCACATATACAAATCACTTCAATAGTCAGAGGTACTTACCTGGCGGACTTCGGGTCGGAGATTCAGGTGCCATGCCAGAATAACCTAAAAAATTCGTGAAAATCCATATTTTTGAAAAGCCCATTAAAAAAAATGTTTTTGGGCCCAAAACCCTCAAAGCCGAGTTTGAACTAGGCCCTGATACCAAACTGTAACACTCCAAACCCGGCCCATTCGCTACGACCGAATTTGAAATGCCACTGCAGAAAACGTTTGAAAAACTTTTGACTTAGAGTTAAAAACATAAAAATTTATTGTCATAAGTAAAACATTGTTTGTTTAAAATTCTAAGTAAAACTTTATTATTACAAACTGTCTGAATTGAAAACTGTAATGCATATTTTTAATGTATAAATTGCCGAGAATAAAAACATTTTCAAATAATACTTTAATCGTCAATCCACTTTAAACATAATAATAAACCTCAAACCCCTTAAAAGGCCCTTATTACAATAAACCATACTTAAAAATACTGAAAATATAAAATACGTAAATAATTAAAAACATCTTCTGCATTGGCCACCTCGTATCCACTTCAACCCGGTCCAAGCTTTTATGCATCACCTGCGATGTTGGTAAAAATTTGGGTGAGGCACACAGACTCAGTGCATAGTTATTTCACATGCCTTCATACATGGGCTTGGCCCACATCCACACATCATTACATATCAGATGATAAGGCAATATATCCACATAATTCCACATATTGGGCTTGGCCCTTATCCACATTGATCCACATAATCAGTCATGCAAAATGCATAAATATGCAACATGAAGCCCAACCCAACCTAATGTCCATCCGTCACACCTATCTTGGTAGACCCGCTGCCCAAGGCCGTGGCTAATCCACCGATCAACCAAGTGATCCACATATCTTACCTTGGCAGACCTGCTACACAAGGCCGTGGCTGAGCCACCGATCACATAAGTGATCCATATATCTTACCTTGGCAGACCTGCTACACAAGGCCGTGGCTGAGCCACCGATCACATGAGTGATCCCACATATCAATCAGTCCACGGTGATGCACACAGCTATCAACCACCGAGATGTGGCACCTAGCCAACACCTCCCTTGATGAGGCACATAGCCAACATCAAGCGCCAATGTAGCACAAGACTAACATTAGACCACCTACATAAAGTACACCCTTTCCTTCGATAGTCACATCCTAAGTCCCATGTATACGTATATATCATGGCAACATATCACTTAAACAATTATGCATCACATGCCATCACATTTCATACATATATCAAATGTAAATCAACGTCATAAAATAATGACCTGGTTGAACGATTACCCATCATGGGTATCCACCATTTTAGCCCTTACTTTGGCTACCATTCATATCATGTCACATATACATAAATATAACACAAACACACAACAAGAGAACAGTGCGATAACTACGCACCTACTTTGACACAGTCAACTAAATCCCGAAACCCACTTCTAACGATTTACACCCTTGTGATTGTTGAACTCCTCCTTATGGATCTAAATCCCGAAAATCACCACTTGCCTTAGAAGCTGTCAAAATCCCCTTGATCACTTCAAATCCTGGATGACTCCTTCAATGCTCCTTTATATCGGCTACATACAAAAGACACAATATTATGATACTACGATATTCGGCCATGCCTTAACCAAAGCCTAATCACTAGATTCGGCACCCTTGTGAAAAGAATCCAAAACCAATTGCTAAAGAAAGAAACACTTACCACTACTCGCTGCTTACCACTAACGATTAACTTCCCGAAATTACCTTCCTAGGTTCGGCCACAAAAGAGAAACTAAATTTGGCCCTTAACTTTTGGCTTTGAAGAGTAAAAGAAGTGATAGGGAGATTCAAATAAAGATTCGGCTATGGCTCATCAAATAAAGTTGAAATATTCGGCAATGGTGAATAATGGGGGAGAGTTTTCGGTTTCAAATGAAAAGGAAGGAAAAAGGGAGAATTTGCTCAAAATTTCAGTAAAAGAAAATAAAATAAAGAAAAGAATAGCCAAAAGCTGGTCACCCCTATTTATGCTACCCAAATTCAGCCATCCCCCCTTAGACCACAAAACCGTCCATGTTCATGGACAAGTTGGCCATGAAATAATTTCCAAAACATTCACCTTAACACATGCCTTGTAATCCTCTACTTTGCCAAGGTTTCAGAAATTCTATCCCTTATTTCCTCTTAATCTTCCTCCTAATCTTCCTCCTTATCCCTTTCAAAATTCAACCAACCCCTCTAGCCCCAAAAACAAACCAGGTTCATGGCCAAGAGAGTCAACCTTTGCCAACTATTCTATCCATAACACATTTCCTCAATTCAAGCCTTATGTCCCCTTATCATACCATATTTTCTTGATTCCATACCTTAACTAATAACTTGCCTTATTCTTTTAGTCTACTATCCATAAATGATAAAGTCCAACCTTATCTTAATTAGAGTTGACCAACACATGCCATACACATGAAAAAATAAAAGTCACCTTATTGCCATTCATGGGATTCGAACCTCTTCCCTTATGCAACACTCATGGCGCCATAACCTCTTTACTACTTGCTCATCTTATGCTAACATTAAACACTTAAATTAACTTAAGCATCATAATCACTTGATCCACTTCACTAAATTCTCCATACTAAAAATTATTCTAAACCAATTAATTCCAAGCCTTCTCAAGACTATATTAGGCATACAACAAAATCATATCCGAGCTAACACAATCAACAAGATGATACTCAAAATTTTCCTAAAGCCCAAGGCCCAATCGGCCCAATCCTACTAGGCCCAATTTCGGGATATTACATATTATGACAAAAATACACTTTTGCCCCTAATATTTCAACATCTTTATAAATTAGTCCTTAGCTCATAAAAATAAAAATTAATGCAATTAGGCCCCTCCCCAAGTTAGCCAAATTTTCCCTTTTAACACACCAGCCCATATTTTTCATTTATTTCTACCACAAAATTTACACATTTAACAAATAAATCGCTAATTGACAATTTTGTCAAAAATCTCTTAACAAATGTTGTTTATCTAACAACAACCATTTATTTTCTATCATCAAACATCAAAATACATATACATTCATCAATGGAAAAATCCTAAACCATTAATAGTTTTGTAAATTAGTCCATGGGCTAGCTAGATTAAGCTGCAATGATCTCAAAAATTGTAACATCCTAAAATTTGAGTATTGATATGATGCGTGTTTTGGTGTTTAACTTGTGTATAATTAAATTTTGCATGTCTAGTATGGTCTTGAGAAGACTTGAGAACTATTCAGAATTAGAATAAATTTTAGTAAGGAGTATTTAATTAAAGTGGATCAAGTGACTTTGAGGTTTAAGTAAATTTAAGTGTCAAAAACTAGTATAAGATGAGCTAGTAGCAAGATGAAGTTGGCGCATGCATGTTTTCTTGAAGGAAGAGGTTTGAATCTCCTAGCATGCAATTTGAAAGCTTTTATTTTTGCTTTCTCCTATCAAGTGTCGGCCAAGCTTCATTTTTGGTATGTTAGACTTTTAATTTTTATGGTAAGGTGGCTAAATGGATTAAGAAAACATTGAAGTTGAGGAAAGGAATCAATAGGATAAGGCAAGTAAGGGAACAAATGGCTTAATTTGTGGAATGTGCTATGGAAAGAAAGGTTGGCAAAAGTTGATCCTTGATAGCCATGTACTTCGACGGTTTTTGGGGCTAGGGGTTGGCAGAAATTTTGATAGCTTTTGGTAGCTAGATGACCACTTTGGCTTTTGGTCATTTTTGTGCTTTTCTCCAAAAATTTTCTCTCCAATTTCTTCTCTCTAGCCGAATGTGTCTTGTGTAATGGGTAAAATTTTGCTTTGGTTTTGGTCATTTCTTTTAGACCAAATGGTTATCATCCTCCATACTTCCCCAAGCTCTTTTTCTTATTGTACCGAAACCATACCATCTTGAAAGGTCATTTTCTTTTTCTTCCTTTTGGCCGAATATACACCAACCCCAAGACCCTATCTTTGTTCATCTTTCATCCTTGGAAAATCGACACATAAACACTCTCTCTTTATTCTTTTTGTTCTTCTTTCTTTCTTTTTGGTGAAGAAGACTCAAACATCATTATTCTTTTCAAAACCTTTCTTCGTGGCCGAATATTAATGGTAAATTTTTTTGCCGAATCATTCTTCTTTTCTTGGTTTATTCATAGCTGAATCTTTTCTTATACATAAGTATTCTCTTCAATCTTTTCTTTTTCTTCTTTGAAGCCTTGGACAATAGTGTGATAGTGGAGGGCCGAAACTCAAGTGTTCGAAAACGTCGTAGATCATTGAAATCGAATTTAAGGTGTTAAAGGTAAGGGATTATTAAGGTAAGCTGATTACACTCTTCAAGTCTTTAGTCTTAAGATTTTCGATATATTTTTAGAACTAATGATTCTTTGTCTTTGAAGACAATCAAAATAAGGACGAAAAGAGCAGTAAATAGTGTTCGTAAGAGGGGTGGTTCCATTATTCCCCCTAAATTCAAGAGAAGGACTATTTCGGGAATTTGAGACTTTCCACCGGGTTGTGGACACTCATCCAGCGAAAATCAATTATTCGAAGTCATACGTACCCCCGAACCATTATTTACTCGTGGTTCTGAACCTTTAATCGGAGAGAAATCGCAAATAGTGGTTTTTCAAGATTCTGAGGGTAAGATCTAGATCGCTCAATATTAGAATAGTTTAATATTAAATTTTAGTGTTCTAATCCTTCATAATGTGTGTTTAGATATCGATGAGCGGGAGAGTGTAGTTCTCACCATAATCAGGTGTGTAATCTCACACTGTATCTCATGGGTTAGATGACTATACAGTAGTAAAAGTTGGATTAAAAATCGCAAAGTTGGTGAAATCAGAAAATATGGTATTATCGACACTTTAGTGTTAAGATCATGAAATCGGTATTAAGATCGTGAAAATTTTGAAATCGCCCTTAATAGCTAAAATGATAAAAGTGACAATTTGGGCCATATGTGATATTTGACAATTTGGGCCATAGTGATATTTGATAAATTTGGGCCATATGTGATATTTGGCAAATTTGGGCCATATGTGATATTTGATAAATTTGGGTCATATGTGATATTTAACAAATTTGGGCCATATGTGATATTTGATAAATTTGGGCCATATGTGATATTTGACAAATTTAGGCCATATGTGATATTTGATAAATTTGGGCCATATGTGATATTTGACAATTCGGGCCATATGCGATTTTGAGAATTTGGGCTGAAACACCCCAAACCTGGCCCACGAGCCTTGACCGGATCTGGTATGTTCTCCGCTGTAAACCGTTTCAAATTCTTTTGTTACTTAGGAAAAACTTGTATGTTTTGAAAGAAATATTGTTTTGGGTTGGGCTTGAGTTGAAAACAAGTTTATTTCATTATTAAAAATCCTTTACTTTAAGTGACAAAACGTTTGGGCTTTGTTTTAAAAATAGATTTACTTAATCTTTTAATAAGTAAAAGTTTGTAAGCTTAATAAATAAAAGTAAAGTAAAGTAGTTCTACTAAGGCCTTATTACATCAAATAATTCCAAAATTTAAATTCAACATACTTAAGGTAAAATAGTCCAAATAAAAGAAATCTGAACTTCACATGGCCTCCACTAAGCATCTGCCGGCCCGGTCCATCACTGATTGTCACCTGAAAAACAATCCCACAACGGGGTGAGTCAACAGACTCAATGTGTAACCAACACTAAAATTTAATATTTCAGGCATACAATATCATTCATGTTCATAAAGCATTTAAACAATATGATGCAACCCAAACCCAAACCTATATGCCATCCGCTACACACCACCCGTACCATCCTGCACACCGTGGGGACTACTAAGTCAACCCTCCATCCGCTACACACCATCGAAGGTAGTCGCTGCAGTCGACTTGCCCATCCCCCTTATAAAAATTGATGGTCTTAGGTCACCACATTTAGAATTCGTGGTCTTAGGTCACCACATTCAGTTTTACGTGGTCTTAGGTCACCACATTCAGTTTTCGTGGTCTTAGGTCACCACATTCAGATTTCGTGGTCTTAGGTCACCACATTAACTTCCCATTTTCATATAACCCATATGCCCCCATATTTCATACACAATATGCAAAATCATGCCTTAATTCACATTCTTATCACTTTTCACATGTTAAAAATAACATATATTCATATTCCTAGTAGGAGTAGGAAACGTACCTTAGTACTTTGTACCATAGTATGGTACCTTAGCCATATTCACATTCTTATAAACATGCACATTTAATTTAAAACATAGCCATGAACATATTAAAACTTAGGGTAGGGTAACACCTGATTCGCTTAACGATTTCACTTGAAATCCCGAATTCCGATCTTAGATCCTTAACTCCTTACATTCGGTCCATATTAAATATTTAATGAAAAACTCATTCGGCCATAAAACCAAATCCTAGTAGGATTTGTGTACTAAAACTTACCTTAATATCGATTTGCTTATTAATCAAATCCCAAAAACTTTGTTATTCTTCTCCTTGTATTCGGCCAAACACTGGATCTCTACATAGGTTAGTTTCGGCTTTTAACAATTATGAAATAGATCTAGATATCCAAAATAGGCCTTGGCCAAACATACCTATGTGCTTACCTTATGGATTTTAAATCCCAAAATTCACCGAATAACTAGGGAACACGCGGCCTATGGTGTACCTTCGGGAAAAGAACTTCTCCTTCTTGTAGTTGACTTAAACAAATCCCGAAAAGATCTCTTCAAAGTTTTGGCAACAAGATATTAATGGGGTTAGTCCTAGATTTCAGCAAATCTTAAAAGAAAAAGGATGAAAATCGAATGATAACTAGTTCTTACCCTTAATACAGAAGTCGACAACCCCTTGTTTGAAGTCTCAAAACTATTCGGCTATGGCCTTGATTTTAGCAAACTTTCGACTTTTGGAAGATTATGAAAGAAGAAGAAAAGAGTTTGAGCAATTTGGTAATGAAGTTTGGCTACACAAGGTGTATTTTCTTGGCAAAACAATGAAGAAAGGAGATATTTACTAGAGAGAATTCGGCAGAGAGAGAGTTAGAAGAAAGAATGAATGGCCCTCTTTTCCTTTTATAGCTGAAATTACTAACTTAGAATCCCTTACTTGGCCATCACTTTTCTATTTTGATAGCTTTATCTCTTTAATTAAAAATTAAAGAATAATCCCTCAATTATCTCTTTGAAAATAATCCAAAATAAACCATCATTTATCCACCTATTTAGTCGAGTTTTAAGGAGAATTAAACTCTTCCCTTAAGAGTCCCTATTGCCGTCCACTGCTTCCTCTTTAAGTAATTAAATAAAAATTACTTAAAGTCTTAGCTAGATGCCGTCCACCCCCTTCCCTTGATTAGCCGAATTTAAAATTATTCTATTAGACTCCTTGTGGCCATACGAGGCCCAAATTATCGACCTATGTGGCGCCTCCCTATGATTAGTTTAGCTCTAATAACGAATTGGCCGCAAGCCCAATTCAGACACAAAAACACTCTCAGAAATGCTCTCCTTGTTGCTCGAACCTAAGCTTGCACACATCTTTGGTGGCGTCATTCTTGGGCTTTAAGTGGTGCCTCCTTGTCACTTTTCCAAGCCCTTTTGTATCAAATTTCTTCTATTAATTTTCTTAAGGCCACCTTGCCTTAAAACTTATCATTTCTAAGACATTTCCTTACATTTCCAAGTTTCCAAAATGTTCATTTCCTCCTTTAAACTTATCATTTCTAAAGCATTTCCTTACATTTCAGGATATTTCCTACATTTCCTTACATTTCCTACATTTCCTTAGATTTTCATACATTTCTTACATTTCCATACATTTCCATACATTTCATACATTTCCTTACATTTCCATACATTTCCTTACATTTCCATACATTTCCTTACATTTCCATACATTTCCTTACATTTCCATACATTTCCTTACATTTCCATACATTTCCATACATTTTTACATTTCCTTACATTTCAAGGTTTTAAAATGCACACCACATATCACATAAACATGCTATTTCATAAAATTAAGCAAAATGCACACAATGGGATTGAACCTCTTCCTTCAAAGTACTTCACTTGATGCCATAACCCTTGCACCTTAGGTGGCGCCCCTTGCCACTTTTCCACATCACTTCTTGTTTTTAACTTAAAAACCAATAATTGTCCAAAGCTTTCTCTTCCATCCTAGGATTTTAAAAACCCTTAATTCACTTCCAAACACTGCCAAAACCTACTATTCATGAATTATGCACAAATGCATAACCCCTAATCTAGGATGTTACATGGGCCATTTATGATAATCAATAAATGGGCCATAAGTGAAATTTGATAATGATGTGATATGTGTTTTTAATGGGCCAAAATTGATAAATTATAATATGGTTTTCTTTTCAAATATTTTGTTATGCATAAACATGATTGCATGGGTTGGGATCAATGATGAAGAGAAGAAAGGCTTGATGCCAAAATTCTAGATAGGTGACTCTGTCACAATGGCCGTTGCCCGAAATCTAGATCGGTGGTTCTACCACAATTATTTAAATGGCCGTTGCCACAAAATTATATTGGGCTTAAAGCCTACTTTGGTGTGTTGGCGGGGTAGGTGACTAAAGCTCCCCACAAGTGTGCTGGTTGGTACGGGGGTGTGTAGCGGATGGAAATCTAGGTTTGGTTTTGGGAATTACGTATCATTTGCATTTTTTTATATGCTAAATTATTATATTTGAAATGGGCTTGGGCCCAAATAAATGTTTAAATGGTCTTGGCCCAGTGGACTATGGTAAGTGAGTTACACACTGAGTTCTAAGTAACTCACCCCATTTTTTACCCTCTCGGTAATAACAATTGATGGAGACTTGGGTGGAGATGACTTTGGGAGGCTATACTACAAATGGTGGTTTATAAAACTTTAAGACTTCTTTTATAATTTTTATTAAGTACTATTTTTATGGCGATGTAATAAGGCCTCTTTAATTATGGATTTTATTCTATGGATGAGTGTTATTATGTTTTAATTTTTCCTAAGTTGGATTGGTTTAGTTTTTATAAATATCTTTCTATAACTCTCGTATAAAATAAAAGTTTTTCTTAAATATCATTGAAACTTAGGAAATTCTTTTAAAACTTTTGATGAAATATTTCGACTAAATAAATCCAAAGTTTTTATCAATTACTACTTTATAGATCAAACGAAAAACTCTTGTATTTTTAATTATGGTTTTCAATGAACTTTGATTTTTCGACAAAGTCATTCTCTTAATCGTTTTGGAATTTTATTTGTACTTCGTTAAAAGATTTGAATGTACGTTGAATTTGTGTGGCATGTCAAAATCCAGGCTTAATGCATAGGCTGGGTTTGGGGTGTTAAAAAAACATATAGTATCAGAGCCCAGTTTCAAAACTCGACTGTGGTTTAGGTTCAACAAGGATTTCTGTTTAAAAAACCACTTAAATTTCTAGACTTTATGTTTTAAAGGTAGTATGGCACCACGAGCATCCGACACCAAGTCAAGTAAGTATGTTCGGTAAGTATTTGTTTATTAAATGTTTATTTTTGTGATGAGACCTAAGGAACACTCTAGAACTTCTAGTTTTAGGTGTTGAAAATGATATAGATCGAGACTATAGGATGTGATTGTGAAAACAACCCTATCTCTTATATCTCATAAAATATCTTTAATAAACACTGAAATAATATTCTGATTCATAAAACTTGTAATCAGATTAAAAGCGAATTAGTCAATATGAGCACTAGAGTACGTGGTCGTGGACACGGTAGACGTGGCCATGGTAGAGGACGAGGTGCTACGTTTGAAGCGCCGGGTCATATACCAGAAATGGATGCACCTGCGTCATTCGAGAGCGAAACTGGATCTCATGATCATGCGAATGAGAATAATGCTTTGACTCAAGCAATTTGCGAGTCTTAGAAAGAGTAGCTGGAGCCAGAACTGGGCCAGTAGCTTGCGGATCAATATCGAAATGACTCAAGTCTAGTGGTGCAGAAGTTTTTAGAGGTGTCTCTGGTGTAGCTCAGAATGTGGCAAAATATTGGCTTGAGGCTGTAGAACGAATTATGGATGATCTAGAGTGTACAGTCGAGCATAAATTGAGAGGAGCTGTATCTTTGTTAAGAGACGAGGCGTATCAATGGTGGCTTACTGTTCGAGAAGGCACCGAGGTTGCATTGGTTAATTGGGACTTCTTTAAAGCTGCTTTCCAAGGGAAATACGTCGGGACAAGTTATGTAGATGCCCGAAGGAAAGAATTCCTGAATTTGGTTCAAGGAAGTAAGATCGTGATGACCCACGAGATGTAATTTCTTCGTTTGAGTCGTTATGCTCGTACTATAGTGCAAACTGATCATGAGTGCTGTGTACGCTTTGAGGATGGACTGAATGATGAGTTACGGGTACTGATAGCCCCATAACAAGTACAGACTTTTACCTCACTTGTAGAGAAAGCTAAGATAGCCGAAAAGGCTAAGAATTCAGAATGCCAGAATCGGGAAAAAGTAAGAAGCAAGAAGGATTTAAGTACCCTGGTTCTTCTAAAAGGTTTCAAAAGAGGCCACGGAATGATGAGCCAGTTCAGGTTAGGGCACCTGTGACTACCAATCAGATTCGAGAATGTGTCGACTGTGGAAGACGACATCCCGGAGAATGTTGGAGGAAAAATAGAGCTTGTTTTAAATGTGGATCCAAGGATCATCAGTTTAAGAATTGTCCTCGACAGACTGAAACAACTCAGGAAGCTCGTAACCCTAAGGCTCAGCCAGTTAGAGGTACTCAACAGCCACCAAGAGGTCGTGGACCAGGTCATGGTGGTAATGGTAACAGACGTGGACAAGGTGCACCAGGTCGAGGTAATGGTGTTAGAGGTAACACGGAGGCAAGACAACTAGGATTGATTTATGCTATCAGGCGTCGTGAGGACGGCGATGCACCTAATGTGATAACTGGTACATTCTTCATCTCTGATGTACCTATTACTGCTTTGTTAGATATCGGATCTACCCACTCGTATGTTGCTAGTGTTATATCTGAAAACCTAAATATTAGATCTGAGATTACCGATAGAGAGATGACGGTAATTAGTCCTTTAGGATAGTCGGTAATAGTGAATAAATTATTTAAAGACGTGCCCTTGGAGATTCAAAGAGAGGTATTTCTAGCAGACTTGATGGAATTACCTTTCGACGAGTTTGATCTTATTTTGGGCATGGTTTGGTTGGTGAAGCATCGGGCGCAATTAGATTGTGCCGAAAAGCGGATGTCAATTAGGACTGTGGATGATAAGGAGATAATAATGATAGGCGAGCGAAGAAACTTTTTGGCAAATGTGGTATCTGCTTTGAAGGTAGAAAAGTTGGTACAAAAAGGGAATAGAGCATTCCTAGCATTCATCTGTGCTTTGGATGCCAAGGATTTATCAGTAGAAGGTGTGAGAATGGTGAAAGAATTTCTAGATGTCGTTCCCGAAGAACTTCTGGGTTTACCTCCAGATCGGGAAGTAGAATTTGGCATTGAGCTTTTGCCCGGAACTGCTTCGGTGTCCATTGCTCCTTATAGAATGGCACCAAAGGAGTTAGCGGAGCTTAAAGCTCAAATTCAAGAACTTCTAGATCGGGGATTTATTCGACCAAGTGTGTCTCCGTAGGGAGCACCGATTTTGTTCATCAAGAAGAAGGATGGGTCGATGCGTATGTGCATTGGTTATAGACAGTTGAATAAAATGACGATCAAAAATAGGTATCCATTGCCGAGAATCAACGACCTATTTGATCAATTAAGAAGAGCTTCAGTCTTCTCCAAGATTGATTTGAGATCAGGTTATCATCAACTTAATGTGAAAGAGGCAGATATTCATAAGACGGTATTTCAAACTCGTTATGGACATTATGAGTTTTTAGTGATGCTGTTTGGTTTGACTAATGCACCAGCTGCATTTATGGACATGATGAACCGAGTCTTTTAGCCCTATTTAGACCGGTTCGTAGTAGTGTTCATAGATGACATCTTGGTATATTTGAGGAATGAAAAAGAGCATGACTCTTATTTGCGCACTGTGTTACAAATTTTACGAGATAAGCAACTTTATGCCAAATTCAGTAAGTGTGAATTTTGGTTGAATGAAGTGACTTTCTTGGGTCATGTAGTGTCAGCTAAAGGAATAAGAGTTGATCCTCGAAAGGTAGAGGCTGTGTTGGATTGGAAACTGCCAAAGTCAATAGCTGAGATCTGGAGTTTCTTGGGTTTGGCTGGTTATTATAGACGCTTTATTGAGGGGTTTTCGTTGATTGTTGCACCCCTAACTAAGTTGTTGCTGAAGGAAGTACCGTATGTATGGACCGATAAACAACAAGAAAGTTTCAAGAAATTGAAGAAGATTCTAACGGAAGCGCCAGTACTGATTCAACCAGAGGCCAGAAAAAGAGTTTACCATTTACTGTGATGCTTCACACACGGGTTTAGGATATGTACTGATGCAAAGTGGAAAAGTGGTAGCTTATGCTTCTCGACAGTTGAGGCCACATGAAGTCAATTATCCTACTCATGATTTGGAGTTGGATGCGGTAGTGTTTGCATTAAAGATTTAGAGACATTATCTTTACGGTGAGAAGTCAATCATTTATACGGACCATAAGAATCTTAAGTATCTCCTTACACAAAAGGAGTTGAATTTAAGACAACGGAGATGGGTGGAATTGTTAAAGGATTATGATTTCTCATTTGAGTATCATCCTGGAAAGGCTAACATTGTGGCAGACGCATTGAGTTGTAAGGTTGTATCGGAGTTAAGAGCAATGTTTGCTCATCTCAGTTTGTATGAGGATGGCAGTTTGCTAGCGGAACTTCAGGTGAAACCTCTGTGGTTGGAGCAAATCAAGGAAAATCAATTATCCGATGAAAAATTGGGTCCTTTAATACAACAAGCTGGAAGTGGTGTAATAGGAGATTTTGGTTTGAACAAAGATGGTGTATTGTGTTCTCGTGGAAGGGTTTGTATACCCGAGGATTCAAATTTGAGGCAAATATTCTTCTAGATGTGCATAGTAGCCCTTATGCTATGCACCCCAGAGGAAATAAAATGTATCGGGATCTCCGTGAACAGTATTGGTGGCCAAAGTTGAAACGGAAGTTACTGAATTTGTGGGAAAGTGTTTGACTTGTCAACAAGTAAAGGCGGAACATCAATTACCATCGGGATTGTTGCAACCAGTAAAGATTCCATTATGGAAATGGGAGCGGATAACGATGGATTTTGTTAGTGGGTTACCCTTAACACCTACTAAGAAAGATTTCGTCTGGGTGGTAGTAGATCGATTAATGAAGACTGGTCATTTTCTACCAGTTTGTACGGATTACTCGTTGCAGAAGTTGGCTAAACTATATGTATCTGAAATCGTGAGGTTGCATGGGGTACCAGTGTCTATAATATTGGACAGGGATCCTCGGTTTACATCACGATTTTGGAAAGCTTTGCATGAGGCTTTGGGAACAAAGTTAAACTTCAGTACGGCTTTTCACCCTCAGTCAGATGGTCAGTCGGAAAGAGTAATCCAGATTTTGGAAGACATGTTATGAGGTTGTGTGATCGACTTTAGAGGTAGTTGGGAGGATTTTCTACCGTTGGCAGAGTTTGCGTATAACAACAGTTATCAATCCAATATTCAGATGGCATCTTATGAAGCTTTATATAGTCGTAGGTGTCGTACTCCTACTTGTTGGACTGAATTGGGGGAACGACAGTTGTTGGGTCCTGAACTAATAACTGAGACGGACGAAGAAGTAAAAGTAATTCAAGCGCGGTTAAAGGAAGCTTCGGATAGACAAAAGTCGTACGCGGATCTGAGGCGTAAAGATATTGAGTTTGCGGTGGGAGATTAGGTCTTTTTGAAAGTTTCACCGTGGAAAAAGATTTTCAGATTCAGAATGAAAGGCAAGTTGAGCCCTAGGTTCATTGGACCGTACCGTATGTTGAAGCGTGTAGGACCAGTGGCCAATCAACTTGATTTACCTCCAGAGTTGAGTCAGATTCATACTGTTTTCCATGTTTCTATGCTGAGACGCTATAGATCGGATCCATCGCACATAGTACCAGTAGAAGAAGTGGAATTAAGGCCAGATTTGTCTTTCAAGGATGAACCAGTGAAAATCTTAGACCGAGATGTTAAGGTGTTAAGAAAAAAGACTGTACCGTTCGTTAAGGATCTTTGGTGTAATCACGGAGCAGAGGAAGCTACGTGGGAGCCTGAGGATGCAATTCAACAACAATATCCTCATCTCTTTTAGTCAAGTAAATTTCGAGGATGAAATTTTCTTTAAGGAGGGTAGAGTTGTAACATCCTAAAATTTGAGTATTGATATGATGCGTGTTTTGGTGTTTAACTTATGTATAATTAAATTTTGCATGTTTAGTATAGTCTTGAGAAGACTTGAGAACTATTCGAAATTAGAATAAATTTTAGTAAGGAGTATTTAATTGAAGTGGATCAAGTGACTTTGAGGTTTAAGTAAATTTAAGTGTCAAAAACTAGCATAAGATGAGCTGGTAGCAATGTGGAGTTAGCGCATGCATGTTTGCTTGAAGGGAAAGGTTCGAATCTCCTGGCATGCAATTTGAAAGCTTTTATTTTTGCTTTCTCTTATCAAGTGTCGGCCAAGCTTCATTTTTGGTATGTTAGACTTTTAATTTTTATGGTAAGGTGGCTAAATAGATTAAGGAAACATTGAAGTTGAGGAAAGGAATCAATAGGATAAGGCAAGTAAGGGAACAAATGGCTTAATTTGTGGAATGTGCTATGGAAAGAAAGGTTGGCAAAATTTGATCCTTGATAGCTATGTACTTGGACGGTTTTTGGGGCTAGGGGTTGGCAGAAATTTTGATAGCTTTTGGTAGCTAGATGACCACTTTGGCTTTTGGTCATTTTTGTACTTTTCTCCAAAACTTTTCTCTCCAATTTCTTCTCCCTAGCCGAATGTGTCTTGTGTAATAGGTAAAATTTTGCTTTGGTTTTGCTCATTTCTTTTAGACCAAATGGTTATCATCCTCCATACTTCCCCAAGCTCTTTTTCTTATTGTGCCGAAACCATACCATCTTGAAAGGCCATTTTCTTTTTCTTCCTTTTGGCCGAATATACACCAACCCAAGACCCTATCTTTGTTCATCTTCCATCCTTGGAAAATCGACACATAAACACTCTCTCTTTATTCTTTTTGTTCTTCATTCTTTCTTTTTGGTGAAGAAGACTCAAACATCATTATTCTTTTCAAAACCTTTCTTCATGGCCGAATATTAATGGTAAATTTTTTTGCCGAATCATTCTTCTTTTCTTTGTTTATTCATAGCTGAATCTTTTCTTATACATAAGTATTCTCTTCAATCTTTTCTGTTTCTTCTTTGAAGCCTTGGACAATAGTGTGATAGTGGAGGGCCGAAACTCAAGTGTTCGTAAATGTCGTAGATCGTTGAAATCGGATTTAAGGTGTTAAAGGTAAAGGGTTATTAAGGTAAGCCGATTACACTATTCAAGTCTTTAGTCTTAAGATTTTCGATATATTGTTAGAACTAATGATTCTTTTTCTTTGAAGACAATTAAAATAGGGACGAAAAGAGCAGTAAATAGTGTTCGTAAGAGGGGTGGTTCCATTATTCCCCCTAAATTCAAGAGAAGGACTGTTTCGGGAATCCGAGACTTTCCACCGGGTTGTGGACCCTCATCCGCTGAAAATCAATTATTCGAAGTCGTACGTACCCCCGAACCATTGTTTACTCGTGGTTCTGAACCTTTGATCAGAGAGAAATCGCAAATAGTGGTTGTTCGAGATTCCGAGGGTAAGATCTAGATCGCTCAATATTAGAATAGTTTAATATTAAATTTTAGTGTTCTAATCCTTCGTAATGTGTGTTTAGATATCGACGAGAGGGAGAGTGTAGTTCTTACCGTAATCAGGTGTGTAATCTCACACTGTATCTCATGGGTTAGATGACTATACAGTAGTAAAAGTTGGATTAAAAATCGCAAAGTTGGTGAAATCAGAAAATATGGTATTATCGACACTTTAGTGTTAAGATCATGAAATCGGTATTAAGATAGTGAAAATTTTGAAATCACCCTTAATAGCTAAAACGATAAAAGTGACAATTTGGGCCATATGTGATATTTGACAATTTGGGCCATATATGATATTTGACAATTTGGGCCATATGTGATATTTGATAAATTTGGGCCATATATGATATTTGGCAAATTTGGGCCATATGTAATATTTGATAAATTTGGGCCATATGTGATATTTGACAAATTTGGGCTATATGTGATATTTGACAAATTTGGGCCATATGTGATATTTGATAAATTTGGGACATATGTGATATTTGACAAATTTGGGCCATATGTGATATTTGATAAATTTGGGCCATATGTGATATTTGACAATTCGGGCCATATGCGATATTTGAGAATTTGGGCCATATGTGATAATCAATAAATGGGTCATAAGTGAAATTTGATAATTGGGCCATTTATGACGTGATATGTGTTTTTAATGGACCAAAATTGATAAATTATAATATGGTTTTCTTTACAAATATTTTGTTATGCATAAACATGATTGCATGGGTTGGGATCAATGATGAAGAGAAGAAAGGCTTGATGCCAAAATTCTAGATAGGTGACTCTGTCACGATGGCCATTGCCCGAAATCTAGATCGGTGGTTCTACCACAATTATTTAAATGGTCGTTTCCACAAATATTATATTGGGCTTAAAGCCTACTTTGATGTGTTGGCGGGGTGGGTGACTAAAGCTCCCCACAGGTGTGCTAGTTGGTACGGGGGTGTGTAGCAGATGGAAATCTAGGTTTGGTTTTGGGAGTTGCATATGTAATATCCCGGGTTAAGGGGTTAATTTATTTACGGCAATTGTTGCATGTTTATTTCTTGCTATGATGTTGTTTGGGTGTTTTGGGGCTTAGTTTGTGAGGCTAGGAGTGTGCCTGAGTAGGTGGATAAGTTTTATTTTTGGGCTTTAGGGGATAGGAGTGAAGGAGATGGGGTTTTAATTAAATTAAGTGAAATTATAGCACAAATGAGGAGCTAGCAAAGTGGCAAGCATGCGCCACATGGAGAGTGTGTGTGGCGTCATCTACAAGGGAGGTCTTGTGTTCAAGTCATGAGAATCCCACTCCTTTGGCTCCCATTTTGGACGGCATGGAGGAAGAGGTAGAAGGCAACTTGAACTCTAGCTTGGACTTAGTCTTCACATTCAAAGAGGGGTGGAGAGTGAAAGTAGGAGGAGACTTGGTAAACTCGTTTGAATTGGTGGTGTGAGAGTAAATGGGGATATTTGGCGGTTTTGGTGAGAGTTTGGGGGAAAGGGTGTGTGGCGGTTGGTGATTGGGGTGAGCCAAATTCCCTTTGGCATGCATGTGTTTTTCGGTCACAAATTCTTAATGGTTAGGCTGATTTTTTAGTTTAGTTTAGTCAAAAGCTTGCAAAGAAAACACTCTTCACTTGCAAATAGTCTAAACCGAACCTCCCGCTCTTCTTTTCATTTTGGAAAAACTACTCTTTTCTTTTCCATTTTCACTTAAGCGAAACCTCTAGCACCTTATTGCCGAAAGCATACCTTGTTTCTTCCTTCTTCTCCTCGTGTGCAAAGTCGAAACTAGAGACCCTTTCTTCTCTTGTTGCTTGTAAACCAAAACCAGCCTTCTTCTCTCCCTTATTGACCGTAACATATTTCACCAAAAGCCTACATCATCCATTTTCTCTTCATCAAACCAAAGCTACCACAAGCCTACCCCTGCCGATTTTGGCCTTTAGTAGCCAAAACTTCATTTGTTTTTCCATTTTCTTTCTTGAAAACCGAAAGTCCAAGTGACATATACCGAAGTTGCCTTATTCTTTTGGTACTCTCAATAGCAGAATGTTCTCTCCTCTTTCACCCCTTTTTCTTCTTGAAGCCTTGTGTCAAACATCATTCTTCTATTTTTCCTCATTTTCGTTCTTTTCCCATCTCTCGTTATTGGTGATTATCAACCCCTATCCTCTTGCATTCGATTTCCCTTTTTCCTTCTCTTTGAAGGAAGTTTGGGTTTGGTATAAAACACCTTAGCCGAACCTTTGGTTCTTCTTTTAGTGCAAGTCTTGGTGAATCTCTTGATTGTTCTCTCCTAGTGTGGGTGATCGATTGGTGGTTGGTGTTGGAGGTAAGTGCTAGGCGAATGGCCCTTTCTCCTTTCACTAGTACTGCCGATTCTTAGGTATATCTAAGGGCTGATTTCGATATCTTTTATAATGGAGTTAATCACTTGTTTGGTAACTATTTCCATATAGGGTCTTTGGAGTTCGTAGTCAAGCAAGGAGAGCCTTTTCACTCGCTTAGTAATCGGTAAGTGGTGGTAAGAAGGGTGTTTGGATCCGATTTCGTTTAGTTTTCTTTAAGTTAAGTCATGAGGAGAGATTAACCATTTTCTTTTCTAGGTGTGATCGGTTGGTAAGAAGCAGTATTGGTTCGGGTTGATTGGAAACCTAACCATTCGCAAACGTAGGATTTAACGCAACCCCTTGGGTTATTTACGTTGTTGGCCAAATGGTATTGGGTTGATGTTAACCCTTTTTCTGGCCGATTGTAGGATTTGAGTTGTAGAAGGGATCAAGGGACGTAAATCGATTTTAGGGATTAATACCTTCGATAATTCAGGTGTGTAAACTAACACACTTATGTTTAGTAATATAATTGATAACCTGTGTGATGATTAATGAAACAGTGATGATTGATGTGATACCCTAATGGGTATGATTACGGACTCGGGTAAGTCATTATTATTATTATGTGTTTCTTGATGATCTATATGATACCATGGTTGTGGATATCGTGACATGGGGTATGAGATTAGACATATTAGCATGATATGCATGATTATATGATATGCATGATTACATGAGTGTGGTATGTTGATGGGTGATATGAGTGGAGGGAGCGGTGATATTTTGTCTTGACGAGCACCGGTGTTTTAGTAACACACTTTGTGACTTTGGGTCACAGAGGTTTGGCACCTCCAGAGGTTTGGTACCTCGGCGTCGTCCCTGTGAGTTAACACCACCGTGGGTTGGCCCCACTTGTGAGATATGGGATTGGCGCCGGTGATTTGGTATCACACGATGGGTTGGCCCCATCAGCATTTGTGACTACGGTCACGGTGCTTTAGTAGCACAATTGTGTCTTTGGGACACGGAGGTTTGGCACCTCGTTGCGACTTGTCCCCGTGGTTAACACCGTAGTGGGTTGGCCCCACATGAGATATGGGATCGTCTGCTAGTGATTTGGTATCACACGATGGGTTGGCCCCATCCTTGGATTTGTGACTACTGATCACGGTGCTTTAGTAGCACAATTGTGTCTTTGGGACACCGGTGTTTTGGTAACACATTGTGACTATATGTCACCGGTGGTTTGGCACCACCGGTGGTTTGGTACCACAGGGGTAGAAAAGGCGTTATGGATGGTTAGGTCGGGATGCATTAATTATGTTGCTTTGTATGATGTGTGTTAGCATGTTGTTCTTGGAATGGATTTACACACCGAGTCACTCGACTCACCCTCTCCTTTGACTTTTCAGTGACGCTTAGACAGCGGACATGGAGCCGGATGGACTCGAGGTGCTCATGCCATCTTGAAATAAAGTTTTGCTCTTGACTTTTAAGAAAGTTGGTGCTTAAGTTTTATTATTACTATTTGGTTTTATTTGGGTTGTAAATGGCCTTTTAAATTATGTTTAGTTTACGATTAAGTTAGATTTATAATATGCTTTAACAAACTACTTGAGTTAAAATGTGCTAAAACTTGGAAAGACAACGTTTTCAAAGCGCAAAACGATGTTTTAAACTATACCATCGGGTATCATACTATAACTTAGAACAAAATGGACTCAATTGTTTTTTTAACTTAAATATGGTTTTCTACTAAGACGAAATCTTTTAGTAATAATATGACACGACTTAAACTTCAAACCGATATAAATTAGTTTTACCTACACTTCAGATAAATTTTCAAAACTCTGGGGTTTTCAAACACAACGTGAATTTTTAATCCAAACCTACTCAAGTTTTCCTCAAATACAAAGTTTCGCAAAGTGTTTCATCGAACTTCAGACTTCAACCTAAACCACCCAAAACCTTTTTCCTCAGAGCATACCGATTCGATTCGTGGTGCATTGACCGGGTTTGGGGTGTTACATTTGTGGTATCGAGCCAAGTTCAAAAGTTTCGGTTTGTGGGCCCGAGGCCCAAAACGTTTTAAAATTATAGTTTTCAAGTATTCTGTTTTAAAAGTATGATTTGAAGGGCATGGCACCGAGTCTCCGGCACCAGTTCGCCCAGGTAAGTACCCCGTACTGTTGGTTGTGATATTAATTGATATGATTGAGTGGCTAGTGATAGCAAGATTACTTTAGAGACTGAAACTGATAGGATTCTGAGGACTCGCGAAAACAAAGTCTCTTTAATATTCATAAAACTTTACTTTAAAAACAATTGGAATAATGACTAATACATAAAATTCTTTAATCGACGGGATTTAGTCATGAGTACCGAGGTGGACGTGGTCGCGGGCGTGGTCGCGGAGGATGATCTGCTTTCGAGCCCGTAGGTTCAGGCGGTGGTTCGAGAGAATGAGGTCTGCCCACCACCAGCAGGAGGTGGTGAGTTCGTGAACAGACCGGCGATGATGCGATGTCACGAGCGATCTGCGGGTTTTAGAAAGGGTAGCTGGAGCGGTAGAGGCGTGGGAGCTAGGAAATCGTGCTGGCGACTTCGGCAAATAAATTTGAATTCTTCGGGGTGTCTCGGTGTTGCTCCTAGCCTTCTTGAATCTTGGCCGAAGCGCAGAGCGGATCATGGACGATCTGGACCTAATGGTGAGGAGAAATTAAAGGGATCGTATCACTTCTCGAGATGAGTCATACCGGTGGTGGCTCACGGTCCGTGGATAAAGACCGCGGTGAAGATCGACATGGGACTATTTTGGCCGCTTATCAGAAGAAGTACGTCGGAGCTAACTACATAAATGAGCGTGAAAAGCATTTCGAGGTTAGTCCAGGGAGCAAATCGTAATGAGTACGAGGCGAGTTTCGAGGTGAGTCGGTATGCGGTATGGTGGCCACCGAGCATGAGTGGTGCGTTCGTTTGAGGATGGCTGCGAGACGAACCGAGGTCGATAATTGCGCCAACGGGAGCGTGAATTTGCGGTTCTGGTTGAAAAGGCGAAGGTTGCCGAGGGCATTAAAGAGTCTGTGAGGCAGAGTATGGATAGAAACCGTCACAAAAGGAGTTTTGGATCTTACGGGTCATCGGTAATCGCAGAAGAGGGCTAGACCGAAAGTGGGCGAATCGGTCGGTAGGTTTGTTGTTTGCTAAGCGTGGATCGCCGCATTGTAACCGTTTGTGGAAAGGCTCACCGGGAGGATGTTGGGTGATGGTAGAGGTTGTTTTGAGTGTGGCTCGTTGGACCACCGTGTGAGGGATTTGTCGCGGAAGTTGGCTAGAATTGATTAGAGAATCGGCCGTAATCAATACGAAATAATGGACCACCGCAGAGGGCCGAGGTAATGGCGAGGAGGTAATAGTTCGGTCGGGCCGTGGAGCACGAGGCGAGAGGTGCAGTAAGTTCGAGGCAGACGGCCGGATTGGTATATCTTTGAGGCGCCGAGAGAGGCGACGACCGGACGTCATAACCGCAGATGCTTTTTGATTTTTGGTTCTCCTTATCTTGCTTTAATTGATGTGGGGTCACGACTCTTATGTTGCCGATGGTATAGTAGAGACAATGGATTTAGACTCGAGATATCTTCAGGCGGATGACCGTAATAAGCCTCTAGGTCACTCTGTAGTGGTAGATAAAGCGTATAGAGGCGTACCTCTAGAACTCCAAGGGGTATCTTTCGAGGTGATCGATGGAACCGCCGTTTGGGGAGTTCGATCGATTTTGGGATGGGTGGTGAGTAAGCACCAGGCGAAGTTGGATGTGCGCTAAGCGCATGGTTCGAGCACGGTGAGGTGATGAAGTAGTTTCGATCGGTAATAGGAGAAACTATCTCATCCAATGTGGTATCTCGCTCAAAGCCGAGAAAATGGTCGGGAAGGGCGTGAAGCGTATGTGGTTCATGTGTATGCCTTGAAACTAAGGAGTCTACCGTGGAGCAGTTGGACGATTAGGAATTTGTGGATGTGTTTCTGAGGAGCTCCGGGTTTGCCACCGGATCGGAGGTAGAGTTCGGATAGATCATATCGGGCGCACCGTATCCATTGCTCCGCATGTGATGGCACCTAAGGAGTTAGTGGAGCTTAAGGCTCAGATACAGGAATTGTTGGACCGAGGCTTTATCAGGCCAAGTATTTCGCCGTGGGGAGCGCCGGTACTCTTTGTAAAGAAGAAAGATGGTACTATGCGGATGTGCATAGATTACCGCCAACTGAATAAGCTGACGATCAAAAACAAGTATCCATTGCCTCGGATAGATGACTTGTTTGATCAACTTGAAGGGGCGTCGGTTTTCTCGAAGATCGACCTAAGGTCTGGGTATCACCAGTTGAAGGTAAAAGAGGCGGATATCTGTAAGACGGCATTTCGTACTCGGTATGGGCATTTTGAGTTCCTAGTTATGCCGTTCGGGTTGACTAACGCACCGAGTGGCTTTCATGGATCTGATGAATAGGGTGTTCCAACAGTACCTAGATCAGTTCGTGGTAGTTTTTATCGACGACATCTTGGTATACTCAAGGACTGAGGAAGAGCATGATGCTCATTTACGGGTGGTATTGCAGATTCTAAGGGAGAAACAGCTCTATGCGAAGTTCAGTAAATGTGAGTTCTGGCTCAGGGAGGTGACATTCTTGGGTCATGTAGTGTCGGCTGAGGGGATTAGAGTGGACCCCCGTAAGATAGAAGCGGTTTTGGATTGGAAGTCGCCTAAGTCAGTAGCGGAGATTCGGAGTTTTACGGGCTTGGCGTGATACTACTAGAAGATTTGTAGAGGGTTTCTCGTTGATCGCAAAGACCGATGACCAAATTATTGAGAAAGGGAGTTCCGTTTAGTTGGGTGAGAAGCAACAGAAAGCTTCGACAAGTTGAAGAAGATTTTGGTGAAGCTCGGTTACGATTCAACCCGAATTTGGTAAGGAATTCTGATGTCTTGCGATGCATCACATCTGAGCTTAGGTTGTGTCTTGATGCGAGAAGGAACGTTGTGGCTTACGATCCCGGCGCCTAAGGCCACATGAGGTTAATTATCCTCACGCACGATCCGGAGTTAGCGGTGTAGTATTTACCCTAAAGATATGGAGGCATTACTTATGCGGAGAAAGATCGGTAGTCTATACGGACCATAAGAGTCTGAAGTACCTTGACTCGGAAAGACTTGAATTTGAGCGGTGGCCGGTGGATTGAGTCTTTGAAAGACTACGATTGCTCAATTGAGTATCATCCGGGCAAGGCTAACGTCGTGGCGACGCGTTGAGCCGTAAGGTTATTCGGTTTAAGGCGTTGTTTGCCCATTTGAGTTTGTATGAGGACGGAGTATTCTCGCGTAATCGCGAGTTAAGCCTACTTGGGTTGAGCGAGATCGAGAAAGCGATTGTTAGATGAGGTTTTGAGTATGAAGACTCGAGTGCAGAGTGATGGGTTGAAGGGTATAGCTTGTCTAATGATGGGGTTACGTGTTTCGAGGGAAGGCTTGTATGCCGAGAGATGCTGAATTGAGGCAAAAGATTCTTGAGATGCTCATAGCGACCCTACGCTATGCATCTGGAGGTAGCAAAATGTATAAGGATCTCGAGGAGCGATTACGGTGGTAAAGGTGCGAAAAAGGAGGTGATGAGTTTGTAGGAAAGTGTCGACATGTCACAGTCAAAGTGAGCATCGATTTTGCCGTCTGGGTTGCTTGACCGAGAAAGATTCCACAGTGGAAGTGGGAAAGGATCACTATGGATTTTCGGTGGATTACCGCTACACCGAGCAAGAAGGATTGATGCAGGTAATTGTGGATCGGTGACTAAATCAGCTCACTTTATTCGGTGAGGTGGATTACTCACTTGAGGTTGGTAAGTTGTATGTGTCGAGATTGTGAGGCGCACGGGTGCCGATGTCGATCATCTCGAATAGGGATTTGAGATTTACGTCAAGGTTACGGAAGGCGTTGCATCGAGCATCGGGTACAGTTAGATTTCAGACAAACATTTCATCCATGATGACGGGCAATCGAAAGGGTTATTGATTTTGGAGGATATGCTTGAGGTTGTGTATTGGACTTGAGGGTAGTTGGGAGGAGTATCTACCGTTAGCTGAATTCGCCTACAACAACGGCTATCAGCGAGCATCAAGATGGCACCTTATGAGGCGTTATACGGTAGGAAGTGTCGTTCACCTACTTGTTGGGCGAGTTAAGTGAACGTCGATTATTGGGACGAGTTGGTGGTGAGGCCAAGATAAGGTTAAGTTGATCTGAGCTCGATTGAAGGAAGCTTCTGGCCGGCGAAGTCTATGCCGATCTTAAGCGGAGAGATATTGAGTTTCTTTGTGGGAGATCGGGTTTTCTGAAGGTCTCACCGTGGAAGAAAGTATTAAGGTTAGGGAAGAAAGGCAAGCTTAGTCCGAGGTTTATTGGGCCATATAAGGTACTAAGGCGAGTGGGACGATTGCATATCAGCTCGAGTTGCCAGCGGAGTTAAGTCGATTCACGACATGTTCCACGCTTTGATGCTTCGTCGATATCGTTCGATCCATCACATGTGGTAATGAGAGAGGAGATCAAGTAAATCCAGATATGTCCATGGAGGAAGAGCACTGTCTGATTTTAGATCGGGATGTGAAGGTTACTGCAGAAGTCTGTGCCTCTGGTTAAGGTTCTTTGGCGGAATCATGGCGTGGAAGAAGCGACGTGGGAACCCGAGGATATGATGAGACAGCAATACCCGCAACTCTTCTGACCAGGTAATTTCGAGGTCGAAATTATTTTAAGGGGGTAGAACTGTAATATCCCGGGTTAAGGGGTTAATTTATTTCTGGCAATTGTTGCATGTTTATTTCTTGCTATGATGTTGTTTGGGTGTTTTCGGGGCTTAGCTGTAGGCTAGGAGTGTGCCTGAGTAGGTGGATAAGTTTTTATTTTTGGGCTTTAGGGGATAGGAGCTGAAGGAGATGGGGTTTTTAATTAAATTAAGTGAAATTATAGCACAAATGAGGAGCTAGCAAAGTGGCAAGCATGCGCCACATGGAGAGTGTGTGTGTGGCGTCATCTACAAGGGGGAGGTCTTGTGTTCAAGTCGCGAGAATCCCACTCCTTTTGGCTCCCATTTTGGACGGCATGGAGGAAGAGGTAGAAGGCAACTTGAACTCTAGCTTGGACTTAGTCTTCACATTCAAAGAGGGTGGAGAGTGAAAGTAGGAGGAGACTTGGTAAACTCGTTTGAATTGGTGGTGTGAGAGTAAATGGGGAGATTTGGCGGTTTTGGTGAGAGTTTGGGGGGAAAGGGGTGTGTGGCCGGTTGGTGATTGGGGTGAGCCGAAATTCCCTTTGGCATGCATGTGTTTTTCGGTCACAAATTCTTAATGGTTAGGCTGATTTTTTTTTAGTTTAGTTTAGTCAAAAGCTTGCAAAGAAAACATTCTTCACTTGCAAATAGTCTAAACCGAACCTCCTGCTCTTCTTTTCATTTTGGAAAAACTACTCTTTTCTTTTCCATTTTCACTTAAGCCGAAACCTCTAGCACCTTATTGCCGAAAGCATACCTTGTTTCTTCCTTCTTCTCCTCTGTGTGCAAAGCCGAAACTAGAGACCCTTTCTTCTCTTGTTGCTTGTAAACCAAAACCAGCCTTCTTCTCTCCCTTATTGACCGTAACATATTTCACCAAAAGCCTACATCATCCATTTTTCTCTTCATCAAAACCGAAAGCTACCACAAGCCTACCCCTGCCGATTTTGGCCTTTAGTAGCCGAAAACTTCATTTGTTTTTCCATTTTCTTTCTTGAAAACCTAAAGTCCAAGTGACATATACCGAAGTTGCCTTATTCTTTTGGTACTCTCAATAGCCGAATGTTCTCTCCTCTTTCACCCCTTTTTCTTCTTGAAGCCTTGTAAGCCGAAACATCATTCTTCTATTTTTCCTCATTTTCGTTCTTTTTCCCATCTCTGTTATTGGCTGATTATCAACCCCTATCCTCTTGCATTCGATTTCCCTTTTTCCTTCTCTTTGAACGAAGTTTGGGTTTGGTATAAAACACCTTAGCCGAACCTTTGGTTCTTCTTTTAGTGCAAGTCTTGGTCGAATCTCTTGATTGTTCTCTCCTAGTGTGGGTGATCGATTGGTGGTTGGTGTTGGAGGTAAGTGCTAGGCCGAATGGCCCTTTCTCCTTTCACTAGTACTCTGCCGATTCTTAGGTATATCTAAGGGCTGATTTCGATATCTTTTATAATGGAGTTAATCACTTGTTTGGTAACTATTTCCATATAGGGTCTTTGGAGTTCGTAGTCAAGCAAGGAGAGCCTTTTCACTCTGCTTAGTAATCGGTAAGTGGTGGTAAGAAGGGGTGTTTGGATCCGATTTCGTTTAGTTTTCTTTAAGTTAAGTCATGAGGAGAGATTAACCATTTTTCTTTTCTAGGGTGTGATCGGTTGGTAAGAAGCGATATTGGTTGGGTTGATTGGAAACCTAACCATTCGCAAGCGTAGGATTTAACGCACCCCTTGGGTTATTTACGTTGTTGGCGAATGGTATTGGGTTGATGTTAACCCTTTTTACGGCGATTGTAGGATTTGAGTTGTAGAAGGATCAAGGGACGTAAATCGATTTTGGGATTAATACCTTCGATAATTCGGTGTGTAAACTAACACACTACATTTAGTAATATAATTGATAACTTGTGTGATGATTAATGAAGCAGTGATGATTGATGTGATACCTAATGGGTATGATTACGGACTCGGGTAAGTCAATTATTATTATTATGTGTTTCTTGATGATCTATATGATACCATGGTTGTGGATATATGTGACATGGGGTATGAGATTAGACATATTAGCATGATATGCATGATTATATGATATGCATGATTACATGAGTGTGGTATGTTGATGGGTGATACGAGTGGAGGGAGCGGTGATATTTTGTCTTGTGAGCACCGGTGTTTTGGTAACACACTTTGTGACTTTGGGTCACTGAGGTTTGGCACCTCCGGAGGTTTGGTACCTCGGCGTCTCGCCCCTGTGGTTAACACCACCGTGGGTTGGCCCCACTTGTGAGATATGGGATTGGCGCCGGTGATTTGGTATCACACGATGGGTTGGCCCCATCAGCAGTTGTGACTACGGTCACGGTGCTTTAGTAGCACAATTGTGTCTTTGGGACACCGAGGTTTGGCACCTCGTTGCGACTTGTCCCCGTGGTTAACACCAGTGGGTTGGCCCCACATGAGATATGGGATCGTCTGCTAGTGATTTGGTATCACACGATGGGTTGGCCCCATCCTTGGATTTGTGACTACGGTCACGGTGCTTTAGTAGCACAATTGTGTCTTTGGGACACCGGTGTTTTGGTAACACATTGTGACTATATGTCACCGGTGGTTTGGCACCACCGGTGGTTTGGTACCACAGGGGTAGAAAAGGCGTTATGGATGGTTAGGTGGGTTGCATTAATTATGTTGCTTTGTATGATGTGTGTTAGCATGTTGTTCTTTGAGCGGGATTTACACACTGAGTCACTCGACTCACCCTCTCCTTTGACTTTTCAGGTGACGCTTAGACGCGGACATGGAGCCGGGATGGACTCGAGGTGCTCATGCCATACTGAAATAAAGTTTTGCTCAGACTTTTAAGAAAGTTGGTACTTAAGTTTTATTATTACTATTTGGTTTTATTTGGGTTGTAAATGGCCTTTTAAATTATGTTTCGTTTACGATTAAGTTAGATTTATAATATGCTTTAACAAACTACTTGAGTTAAAATGTGCTAAAACTTGGAAAGACAACGTTTTCAAAACTGCAAAACGATGTTTTAAACTATACCATCGGGTATCATACTATAACTTAGAACAAAATGGACTCGAATTGTTTTTTTTAACTTAAATATGGTTTTCTACTAAGACGAAATCTTTTAGTAATAATATGACACGACTTAAACTTCAAACCGATATAAATTAGTTTTACCTACACTTCAGATAAATTTTCAAAACTCTCGGGGTTTTTCAAACACAACGTGAATTTTTAATCCAAACCTACTCAAGTTTTCCTCAAATACAAAGTTTCGCAAAGTGTTTCATCGAACTTCTAGACTTCAACCTAAACCACCCAAAACCTTTTTCCCTGTAGCATACCGATTGATTGTGGTGCATTGGACGGGTTTGGGGTGTTACTGACATATCATTTGCATTTTTTTATATGCTAAATTATTATATTTGAAATGGGCTTAGGCCCAAATAAATGTTTAAATGGTCTTGGCCCAGTGGACTATGGTAAGTGAGTTACACATTGAGTTCTAAGTAACTCACCCCATTTTTTTACCCTCTCCAGTAATAACAATTGATGGAGACTTCAATGGAGATGACTTCATGGGAGGCTATACTACAAATGGTGGTTTATAAAACTTTAAGACTTCTTTTATAATTTTATTAAGTACTATTTTTATGGCGATGTAATAAGACCTCTTTAATTATGGATTTTATTATGTGGATGGGTTTTATTATGTTTTAGTTTTTCCTAAGTTGGATTGGTTTAGTTTTTATAAATGTTTTTCTATAACTCTCGTATAAAATAAAAGTTTTTCTTAAATATCATTGAAACTTAGGAAATTCTTTTAAAACTTTTCGATGAAATATTTCACTAAATAAATCCAAAGTTTTTATCAATTACTACTTTATAGATCAAACGAAAAATTCTTGTATTTTTAAT
Organism: Gossypium rotundifolium; assembly: GCA_025506655.1. Taxonomy (NCBI): domain Eukaryota; kingdom Viridiplantae; phylum Streptophyta; class Magnoliopsida; order Malvales; family Malvaceae; genus Gossypium; species Gossypium rotundifolium. The sequence continues at coordinate 105,304,057 of CP106727.1, read as the reverse complement.
TATGGTTTTCAATGAACTTCGATTTTTCGATTAAGTCATTCTCTTAATCATTTTGGAATTTGATTTCTACTTCATTAAAAGATTTGAATGTACGTTGAATTTGTGTGGCATGCCAAAATTCGGGCTTAATGCATAGGCCGGGTTTGGGGTGTTACAAAAACATATAAATCATTAAAAACGGGACAAAAATCATACCTAATTGCAAGAAATGAAGATGGCCAACTGAAGAACCCTAAAATGGCTTCTTCTCATGTTAATTTTGGTTGGAAATAGAAAATGGAAGATGATGATTATTTTTTTATTTTAATTAACCTTAATTTGTTAATTTACTAAATTAACCTTTAAAACAGTTATTAATTACACCAACTACCAATCCACTATCATCCACTAGTTCATTAATGGGATATTTAACACATAAGGACCTCCTCTTTAAGGTTCCATAGCTATTAGACACCTTTAACTAATAGAACACAAGTTTTGCACTTTACACGATTTAGTCCTTTTTATCAAATTGAGCATTCAAACGATAAAATTTCTTAACAAAATTTTTAAAAAATCATAATATCATGCTGTCGACATTAAAATAATAATAAAATAATTATTTTGACTTTAAATTTGTGGTCTTGAATGCACTGTTCTGATTTGACTAAAAACGGGCTGTTACAAGTCTTGCATGTGTTGCGACTACCACAGCTCTTTGTGAGTGTCCTGTTTATTGATTGGTTGTGATCCTACATATGTTGCGGACAGCATCTTGTTATGCGATCGGTTGTGATCCTGCATATGTTGCGAACACAAATGTAGCTCTTTATGAGCGTCCTGATATGGCTCGCCTGAACTCCCTGATATATGGCTATCCAGAGCTCCAGTTACATGGCACTTTGTGAGCATTTCTGATAGGCTCTTCGTGAGCATCCTGATTAAAAGTTCTTTGTGAACTTTCTATTTTAAACTCTTATGAGTTTCCTGATTTAGCCTGGATAGGCTTCCTGTTACATGGCTCATATGAGCATTCCTGATATATGGCTCGAGAGAGTGCTTCCTGATTATGTACTCTAATAAGTACCCCTAATTATGAATTGAATTGACAAATTTTTTATTTGTACACTTCGAGTGTACTACCTGTATATCCATCGATATTTCAAATAAATTCAATGGGCAAAAATCTAACATGAGAAAATATGAACACGAAATGAATTATTTCAAGTATCTGCTTGAAATACATGAAATGATGATACATGATTTATGAAAATACAAGTTGATGATATATGAAAATGGAATTTGTTTGATAAATATGTTCATCCATGAATATAGATTAGTACACCTTGAGTGTATTTTCATTTGACATTGATATTTCAAATGATTTAATAGGTAAAGTTTCAACATGAAATAATCGAACTCGAGATGAATTATTATGAAAATGTATTTGAAATATGAGGATATGAATTGTATATGTTATTTGAATTCATGATGTGGAAAAATATATGTATATGGGAATTTGGTTATTATTGAGCGCATACATGTTTCTTAATGTTTATATGAGATAGTATGACTTAGAAACGAACTATTACCCGTATGTACATGAAGTACATGGAAATGACATTACCTGATATAATGATGAATGAATTGGTTATTACATAATGTGGAACATGCTTAATGACTTGTTCATCCATGATTAAGGACTATTATATGTGATTACTTGGCTAACATTGTAACATCCCAAAAGTTAAGGGTTAGTAGTTTTGCTTAAATTCATGATTGGGTTTAGTTGGCTTGCTATTTGAGTTTATTTTGGGGTCCTATAGAGGCCTGGGTTTGAGTTTGAGCCTTGGAAAAATATTGGATTTTTGGTCTTTAGTGGAAAGGGCTATGAAAAGTAGGACTTAAGTTTAATTGTGTGTGTTTAAGAGGCCCAAGTGAGCTCTTGGTGGAGTGGTGGTGGCGTCATTGGCAGAGCAAGGGGGAAGGAGTTCGAATCCCACTATTGGTAAATTGAAGGATTTTATTTTGCTAAGGAGGAGGCAAGAGGCTGTGTTGGAATCAAACACTGATGAAGAAGTGTTTGAATAAGTCAAATGGTTCAAATGGATGAATGAAAGGGTTTATAGGAGGAAAAAGGGGAGAAAATCATGGGATTCAAGTGGAGGGAGGTGTTGGTTGTGTGAGGGGGTCTCTAAGGGGGGATTTCGGCTAAAGTAGGGGATTTGGTAGCACTTTCGGCCTTGGTTGGTAGGAGTGACGTTTTTGATAGAGCATTTCTGGGTTTTTCTCATTTAGCACATTTTTGTGTCTTCACTTTGCATTTCTTTTTTTTTTCCTTCTTTTCTCTCAAAGGTATCTTTGTCGAAACCTCTAGTTACTGTTCTCTTTTATGTGTTTTTTCATCTTTTTTCCTCTTATACACATTTTAGTCGAAACTCTCATCTCTTACACCAATTCTTCAAAAGCCGAACCACACTTCTTCTACTTCTTCTTCTTTTCTTCTTTGCTTCCCCAATTCTTTCTCCACTAACGGAACCTCTATTCTTTCCATTTTGAATCATTTCTTCTTGAGTAGCTTGATGCGTGAAGGGCCATTTCTCTTCTGCCGAATCTATTTCAGTTATTCAACATCGTTTTGAGCACAAGGTAATTTTGGATTCCATCTTTTCTTCTCTGAGCTTTTCCTTAAAGCCGAATCTCTTATCTTATTTCTTTTATGTTCAAAGGACGAATCTGAGACCTTCTCCTTCTTGAGTACTCGTTCACTCTTCTTTTGTGTAGAAGCCGACATCCGGGGCTTGCAACTATCGATTCTGTGGCACCTTGGTAAGTGTATCCTTGACCGATTTGAGATGATAGTTCTCTTACTCTACTGAGTTGTTAAGGCTGAATAACCCTGCCTCTGTGAACTTGGAAAAGCGGTATTGACTTATGTTCTTTGGTTAGGGATCCAACTTCGTAATCAAAGGGAGTAGTCAAGCGTGCTAGCACACCACAGAGTTGCTGTCGGGAGGGGGTAAGTATGGTGGACTATTTAGTCAATTTCAAATATGGAAATGTGGTGGATTAAGACTGATGGTTTAAGTGTATGGTTTCATAGGTGCATAATCTCAGGGATTCAGTCTACGCTCGAATTAGGTGTGTACTCACACCATTCTGATTATAGATCGGCAAATGTTGAAAAGCCGAAAAGCTGACAGCTGTGACTTCTCGAGCGTGTGAGTCTGTAGTGATAATTCAAAATATGAATCGTGACGTTAAGTCGATGAAAGTTTCACGAAGACTCTCACAATACCGAGGCCATAACAAGTTTAATCTGAAACGGGCTTAGCGAGCCCAATGGGCTATTCGGCCCACATAAGCGAAGTTGATGGAAAAGTGTTAAGCAATAAATCCGAATGCGAAATCTACAAACCTAAAATCGAAACCATGAGTTTTGGGCCACACGAGCGTGTGGGCCCGTTTGGGCCTAAAACGGATTTTAAGCCCAATAGCTCTGTAGAGACTCAAAAAGGGTCCCGAGTTGCTCGATGCAATAGTAGGCCTTCGAAAAGGCCGTCAAAGGTGAAATTATGAAACTACCCTTGAAGGGTAAAATATTGAAATACCCTTGATGGGTAAAATGACCGATATGCCCCTAAAGGGCAAAATGACGAAAATGCGCTTATATGTTATATGGTTATTTTTGTATGCGATTTGTAATTGTTATCATATGTTTAATTTTGAAACGTTGCATTCATGTGATATTATGTTGCATAGGGATGGGATTATTTGAAAGGGGAAGTGCAAATAGGATCGCATGGTCACTTGACGACTGTGGATCCACTGAGGCTTGGTAGCCACCAAGCAGCTATGCCACACCGTTAAGGTAATGTCGCAACCGGTGTTACTTGAGGAGTGTTCGGATGGGTGGGTCGATTAAATCCCCACAGGAGTGCACGGTTGGAAAGGAGACGGAGTGTTCGGCTGGTATGGGCATTAATGCATTGCACATATGGATTATATTACTGAGATGGGCTTAGGCCCAGATTTATATATATGATATGTGACATTTGATATGGGTTAAGGCCCAACCGAGGCTATTTAGGGCTAAGGCCCAATTGCCACCGTTACTTTAATGGGCTTGGGCCTGGATTATTTTGATGCATGTTCTTACTGATAGGGGTTGTACACACTGAGTTTTCATAAACTCACCCCCTTTTTAATTTTTTAGGTAATCCTCAGTAAGTGGTTCGATGTTCTGGAGGACTCGGAGGTGGCCACACTACGAGCAGTTTAGAATTTTAGTATTTTATTTTTCTTTAATTTGGGTTAATATTTTGTAATAAGGCCTTTCTTAAATTTTGGTTTTAGTTTGGGATTTTGAGTTTATTATGTTTTAAATCTACTCAACATTGAATCGTGGTTTTCCAAATCAGTATCTATTTTCAAAATATTACGCTTTCGTAGCTATGTTGTAAACATCATGTTTTCATAAGTCAGTTGTTTTAAGTTAAGCTTCGCAAATAAATAATATTTTAAAAAAAGATAATGTTTTTCCAAGAATGATTTCTAATAAACCACATTTTGAAAATAAGCACATGAAATCGGAGATTTTGAACAATGGAAAGTTTTTTTTTTTGAAAAACACCTCAATGTGACACGCTAGATTCGGGCCTAACTTTTAGACCGGGTCTGGGGTGTTACAAACATGATGAGGATATGTGTTTAGGGCTTGTGACCAAATTGGTTGACACTGCCTTCCATGTTTATTTTGAACATAAATATATGGTAAATTATTTACCATGTTATATGAACTTACTAAGCATTTCATGCTTACTCTATTTTATTTTTGCCTATTCCATAGTAATTTGAAGGCTCGTTGGATTGGAAGCTTAGCAGAGATCACTCACACTATCCATTAGCTCATGTTGGTATATATGATAAACTAATTATGGTTATAATGACATGTATAGGTTAATTAACAAATGTGGCATGTAAATGTTTGGGTTATAACTAGTCATTAGAATGGATAGTGATGAACATGTTTGATATGTATAAATGAGGCTATAACATTGTAACAGCTCGATTTTAGGGCAAGTGGGAATAGTGGTTTCGGGACCACTAATTCGAGGTTGAATAAAAATATTTTAATATTATTTTATGTGTTATAGCATGATTATAAGGATGTATGGAAATTTTGGTGCTTTAATTTTAGCAATTGTATGCTTAATTGTGAGAAAGGACGAAATCGCATGAAGTGCAAAAGTTCTATTTTACAAGCTAGAGGTGTCTAATAGCTATGGAATATAAACTTGGAGGTCCTTAAAAAGCAATTAGACCCTTAGAGAATGGGTGGCCGGCCATAAGGGACAAAATGAGGTCAAAATTGGTCAAGTAGGTGGGTTAGGTGGATTAAATTGAACGAAATAAATAAAATAAAGAAAAAGGCTATCATCTTTTTATTTCTCTTCTTCTTCCACCGAACTTTCACACTCAAGAAGGGCTTTAGGAGCTTGAAATTTTAGCAACCTATTTTCCTTGCTAGTTAGTGATATTAATGTCTTTTCTTGATAATTTTTGTACTTTTAGAACCCCTAAAGCTTAAGCTAGCTAATGAGGGGAATATTTTGCAAAATAGTTGAAAGTTTAGGGACTTGCCATGAAAGTGTTTATGTTGTTTACTGAGGAATAACTTTTGTGAAATGTGTTACCATGAAAACACCTAAATGAGAGTTATTTGTAAAGGTTGCAATTGAGTAATAAATGCATGAAATGATGGGTTTTATGAATTGTTATAAGAGAAATAAATCTTCAGCTAGGTTTGTTTAATGAGACAATGTGATGAATAACGATTTACGAGTCTAGGGGCAAAATCATAATTTTGCCAAAGTATAAAGGCAAAATGGTCATTTTTGCCTAAGTAGAAATTTTGATGTATCATGAGTTATATTATAACAGCCCGATTTAGACCCTAGTCGAAACAGTGGTTTTGGGACCATAAATTCAAGGTCAAAAAAATATTTTAATATTATTTTTTATGTTTATAATATGTGATTGAGCATGTGTGAAAATTTGGTGTGAAAATGTTATCGTTGTGTGTCGAATTAAGAAAAAAGACTTAATCGCATAAAATGCAAAACCTGTGTGCTGATTTCTAATGCGTATATTCGGCATGGCTTTTTAAATTAAAGGTCCTTATTATGTAATTGGACCATGGACAGTGGAGATAGACATAAAAGGTCATTAAATGGTTGATTATATAATGTTTAAAGTAAGGTTAAATTAGTAGTTGAATTATTATGTTAATATTAATGAAACAAATAAGAAAAAGAAAGCCATATTCATCTTTCTTCCACCGAAATTGAAAGAAAAAGAAAGGAAATAAGCTTGTTAGGTTTCGGCTAGGACTTTGGCTTAATCAAGGTATGTTTTGAGTTCGATTTTTGATAATTTCTATGTTTTTGTGATCGTTGCTTAGTGTATTATCAAGCCCATGCTTTAATTTTAGAAATTGATGGTGATTTTGAGATATTCCATTGATGAATGTTTGAGCTTTGTGAAAATTGATGATGAAATATGAAAGATGTGTAAAAGATTAACATGTTTTGTCTTTGAGTTTTTGGTGAAATTGAGTAATTTGGACTAAATTTGAAAATAATATTTTTAAGGAATAACGTGTGAAATAAATGAAATATATAAGCACGGTATAGTGAAATTTTGTGTATTTTGTGATTTTGTGAAATAGGGACTAAAGTGTCGAAATGTGAAAATGTGAGGGCTATTTTGTAAAATGCCCTAAATATGTGTGTTTGGACTAAATTGAATGAATTGGTGATTAAATGAGTTAAATTTGAATATGTATAGACCAAAAAAGGAGAGATTCGGATCGAGATCGAGGCAAAGGCAAAGTACTTGATTGATTAGATAGTTTCGGTATTTCTACATCCGAGGTAAGTTCAGATATAGTACAAGTTGTTAATTTATATCTATGTGATGTGAATTGAATGATAGTTATCGAATTAGAAATGCTATATGTATGAGACTGAGAAATGAGGCACTAAGTGTGCGTAATTGAAATCGAGACGGAGTTGAATAGCACTGTGTGTGCAAAGTAATGGAAGCTTCGGCTTTACTGATTGGCACTGTTTGTGCAAAATCGAATTAAGTTTAGTTTTGTATCTAGGCACTAAATGTGTGATGTTAATTAAGCTTCGGCTATGATTTGGGCACTAAGTGTGTGATTGATTTGAAAAGATATCGAGCAGTGATTGGGATATGGTATCGAGCATCAAATAGCAAGAACGTTTATTAACTAAGTGTTGGCAAAGGTATGTTTGAACCTATGTGGTTGATGATAGTTTTAATGGTTGAATGAATGGATATTTGAGCATATGGTTGAGAATGATAATGTACCTAATTGTGCATCTATCTATCTGATGATTTAATTATGTATTGATGTTGTATTATTGAGTAGTATGTATTATATTACAAACTTACTAAGCTTTTAAGCTTACTGTGTGCATTGTTTCTCTGTTTTATAGTGTCAATAAAGCTAGCTCAGATCCGAGGCTCATCAGTGACTCAATCACACTATCGGCTATCTATTTCGGTACTTTTGAAAGATGTATATAGTTGGTATATAGCATGTATAGGCTAGCGGTTATGGTATGTTTTGTAATGTTTGGACCTTGCCATGTGATATGGCTTGGAAGATGAATGTTGATGGTTCATATTTAAAGTTATGCAAATGATGATTGTGGTATGAAATAATGAGGTTAGAAATGGTATATTTCATACTTGAATTAGTTGATGGAAATGGTGTTTTAAGTATGAATTTGTGGCTTGACTAAATGATGTTTAGCTTACATGATTTTAGTTGTGAAAATGGTGCTTTGAATGGATTTATTTGAGTAAGAATTTAGTATAAGAATAGATGGTATTGTTGTTGATTAATTGGTGCTGAAATGGTATGTTTGGTTGCAATTGAGGCATGATTTGATATTGGTTTAATGCTTATAGGTAATTCCAAAGTGTGGATAGCAATTTGGCCTTGAAAATGGCCTATAATTGCTCACACGGTTGAGCACACGGGCATGTGGCTCGACCGTGTCATATAGGTTTGTAATGTGGTGCAAAACAGGCTTGACCACGGGTTGGACACACGGGCGTGTGATTGGCCATGTGGTGCAAGTCAGTGTCGACCACGGGTGAGGCACACGGGCGTGTCTTAGGCCGTGTGGACAAGTCAGTAAGTATACCCTGTTTTGCCACGACTTGGACACATGAGGCCGTGTGCTACCTACACGGACGTGTGACCTCTGTAATTTAGAAAAATGTTCAAATTTTAGAAATTTTCGTAAGTGTTCGGTTTAGTCCCGACCTCTTTCTAACATATGTTTAAGGTCTCATAGACCTCATTAAGGGACAATATGTTTATATTTTGAAATGTTTCAATGATGATTGACTTTGTGTTGAAAAATGATATGAAATGTTTGGAAATGATTAATAATGCCTTTTAACCCTAATCGATTCTAGGGTATTATATTTATTTGGCATCAGAGCTACGGTTTAGTCAATTATAGGACTAACGTAGCATGTATGAGTCTAGCTATACATGCCATATATATAATTGCGATAGTGTGATGAATCCTGATGGTTGAAAATGTGTTTTCATATAGTAAATGGACCCCAATCGAGTAGTTGCTAACAATGTTGAGAGTAATGCGCTTGCTCCCGCTCAAGAGACAGTGCCGACCACATCTAGGCCAAATGTTAGTAGCCACGAGAGAAAGGCTAAGCAAGCCTTTTTCCAAATGATGAGTGAGTGGTTTTAGAGTTCGTTCAAACGAATCTGGCTGCTCCACAACCTCCACCCCACAAGTAACTGTTGTGCCACAAGTGACAGATCCAATCCGATTGAATAAGCCTCCTGTGGATAAGATCAGAAAGTATGGGGCCAAAGTGTTTAGGGCCACAGCTGATGATGATGCCAGCGAGCTGAGTTTTGGCTCGAGAATACCATCTGAGTGTTTGATGAGATGTCATTGACTCTTGATGAATGTATTAAATGTGTTGTTTCCTTGTTGAGAGATACGGCATATAACTGGTGGAAGACATTGATATCCATGGTTTTAAGAGAGAGAATCACCTGGGATTTCTTTCAAGTTGAATTCTAAAATAAGTATATTAGTCAACGATTCATAGATCAGAAACGTAAAGAATTACTCGAGCTGAAACAGGGCCGTATGACAGTTATGAAATATGAACAGGAGTTTGTGAGATTGAGCCAATATGTATGGGAATGTGTTTCAACCAAAGCTACTATTTGTAAACGTTTCATTGAAGGGCTGAATGAAGACATTAAATTGTTGGTTGGAACACTTGACATAAATAAATTTGTTGTGCTAGTGAAAAGAGCCTGCAAAGCCAAGGAGCTTAGCAAAGAAAAGAAGAAAGCAGATTCTAAGGCTAGAGATGAAAGAAAAAGATTGATGAGCAAGTCGTCTCAACCTTTGAAGAAGAGATTTAAAGATGTAAGCAATCGTTCAAATACTTCATTTGGACATTCGGGTAGAGATCGTGTGAAACAAAGTGTTGGTCTAAGAACTCAAATTCCAACTGAATCAAGTGTTGGAAGTTTCAAAAGCAACAAGCCTGAATGTAGACAATGTGGAAGACGACACGTCGGAGAATGCTGGGGGCAGTACAATAATAGGACTTGTTATAAGTGTGGATCACGAGACCATTTCATTTGAGATTGCCCAGAGTTCGTTGAGAAAGATAATGTTCAGAGTGCAAGACTGTAACACCCCAAACCCAGCCCATGCGTTATGACCGGATCTGACATGTCACATGAGAAAAACGTGTTAAATTCTTTTTATTCGTACTAAAATAGGTGTTGTTTTGCTATGATTGAGAAAACAAGTTTGATTTGAAATAGTTGATAAAATACTACTAATTTCAAGAGGTTGATTGATAAATCAAAAATCGAGGTAGTGAACTTTAAAACCGTGACTTTTGAAAATGACATTGATAATTTCGAAAGAAAATCCAAGTTAATTTATTTGTCCATATTTATTATGAAATCCATTTGTTAATCAATTTTTGAAAACCGTTATTAATGATTTTAGAAAAATCTCCATTTAAAACATTTCAAGTTAAATATTAAATACGTTTAAACGCAAAGCAAAATAAAACATATCCCAGAGGCCTTATTACAACTTGAAACTCAAAATAGTAACAGTAATAATAGTGAACGGAAATAGAAATCCAAAGTTCAATAAAAACCATTTATGAAGTATGGCCTCCACCAAGTCATCCATGGGCCCAAGTCCTCGTCACTGAGCATTACCTACAATGATTAAGAAAGAAGGAGGAAGAACTCAGTGCATAATCCCCTTACCGTTTTCCACTAGGTCTGAACCCGTAAATCAATATCTTGGGCCGGAGCCCATGTAGCATAATCTTGGGCCGAAGCCCATTTATAAAACAAACTGGGCCTTAGGCCTATAAACATGATAATGCAGATAATGTAATGCAACCCAATCCATCCTAGTAATTCATCCGCTACACACCACCCGTACCATCCCATCACACCTGTGGGGATCAAGTCAACCCACCTCACCAAACACACCAATCGCAAGCAAGTTGCCATTTATAATAATTTGTGGCAGGGCCACTAGAAACATTGCAGTCAAGCTGCTTTTTATAATAATTGTGGCTGAGCCACTAGAGTCATAATTATGAGTGGCATAGCCACTATACAAATTGTGGCAGAGCCACCAGAATATCATATACGATAATATAATCGGCACACAGCCTTGGGTAAATATGATCGACACAGAGTCGTTAATTCATATGTTAGGCACATAGCCTCAGGTAAATACGTTTAGCACAAAGCCATAATCACGATGGCACAAAGCCATATTTAGGTTGGCACTTAGCCATTATCAAAATTTGTGGTAGAGCCACCAGAATTAGAATGTGGTAGAGCCACTAGGCTACACTTCTCTTCGTACCATTTTTCACACCCCATGCAATATGTAAAAATGCATCATAATAAAATATATGCACATACATAATAAAATATCCATAAGTAAATATATCAGCCACTTAATCTAGTAACCTATTATAGAGATTTAGTCCACTAAAGTAATTTAATAAATCGGTCTACTAAGTCATTCTAGCAATTCGGCCAATAGGGGCATTTTCATAAATTGGCCTATAAGGGCATTTAAGCAATCCAGCCCGTTAATGCATTTTAGTATAAACGGCCCATTGAGGGTATTTTCGTAATTCGGTAATTTTACCCACTAAAGGTAATTCGGTAATTTTACCCACTAAGGGTAATTCGGTAATCTCACAACCTAGGGGTACATTGGTAATTTATCATCCAAGGGTATTTTTATAATTTCACAACCTAGAATTAACTACTAATGTGGGGCATAAAAATTGAATTTGTCCATCTGCGTCATATTGACTAAACTGACTATAACTCGAGTTAGGAAACTCGAAATTTAGATCCGTAAATTTTCCTTGAAACTAGACTCATATATTGTCTTATTCTAATATTTTTAGAATTTTTGGCTTAGCCGTTTAGTACAGTTTATTTATTAAAGTTTCCCCTATTTCACTGACCAATGGTTCTGACCTTTCTTACCCAAAATTCAAATATCTCATTGTACAGTTTTCATATGTTGCTCCCACTTGTTTCTCTTGAAACCAGACTCACTAAGGAATATATACATATAAATTATAACTCATAATTCACTTTGTACAATTTTGAATGATTTTTCCATGACAGAATAGGGAACCACGAAGTCATTCAGAACCAATATCACTAAAATTAAAATATCATAGAATATAAAATTCCTCTTACTTCTTTGTTTCTTTCATATAAAAATAGATACAATAAGATTTAAATCTATATCTTATTCACTTTCAAATTCCCTTTCTCCTATTTTTCATGATTTTTCAAAATCACATCTTTGCTGCTAACCAAAAATTGTTTCATTGCAAAATATGGTTTCCACTACGAACATAAGCACGCCCGAGTTGTAACACCCCAAACCCGGCCTATGCATTAAGCCTGGATTTTGGCATGCCACAAAAATTTAACGTACATTCAAATTATTTAACGAAGTAGAAATCAAATTCCAAAATGATTAAGAGAATGGCTTTATCGAAAAATCAAAGTTCATTGAAAAACCATAATTAAAAATACAAGAATTTGTCATTTGATCTATAGAGTAGTAATTGATAAAAACTTTGGATTTATTTAGTCGAAATATTTCATCGAAAAGTTTTAAAAGAATTTCCTAAGTTTCAGTGATATTTAAGAAAAACTTTTATTTTATACGAGAGTTATAGAAAAACATTTATAAAAACTAAACCAATCCAACTTAGGAAAACTAAAACATAATAAAATCCATCCACATAATAAAATCCATAATTAAAGAGGCCTTATTACATCGCCATAAAAATAGTACTTAATAAAAAAATATTAAAGAAGTCTTAAAATTTTATAAACCACCATTTGTAGTATAGCCTCCACACGAAGTCATCTCCGACCCAAGCCTCCATCAAATATTATTACCTGAGAGGGGTAAAAATTGGGGTGAGTTACTTAGAACTCAGTGTGTAACTCACTTACCATAGTCCACTAGGCCAAAACCATTTAAGCATTTATTTGGGCCTAAGCCCATTACAATATAATAATTTAGCATGTATGAAATGCAAGTGATATGCAATTCCCAAAACCAAACCTAGATTTCCATCCGCTACACACCATCCGTACCAACCAGCACACCTGTGGGGAGCTTTAGTCACCCACCCCGCCAACACACCGAAGTAGGCATTAAGCCATATTTCAAATTTCGTGGACAAGCCACCATATTCACAGAGTTTACATGGCATTTGCCATTTTTCAGAATTGTGGCAGAGCCACCAAAATATTGTAGCAAAGCTACCAGAACTTCTCTTCGTCTAATAGCCCAACCCATGCAATCATGTATATTGCATGCATAACAATCCATTCATATAATTATTCTAACATAAGGCCCATTATAAAAGTTATTACAAACTGGCCCATTTCACATTTTGGCCCACGAAATCTCATATCACATATAACCCATTTATCAATTATCATAAATGGCCCAATTATCAATATCACATATGGCTCATTTATCACATATCACATATGGCCCATTTATCAAATATCACATATGGCCCACTTATCAAATATCACATATGCCCAATTATCAAATATCACATATGGCCCACTTATCAAATATCACATATGGCCCATTTATCAAATATCACATATGACCCATTTATCACTTTTATCGAATTAGCTCGTTAATGGCAATTTCGTAAATTTTCATAATCTTAATACAAATTTCAAAATTTTATCATTAATGTGATAACTATGTTATTCTTCCCGATTTCCCTAACTTGTGATTTCATCCACCGATTTATACGATATAGTCATCTAACCCATGAGATACAGTGTGAGATTACACGCCTGATTACGGTGAGAACTACACTCTCCCGCTCGTCGATATCTAAACACACATCACGATGGATTAGAACACTAATATTTAATATAAAACTATTCTAATGTTAAGCGATCTAGATCTTACCCTCAGAATCTTGAACAACCACTATTTGCGATTTCTCTCCAATCAAAGGTTCAAAACCACGAGTAAACAATGGTTCGGGGGTACGTACAACTTTGAATAATTGATTTTCACGGATGAGGGTCCACAACCCGGTGGAAAGTCTTAGATTCCCGAAATAGTCCTTCTCTTGAATTTAGGGGGAATAATGGAACCACCCCTCTTCTGAACACTATTAACAACTCTTTTCGTCCCTATTTTGATTGTCTCCATTGACAAATAAATGTTAGTCAAACTAGTATTCCCTTATCACCACCAATTGATTTAAGAGCGAGATTGGCTTACCACAGGATTCTTTCGTTAAAAAGGTGGAAGTCGATTGATAGAGTCCCTATGATAGAATCGACTAAATCAATACAATCTTATCAAAATAGAAGGATAAAAAATAGAATCCTTTTCAAATAATCCCTTACCTTGGTGATGAAATCTCCTTTTCACCCGATTTATAATAGCTATGATCAACTTAAGATGTAGAAAAGAAATCGGCACTCCACTATATCACTACAAAGAAAGAAGGATTTGATTGAAGGAGAAAAGATTAAAAATAAAAGAAAGATTCGGCTAAGGTTTTACCATCAACATTCGGCCATGGTGAAATAAAAGGGAGAAAATTGTTTGAGAGATTTTTGTAAGGAGAAAGAGATGAAGAAGGGTAAAGGAAAATAAGGTGTTTAGGTTTCGGTTCTTTTCAAGAATGGAAGATGAACAAAGAAATGAATTTGAGGCTTGTGTGCATTTGGCAAGGGTGAAAAGAAAAAGAGAAGATGGCCTTCTAAGGTCTTGGTGATTTCGGCACTAGGAGGAAATGTTTGAGAGAATAAAAAAAATAAAACAGAAAAGGTCAAAACTCAAATGGCCAAAAGAAAAGAAAAGAAAATGGTTTACCTTTTGTCCAATATACATTCGGCTAAGAGAGAGAATTAGAGAGAAACAAGCTTTGAGAAAAAAACACCAAATGACCAAAAGAGAGAAGTCTACAACTAGCTTCTAATTCATCCAAATGCCTTCAAAATTTCGGCCAACCCCTAGCCCCAAAAACCGTCCAAGTACATTAGTCAAATGGTCAAACTTTAGTCACCCCAAACTTTCCAAAACATCACCCCTTGTTTTAAGCCTTATGTCCCCCCATACATACCTTTTCCATATGATTCTTTTCCTTAAGTTAACACTTGCCTTTTTCCCATGGTCTTCTTGCCATAAAAAAAAATAATCCAACTCATCATAATTCTTATCCATGACCGACACTTGCTAAGGAAAAGCAAAAATAAAAGCTTTCAAATTGCATGCTAGGAGATTCAAACCTCTCCCCTCAAGCAAACATACATGCACCAACACCACCTTACTACTAGCTCATCTTATTCTAGTTTTTGTCACTTAAATTTACTTAAACCTCAAAGTAACTTAATCCACTTCAAATAAATACTCCTTACTAAAATTTATTCTAATTCGAATAGTTCTCAAGTCTTCTCAAGACTATACTAATCATGCAAAATTTAATTATACACAAGTTAAGCACCAAAACATGCATCATATCAATACTCAAATTTTAGGATGTTACAACTCTACCCTCCTTAAAGAAAATTTCATCCTCGAAATTTACCTGGCTAAAAGAGATGAGGATATTGTTGTCAAATTGCATCCTCAGGCTCCCACATAGCTTCCTCCGCTCTGTGATTACGCCAAAGAACCTTAACCAACGGCACAGTCTTCTTTCTTAACATCTTAACATCGCGATCTAAGATATTCACTAGATCCTCCTCGAAAGACAAATCTGGCCTTAATTCCACTTCTTTACCGGTACTATGTGCGATGGATCCGATCTATAGCGTCTCAGCATAGAAACATGGAAAACACTATTAATCTGACTCAACTCCGGAGGTAAATCAAGTTGATAGGCCACTGGTCCTACACGCTTCATCACACGGTACGGTCCAATGAACCTAGGGCTCAACTTGCCTTTCCTTCCGAATCTGAAAATCTTTTCCACGGTGATACTTTCAAAAAGACCCTATCTCCCACCGCAAACTCAATATCCTTACGCTTCAAATCAGCATACGACTTTTGTCTATCCGAAGCTTCCTTTAATCGCACTCGAATTACCTTTACTTTTTCTTCCGTCTCTGATATCAGTTCAGGACCCAACAACTGTCATTCCCCTAATTCAATCCAACAAGTAGGAATATGACACCTACAACCATATAATGCTTCATAGGGTGCCATCTGAATACTGGATTGATAACTATTGTTATACATAAACTCTGCCAATAGTAGAAAATCCTCCCAACTACCTCTAAAGTCGATCACACAACCTCTTATCATGTCTTCTAGAATCTGGATTACTCTTTTGACTGACCGTCTGACTAAGGGTGAAAAGTCGTACTGAAGTTTAACTTTGTTCCTAAAGCCTCATGCAAAACTTTCTAAAACCGTGATGTAAACCTAGGATCCCTGTCCGATATGATAGACACTAGTACCCCATGCAACCTCACGATTTTAGATACATACAGTTTAGCCAATTTCTGCAATGAGTAATCCGTACGAACTGGTAGAAAATGAGCAGTCTTCGTTAATCGATCTACTACCACCCAGACAAAATCTTTCTTAGTAGGTGTTAAGGGTAACCCACTAACAAAATCCATCGTTATCCGCTCCCATTTCCATAGAGGAATCTTTACCGGTTGCAATAAACCCGATGGTAATTGATGTTTCGCCTTCACTTGTTGACAAGTCAAACACTTTCCCACTAAATAAGTAACTTACCGTTTTAACTTTGGCCACCAATACTGATTACGGAGATCTCGATACATCTTATTTCCTCTGGGGTGCATAGCATAAGGGCTACTATGCACCTCTAGAAGAATCATTTGCCTCAAATCTGAATCCTTGGGCATACAAACCCTTCCACGAAAACACAGAACACCATCTTTGTTCAAACCAAAATGTCCTATTACACCACTTTCAGCTTGTTGTAATAAAGGACCCAAATTTTCATCGGATAATTGCTTTTCTTTAATTTGATCCAACCACAGAGGCTTCACCTGAAGTTCCGCTAGCAAACTGCCATCCTCATACAAATTGAGATGAGCAAACATTGCTCTTAACTCTGATACAACCTTTCGACTCAACGCGTCTGCTACAACGTTAGCCTTTCCAGGATGATACTCGATTGAGAAATCATAATCCTTTAACAACTCCACCCATCTTTGTTGTATTTAATTCAACTCCTTTTGGGTAAGGAGATACTTAAGACTCTTATGGTCCGTATAAATAATTGACTTCTCACCGTAGAGATAATGCCTCCAAATCTTTAATGCAAACACCACCGCAGCCAACTCCAAATCATGAGTAGGATAGTTGACTTCATGCGGCCTTAACTGTCGAGAAGCATAAGCTACCACTTTTCCACTTTGCATCAGTACACATCCTAAACCCGTGTGTGACGCATCACAATAAATGGTAAACTCTTTTCTGGCCTCTGGTTGAATCAGTACTGGCGCTTCTATTAGAATCTTCTTCAGTTTCTCGAAACTTTCTTATTGTTTATCGGTCCATACATATGGTACTTCCTTTCACAACAACTTAGTTAGCGGTGCAGCAATCAATGAAAACCCTCAACAAAGCGTCTATAATAACCAGCCAAACCCAAGAAACTCCAAATCCCAGCTACTGACTTTGGCAGTTTCCAATCCAACACAGCCTCTACCTTTTGAGGATCAACTCTTATTCCTTCAGCTGACACTACCTGACCCAAGAAAGTCACTTCCTTTAACCAAAATTCACACTCACTGAATTTGGCATATAGTTGTTTATCTAGTAAAATATGCAACACAATGCGCAAATGAGAGTCATGCTCTTCTTCATTCCTCGAATATACCAAGATGTCATCTATGAACACTACTACGAATCAATCTAAATAGGGTTGAAAGACTCGGTTCATCATGTCCATAAATGCAGTTGGTGCATTAGTCAAACCAAACGGCATCACTAAAAACTCATAATGTCCATAGCGAGTTTGGAATGCCGTCTTATGAATATCTGCCTCTTTCACCTTGAGTTGATGATAACCCGATCTCAAATCAATCTTGGAGAAGACTGAAGCTCCTCTTAATTGATCAAACAGGTCATCAATTCTCGGCAATGGATCCTACCCCTTGGCTACTGAAATCCTGCCCTAACAATATTTGGTGAGCGAAAGAGTTGTTAGTAGTTATCCCACCTTCGACCAAAGCAAATCTTATGACAACGTATTTACTCACTTGCTTGAGGAGTCGACGATAACGATTTGGTTAATACAAATCACTTGTGCTCCTTCACCTTGTTGAGAATTGAAAAGGAGATGACCCGAAATGCTCAAGGAAAAAGTACCCAAAACATCACTCTCAAAAAGAAACCTGAAAGAACACTCAAAAGCAAAGGAAAGTTTCGGTTTCTCCCCTTACACCAAATGACTGAAAATGCTATTTTGGAAAAACAAAAACACAAAATGATCAAAGGAGAAAAAAACATCTCTCATGCATAAGACTTACAAAAAGGTATGGAAAATTCGGCTCCTCCCTCTCCCTAGCAAAACCGTCCATCACATTTGCCTAAAGGAAGAATGTTGACCAAAATTCTTTCCAAAACATCTTCCACCCTTTAAGCCAACATGTTCCCTACTCTTGCCTTCATTTCTTTCCTTCTTTTTCACTTATCTTCCTCCTTGCCATATTCCTTAGCCTCCTTGCCATAAATAAAAAGTCTCCCTTACCATAATAAAGCCTTGGCCGACACTTACCTTATTAGTATAAAAATTTAGTCCAAAATATTTACACTAGGTGGGATTCGAACCTTAGACCGCTAGTACACTCCACACGCCATTTTCCACCTTTACAATAGACTCCTTGTGCTAGCAAAATGCACACTTATTTACTTAAGTCAAGATGCCACTTACCTTTTTTAGTTAAAGTACTTCAACACAAAAATTTACCTATAGCCTAACTTGAACCCAAAACTTCCTAGAAACCCCGTAACTTTCCAAAATCACCGTCTAATAAGTCCAATTTGCAATAATGCCATTCTCTTATTCTCAAAAATTTTAAATACTCCTACGCCCAAGGCCCACTGGGCCCAATTCTTCTAGGCCCAATTTTGGGATGTTAAATTCTAGCCTATTATAGAAATTTCGTCCTCAAAATTTCCAACTATAGGAACAATCGCACATCCTAACCTAGCATACTACACTTTCGCTATGCACTCTGATCTTAATAACACTAATTCGCTTTCTATCTTAATCTTGGAAACTCTTCACATCATCAAATATCTAATCCTCAGAAGTAAACAAGTATTTATCACTCATTCATAAAATTTTCTACATTCAACCAAAACATACCCTTCTTAATGGTGATGGAACAATCCCGAGCCCTATTCTCCTTAGACTCGCATCTGAAGCATGCTCCTAACCTCCTCCAGCACTCACTCAGATGATGCCTTCCGCAATAATTGCAAGCCAGAAAGTTTGGACGTGCCTTGACACGCTTCACAGAATGAGATTACGACCCTGAAGAATCACGATCCTTTTTCTTCTTTCAGTCCACGCACCCAACTCGAAGTGTCTCACCTATTCTTTTAACCTCTTTTAATACTTCCTTAACTAACTGAGTCAGCTCATCAACCCTAGCTCGACCATGAGATCCCGTCTCAACCATTGGCGATGCCGGCGCCCCCCTTTCAAGCCTAATCCTCGATGTCGAGGGTCTAGCCCTAACACCTCGACCTCTACCAAGGCCTTGTCTACCGCGTCCATGTCCTCTAGTGCTCATATTAGCTAAGTCAATTTAATCTTATTAAGAGTCTTATGGATCAGTATACTATTCAACGTTTATTAAACAATGTTTTATGGAGTACAGGAAGTAAAGTCATTTTCGCAAAATGTATCCTAAAGTATCAATCTCTATAGTTTTAGCTCCTAAAGCTAAAAGTTCTACAGTATTTCTATAGTCATACCACAATAATCATAAAATGAAAACATAAACTTACTTGACTTGGTGTCGGATACTCGTGGTGCCATACTTTCTTTAGAACATGCATTTATAAATCAAATTTCAACAGCTTTGGAAATCGATTTTGAACCCAAACCACAGTCGAGTTTTAAAACTGGCTCTGATACCATAAAATATAACACCCCAAACCTGGCCCATGCGTTATGATCGGATCTGACATGTCACATGAGAAAAACATGTTAAATTCTTTTTTATTCGTACTAAAATAGGTGTTGTTTTGCTATAATTGAGAAAACAAGTTTGATTTGAAATAGTTGATAAAATACGACTAATTTCAAGAGGTTGATTGATAAATCGAAAATAGAGGTAGTGAACTTTAAAATCGTGACTTTTGAAAATGATATTGATAATTTTGAAAGATAATCCAAGTTAATTTATTTTTCCATATTTATTATGAAATCTATTTGTTAATCAATTTTTGAAAACCGTTACTAATGATTTTAGAAAAATCCCCATTTGAAATATTTCAAGCAAAACATTAAGTACGTTTAAACGCAAAGCAAAATAAAACATATCCCGGAGGCCTTATTACAACTTGAAACCCAAAATAGTAAAAGTAATAATAGTGAACGAAAATAGAAATTCAAAGTTCAATAAAAATCATTTATGAAGTATGGCCTCCACCGAGTCATCCATGGGTGCAAGTCCTCGTCACTGAGCATTACCTACAAGGATTAGAAAAGAAGAAGGGTAAGTTACAAGAACTCAGTGCATAATCCCCATACCATTATCCACTGGGTCGGAACCCGTAAAGTAATATCTTGGCCGAGCCCATGTAGCATAATATTAGGCCAAAGCCCATTTACAAAAAAAACTGGGCCTTAGGCCCATAAATATGATAATGCATATAATATAATGTAACCCAACCCATCCTAGTAATCCATCCGCTACACACCACTCGTACCATCCCATTACATTGATGGGGATCAAGTCAACCCACCCCGCCAAGCACACCAATCGCAGCAAGTTGCCATCTATAATAATTTGTGGCTGAGCCACCAGAAACGCTGTAGTCAAGCTGCTTTTTATAATAATTGTGGCTGAGCCACCAGAGTCATAATTATGCGTGGCATAGCCACTATACAGATTGTGGTAGAGCCACTAGAATATCATATACGGTAATATAATTGGCACACAGCCTTGGGTAAATATGATCGACACAGAGTCGTTAATTTATATGTTAGGCACATAGCCCCAGGTAAATACGTTTAGCACAAAGCCATAATCACGATGGCACAAAACCATAGTTAGGTTGGCACTTAGCCATTATCAGAATTTGTGGCAGAGCCACCAGAATATGTGGCAAAGCCACCAGAATCAGAATGTGGTAGCAAAATGCACACTTATTTACTTAAGTCAAGATGCCACTTGCCTTTTCTCCTTAAAGTACTTCAACACAAAAATTTACCTATAGCCTAACTTGAACCCGAAACTTCCTAGAAACCCCATAACTTTCCAAAATCATCGTCTAATAAGTCTAATTTGCAATAATACCATTCTCTTGTTCTCAAAAATTTTAAATACTCTTACGCCCAAGGCCCATTGTACCCAATTCTTCTAGGCCCAATTTTGGGATGTTACAAAGACCGAGTAATCTGACAGCTAGGGGTAGACCACCCAGAAATACTGGAAATATGAGTGGGAGTTAGAGAGGGACGACGGATACAGCTGTGAGATTTGAGGTAAGTGCACCTGCCCGAGCCTATGCTATTCGCACTCGTGAGGAAGCATCATCTCCAGAAGTCATTACTGGTACTTTTACTCTATTTGATACTAATGTGATTGCATTGATAGATCCAGGTTCTACTCATTCCTATGTGTTTGTGAATCTAGAATCAAGTAAGACTCTACCTATTGAGTCTACTGAATTCGTGATTAGTGTATCGAACCCCTTAGGCAAGTGTGTCTTGGTTGATAAAGTGTGTAAGAACTGTCCGTTGATGTTTCTGGATATTTGCTTTCTAGCTAATTTGATGTTGCTTCCTTTTGATGAATTTGATAACATTATGGATATGGATTGGCTCACTCTGCATAATGCTATTATAGGAAAAGTATTGATTTGAAATGTCAGAATGGTGTGATGGTTCGAATTGAATCCAGTGAGTTGAATGGGCTATCGGCTGTTATATCATCTATGAAAGCTCTGAACTATGTGAAAAAGGGTTGCAAAGCTTACTTGGCATACGTGATTGATACAAAAGTGACTAAAAAGAAAGTTGAATCTGTACCAGTAGTTTGTGAGTTCCCAGATATGTTTCCTAAAGAACTACCTGGATTCCCTCCTATACGAGAAGTTGAGTTTGGTATTGAATTAGTGCCGGGGATGAATCCTATTGCAATGGCTCCGTATAGAATGGCATCAATAGAATTGAAAGAGTTAAAGTCACAATTGCAAGAGTTGACAGATAGAAGATTTGCACGATCGAGTTTTTTGCCCTGGAGTGCTCCTGTGTTGTTTGTGAAAAAGAAAGATGGAACAATGAGAATGTGCACTGATTATCGATAGTTAAATAAAGTGACGATAAAGAATAAGTACCCCTTACCACGTATTGATGATTTGTTTGATCAGCTAAAAGGAGCTATAATGTTTTCAAAGATAGATTTGAGATCGGGCTATTATCAGTTGAGAGTTAAAGAATCAGATGTACTGAAGACTTCTTTCAGAACGAGGTACGGACATTACGAATTCTTAGTTATGCCTTTTGGACTAATTAATGTTCCTGCTGTGTTTATGGATTTGATGAACCGGATATTCAGACCGTATTTGGATCATTTTGTTGTGGTGTTCATTGATGATATTTTAATTTATTCCTGTGATGAGATGCAACATGCTGAGCATTTGAGAATTGTGTTACAGACTCTGTGTGAGAAGCAATTGTATGCAAAGTTTAGTAAATCTGAGTTCTGGTTGCGTGAGGTTGGTTTTCTGGGACATATTGTATCAGCTGCGTGAATACGAGTTGATCCTAGTAAAATCTTAGCTATTCTTGAATGGAAGCCTTCGAGAAATGTGTCTGAAGTCCATAGTTTTCTGGGACTAGCGGGATATTATAGGCAGTTTGTGAAAGGCTTCTCGATGACTGCGACTCCATTGACGAAGTTGTTACAAAAAGATGTTAAATTTGAGTGGACAAAAAAGTGCCAGTAGAGTTTTGAATAGTTGAAAGCATTGTTGACAGAGGCACCTGTGTTAGTTCAACCTGAGTCTGGTAAAGAATTCATAGTTTACAGTGATGCATCGTTAAATGGTTTGGGTTGTGTACTGATGCAAGAAGGAAAAGTCATCATTTAT
Source organism: Gossypium rotundifolium (assembly GCA_025506655.1). NCBI lineage: Eukaryota > Viridiplantae > Streptophyta > Magnoliopsida > Malvales > Malvaceae > Gossypium > Gossypium rotundifolium. Next base: position 105,281,087 of record CP106727.1, on the reverse strand, counting down.
GCTTCGATGCAGTTAAAGCCGCATAAAAAAACTATCCGACGCATGATCTTGAATTAGCTGCAATTGTATTTGCATTAAAGATTTGGCGTCACTATTTGTTTGGTGAGAAATGTCATGATTTTACTGATCACAAGAGCTTGAAATATCTGATGACTCAGAAAGAATTGAATTTGAGGCAGAGAAGATGGTTAGAGCTTTTGAAAGACTACAAACTTATGATTGATTATCATCCGGGCAAAGCTAATGTTGTTGCCGATGCTTTGATTCGGAAGTCTTTATGTGCTTTGTGAGCTATGAGTACTCAAATAGATCTATGTGGTGATGGTTCATTTTTTACTGAATTGAAAGTGAGGCCGATGTTCGTACGTCAGATTTGTAATGCTCAAAAAAGTGATGATGAAATGATGACAAAATGAGCTCAATGTGGTTTAAATTTTAGTTCAGAATTTCGAGTTGATAGTAATTGTCGAAACCATTTTTTATGTCATTGAAAAACGGGGTCGACTTCAAAAATGAAAATGGAGTTGCCACCAATCTTTTTTTTTTTTGAGGTGTGATCGGATCACCTTGAGATTAATCATTAAAACATTTTGATTTATTAAAACAATGATTTTGGCCTACAAAACTTGAGAAAATGGGTTCGGGAGTCGGTTACATATGAGGAAGGATTAGCACCCTCGTAACACCAAAAATTGGTACCGAATTGATTGATAAACGTCTTAATGTCAAAAATTTGAAAAGATTTTAAAATACGATCTTCTTTATTTAAAAGAAAACTTGAATAAATTTAAATGGATGCTCAAAGAAGTAAAATGTGACACCCAGTGAGTTAGGGTATGACATTTCAAATTCTCGAAACTGAGCTTGTCTTTTGACTTTTAAAACTCATGTATTTAAGTTTAAGAAAGATATTCAGTTATTTGGGTCAAATGAAAAATCGGAACCCAGTAAGTTAGGGCACAATTTCTCGAAATTCCAAATTCAAAATATTGCATTTGTTTTTAGAAATCCTAATCTCGAGATAACAAAATGTCACATCCAGTAAGTTAGGACGCAATGTTTTTGAATTCCCGAGAATAAGTTTTTATTTAACTTTTATGCTTTGACATTAAAAAGAAAATAATAGGTTTTTTAGACTCGATGAGAAAAATCGAAACCCAGTAAGTTAGGGTACAATTTCTTTTGAACCTTAGAATGCGAAGTATTTGCTTATTTCGAAACAAAGATATTCATGGATCGAATAAAATGTAATATGATTTTATAGTGAAGTGTAAAATGAATTTCAGTGCTAATATATGTAACAAAATAATGATGATGACAATAATAAATATCAATAATGAATAAGTTAATAATAATGAATAGTCAAAATTTGAAAGTACGTACAACAAAATATAAATACATAAATGAATAAATAATGAAATGACAATAATAAGTGTAAAGTTTAAAATAAAACAAATCAAAATAATAAAAAATAATAAGAGTAAAAATAAAATAAGATAAATAATAAAAACAAAAAACAAATTAATTTAAAAAATGAGTAAGTAAAAGTTTAAAAATAATAATAATGATAATAGTAATAAAAATAAAGTACTAATAATAAAAGTAATAATAATAGTAATTAATAATAATAGAAATATTAGGTAATAATAATGTAAAATGATAGTAGTAATACTAAAATAATAATTATAATAGTAAAAATAATAGTAATAATACTAAAATTAATAATAATAATAATAGTAAAAATAATGATTGTAATACTAAAATTAATTAATAGTAATAATAATAACAATATTAATAATAATAAGATTAAAAATAATTATTTTAATAGCAAAAATAACAAAAGGGACTAAATTGAACTTAAACTAGGAATTTGGGGGCAAATATGCAAATAAATAAAAAAGATGGACTGAATCGAATGTGCGAATAACAAGGAGGGACTAAAGGGGAAAATATCCCTGCCTTCCAAAATGCGGCGTTTCACAGGGGACTCAAATGAAATCAGAACAAAACTTAAGGGCAAAATTAAGAATAAAAGAAAACTGAATTAATAAAGAAAAAAATGTGGAAGTGCCGAAAGGGTAAATAACCCATTTCCACAAAACACGCGGATCCTCCCCTGGGTCGGGTCAACGCGCGGTTTAAAGGGGTTGAACGACACCATTTCAGCGCCTAAGCGCACGACCTAAAACGACGTCATTTTCGTTCTTTATATAAGGCCAATTTTTTTTTAAACCATTTGCTAACAAGTGTTTTTTTTTAAAAAAAAAAGAACGGAATGATCCCTTTTACTCTCCGCAGGGGTCTCTCCTTCGGCTGCAGAGACCACCGGAGGCCCATCGCTGCTCCGCCGCAGCTCTGCCGTAGATGGCGGTCGGACACCTCAGGTATGTACTTTTTTCCTTTTTTATACCATATTTTAATACGTATATATATATAGTCTAAAAAAAAAAAAAATCCTTATGTATATGGGAATGATTTTGAAGAATTAAAAATAAAAAAAAAATGATGAAAAAGAAAAATCAACCTCTGACTAACTTTTTGCTTTGTATTGATTCTTGTATTCGTAAAATGTAGAGCTAATACAGAGATCTTTTCTTTGGTTTTATAGCCGAATATTTGAAATAAAAAAATATAATATTCCTTTGCTGCTGTTATTTGCTGTGTTGTTTTCTTCTTTTGTAGGTGAAACCACCGTACGGAGGCCATTCGTGGGGTGACGTGGAGACCCAAGCGCGTGGCGTGCACGTTAGGAGAGGCTGCTGCGACGCCGAAAAATTCCAGAAACCCCTAGGGTTTCTGAAACTTGTTAGAATTTTGGGCCATTTGGTCCGATTCAGCATTGGGCATTTAGTATTTGGGCCTGTTATTATTTTTTTGTAATGGACTGTTATTACGGACTGTTTAATATTGGATTTTTGTATTTGGGTTTTATTTTAGTTTGGTTAATGAATGGGCCCCAGCGAAAATGGGCTTTTACAACTGCCCCTCTTTGCTTGTTGTCGTGTAACAAGAATGGAGCAAAGACTTTAAAAAAGGCCATTTTTGCTCGGTCTTTGAATTTTTGACTTCTTTCGGTGCTTTTCTTCTTCGAGTAGTTTCATTCTATCCCACTGCATCTTCAGGGGCATAAGAACTAGCACTTCGATCCAATTCAAGGAAATTAGACTTGTAGCTTCAATCTGCTCTGCCGCAACTTCAGGGAGATAAGATTTGCTGTCTTCAGTCTACTCTGCTGCAACTTTAGGAAGATAAGGTTTGGTCTTGGTAAATTTGATCCAACCTACTGCAACTTCAGAGGTATAGGATTTGTAACTTTGATCTTTTCCACTACAGTTTCAGGGACATAAGATTCGCTGTCTTCAGTTTGCTCTGCTACGACTTTAGGGAGATAAGGCTAGTGGCTTCAATCTGCTTCACTGCAACTTCAGGAAGATAAGATCCACCGTAATCTGTAGCTTTAATCTGTTCTACTGCAACATCAGAGAAATAAGATTTGCTTTCTTCAGTCTGCTCCGCTGGAATTTCAGGGAGATAAGGCTGGTGGCTTCAATCTGCTTCACTGCAACTTTAGAAAGATAAGATCCACCATAATCCGTAGCTTTAATCTATTCCACTACAACACCAGCGAAATAATATTTGCTGTCTTCAGTCTACTCTACTACAACTTCAGGGAGATAAGGCTGGTGGCTTCAATCTGCTTCACTGTAACTTCAAGAAGATAAGATCTGCCATAATCAGTAGCTTTAATCTGTTCCACTACAATGTCAAGGAAATAAGATTCGCTGTCTTCAGTCTGCTCCACTGCAACTTTAGGGAGATAAGGCTGGTGACTTTAATTTGCTTCACTACAACTTTAGAAAGAGAAGATCTACCGTAATCTGTAGCTTTAATCTGTTCCACTGTAACGTCAGGGAAATACGATTCGTTATCTTTAGTCTGCTCCACTGCAACATCAGGGAGATAAGGGTAATGGCTTCAATCTGCTCACTGCAACTTCAGAAAGATAAGATCCATCGTAATCTGTAGCTTTAATCTGTTCCACTTCAATATCAGGGAAATAAGTTTTGCTATCTTTAGTCTGCTCCGCTACAACTTCAGGGAGATAAGGGTAATGACTTCAATCTTCTCCACTACAACTTCAGAGAGATGATATTCGCTACGGTGAATTTGATCTGACCTACTGCAACTCAGAGGTATAGGACTTGTAACTTATAGCTTTACTCTGCTCCACTGTAACTTCAGGGGAATAAGATTCGCTATCTTGACTTCAATCCATCCCACTAAAACTTCAAGGGTATCGGATTTGTGGATTCATCGATCTTGCTACATTGTCCTCTGGGGGACATGATCTTTAGAATCAATTGATGGACCTATGCTTATGCATAATAATTAGGATGCAATGATCAGAATAAATTGAATGCTCCTAACTAAATGTGTTTTGCATGAATGCAGAATGTCATGAGAATGATCCCTTTTTTAATGCATAATGATTAGGATGCAATGATCAGAATGAATCAAATGCTCCTAACTAAATGTGTTTTGAAGAATGTCATGAGAATGATCCCTTTTTAATGCATAATGATTAGGATGCAATGATCAGAATGAATCAAATGCTCCTAACTAAATGTGTTTTGCATGAATGCAGAATGTCATGAGAATGATCCCTTTTAAAATGCATAATGATTAGGATGCAATAATCAGAATGAATCGAATGCTCCTAACTAAATAAATGCAGAATGTCATGAGAATGATCCCTTTTTTTAATGCATGAGTTGTCATTGCTCATTGTTCTTCAAGGCTGTATCACTGATGTAATATCCTGACTTCTTATTCAACCGATTTTTTTTACAGGACATCCGAAGAAATAGTCACTATTTAGAGTTTCTTTCTCAAATATTTCCAACCCTTAGTCTTGGTAAGTTCTAAATAATAGTCCTATTTCAGGTTCTCATATTATTTAGAAGTTTACAGAGTAATATGGAAACTCCTTTTATGAAAGTATTATTAGTCCATTAATCATTACTTCAATACAAAATGCTTGAAAATGATCTTAATGATGGACAAAACTGAAATTTATCAGGAACAAAACCTGAAAAGAATGGATTAATTAAAGAAAGAAAACATTGCTAGAATACAAAATAGTAAGGGGAAAAGAAATAGGTGCCCCAGATATCGTAACTTGAGCTTCTCTGTACGGACATTCTGAAGACCATTTTGAGCTCAATATGTGTTTAGGAGATCAAGAGTACTTTTTTGACGCCCCAAGGCATAACATCTCTCCTTTCTCTTAATTCAGGTATAGCAAGATCACTGCATGCCCCGTCTTTGATTACAATTTGAGCCGCCCTTTTTGAGTTTTCTACTCAAAACCCCTTTGGTCTCAAGGCGCATTTAGCGGGTTTTCACATTGGCCTCTCCGTTTTCATTTTTTTAGAGAAAGTCTCAAAGTGCCCTTTGCGGGTTTTCACTTTGGCCTCTTTTCCTTATCAAGTATAGTACTTCTTGACTGAATCTGAATTTACAGGATTCGGCAAGTTTTTTTCATCTATTTCGGTGAAAATCAGTGCTCCTTCGGAGAAAGCATTTTTACCACATAAGGTCCTTCCCAATTTGACATCCATTTCCCTCTCAGATCCTTTTGTAAGGGGAGGATCTTTTTCAATAATAGGTCCCCCTCGTGAAATTCTCTTGGGCGAACATTTTTGTCATAAGCTCGCATCATTCGTTTTTGTTATATCTGACCATGACGAATAGCTCTTAGCCTCTTTTCCTAAATCAAGTTCAAATGATCATATCGAGACTGGATCCATCCTGATTCATCTAACTTTAACTCTAACAAAACTCGAAGGGAAGGTATCTCTACTTCAATAGGTAAAATCGCCTCTATTATATAAACCAATGAGAAAGGTGTTGAAGTTCTGATAGATTTTCGATAAGCATAGAGAGCAAATGGTAACTTCTCGTGCCAATCTTTATAAGTTTCAGTCATTTTCCCCACAATCATCTTAATGTTTTTATTGGTTGCTTCCTCTGCACCACACATTTTTGGATGATATGAGGATGAATTGTGGTGTCTGATCTTGAATTAACTGCAAACCTCCGCTATCGTGCTGTTGTTCAAGTTTAATGCATTGTCAGATCCTCTTAGGCATTCCATATCGACATATGATTTCCTTTTTTAGGAATCTGCTGACTACCGACTTAGTAACACTAACATATGAAGCAGCCTCTACCCACTTGGTGAAATAGTTGATGACTACAAAGATGAACTGATGCCCATTTGAAGCTTTTGGAGAGATCGGCCTGATGACATCCATGCCCCACATAGAGAAAGGCCATGGGGAAGTCATAACATTCAAAGGCGAAATAAGTACATGAGTTTTGTCTCCATAAATTTGGCATTTGTGACATCTCTTAGCATAATCGATACAGCCTCCCTCCATGGTAGACCAATAATACCGAATCTCATAATTTTGCTAGCCATTGTGAAACTATTAGCATGTGTTCCACAAACACCCTCGTGGACTTCTTCTAGAATGTTCTTAACTTCAACAGCGTCCATACATCTCAGTAGTACTTGACCCTTTCTTCTTTTGTACAAGATCTCTCCATCTAAGGCATAGTCACAAGCTAGTCTTCTCAACGTCCTCTTTTCATTCTCGGTTGCCTGATCAGGGTATTCACGATTTTTCACGTATCGTAATATATCGTGGTACCAGGGATGATCATCTCTTTCTTCTTCCTCCACATCGTAACAATGAGCTGGGGCCTCGTAAATACTCATTTGAATGGGTTTTACATCCTCTTATTTGCTCACTTTGATCATGGAAACCAGAGTGGCCAAAGCATTTGTCATCTGGTTTTCATCTCGTTGGAGATAATTGAAAGTAATATCATCAAACTCTTTAATTAACCCCAGAACTATCCTTCAATAATTGATTAATTTGGGGTCTCTTGTCTCCCATTCACCTTTCAGTTGGTAGATCACCAGTGTAAAATCCCCATATATTTCCAACACTCTAATTTTTCGTTCTATGGCTGCACAGAGCCTGATAATGCATGCTTCGTATTCTGACATGTTATTTGTACAATCAAAATCCAACTTGCATGTGAACGGATAATGATCTCCATTTGGGGATATCAAGACTGGCCCATTTCCATTACCTACAACATTTGATGCTCCGTCGAAGTTTAATTTCCAAAGGTGATCTTTTGTAGCGTCTTCTTTAGTAGCTGCCACATACATTAATTCTTCATTGGGGAAGTCAAAGTTAAGAGTCTCATAATCTTCTAGGGCTCTACTGGCCAGAAAATATGCTACTACGCTTCCTTTCACAGCCTTTTGACTCACATAAACTATGTCAAATTTAGATAGCAGAATTTGCGATCTAGCCATCCTTCCATTCAAAGCAGTTGACTCCATCATATATTTTAGAGGGTCCAACTTTGAGATTAGCCAGGTCATATGGTACAGCATGTATTATCTCAACCTTCGAGTTGTCCAAATCAAGGCACAACACAATTTCTCAATTGGTGAATATCTCATTTCACACTCAGTGAATTTCTTAATGAGGTAGTATATCTCCCTTTCTCTTCTTCCCAAATCATCGTGTTAACCCATCACACATCCAATTGAGTTGATAAACACAGTGAAATACAATATTAATTGTAACAACCCAAACCCGACCCATGAGCCCTGACCGGATCTGGTATGTCACGGAGTAAAAACGTTTGAAAGATTTTGATTTTCTGGTGAAAAATTTGAAAATTCTGATAAGGTTATAAAACAGTGTTTGATAAAACTCAGGAGGGATTGATTTTTTTATAAACATGGTTGTGTTGAAAACCCTTTGAAAACATTCGATCATTTAAAATTTTAAAGTCATCAGAGTTATTGTTAACTGGGTGAATTTTGCTACCCGATGGTAACATCTTCGAAAACTCGTAAAAGTTACTAAATTTGAAAATGTTGCTTTTAACCGATTCACTTAACATTTTATAATTTCATTTGTATTATAGTATAAGTAAAGTAAAAACAACTACGTAAACATCCAAAATAATTAACTAGCGGCCTTATTACAACCCAAATTAAAAATTTAGAAAATAAATAAACTTGAACTGAATCAAATAAAATTTCGAATCCAAAGAACAAGTATGGCCGCCTCGAGTCCTCTCCGGATCCATCTCCGCGATCTACTCATCTGCAAAATAATATGGGAAGGGGTGAGTCACCAAGACTCGGTGTATAAATCCCCCACCCGGAAGTGCAACTCATACACAAATTATTAATAGACATGCAAACATGCAACCCAACTAACCATCCGTACTCCTTTAACTACCCCGTGTGGTCAAAACCACTGGTGGTCAAAACCACTAGTGACTAGAGTCACAAATCAAGTGATGGGGCCAACCCATCGTGTGGTCAAAACCACTGATGACCATAGGTCACAATTTATCAATATGTGGTCAAAACCACTGGTGGTACCAAACCACTGGGACTTAGTCACAATTTAACAACGGTGTGGTCAAAACCACTGATGACCGAAGTCACAATTTAAACTGATGGGGCCAACCCATCTTGTGGTCAAAACCACTGGTGACAGTCTATAGAGATCATCCCCCTCCTCTCATCAATCCCACCATCATCATGCTTACATAACAAATATCATAATCCCATATATCATGCATTTATGTATAGCATAGCATTCAACAGCATATGATGGCATACACAAACATACATCATAGATCACATAATAGGGGACTTACCCGGAATCCAAGCTTATGCCCACAAGGCAAAGTTACAACACAAGAGGTTATACAACAACATAATAAACAGTCTATGCTAATAAAGTGTGTAAGAGTTTACACACCTATTACTAACACGAATCCTAGATCTCGAAGATCCGATCTACTGTGCTAGATCCTTTGACCCTATATTCAGCCAACATCAAGGTTAATGACATAGGCCTATTTGGCCAAAACAACTTAACACCAAAGGCTCATTTGCGGCACTTACCTTAAACAGATTTGGTTTCCAATCAAATCTCGAATATTCAGAGCGTTAGACTGTCCCCCTTCCTACAATCGGCTTTAATCACATTAATATGAGTCATAGGCCATTCGACCACAACCATAATTCAAACAAAAGTCATTCGGCCATGTCCACTTACCCCCTTACTGATCGATTTGAAGAAAAATCCCGAAAAGAATCTGTGCTCTCTTGCTATTCGGCCAAAGCAAGACAAGAGGAAAGTTTGGAGGTTTCGACACAAAATATGGTGAAGCGGAGAGAAGAAAAGCAAGATGAGAACGGTGATTTCAGCTTCACAACTTCAAAGAGAAAAGAGGGAGATGAAGGTGATGGAATTTTTGGCTAGCTATTTGAGAGAAAAGAAGAAAAATAATCAATAAATGAGTCTAAGGCATTCGGCCATACTAAGAACTCTCTAAAACCGATAGCCCCCTTGTCCACACTCCATTATTCGGCCAACTCTCACCCTTTTTGATAAATTTTATCTAATCACTTCTTAAAAAAAATTATGTTTATCCCTATCCTTCCAAAGTCCCAATTGTCGTCCAACACTTCTCTCTTCATGGTGCCAATTTGCAAAAATAAAAGAAGAGGAAAAAAAACATTATGCTGTCATCGTGACTCGAACTTGAGTCCTCCTCCCCCTTGCTTGGGCAGCATTCACCAAGGCCCTATGCCACTTTACCAATTGACTTTCATGTCCAACCTCACCCACAAAAATCTTTTAAAGCCTTCCTAAACTTAGCCCCCTTCCTTTAACGCCAAAAAGCCCAAAAAATAAAACACAGCCCCTTGAGCCTACCAAGATTTGAACCTCTTCCCTTGAAGCTCTCCTTTGACGCCACCTTCCAAGCCCTTAAGGTTGCGTCCCTTGCCACCTTATCACATGATCTCTTGTGTCATGCTTCGCACCAAACAATTCTTAAACCTAGCTTCCTCTTCTCAAGTGCCAAAAAAAAATCTTCTAACCCAAAGTCAGGCCTAGCCCGAGGTTATTTCTAGACCCTAGAACATGCCTAGCAATCATAGCATTCATTTCTTTTCAATCAAGCACATAAAAATAATTAAATTGCAAACAACCCCCTAAATCAGGATGTTACAGTTCTACCCCCTTAAAAATAATTTCGGCCTCGAAATTACCTAGATCAGAAAAGTTGGGGGTATTGCTACCGCATCACATCCTCGGGTTCCCACGTGGCCTCTTCCGTACCATGGTTTCACCATAGCACTTTTACCAAAGGTACTGACTTCTTCCTCAAAACCTTGACATCTCGATCTAAAATCTGCACTGGCTCCTCCTCGAAAGACAAGTCCGAGTTCACCTCAATTTTTGCAACCGGCACAACATGTGAGGGATCTGATCGATAGCGCCTCAGCATCGAAACATGGAAGACGTCATGGATCCGCTCAATTCACGGCAACTCAAGTCGGAAGCTACCGGTCCCACACGTTTCAACACCGGTATGCGGTCCGATGAATCTAGGGCTTAGCTTGCCCTCCCGGCCAAACCTCAGCACCTTCTTCCAAGGTGATACCTTCAAGAAAACCTTATCCCCCATTGCATATTCAACCTCTCTGCGCTTAAGATTGGCATAGGATTTCTGCCTGTCCGACGCCTCCTTAAGACGAGCCTGAATTACTCTAACCTTATCCTTTGTCTCTGCCACTAACTCCGGACCCAACATCCATCATTCTCCCAGCTCTGTCCAACACGTAGGAGTACGGCATTTTTGACCATACAGCGCCTCATACGGTCCCATCTGAATACTCGCTTGATAGCTATTATTATAAGCGAATTCTGCCAAAGGTAGGTACTCCTCCCAACTACCACGGAAGTCCAAAACACAGCCCCTTAACATATCTTCCAACACTTGGATTACCCTCTCAGATTGTCCATCGGACTGCGGATGAAAAGTCGTGCTGAAATTCAACTTCGTGCCTAACTCCTGATGTAAGGCCTTCCAGAATCTCAACATAAACTAGGGATCCCGATCTGAGATAATGGACACCGGTACTCCATGCAACCGCACTATCTCTGCTATATACAGCTTGGCTAACCTTTGAAGAGAGTAGTCAGCCTTTACTGGTATAAAATGGGCCGACTTGGTCAACCGGTCCACTATCACCCAAACTGCATCTTTCTTAATGGGCGTAAGGGGAAGCCCACTTACAAAATCCATAGTAATCTCCTCCCACTTCAACTGTGGGATCTTTACCAGCTGTAACAGCCCTGATGGTAGTTGATGCTCAGCCTTAACTTGTTGGCATGTCAGACACTTGCCCACTAACTCGGTTACTTCCCGCTTAAGACCCGGCCACCAAAACTGCTCCCTTAAATCCCGATACATCTTGCTGCTTCCCGGGTGCATAGCGTACGGACTGCTATAAGCTTCTTTAAGAATTCACTGCTTCAAATCATCATCCTTAGGCATACATACTCTCCCTTGGAAATACAACACTCCATCACTACCCAAACTGAACCCTTCGGCCTCACCATTCTATACTTGCAACCTCCGAGTACTCAAAGCTTCGTCGGTCATCTGCCTTTCTTTGACCTCATCAATCCAAGACGGCTTCACTTGTAATTCTACCAAAAGGCTCCCATCCTCATAGAGACTTAGGTGAGCAAACATTGCTCGCAAATTCACTACCACCTTTCGGCTCAATGCATCAGCTACCACATTAGCCTTACCGGATGGAATTTGATTGAGCAATCGTAGTCCTTCAAAGAACTCAATCCACCCTCCGCCTCAAATTTAAATCTTTACGAGTCGAGGTACTTGAGACTCTTGTGATCGTGTACACTACCGACTTCTCCCCATACAGATAGTGCCTCCAAATCTTTAAGGCAAAACCCACAGACCAATTCCAAATCATGTGTCGGATAGTTAGCTTCGTGAGGCCTCAATCGTCGTGGACGATAAGCGACCACCTTCCTTCTTGCATCAACACACACCCTAAACCAAGATGTCGATGCATCACAATACACCGTGAATTCCTTTCTGTCTCAGTGAATCAAGATCGGTGCTTCATCAAGATCCTCTTCAGCTTGTCGAAACTCTTTTGTCGCTTCTCGACCACACAGACAAAACTCCTTTTCTCAGTAACTTAGTCAGCGGTCTTTGCGATTAAGGAGAAATTTTTCATGAATCTCCTATAATATCCTCGCCAACCCCAAAAACTTCAATTTCAGAATCGACTTTGGTGGTTTCCATTCCAATATCCTCAATCTTACGGGATCCACCGATTCCTCAATTTGAAACAACATGCCCTAGAAAAGTTACCTCCGTAAGCCAAAACTCACACTTGCTGAATTTGGTGTACAACTGTTTCTCCCTTAGAACTTGTAGAACCACATGAAGATGTGTGTCATGCTCCTCCTCAGACTTTGAGTACACCAAAATGTCGTCTATGAATACCACGATGAACTAATCCAGATAGGGTTGGAAAGCCTAGTTCATCAGGTCCATAAACGCGGCTGGTGCATTCGTCAACCCAAAAGGCATTACCAGAAACTCGTAGTGCCCATACCGAGTACGGAATGCCTTCTTATGGACATCAGCCTCCTTAACCTTAAGCTGATGGTACCCTGACCTAAGGTCAATCTTAGAGAACACCGATGCACCCTTGAGTTGATCGAACAAATCATCAATCCTGGGCAAAGGATACCGTTTTTATTGTCACTTGTTTTGTCGATAGTCTATGCACATTCTCATTGTCCCATCCTTCTTCTTAACAAAAAGCACTGGAGCTCCCCAAGGCGATACACTTGGTCAGATGAACCCTCTATCAAAAATTCCTAGATCTGTGCCTTCAACTCTACCAATTCTTTCGGCGCCATCTGATACGGAGCTATAGATACTGGCGCGGTTCGGGTAACAAGTCTATGCCAAATTCAACCTCACGGTCCGGAGGTAGACCCGGGAGTTCTTTCGAAAACACATCAACATAATCCCGTACGGTCTGGACATCTCTCACAGCTGTACCCTTAGCTTCCAAAGCACAGACACGCACTACATATGCTTCACAACCCTTCCTAACCATCTTTTTCCCTCTAATGCCGAAACCAGATTAGATAGGTAATCTCTCCTTTTACCTATCATCACCACCTCATCACCTTCCACGGTCTTTATTACCATGCGCTTAGCTACGCAATCCAGGCTTGCCTGATACTTTACTAGCCAATCCATCCCAAGGATTAGATAGAACTCCCAAAACGATAGTTCCATCAAGTCGGCCAAGAACACGATCCCTTGGAGTTCTAGGGGTACATTCTTATAGAGTTTACTTACTTCTACAGAGTGACCTAGAGGGCTTAATGCGGTCATCTTCCTGAAGTAAGCTCGAGTCTAAGTCGAGTTTCCACTACGCTACTAGCAATGTATGAGTGGGTTGAGCCAATATCAATTAAGGTACTATAGGTACTCCAAAGATCAAGAACATACCTGGTTATGATGTCCGGTGCGCCGCCCTCCTCCCGACGCCTGCATGGCATAGACCAAACCAGGTTGCCTAGCCTCGGTACCACTGGTACCTCCCCTCGATGCCCCACGACCTCTGCCAGCACCATTACCTCCTCTTCCTGCGCCACGACCTCTCGGTGGCTGTTGGTTATCCCTCCTATTCGGTGCACGATCTTGACCCTCTGACCTCAGCCTAGCTGCCTTTTTTAGACAATCTCTAACTTGATGTTCCATGGACCCACATTTGAAACATCCCCGATTACCATTCCAACACTCCCCCGTGTGAGACTTCCCACACCGAGCACACCGTGGTGGCCATTGAGGATTAGCAGCAATAGTAACAGGCCTAGCAGCTTGATCCGACCCACCATACCTCATCCTCTTCTGCTGGTTACTAGAAAACCTCGAAAATCCAGAGCTCCTCTTATTCCAACTCCTATCCTAATTCCGCCTAACTGACTGTCTTACCCTTTCAACAACCTTAGACTTCTCCACTAGGATAGCGAACTCTCGTTCCTGTTGTGGAGCTATCATCATCTTCAGCTCATCTCTCAGCCCATCTTTGAATCTGACACAACGTTCATGCTCGGTACCCACAATACCACGAGCATACCTGCTCAACCGGAGAAATTAGGCCTCATACTCTGCCACTGTCTTATTACCCTGAACCAGGTTCAAGAAAGCCTTCCACTACGCATCCACGTAGCTAGTTCCTATATATTTCTTTTGGTAGGCAGCCTTAAAGAACTCCCATGTGAGGTCCTCCGCTATCGCTCCATCCCTTACGGTGAGCCACCACTGATATGACTCATCCCAAAGCACAGAGATTATACCCTTCAACTTTTCCTCAGCTGTAAAATCCAGGTCACCCATGATCCTCTCTGTTGATTCCAACCAATACTCCACCGCACTGGGTGCCACTCCAGAAACTCCTCTAAACACTTCTGCTCCGTTAGCCCGGAGTCGTTCAACCACAGATTTACGGGCTCCTGCACCCCGTGTCTGCCTCGGTAACTCATTCCAATACTCGTAGTACAGCTTGGGATACTACATCGTTACCACCGGTCTGATCTTGAAACTCAGTTTTTATCGTCGGCAAATCCGACATCATATTTCCAGACCCATGACCAGACCTTGCTGGCTCCGACAAGGTCATCCTACCCCTACCACGGCCACGCGGCGGACGTCCACGACCTCTCAAACTCATTCTTCTCATTCGCGTTTATCTGATTAAGAATTTTATGTATTATTAATACTGTTCACTGTTTACCCACGAGCAATTTTATGAGAAATAATTTTTGAAGTGATTCTTTCGAAATCAAATCTACTTATAGCTCCAGTTTCAGACTTATCTCCCAGTTCTAAGTACATCCATCACATAAACAACATTCACAGACCATAACTAATGTGTAGGAGCATTTACGTCATTTCACTACACAGGGGTATTTTCGTAATTTTAACCTACAGGGGTATTTTTGTGAATTTTCAAAAATATAAGTTCTTGAATGATTTTGTCAAAAAGTATTTTGGAACTTTTAAATTCCTGGGGTATTTTGAAAAATTTTGAAATTCGGGGGTATTTTGGTGATTTTGAAGCTCAGGGGTATTTTGGTAATAAACCAGGGTAACTTTGTAAAGTTGGACGTTTTCGGGGTATTTCCAAATGTTGCAAAACTTTGAGGGTTCCTTTTTGAGAATTTGTTTTCCAAGTTGATAGTGTTGCAAAAATTTCAAAATCCGGTCATTTTGGTAATTTTGTTGGTTAGGGGCAATTTCGTAATTTTCCAAAATCATGATATTTTCGATATTTTGCAAATTAAGGTTTTTGGGCACTTTATATGTAATGAGAATTTTGATTAAAACTATGGGTATTTTGGGAATTTCATAAACAAGGGCATTTTTGTAATTTTACCACTAAGGGTATTTTAGTAATTCTACAAATCGGATATTTTTCAAAAAATGTTGTAAAACAATAGTTCTCACAAATTAAAAAGAAATTTTAAGAGTTTTAAAGCTAAGTTTTTATGAAAATACGGCTAATTCCCTTTCGGGTTTTAGTTAGGGTTTAGCCCATGAATAAGTCTTCCCAGTTAGGGTGAACCGAAGCTACGCACCAGGTAAGATTCGAGTGGGGAGGAGGTGAGTCACGCGGACTACTTAAATACCAAGCTCCCACCGAATTCCAATCCTAGACATGCGCACCATGGTTTCCACACCCTAACTCGGCGACTTAGACATAGGTTTGTTTAATTAAGCAATTACGCCTTATGTAGTAGTTGGGGTAGTCTAGTCCTTGAGTTCAAGTACCTATCATTCTATTCTACGTTCCCAGGTTACCCATTTACCCCTTATCAAGTATTCACAGAACAGTCAGAGGTACTTACCTGGGCGGATAGGTGCCGGAGACTCGATGCCATGCTGTCCAGACTGAAAATCATTTCCATGATAATTCACAAAGGCCTACAAAAATGTTTTGGGCCCTGGGCCCCCACAGCTGAGTTTTGAATCGGGCTCTGATACCAAAAATGTAACACCCCAAACTCGGCCCATGAGCCCTGACCGGATCTGGTATGTCACGGAATAAAAACGTTTGAAAGATTTTGATTTTCTGGTGAAAAATTTGAAAATTCTGATAAGGTTATAAAACAGTGTTTGATAAAACTCAGGATGGATTGATTTTTTTATAAACATGGTTGTGTTGAAAACCCTTTGAAAACATTCGATCATTTAAAATTTTAAAGTCATCAGAGTTATTGTTAACTGGGTGAATTTTGCTACTTGATGGTAACATCTTTGAAAACTCGTAAAAGTTACTAAATTTGAAAATGTTGCTTTTAACCGATTCACTTAACATTTTATAATTTCATTTGTAATATAGTATAAGTAAAGTAAAAACAACTACGTAAACATCCAAAATATTTAACTAGCGGCCCTATTACAACCCAAATTAAAAATTTAGAAAATAAATAAACTTGAACTGAATCAAATAAAATTCCAAATCCAAAGAACAAGTATGGCCGCCTCGAGTCCTCTCCGGATCCATCTCATGATCTACTCATCTCGCAAAATAATATGGGAAGGGTGAGTCACCAAGACTCGGTGTATAAATCCCCACCGGAAGTGCAACTCATACACAAATTATTAATAGACATGCAAACATGCAACCCAACTAACCATCCGTACTCCTTTAACTACCCCGTGTGGTCAAAACCACTGGTGGTCAAAACCACTAGTGACTAGAGTCACAAATCAAGTGATGGGGCCAATCCATCGTGTGGTCAAAACCACTGATGACCATAGGTCACAATTTATCAATATGTGGTCAAAACCACTAGTGGTACCAAACCACTAGGACTTAGTCACAATTTAACAACGGTGTGGTCAAAACCACTGGTGGCCGAAGTCACAATTTAAACTGATGGGGCCAACCCATCTTGTGGTCAAAACCACTGGTGACAGTCCATAGAGATCATCCCCCTCCTCTCATCAATCCCACCATCATCATGCTTACATAATAAATATCATAATCCCATATATCATGCATTTATGTATAGCATAGCATTCAACAGCATATGATGGCATACACAAACATACATCATAGATCACGTAATAGGGGACTTACCCGGAATCCAAGCTTATGCTCACAAGGCAAAGTTACAACACGAGAGGTTATACAGCAACATAATAAACAGTCTATGCTAATAAAGTGTGCAAGGGTTTACACACCTATTACTAACACGAATCCTAGATCCCGAAGATCCGATCTACTGTGCTAGATCTTTTGACCCTATATTCGGCCAACATCAAGGTTAGTGACATAGGCCTATTCGGCCAAAACAACTTAATACCAAAGGCTCATTTGTGGCACTTACCTTAAATGGATTTGGTTTCCAATCAAATCCCGAATATTCACAGCATTAGACTGTCCCCCTTCCTACAATCGGCTTTAATCACATTAATATGAGTCATAGGCCATTCGGCCACAACCATAATTCAAACAAAAGTCATTCAGCCATGTCCACTTACCCTCTTACTAACCGATTTGAAGAAGAAATCCCAAAAAGAATCTGTGCTTTCTTGCTATTCGGCCAAAGCAAAACAAGAGGAAAGTTTGGAGGTTTCGGCACAAAATATGGTGAAGAGGAGAGAAGAAAAACAAGATGAGAGTGGTGATTTTGGGTTCACAACTTCAAAGGGAAAAGAGGGAGATGAAGGTGATGGAAGTTTTGGCTAGCTATTTGAGAGAAAAGAAGAAAAATAATCAATAAATGAGTCTAAGGCATTCGGCCATAATAAGAACTCTCTAAAATCGATAGCCCCCTTGCCCACACTCCATTATTCGGCCAACTCTCACCCTTTTTGATAAATTTTTTCTAATCACTTCTTAAAAAAAATGATGTTTATCCCTATCCTTCCAAAGTCCCAATTGCCGTCTAACACTTCTCTCTTCATGGTGCCAGTTTGCAAAAATAAAAGAAGAGAAAAAAAACTTATGCTGTCATCGTGACTCGAACTTGAGTCCTCTTCCCCCTTGCTTGGGCGGCATTCACCAAGGCCCTATGCCACTTTACCAATTCGACTTTCATGTCCAACCTCACCCACAAAAATCTTTTAAAGCCTCCCTAAACTTAGCCCCCTTCCTTTAACGCCAAAAAGCCCAAAAAATAAAACACATCCCCTTGAGCCTACCAAGATTCAAACCTCTTCCCTTGAAGCTCTCCTTTGACGCCACCTTCCAAGCCCTTAAGGTTGCGTCCCTTGCCACCTTATCACATGATCTCTTGTGTCATGCTTCGCACCAAACAATTCTTAAAGCCTCATTCACCTAGCTTCCTCTTCTCAAATGCCAAAAAAAAATCTTCTAACCCTAAGTCAGGCCTAGCCCGAGGTTATTTCTAGACCCTAGAACATGCCTAGCAATCATAGCATTCATTTCTTTTCAAGCAAGCACATAAAAATAATTAAATTGCAAACAACCCCCTAAATCAGGATGTTACATTAATGGCCTATCTGGGCATAGAGGTGACAATACTAGAGGACTCGACAAGTACTATTTGACCTTATCAAAAGCTTTCTGGCATTCATCATCCCACACGCCTAGGTTGTGTTTCTTAAGAAGACAAAATATGGGATCACATTTCTCGGTTAATTGTGAAATGAATCGAGTAATGTAATTTAGCCTTCTAAGGAAACCTCGAACTTCTTTTTGAGTGCGTGGCAGAGGTAATTCTTGTATAGCCTGAACCTTGTCTAAGTCTATCTCAATTCCCTTTTCGCTGACTATGAAGCCCAACAATTTTTTGAATCTAGCTCTAAAAGTACATTTCGTTCGATTGAGTTTTAACTAGAATTTCCTCAGTCTCAAGAATAACTTCCTCAAAACTTAGATATGTTCCACTTCTATTCGGGACTTTGTAATCATATCGTTGACATAAACTTTGATTTTTTTGTGCATCATATCATGGCACAAGGTCACCATGGCCCTTTGATACGTCACTCCTGCATTTTTCAACCCAAATGGCATCACCTTATAACAAAATGTACCCCACAAGTTTATGAATGTAGCATTTTCCATTTCTTCAAGATGCATTTTTTTTCTGATTGTATCCCGAGAAGCCATCTATGAAGGGAAACAATGAATAACATGTCGTATTGTCAACTAAAGTATCAATGTGAGGTAAGGGAAAATTGTCTTTCGGTCTGGCCTTATTTAGGTCTCTATAATCTACACACATTTGTACCTTCCCATCTTTCTTTGGGACAGGCATAATGTTGGCTACCCATTCTGAGTATTTGACTTCCTACAAGAATCCAGCACCAAACTGCTTTTTGACTTCTTCTTTTATTTTCAGCATAATGTCAGGCCTCATTCTCCGGAGCTTCTATCAAACCAACTTGCAATCCTCTTTTATGGGGAGGCGATGTACAACAATGCCGTGCTTAACCCGGGCATATCTTGGTATGACCATGCGAAGATATCTTTGAATTCTTAAAGTAATTCTATGAGGTCTTGCTTCGTTTCTTCAGTTATGCACGTTCCAATTTTCACCACATTTCATTCTTCCAAGGTCACAATCTTTACTGTCTCTTCATGGGGCAGAATTTGTTTTTCCTCTTGTTTTACCAATCTTAACAAGTCCAGGGATAAGCCACAGTCTATGTCATCTTCAAAGTCCTGGGATCCCTCTAAACACATGTCTTACTCAAAAGGGAAATCTAATTCCGTAGCAGTGTTACTCATGTAATTGATATCTGGGGACCTATTGTAGGTACAAAGAAATATAAAAATAATAAATTTAAGAATAATTATTTGTATGGTATTATTATGAATGTGATGAAAGAATGATTTGGAAAAAGATCCAAGGAATAAAAGAATCTAACATAATTATTTGTATAGAAAGAATGAAAGAATCTAAAATAATGAGAGGATATTTATTCAAAATGATTTCAAATATGTATTTCATAATGATGTTTGGACATAAGCCTATTTCACAAAGGAATTATTATTGCTTCTAAGCTTAAAGCAAAAAGTGTGTTTTGAACATTACACTGTATAAGCTCTAAAAACTACAGGAATTTCTTCTATAGTCCAATTATTCATAACACTCCCAGATTCGTAAGGGCGGATATCTAAAAAAGTCTCCCTTTTTAGTGGTTTCTTCATGTATGACATTGATGCTCCCATTTCTGACCATTTTATCCGAGCCTTCAGTATATTCATAGAATTTTAGTTTCTTATTATCCATCAGGCCTTGCACCAAAGCTCTGAATTCATTGCACTTTTGAATTACATGACCCTCTTTATGATGGAACTCATAATAGTTGCTCGAGTTTTCATGACTCCCTTCAGAATTTGAAATGCTCACCCCCCTTTTGGCCATCTCCATCCAAACTCGTCTCAAGGGAGTCTTTACTTCTGCAATATCAGTCTTGATTCTTCTCCCCTCCTGTCCATCTATCGCATTTACCCCATTATCAGTGTGATTGGGCAGCGAATTTTCGGCGCTAGGTGCATCATCGAATTTCACGATGCCCATTTTAATAAGTCTTTCAACGACTTTCTTAAACATAGTGCAATTTTCTATTGAATGACCCAAAATTCCTGTATGGTAGTCACATTGAGCTTTTGCATCATACCATTTGGGATATGGGGGCTGTAATGGTTTTAGGTAAAAAGGGGACACCACGTGTGCATCAAAAAAACTTTGATACAACTCCCGATATGTCATTAGAATTGGAGTAAATTGGAGTTTCTCAGTGTTTTGATTTGTGCCAAACTCCTGCCTTGATGAACCTTGTTGACCAATAGCCACCGTTCTTGGCTGATTTACAATAATTGATCTTGAGTAACTCGTGTTATTCACCTTGTTTTCCTTTTTTGTCGAGGTTGACCATTTGTTACTCTCTTCTGTATCTATCTTTCCACTCCTTATCACATTTTTGATCATTTCACGGTCATCACTATGTCTGAAAACTTTTCGTAGTGCTTCAATCATGTGAGTGATGAACGGGGCCTTTAGGGTGTTGATAAAGAGCATCGTAGTTTCTTTTTCTAGGAGCGATGGCTGAACTTGTATAGCAACTTCCCTCTATCTTTGTGCATATTACCAAAAACTCTCACTCGGTTTCTTCTCCATGTTTTACAAGGTAATTCTATTAGGGATCATATCAGTTGTGTAACTATGTTGATTCATGAATTCTTGTGCTAAATCCCTCCAAGAACTAATCTTAGTACGACTTAATTGGATGCTGCTCCCACCAAACTGTCTTGAAAGTAATGTATTAGCAGTTGATCATTGTTAACATACCATTCATTCGTCTACAGAACATGGTTATGTGAGCTTCGGGGCAATTGGTCCCATTGTATTTTTCAAATTCTGGCATCTTGAACTTGTAGGGAAGTACTAGATCTGGGACCAAACTTAGATCTTTAGCATCAATTCTATGCTGACTATCAGCGTCTTCCATGGCTCTGAATTTTTCCTCTAGCCATTTACATCAGTCCTCTAATTGCTTTGGCAGTTCTTTTCTTGACCTTTCCCTTTCTGCCACCTCATCAAGGTCAGGGATAACAACATTATTTGGGTTATCCCCTGGGTTAGAACCTGATCCTGCTTGGAAGTTCATCGACATCGAAACACTCTTCTGAAATTGTTGAGGCTCAGTTGTGATGGATGTTCTTTGAGGGTACACCTCAGGATGTGTTAGATAAAACCCGGAGGATAGAGAGGTTCCTCATTATCTCCTCCAGTGTTAACCATAGGGGTCTTTCCTTTGTCTATTCCTCCAGTCAGTAGTTGAGTCAACTGAGTCATCATACTCCTTTGTGATTCCATCATTCGTTCCATCATGTCTTACTGGATTTTAGCCAATTGCTCTTGCATTTGCAATTGTAGTTTTTCTTGCCTTTTGGAGTTGTTCAAGTGTTTCCAGTCTTTGATCCATATCTTTCGTCTTTGCACAAGTACCGTAAGGATGCTTGGTTGGTAAGGTTTTGTTGGTTTCCAGGTTAATTTTGAAATGATTTCAACCAATTAGGGTCTTTCTATGAAATCTAATGCACATGATGTAATGCAATGCGAATGCATGAAATGAATGCAAAAAGGCATCGATTCTGATTCAATTTCTTTTAGAAAACTTTACTAGAGGACAAAATTATTTACATTAAATGGATTACAAATATACGGACAGCCACATCGTCTTCCATTTTATCAAGAAATTCGTTCTCCATGACAAGATCTCTAATTTAGTAATCAAACATGAATCGACACTCTTTCAAATATGAAATGACATGTAATGCAATCATAGCCAAAACAAAATAAAACACATTAGTACAAAGTCAAAGCAAGAAAGAAAGAAATAAATAGAGCACATATTCGGATGACCACTATGGTTTATCGCGGTACTACCTAGGGTGAGCTCATAGGGTCTTTTACATGTGGTTTGGGTTCTAAAGTTGAGGTACCTGAACCAGCAGATTCCTCGATCCTCACTCATTATAGGCTCATACGGATCGAGTTCAGTTTAGGGGAATACATTTCCCTATGGCTATACGAAGATGAAAATATTACGAAAACATAGGTACGGATGTATCCCAAAAGTGATCCACTATCCTATACGGAGGTGAATACCTCATGAAGGAATAGTTTCTCACTCCCACTTAAAAAGGTAAGACCAAAATGGTCCATATGCAATATGATGCGCGTCACAAACCATAGTAATCATATGAAATAACAATACAAGAAAATGCAATAATAGGATCGTAACTTTTCAAATCAGATTTTTAATTTTTTGACAACAAGATAGAAAATAATCAATTTCACGGCTTGACTCTTATAGTTCCCCAGTGGAGTCGCCAAGCTATCGAAACCTTTTTTTTTGTCATTGAAAAACGGGGTCGACTTTAAAAACAAAAATAGAGCCACCACCAAACTTGTTTTTTGAGGTGTGATCGGACACCTTGAGATTAATCATTAAAACATTTTGATTTATTAAAATAATGATTTTGTCCTACGAAACTTGAGAAAACGGGTTCAGGAGTCGGTTACGTACGTAACATCCTTAAAATGTGAGTATCGATATGTTGCATGTTTTTGGTGTTTAGCTTGTGAATGATTTTGTTTGTGTGTTTAATGTAGTCTTGAGAACGCTCAGGTTTATTCGGAGTTAGAATAAATTTTAGTAAAGAGTACTTTACTGTAGAGGAATCAGGTGACTATGAAGTTTAAGTTAATTAAAGTGGTAAAAGATAGCATAAGTTAAGTTATTGGTTAAGTGGATATGTGCTACATGTATGGTATTGAGGGGAGAGGTTCGAATTTCCTAGCATGCAAATTGTGAGCATTTATTTTTGCTCTTTCCTAGCAAGTGTCGGGCAAGCTTCATTCATGGATAAGATGGATAAATTCTTTTATCGTAAGGAGGTTAAAGGTTATGGCAAGCATGAATTTAGGGATAGAATCAACTTGATTTTAGGGATAGAATTTTTAATCTTTTGGAATGTAACACCCTAAATTAGGGGTTGTTTGAAATTTACTTGTTTTTCCCATGTGTGTGCTTGAGAGATATGTATGCTTGATTGCTTGAAATATTTAAGGGTCTAGTCATGACCCCGGACTAATTGGACTTAGGGCTAAAATTTATTTTAAGCACTTGAGAAGGGGGAAACTAGGTGAGAGAGGGGATAAGAGAAATTTTTTGAGAAGTTTGACACAAGTAATAGCCTGGCAAAGTGGTTTCCATGTGCCACTTAAGTGTTGGAGGTGAGGATGGGCACAGGTCATATGTCCGAATGGCAGGAGCAGCGTTTTTGCCGTTTTATTTTTATATATGCGGTGATGGGCTTAGGTAGGAAGGCTTTAAAATTAAATGATGGGGTTTTATGTCATGAAAGTCGGTTTGGTGGAGTGGCTCGAGGCGCCACTTAAGGGCCTTGGTGTATGGACACGAGTTCGAGTCATGATGGACGCAAGGGGTGTTTTATTTTTAGGCTTTTGGCGTTAATGGAAAGGGGGCCAGGTATGAAGGCCTTATAATTAAAATGGTGAGGTTATTTGACATGAAAGTCAAATGGGAAACATGGCATGAGGCGTGTAAGGGGGGCTGAGGCAGTGAGGTCTTGGTTTCGAACCAAGGAGGTAGCAATCGGTTTTGTTTTTTTTTATGCAACCGGCGTGAATGGGAGAGTAAGTGATGGCATGAATTTGGACTATTAAATTGATAAGAATGAGCTTAATTTTTGCTCTAGAATTCGGCTAGAGGGGTGAATATTAGTAGTTTATTTTCATTTAAATTGTTTGAGGAGATTAAGGGATAAAATGTAAGATAAACCTTGTTTAATTTTGATAATTAAAGGCTGGAAATTTATCACCAAAAAGAAGGTGTTGGCCGAATATAGGACTCCTTGGGGGCCATCCACATTCGGTTTTGTTAAGCAAGGGAGAGTCGAATTTCATTTAGCTAGTTTTCTTCTTCTTCTTCAAATTTGCTGCTGGCCGAAATCACTCTAGCCTTTGTCCAAAAATCTTCAAAATTTCCTTCTTCTTTTTCTTTCCCTAGTAGCCGAACCCTTCCACTCTTCTTCTTTTCTTCTCTTATTGAGATCTACTTGGCCGAATCCCCCTTAAAGAAAGGGGCTATTTTCGGTTCTTTTTCTCCTCCTTAAAGGTAGCCAAACCTCCTCACAACACTAAGAGGTGCTGACTTGTGGTGTTAAGGGCCGATATAATTATCAAGGTAAGGGGCGACACCCTCTTTTAGGTTCAAGATTATGGCCGAATGGCCTATGACTCTTAATGATGTACTTAAATCGATTGTAGGGAAGCCATAGTCGATTGAGGGAAGCTTTCAGGATTTGTTTTCCAAAGGTGAGTTGGTAAACACATTCGGCCAAGGGCCTTTTGATAAAAGCTTATTGTTTAAATGCCGAAACTAATGTGTGCCATGGATTTAGGGGCTAATTAAGGCTTCGAGATTTGGTTGGAAATCAAATCCATTTAAGGTAAGTGCCGCAAGAGCCTTTGGTATTTCTTTTAGTTTGGCCGAATAGGCCAAAGTCCCTAATCATGTTGTTGGCCGATTATAGGTCAAGAGATCTAGTGTCTTAGATCGGATCTTCGGGATCTAGGATTCGTGGTAGTATCAGGTGTGTAAACTCTTTACACACTTTATTAATAAAATTTGCTATACTGTTGCCTTGTTAATAATTATTGTAGTGATCTATGATATATGCTTGTGGGCTTAAGCATGGATTTCGGGTAAGTCCCCTGTACGTGATCTATTGATATATGATTTTGCATGCCATCACATGCTGTTACATGCCATGCCTAAATACATGATAATTAATTTGTAAGCATGATGATGGTGGGATTGATGAGAGGAGGGGGATGATTTTATGGACTGTCGCCAGTGGTTTTGACCACAAGATGGGTTGGCCCCATCAGATTATTTGTGACCTATGGTCATCAGTGGTTTTGACCACACCGATTGATAAATTGTGACTAAGTCCCAGTGGTTTGGTACCACCAGTGGTTTTGACCACACTTGATAAATTGTAACCTATGGTCATCAGTGGTTTTGACCACACAATGGGTTGGCCCCATCATTTATTTTGTGACACTAGTCACCAGTGGTTTTGGCCACCAGTGGTTTTGACCACACGGGGTAGAAAAGAAGTATGGATGGTTAGTTGGGTTGCATGTGCATGTTTATTAATAAATTGTGTATGAGTTGTATTTCCGGGTGGGGGATTTACACACTGAGTCTTGGCGACTCACCCCTTCCCTTACCATTTTGCAGATGAGTAGATCACGGAGATGGAGCCGGAGAGGACTCGAGGCGGCCATGCTTATCGTTGGATTTGATTTACTTTGCTATTGTTAAAATTATTTATTTTCTAAGTCTTTTTATTTTGGGATTGTAATAAGGCTGCTATTATTATTTTGGATGTTTATTTTACTGTTTTATTTTACTTATGTTATGTTACAAACGAAGTTTTTAAATGTTAAGTGAACCGGATACAAGTAACTTTTCAACCTTAATAAACTTCTACGGGTTTTTCAAAGATGTTACCATCAGGTAACAAAATTCACCAAGTCAATCATGGTTTTGAAAGTTCCCTAAATTTTAAATGATCAAATGTTTTCAAAGGTTTTCAACACAACCATATTTATAAAAATAAACCCTCCGAGTTTAAATCAAAACACCGCTTTTAAAACCCTAGCAAGATTATTTTAAATTTTTCACGGAAAATCAATGTCTTTCAAACGCTTTTACTCGTGACATACCAGATCCGTTAGGACTCATGGGTCGGGTTTGGGGTGTTACATTTTGGTATCGAGCCAGTTCAAAACTTCTTGTGGGGCCCAAGGCCCAAAATGTTTTATTTTTATGTTAGTAGGCCTTATTAGAATGTTTTGGAAAATTGTTTATGGCTTGAACAGCATGGCACCGAGTCTCCGGGACCTATCCGCCCAGGTAAGTAATTCTATCCATTTTTGTTAATATTTGATGAAGGGTAGAAGGGTAAATTGGGAACGTAGACTATTAGAATAGAAATTGTTGAACCCTAAGGTTAGCGTACCCCAACAAACAAGGCATAAGATTTAATAATTTCTTAAACAACCCTGTGTGTTGTCACTGTGCAAGGGATTTGGCAATCGTTATACGCATGTCTAGGATTGGATTCGATGGGGGCCTGGTATTTAAGCAGTCCTAGTGACTCACCTCCTACTCACTCGAATCCTACCTGGTGCGTAGTGACGGTTCATTCTAGCTGAGATGACACACTCACAGGCTAAACTTAATAATTAAAACCCGAAAGGGACTAGCTATTTTGTTTTTTTGAAGTAACTAAAACCTTGTTTTAAAAAGAAAAAAATATATGAAAATGACCAAAATACCCCTCAGTCTGAAAAATGACCAAAATACCCCTGGCTTGGAAATTACCAAGATAACCCCGATTTTTAAAATTTTGCAACATCATTGTTTTGGAAAATGCAATTCTCACAAAGAACCATCAATGTTTTACAACTTTTGAAATATCCCTGGTTTCTCAAAATTTTATAAATTCACCCTGATTTGTGAAAAATTACCGAAATACACCTAAGGTCTAAAATTATCGAAATACCTGGATTTCAAAATTTTTCAAAATACCCCAGGAATTTAAGAGTTTCAAAATACTTTTTGACAAAATCATCCGAGAACTTTTATTTTTGGAAAAATACAAAAATACCCCTATAAGACAAATTACGAAAATACCCCTGGGTAGTGGAAAAACAATCACAATGAAAACTACAACGTCTCTTTGAATGAAGGAATGGAGAACTGTGTGCATGTATGATACGAAAGAACCACTTCTAAAACTCCTATCATAAAATTTCTTCGCGGATAAACAAGTGAAATACTAATGCATAAAATTCTTAAACAGATAAACGCAATCATTAGAATGAGTTCAAGAGGTCGTGGACATCCGTCGCGTGGCCGTGGTAGAGGTAGGATGACCTTGTCGGAGCCAGCAAGGTCCGGTCACGGTCGGAAATGAGATGCTGGATCGTCGTGGCGAAAATTGAGTTCCAAGATCGGACCGATTGGAAATGATGTAGTATCTCAAGTCAGACACGGTGTTGGAACGAGTTCTTTGAGGTGGCGCGGTGGTGGAGCCCAGAATCTGTGGTTGAACTACTCGGGCTAACGGAGCGAAGTATTTAGAGGGTTTTGAGTGGTACCAGTCTTGGTGAGTCTTCGTTGGAAGCAATGTAAAGGATCATGGATGATCTAGATTTTACAGCTGAGGAGAAATTGAAGGGTATAATTTCTTTACTTCGGGATGAGTCATATCAGTGGTGGCTCACCGTAAAGGATGGAACGGTGGCAGAAAATCTCACCTGGGAATTCTTCAGAGATGCCTATCAAAAGAAGTATATCGGGACTAGCTACGTGGATGCACAGCGGAAGGCTTTCTTGAACCTGGTTTAAGGCAATAAGACGGTGGCGGAGTATGAGGCCAAATTTCTCCGGTTGAGTAGGTATGCTCGTGGTATTGTGGGTACCGAACATGAACGCTGTGTGAGGTTCGAGGACGGGCTGAGAGATGAGCTGAGAATGATGATAGCTCCACAACAGGAATGGGAGTTCGCGGTTTTAGTGGAGAAATCGAAGGTTGCTGAAGGGGTAAGACAATTAGTTAGACGGAACCAAGATTGGAATTGGAATAAGAGGAGCTTCGGACCTTCAAGGTTCTTGGGTAATCAGCAGAAGAAGACAAGGTTTGGTGGGTCGGATCAAGCTGCTAGGCCTGCTGCTGCTACTAATCCTCAATGGCTGCCACGGTGTACTCGGTGTGGCAAGTCTCACACGGGGGAGTGTTGGAATGGTAATGGGGATGCTTTGAGTGTGGGTCTTTGGAGCATCGAGTTAGAGACTGTCCAAAAAAGACAGCTAGACTGGGATCAGAGGGTCAGGACCGTGCACCCAACAGAAGGGATAACCAACAGCCACAGAGAGGTCGTGGTGCAGGAAGAGGAGGTAATGGTGCTGGCAGAGGTCGTGGGGCACCGAGGGGAGGTACCGGTGGTACTGAGGCTAGACAACCTGGTTTGGTCTATGCCGTGATGCGTCAAGAGGAGGGCGACGCACCTGACGTCATAACCGGTATGTTCTTGATCTTTGGTGTGCCCTATAATACTTTGATTGACATTGGCTCAACCCACTCGTACATTGCTAGTAGCGAGTGGAAACTTTGCACCTAGACTCGAGCTTACTTCTAGGAAGATGATCAGATTAAGCCCTCAGGTCACTCTGCGAAGTAAGTAGACTCTATAGGACGCACCCTAAAACTCCAAGGGTCGTGTTCTTGGCTGATTTGATGGAACTATCGTTCCGGGAGTTTGACCTAATCCTCGGGATGGATTGGCTAGTGAAGTATCAGGCTAGCCTGGATTGCATAGCTAAGCACATGGTAATTAAGACCGTAGAAGGTGATGAGGTGGTGATGATAGGTAAAAAGAGAGATTACCTATCTAATGTGGTTTCTGCGTTGAAGGCAGAAAGGATGGTTAGGAAGGGTTGTGAAGCTTATGGTGCATGTCTATGCCTTGGAAGCTAAGGATGTTGCTGTGGGAGATGTCCGGACTGTGAGGGACTATGTTGATGTGTTCCCAGAGGAACTTCTGGGTCTACCTCCGGACCGTGAGGTTGAATTTGGTATAGATCTGTTGCCCGGAATCGCGCCCGTATCTATAGCTCCTTATTGGATTGAGCCGAAAGAGTTGATAGAGTTGAAGGCGCAGATCCAGGAGTTGTTGGATAGAGGATTCATCCGACCAAGTGTATCGCCATGGGGAGCGCCAGTGCTGTTTGTTAAGAAAAAAGATGGGTCAATGAGGATGTGTATAGACTATCGGCAGTTGAACAAGTTGACAATAAAGAACGGTATCCTTTGACCAGGGTTGAAGATTTGTTCGATCAACTCAAAGGGGCATCCATGTTCTCTAAGATTGACCTTAGGTCAGGTTATCATTAGCTTAAGGTGAAGGAGGCTGATGTTCACAAGACGGCATTCCGTACTCGGTATGGCCACTACGAGTTTCTGGTAATGCCTTTTGGGTTGACAAATGCATCGGCCGCGTTTATGGACATGATGAACCGGGTTTTCCAACCCTATCTGGATCGATTCGTCGTGGTCTTCATAGATGACATTTTGGTGTACTCGAAGTCGGAGGAGGAGCATGACGCACATCTTCATGTGGTTCTACAAGTTCTGAGGGAGAAGTAGCTGTACGCTAAGTTTAGCAAATGTGAGTTCTGGCTCAAGGAGGTAACTTTTCTAGGACATGTTGTTTCAGCCGAGGGAATCAGAGTGGATCCCCGTAAGATTGAGGTGGTGTTAGAGTGGAAACCACCCAAGTCTGTTACAAAAAATTGAGTTTTCGGGGTTGGGGGATATTCGGAGATTTGTGGAAAATTTCTCCTTAATCGCGGCACCATTGACTAAGCTATTGAGAAAAGGGGTTCCATTTGTGTGGTCTGAGAAGCAGCAAGAGAGTTTTAATAAGCTGAAGAGGATCTTGATAGAAGCACCGGTTTTAATTTAGCCTGAGGCAGGAAAGGAGTTCATTGTATATTACGATGCATCACATACTGGTTTAGGGTGTGTACTGATGCAAGAAGGGAAGGTGGTCGCGTATGTGTCACGGAAGTTGATACCTCACGAAGCTAACTACCCGACACATGACTTGGAATTGGTTGCTGTGGTATTTGCCTTGAAAATCTGGAGGCACTACCTGTATGGGGAGAAGTCGGTGGTGTACACAGATCATAAGAGTCTGAAGTACCTCCTAACTCAGAAAGATTTAAATCAGAGGCAGCAGAGGTGGATTGAGTTGTTGAAGGACTACGACTGCTCAATCGAATACCATCCGGGAAGGCTAATGTGGTAGCCGATGCATTGAGCCGAAAGGTGGTAGCAGATTTTGAGCAATGTTCACTCATCTAAGTCTCTATGAGGACGGAGCCTTACGCGAATTACAAGTGAAGCCTTCTTGGATTAATGAGGTCAAAGAAAGGCGGATGGTGATGAAGCTTTGAATACTCGAAGGTTGCAAGTATGTAATGGTGAGGTCAAGGTTTCGACTTGAGCAAATGATGGAGTCAGACTTTCGGGAGAGTATGCATGCCTAAGGATGATGATTTGAGGCGCGAATCCTTAAAGAAGCTCATAGCGAAGCGTGACGCTTATGCACCCGCCAAGCGAGAAGATGTATCGGGATTTAAGGGAGCAATTTTGGTGGCCGGGTCTCAAGCGAGAAATAACCGAGTTAGTGGGCAAGTGTCTGACATGCCAGCAGGTTAAGGCTGAGCATCAATTGCCATCAGGGCTATTACAGTCGGTAAAGATCCCACAGTGGAAGTGGGAGGAGATTACTATGGATTTCGTAAGTGGGCTTCCCCTTACGCCCAGTAAGAAGGATGCAGTTTGGGTGGTAGTAGACCGGTTGACAAAGTTAGCTCATTTCATATCGATAAGGGTTGACTATTCACTTCAAAGGTTAGCCAAGTTGTACATCGCAGAGATAGTACGGTTGCATGGAGTACCTGTGTCCATTATCTTAGATTGGGATCCTCGGTTCACATCGAGATTCTGAAAGGCTTTACATCAGGAGTTAGGCACGAGGTTGAATTTCAGTATGGCTTTTCATCCGCAATCGATGGACAATCGAGAGGGTGATCCAAGTGTTGGAAGACATGTTGAGGGGTGTGTTTTGATTTAGTGGTAGTTGGTAGGAGTACCTACCTTTATTGAGTTCGCTTATAACAACAAGAGTTATCAGCGAGTATTGAAGATGGCACCGTATGAGGCATCAGATGGTCAAAATGCCGTACTCTTACATGTTGGACGAAACTAGGAGAACGTTGGATGTTGGGTCCGAGTTAGTAGCGAGACGGAGGATAAGGTTAGAGTAATTCGGGCTCGTCTTAAGGAGGCGCTTGACAGCGTAAATCCTATGTCGATCTTAAGCGCAGAGAGGTTGAATATGCAGTGGGTGATAAGGTCTTCTTGAAAGTATCACCTTGGAAGAAGGTACTAAGGTTTGGCCGGAAGGGCAAGCTAAGCCCTAGATTCATCGGACCGTACACAGTGTTGAAACGTGTGGGACCGGTAGCTTACCAGCTTGAGTTGCCAGCAGAATTGAGCCAGATCCATGATGTCTCCCATGTTTCAATGCTGAGGCGCTATCGATCAGATCCATCACATGTAGTGCCGGTTGCGGAAATTGAAGTGAACTCGAACTTATCTTTCAAAGAGGAGCCGATACAGATCTTGGATCGAGATGTCAAAGTTCTACGTAGGAAGTCAGTGCCTTTGGTGAAGGTACTATGGCGAAACCATGGTACGGAGGAGGCCACATGGGAACCCAAGGATGTGATGTGGCAGCAATACCCCCAACTCTTCTGATCCAGGTAATTTCGAGGCCGAAATTCTTTTCAGGGGGTAGCACTGTAACACCCTAAATTAGGGGTTGTTTGAAATTTACTTGTTTTTCCCATGTGTGTGCTTGAGAGATATGTATGCTTGATTGCCTGAAATATTTAAGGGTCTAGTCATGACCACGGACTAATTGGACTTAGGGCTAAAATTTATTTTAAGCACTTGAGAAGGGGGAAACTAGGTGAGAGAGGGGATAAGAGAAATTTTGTGAGAAGTTTGACACAAGTAATAGCCTGGCAAAGTGGTTTCCATGCGCTACTTAAGTGTTCGAGGTGAGGATGGGCGCAGGTCATATGTTCGAATGGCAGGAGCAGCGTTTTTACCATTTTATTTTTATATATGCGGTGATGGGCTTAGGTAGGAAGGCTTTAAAATTAAATGATGGGGTTTTATGTCATGAAAGTCGGTTTGGTGGAGTGGCTCGGGGCGCCACTTAAGGGCCTTGGTGTATGGAATCGAGTTCGAGTCATGATGGACGCAAGGGGTGTTTTATTTTTAGGCTTTTGGCGTTAAAGGAAAGGGGGCCAGGTATGAAGGCCTTATAATTAAAATGGTGAGGTTATTTGACATGAAAGTCAAATGGGAAACATGGCATGAGGCGTGTAAGGGGGGCTGCGGCAGTGAGGTCTTGGTTTCGAACCAAGGAGGCAGTAATTGGTTTTGTTTTTTTTTATGCAACCGGCGTGAATGGGAGAGTAAGTGATGGCATGAATTTGGACTATTAAATTGATAAGAATGAGCTTAATGTTTGCTCTAGAATTCAGCTAGAGGGGTGAATATTAGTAGTTTGTTTTCATTTAATTTGTTTAAGGAGATTAAGGGATAAAATGTAAGATAAACCTTGTTTAATTTTCATAATTAAAGGCTGGAAATTTATCACCAAAAAGAAGGTGTTGGCCGAATATAGGACTCCTTTGGGGCCATCCACATTCGGTTTTGTTAAGCAAGGGAGTGCCGAATTTCACATAGCTAGTTTTCTTCTTCTTCTTCAAATTTGCTGCTGGCCGAAATCACTCTCGCCTTTGTCCAAAAATCTTAAAAATTTCCTTCTTCTTTTTCTTTCCCTAGTAGCCGAACCCTTCCACTCTTCTTCTTTTCTTCTCTTATTGAGATCTACTTGGCCGAATCCCCTTAAAGAAAGGGGCGGTTTTCGTTCTTTTCTCCTCCTTAAAGGTAGTGAACCTCCTCACAACACTAAGAGATCTTGACTTGTGGTGTTAAGGGCCGATATAATTATCAAGGTAAGGGTGATACCTCTTTAGGTTCAAGATTATGGTGAATGGCCTATGACTCTTAATGATGTACTTAAATCAATTGTAGGGAAGCCATAGCCGATTGAGGGA
The DNA here is from genome assembly GCA_025506655.1 of Gossypium rotundifolium. Lineage (NCBI taxonomy): Eukaryota > Viridiplantae > Streptophyta > Magnoliopsida > Malvales > Malvaceae > Gossypium > Gossypium rotundifolium. The sequence continues at coordinate 105,247,763 of CP106727.1, read as the reverse complement.
AGCTTTCGGGATTTGTTTTCCAAAGGTGAGTTGGTAAGCACATTCGGCCAAGGGCTTTTTGATAAAGCTTATTGTTTAAATGCCGAAACTAATTTGTGCCATGGATTTAAGGGCTAATTAAGGCTTCGGGATTTGGTTGGAAATCAAATCCGTTTAAGGCAAGTGCCGCAAGAGCCTTTGGTATTTCTTTTAGTTCGGCCGAATAGGCCAAAGTCCCTAATCATGTTGTTGGCCGATTATAGGTCAAGAGATCTAGTGTCGTAGATCGGATCTTCAGGATCTAGGATTCGTGGTAGTATCAGGTGTGTAAACTCTTTACACACTTTATTAATAAACTTTGCTATACTGTTGCCTTGTTAATAATTATTGTAGTGATCTATGATATATGCTTGTGGGCTTAAGCATCGATTCCGGGTAAGTCCCCTGTACGTGATCTATTGATATATGATTTTGCATGCCATCACATGCTGTTACATGCCATGCCTAAATACATGATAATTGATTTGTAAGCACGATGATGGTGGGATTGATGAGAGGAGGGGGATGATTTTATGGACTGTCGCCAGTGGTTTTGACCAAAAAATGGGTTGGCCCCATCAGATTATTTGTGACCTATGGTCATCAGTGGTTTTGACCACACCGATTGATAAATTGCGACTAAGTCCCAGTGGTTTGGTACCACTAGTGGTTTTGACCACACTTGATAAATTGTGACCTATGGTCATCAGTGGTTTTGACCACACGATGGGTTGGCCCCATCATTTATTTTGTGACACTAGTCACCAGTGGTTTTGACCACCAGTGGTTTTGACCACACAGGGTAGAAAAGGAGTATGGATGGTTAGTTGGGTTGTATGTGCATGTTTATTAATAAATTGTGTATGAGTTTTATTTTTTGGTGGGGATTTACACATCGAGTCTTGGTGACTCACCCTTCCCTTATCATTTTGCAGATGAGTAGATCGGAGATGGAGCCGAGAGGACTCGAGGCTGCCATGCTTATCGTTGGATTTGATTTACTTTGCTATTGTTAAAATTATTTATTTTCTAAGTCTTTTTATTTTGGGATTGTAATAAGGCCGCTATTATTATTTTGGATGTTTATTTTACTATTTTATTTTACTTTATGTTATGTTACAAATGAAGTTTTTAAATGTTAAGTGAACCGGATACAAGTAACTTTTCAACCTTAATAAACTTCTACGGGTTTTTCAAAGATGTTACCATCGGGTAACAAAATTCACCAAGTCAATCATGGTTTTGAAAGTTCCCTAAATTTTAAATGATCAAATGTTTTCAAAGGTTTTCAACACAACCATATTTATAAAAATAAACCTCCCGAGTTTAAATCAAAACACCTGCTTTTAAAACCCTAGCAAGATTATTTTAAATTTTTCACCAGAAAATCAATGTCTTTCGAAACGCTTTTACTCCGTGACATACCAGATCCGGTTAGGACTCATAGGCCGGGTTTGGGGTGTTACATGGAAAGTGGAGGATCACAAGGCATGATACAAGGATGATGTCTTGGAAACTTTTGAATGGACATTTTGTCCATGAATTTGGACGGCACTATGGACTAAAGGGGGAGCCAAATTTTGGGTGGCAAATTTTTGTGATAGGTTTAGTTTGATTGGTAGCTTTTGGGTATCATTTGGTCACTTTTGTTTTGCTAGACATTTTTCCTTTCATCTTTTCCTTTCTTGGGCGAATGTGTTTGTGTTAGGAGGAAGCAACTTTTGTTTTGTTTCTTTTGGTCATTTTTTTGATCATTTGGGTCATTTATTTTGCAAAACCTCTCAAGTGCTTCATCTTGTATTCTCTCCTAGTGCCGAAATTATCAACACAAAAAGCCATTTCTTTTTTCTTCTCCTCTCCCATTGCCGGATGCATTTTGTTCCTAAACTCATCACTTTTCTCTTTCTCTTTTCTTCTCTTTGAAAATCGAATCATAAACACCTACTCCCCATTCTCTTTTCCTCTCCATTTTATATATCATTCAAACACCTTCTCCATCCTTTTCTTCCCATGGCCGAATGGTACTAATACCATTTCCTTCAATTTTCCTTCAAAGATGAATCTTCTCTTCATCTATATTATTTTGTTGATTATTCCTTCAACCTTCGTTTAAGCAATCGGTAAGAACTCTTTTTGAATCTTTTCTTTTCCCTTCTTTTCTTAGCCGAATATATATAAGTTTGGGAGGGTCTTATGATCGATAATAAATTTCTTTTCCCTTAGACAATCTTTCATTTTTATAGTGTGATAGTGGTGGGCCGAATCACCATCTCGTCAAAGTCATCTTGAGGTTGTTAAGTTCGGATCATATTTTTCAAGGTAAGGGTTCTTATCAAGGAGCTGTATACTACTCGACATATTGTTATAGACAGACTACTTATCAATTTCATTTTAGGGGACGTTATCGCTCGATTTTTATCTTGTGGAACAAGAATATTTTGTGGTAAGCCGATTTCACCCTTAAAATCGTTAGTCACATTTTCCGATATACTTTTTAGTTGGACTAACGACCTTTTTTCAATGGAGACAATCAAGATAGGGACGAAAAAGGTTGTGAATAGTGTTCGGAAGAGGGGTGGTTCCGCTATTCCCCCAAAATTTAAGCGAAGGGCTATTCTGAGAATCCGATATTTTTACCGGGTCGTGGACCCTCATCCGAGGAGAATCTATTATTTGAAGTCATTCGTACTCCTGAACCTTTGTTTGTTCGTGGACATTCATCGGGAAACGAACCAACAATCGGGAAAATCGCCTATAGAAGTTGTTTGAAATTCCAAGGGTATCGACGAGCGGGAAAGTCTAGTTCTCACTGTAACCAGGTGTATAACTTCACACTTATCTCTCGGGTTAGATACTATATTGTAAGTATTGGGATAAAATCGAAAAGATGGCAAAATCGAAGAAATACGAAATAATTAACACTTTTGTGTAAATGCATGAAAACGGTTAAAGTCATGGAAATTACAAAAATGCCCTTAATGGGATATTTGATAAATATTAAAATTTTATGCCTCATGTGATATATGGGCCAACAACTGCTAGATCAATATATGGGCCAAAAACTGCTAGATCGATATATGGGCCAAGGTTTGCTAGATCGTTAAATGGGCTTAAATGATATTTTGCCTTATGGGCCAAAATGAAAATTTGAAATATGGACCCACTTGTATTATGGGCCTTTTGTTAAATTAATCATGTGAATGTATTATTATGTTTTATATATAAACATGATTGCATGGGTTGGGAAAATTGACGAAGAGAAGAAAGGCCTGTTGCCAAAAATCTAGTTCGGGTGGCTTTGCCACAATCTAGTTCGGTGGTGCACCACAATATTATTTAAAATGGCTTTATGCCTATGATTGGTGTGTTGGCGGGGTGGGTTGACTTGATCCCCACAGGTGTGTTGGTTGGTACGGGTGGTGTGTAGCGGATGGAAAATTTAGGATTGGTTGGGAATTTCATTCTACATGCATTATTATTATTATATTGTTAAATCTTTAAATGGGCTCAAGCCCATTATAATGTCTTGATGATTTGGCCCAGTGGATATGGTAAGTGGGTTATACACTAAGTTTTGAGTAACTCACTCTGCTTTATTATCCTTCTCAGGTAATGAAAATTGATGGAGGCTTGGGCTGGGGATGAATTCGTGGAGGCCATACTTCGAACAAGGATTTTATAAACTATGGACTTCAATTAAGTATATTTATTTAATTACTATTTTGGGTATGATGTAATAAGGCCTCTATTATTATTATTTTATGGATTTTTATGTGTGGATGGATTTAATTATGCTTTAGACACTTAATTTGGACTAATACTATTTTAATAATGTTTCCTTAAATATTTTGTTTTTAAACATATGAGATTCTTTAAATATTCTTGTTTTTGATTCTTTTGAACTCTTTAAAAATTATTTTAAAGTCTTTAACAATTAAATATTAAATAATAAGATTTCAAACTAGTACTACTTTATTCATCAATTTTAAATCAAATTCTTAGTTTTTACTAAACTTCATTTTCAAAAGGTTTTGTAGAACTATTTTACCTAAATCATTAGATAATTAAATGGATGTTCGTTCTGTGTGACAAATCAAATCTCGTCTTAACGCATAGACCTGATTTGGGGTGTTACATTTAATAGTATCAGAGCCAGTCTCAAAACTCGACTGTGGTAGGGTTCAACAAATAACTTTCGTTTGAAATTATTTTAATTATGTTTTAAAGGTTGTATTGCACCACAAGCATCCGGCACCAAGTCAAGTAAGTATTCATTACTGAATGATTACTATGATGATATGATCATAGGAACACTCTAGAACTTCTAGTTTTAAGTGTTGAAAATTGTAGAGATTGAGACTATAGGATGTGTTTGGAAAAAACAACTTTATCTCATGAATCTCATAAAATATCGTTAATAAACACTGAAATAGTTTTCTAATTCATAAAATTCATAATCAGATTAAAACAAGTTAGTCAGTATGAGTGTCAGAGGACTCGGATGTGGTAGACGTGGTCGTGGTAGAGGCCAAGGTGCTAGAGCTGTATCTGAGGAATCGAGACATATCCCGGAAATAGATGCACCGCCATCACCTGCATCATAAAATGAATCACATGACCATAGAAGAGAAGATAATGCTTTGACACAAGCAATGTTGCGAGTCCTTGAAAGGGTCCCTGAAATTAGAGCTGGGCCAAAAGCTCATGGGTCGATATCGGAGCGACTGAAATCAAGTGGTGCTGAAGTTTTTAGAGGTGTTTCAGGTGTAGCTCCGAATGTTGCTGAATATTGGCTTGAGGCTGTAGAGTGAATTATGGATGATCTAGAGTGCACTGTAGAGTAGAAACTAATAGGAGCGGTGTCCTTGTTAAGGGACGAGGCATATCAATGGTGGCTTACTATTAGAGAAGGCACCGAAGCTGCATTTGTTACTTTGGAATTCTTCAAAGCTGCCTTTCAAAGGAAATATGTAGGGACAAGTTATGTGGATGCTCGAAGGAAGGAATTCTTGAATCTGGTTCAAGGAAATAAGACGGTGGCAGCTTATGTGGCAGAATTTTTATGCTTGAGTCGTTATGCTCGAACTATAGTACCAACGGATCATGAGCACTGTGTACGCTTCGAGGATGGCCTGAATGATGAGTTGCGGGTACTGATAGCCCCACAACAAGTAAGAATTTTTGCCACGCTTGTGGAGAAAGCCAAGATAGCCGAAGAGGCTAAGAGCTCAGAACGTCAGAACCGGGAAAGAGTTAGAGGCAAGAGAGATATAAAGTATTCAGGTTCTTCAAAAAGGTTTTAGAAGAGGCCTTGAAATGATGAGCCAGCTCAAGGTAGAGCACCTGTGGCTACTAATCAGAGTCGAGACTGTGCTGAACGTGAAAAATGACACCTTGGAGAGTGCTGGAGGAAAACTGGTGCTTGTTTTAAATGTGGTTCCAAGGATCATCAATATAAGAATTGCCTCTATGGATGGATACGATTCAGGAAGCTCGTAACCCTGATGCTCAGCAGCCACCGAGAGGCCATGGACCAGGTCATGGTGGTAATGGGGTTGGACGTAGACAAGGTGCACCGGGTCGAGGCAATGGTTCCAAAGGTAATGTGGAGGTAAGACAGCCAGGGTTGGTCTATGCAGTTAGACGTCGTGGGGATGGCAATGCAACTGATGTGATAACTGGTACGTTCTTCATCTTTGATGTGCCTATTACTGCTTTGATAGATATCCGTTCTACCCACTCGTATGTTGCTAGTGCCATATCTGGAAACCTGAATATAGAATCTGAGATTACCAATTGTGAGATAACGATAATTAGTCCTTTAGGACAGTCGATATTTGTGAATAAACTGTTTAGAGACGTGCCCTTAGAAATCCAAAGAGAAATATTTTTGAAAGATTTGATGGAACTGCCTTTCGGAGAATTCGGTCTCATTCTAGGCATGGATTGGTTGGTGAAGCACCGGGCGCATTTGGATTGTGCTGTAAAGCGGATGTCAATAAGGACTTCGGATGATAAGGAAGTAGTAATAATAGGTCAACAAAGAAATTACATGACAAATGTGGTATCTGTGTTAAAGGCAGAAAATTTGGTGCGGAAAGGGTATGGAGCATTCCTAGGTTTTATTTGTGCTTTGGATGCCAAAGAGTTATCAGTGGAAGATGTGAGAACGGTGAAGGAATTTTCAGATGTCTTTCCTAAAGAACTTCCTGGTGTACCTCCAGATCGGGAAGTATAATTTGGTATTGAGCTTTTGCCCGGAACGGCTCCAGTGTCTATTGCTCCTTATAGGATGGCACCGAAGGAGTTGGCGGAGCTTAAAGCTTAAAGCTCAAATTCAAGAGTTGTTGGATCAGGGATTTATTCGACCGAGTGTGTCTCCATGGGGAGCACCGATTTTGTTCGTTAAGAAGAAGGATGGGTCGATACGTATGTGCATTGATTATAGGCAGTTGAATAAATTGACGATCAAGAATAGGTATCCCTTGCCGAGAATTGATGACCTGTTTGATCAATTGAAAGGAGCATCAGTTTTCTCCAAAATTGATTTGAGATCGGGTTATCATCAACTCAAATTGAAAGAGGCAGATATTCATAAGACGACATTCCAAACTCGTTATGGACATTATGAGTTCTTGGTGATGCCGTTTGGGTTGACCAATGCACCAGCTGCATTTATGGACATGATGAATCGGGTCTTTCAATCTTATTTAGACCGATTTGTGGTACTGTTCATAAATGACATTTTGGTATATTCGAGAAATGAAGAGGAGCATGACTCACATTTGCATATAGTATTGTAGCTACTTCATGATAAGCAACTCTATGCCAAATTTAGTAAATGTGAATTTTGGTTAAGGGAAGTGACTTTCTTGGGTCATGTGGTATCAGCTGAAGGAATAAGGGTGGATCCTCGGAAGATTGAGGCTGTATTGTATTGGAAACCACCAAAGACAGTAGCTGAGATTCAGAGTTTCTTAGGTTTGGCAAGATATTATAGACACTTTGTTGAGGGGTTTTCGTTGATTGCTGCACCCCTAACTAAGCTATTATGAAAGGGAGTACCGTATGTATGGACTGATAAACAACAAGAAAGTTTTAAGAAATTCAAGAAGATTTTGACGGAAGCACCAGTACTGATTCAACCTGAGGCTAGAAAAGAATTTATTGCTGTGACTCGTCACACACGGGTTTAGGATGTGTGCTGATGCAAAATGGAAAAGTGGTGGCTTATGCTTCTCATCAGTTGAGATCGCACGAAGTAAACTACCCTACTCATGACTTGGAATTGGCTGCGGTAGTGTTTGCTTTAAAGATTTGAAGGCACTACCTCTACGGTGAGAAGTCTATCATCTATACGGATCATAAGAGTCTTAAGTATCTTCTTACCCAGAAGGAGTTAAACTTGAGACAAAGAAAGTGGGTGGAGTTGTTAAAGGATTATGGTGGAGTTGTTAAAGGATTATGATTTCTCAATCGAGTATCATCCTGGAAAGGCTAACGTGGTAGCAGACGCATTAAGTCATAAGGTGGTATCTGATTTAAGAGCAATGTTTGCTCATCTGAGTTTGTATGAGGATGGTAGTCTGTTAGCGAAACTTCAGGTGAAGCCTCTGTGGTTAGATCAGATCAGGGAAAAGCAGATATCAGATGAAAAGTTGGGAACCTTAATTCAGCAAGTTAAAAGTGGTGAAATAGGGGATTTTGGTATAATAATGATGGAGTGTTGTGTTTTCGTGGAAGAATTTGTATGCCCAAGGACTCAGATTTGAGACAAATGATTCTGCGGGAGGCGCATAGTAGCCCTTATGCTATGCACCCCGGAGGAAATAAGATGTATCGAGATCTCCGTGAACGGTATTGGTGGCCAGGGTTGAAGCGTAAGATTTTTGAGTTTGTAGGTAAATGTTTGACTTGTTAACAAGTGAAGGCGGAGCATCAACTACCGTCAGGCTTATTACAACCGGTAAAGATTCCCCTATGGAAATGGGAGCGGATATCAATGGATTTTGTTAGTGGGTTACCTTTAACACCTACTAAGAAAAATTTCGTTTGGGTAGTAGTTGATCGTTTGACGAAGACTGCTCATTTTCTTCCAGTTCGTACGGACTACTCGTTACAGAAGTTGGCTAAGCTATATGTATATGAGATCGTGAGGTTGCATGGGGTACCAGTGTCTATCATATCGGACAGGGATCCGAGGCTTACATCACGGTTTTGGAAAGCTTTACATGAGGCTTTAGGAACAAAGTTAAACTTTAGTACGGCTTTTCATCCTCAGTCAGATGGTCAGTCAGAAAGAGTAATTCAGATTTTGGAAGACATGTTACGTGGTTGTATAATCGACTTCAGAGGTAGTTGGAAGGATTTCCTACCATTGGCAGAGTTTGTGTATAATAACAGTTACCAATCCAGTATCCAAATGGTGCCTTATGAAGCTTATATCGTTCAGAGGTGTCGTACCCTACTTGTTGGTGAATTAGGGAATGACAGCTTGTTGGGTCCTGAGTTGATATCTGAGACGGAAGAAAAGGTAAAGGTGATTCGAGCGCGGTTAAAGGAAGCTTTGGATCTACAAAAATTGTATGCGGATCTGAAGCGTAAGGATATTGAGTTTGCAGTGGGAGATCAGGTCTTTCTGAAAGTCTCACCTTGGAAGAAGATTTTCAGATTTGGAAGGAAGGGCAAGTTGAGCCCTAGGTTCATTGGACTATATCGTGTGATGAAGCGTGTTGGTCTAGTGGCCTATCAGCTTGAATTACCTCCGGAGTTGAGTCAGATTCTTTCCATGTTTCTATGCTGAGGCGCTATAGATCGTATCTGTCTCACATAGTACCGGTAGAAGAAGTGGAGTTGAGATCAGACTTATCTTTTGAGGAGGAACCAGTGGAAATCTTAGACTGAGATGTTAAGGTGCTAAGAAAGAAGACCGTGCCGTTGGTCAAGGTTTTATGGCGTAATGACGGAGCAGAGGAAGCTACGTGGGAGCCTGAGGATGCAATTCGGCAACAATATCCTCACCTCTTTTAATCAGGTAAAATTTCGAGGACGAAATTTTCTTTAAGGGGGTAAAATTGTAACATCCTTAAAATGTGAGTATCGATATGTTGCATGTTTTTGGTGTTTAGCTTGTGAATGATTTTATTTATGTGTTTAATATAGTCTTGAGAAGGCTCGGGTTTATTTGGAGTTAGAATAAATTTTAGTAAAGAGTACTTTACTGTAGAGGAATCAGGTGACTATAAAGTTTAAGTTAATTAAAGTGGTAAAAGATAGCATAAGTTGAGTTATTGGTTAAGTGGATATGCGCTACATGTATGGTATTGAGGGGAGAGGTTCGAATCTCCTAGCATGCAAATTGTGAGCATTTATTTTTGCTCTTTCCTAGCAAGTGTCGGCCAAGCTTCATTCATGGATAAGATGGACAAATTCTTTTATCGTAAGGAGGCTAAAGGTTATGGCAAGCATGAATTTAGGGATAGAATCAACTTGATTATAGGGATAGAACTTTTAATCTTTTGGAAAGTGGAGGATCACAATGCATGATACAAGGATGATGTCTTGGAAACTTTTGAATGGACATTTTGTCCATGAATTTGGACGGCATTGTGGACTAAAGGGGGAGCAGAATTTTGGGTGGCAAATTTTGGTGATAGGTTTAGTTTGATTGGTAGCTTTTGGGTATCATTTGGTCACTTTTATTTTGCTAGACATTTCTCCTTTCATCTTTCCCTCTCTTGGTCGAATGTGTTTGTGTTAGGAGGAAGCAACTTTTGTTTTGTTTCTTTTGGTCATTTTTTTGACCATTTGGGTCATTTATTTTGCAAAACCTCTCAAGTGCTTCATCTTTTATTCTCTCTTAGTGCCGAAATTATCAACACAAAAAGCCATTTCTTTTACCTTCTCCTCCCCCATTGTCGAATGCATTTTGTTCCTAAACTCATCACTTTTCTCTTTCTCTTTTCTTCTCTTTGAAAATCGAATCATAAACACCTACTCCCCATTCTCTTTTCCTCTCCATTTTATATATCATTCAAACACCTTCTCTATCCTTTTCTCCCCATGGCCGAATGGTACTAATACCATTTCCTTCAATTTTCCTTCAAAGCTGAATCTTCTCTTCATCTATTTTATTTTGTTGATTATTCCTTCAACCTTCGTTTAAGTAATCGGTAAGAACTCTTTTCGAATCTTTTCTTTTCCCTTCTTTTCTTAGCCGAATATATATAAGTTTGGGAGGGTCTTATGACCGATAATAACATTCTTTCCCCTTAGACAATCTTTCATTTTTATAGTGTGATAGTGGATGGCCGAATCACCATCTCGTCAAAGTCATCTTGAGGTTGTTAAGTTCGGATCATATTTTTCAAGGTAAGGGTTCTTATCAAGGAGCTATATACTACTTGACATATTGTTATAGATGGACTACTAATCGATTTCGTTTTAGGGGACTTTATCGCTTGATTTTTATCTTGTGGAACAAGAATATTTTGTGGTAAGTCGATTTCACCCTTAAAACCGTTAGTCACATTTTTCGATATACTTTTTAGTTGGACTAACGATCTTTTGTCAATGGAAACAATCATGATAGGGACGAAAAAGGTTGTGAATAGTGTTCAGAAGAGGGGTGGTTCCGATATTCCCCCGAAATTTAAGCGAAGGGTTGTTTTGGGAATCTGAGATTTTCCATCGGGTTGTGGACCCTCATCCAAGGAGATTCTATTATTTGAAGTCGTTCGTACTCCTGAACCTTTGTTTGTTGTGGATATTCATCGAGAAGCGAACCAACAATCGGGGAAAAACTAAATATAGAAGTTGTTCGAAATTCCAAGGGTATCGACGAGCGAGAAAGTCTAGTTCTCACTGTAACCAGGTGTGTAACTTCACACTTATCTCTCGGGTTAGATACTATATCGTAAGTATTGGGATAAAATCGTAAAGATAGAAAAATCGAAGAAATACGAAATAATTAACACTTTTGTGTAAATGCATGAAAACGGTTAAAGTCATGGAAATTACGAAAACGCCCTCAATGGGATATTTGATAAATAGTAAAATTTTATGCCTCATGTGATATATGGGCCAACAACTGCTAGATCGATATATGGGCCAAAAATAGCTAGATCGATATATAGGCCAAGGTTTGCTAGATCATTAAATGGGCTAAAATGCTATTTTGCCTTATGGGCCAAAATGAAAATTTAAAATATGGACCCACTTGTATTATGGGCCTTTTGTTAAATTAATCATGTGAATGTATTGTTATGTTTTATATATAAATATGATTGCATGGGTTGGGAAAATTGACGAAGAGAAGAAATGAAACACCCCAAACCCGGTCCACGAGCCTTGGCTGGATCTGGTATGGTCCCCGGTGTAAACCGTTTCAAATTCTTTTGTTACTTAGGAAAAACTTGTGTGTTTTGAAAGAAAGATTGTTTTGGGTTGGGCTTGAGTTGAGAACAAGTTTATTTCATTATTAAAAAATCCTTTATTTTAGGTGACAAAATGTTTGGGCTTAGTTTTAAAATAGATTTACTTAATGTTTAATTGCTAAAAATTCGTAAGCTTAACAAATAAAAACAGAATAAAATATTCCTACTAAGGCCTTATTACATCAAATAATTCCCAAAATTTAAATTCAAAATACTTAAAATAAAATAAAAGGCCAAGTTGTAAATTTCTTGCTGTGCATGGCCATCCCTAAGCTCTGTAGTCCGGTCCATCACTGCTCATCACCAAACATGTTCCCACAACAGGTGAGTCAATGACTCAATGTGTAACCAACACCAAAATTTAATAGAATTAGGCATACCATACAAATCATGTTCATATTATAATTCAAGATAATGATGCAATCCCGAACCCAAACCTATATGCCATCCGCTACACTCCACCAAGACCATCACCGCACACCGTGGGACTACTAAGTCAACCCTCCATCCACTACACACCATCAAGGCGCCATCGAGTCGACGTGCTCATCGCCTATATAAAATTCGTGGCATAGCCACCAGATAATTGTATCATGAGACACCACATTCGAGATAATGTAACCGGTTACCACATTCGATAATGTGACCAAGTCACCACATTCACTAGTGAGACCAAGTCACCACATTCACTTCCCTTTCTCATATAACCCGAATGCACCATATTATTCATATCATGCATATCATGCTTAAATTCACATTCATGTCACTTTTCACATGTTAAGTATAACATATTTCGTAATCCTAGTAGGAGTAGGAAAACGTACCTGAGTATTTTGTACCATAACATGGTACTTTAGCCACATTCTTATACTTTCATATTAACACATATATCAAGTTAAAGCCATAAATCTATTAAGATTAGCGTGGGGTACACACCTGATTCGCTTAAGATTTCACTTGAAATCCCGAAATCCGATCTACTACCTTAGATTTTTAATGCCTACATTCGGCCAACATGGTAATATTTAGCAAAGGCCTATTCGGCCATAAAACCAAATCCTAGTAGGATTTGTGTACTTACCTTAATGCCGATTGAAAAAAATCAAATCTCGAAAACTTGTATTCTTCCCCCTTTGAAATCGGCTACTCACTAGATCCCTTGAATCGGTTAGTTTTCAACTTAAAACACATAATAATAGATCTACTACAAAAATAGGGTCTTGGCCGAATATTCATAGTCACTTACCTTAAGGATCTTAAATCCAAATTCACCGAATAACTAGGAACAACGGCCTATGGTGCACCTTCGGAAAAGAACATCTCCTTCCATGATTCGCCAAGATTAATAATCGAAATTAGTCCCTAAATTTTGATAAGTCTAAAATATAAAAGAATGGAAACTAAACTTGGATCTTACCCTTATTTGAAGGAATCGATTGCACCTTCACTTCAACCTTCAGAGATTTAGCTATGGCTAAATGATGCTCTCACAACTTTTGGCTTTTGGAGGGATTAGAAAGAAAAGAGAAGGAAGAATAAAAATGGAGGATTCGGTTAGAACACAAGGTATTTTGGCTTGGCAAAAAAAAAATAAGAACAATAAAACTGTAGGAATTTCGGCAGAGAGAGGAGAATATGCTTAAGAAATTTGGCAAAGGAAGAGTGAATGAATGAATGGCCTTCTTTTCCTTTTATAGCCAAATTTACTAACTTAAAATCCCTTACTTGGCCATCACTCTTCCCTCATTCTCATAATTAAAGAATAATTCTTCATTTATCCACCTATTTAGCCGAATTTTAAAGAGAATTAAACTCTTCCCTTAAGAGTCCTTATTGCCGTCCATTGCTTCCTCTTTAAGTAATTAAATAAAATCACTTAAAGTTTTAGCTAGATGCTGTCCACTCCCTTCCCTTGTTGAGCCAAATTTTAACTTGTTCTATTGGACACCTTGTGGCCATACTAGGCCTAAATTATCCACCTAAGTGGCGTCACTCACTAGGCTTTAAGTGGTATCTTTAGGCCACTTTTCCAAGCCTGTTTGTGTGTCAAATTTCACATACTTTTCTCTTAAGGCCACCTTGCCTTAATTTCCTTTTTAAACTTTAAAACTTGACATTTCTAAGTCATTTCTAAGTTTCCAAAATTTTCGTTTGGCTCTTTAAACTTGACATTTCCTTACATTTCCAAGTTTCTAAATGTTTACTTTCCTCTTTTGAATCATTTCTAAATCATTTCCTTACATTTCCTAGTTTCCAAAATGTTCACTTTGAACTTAACATTTCCTTACATTTCCATACATTTCCTTACATTTCCATACATTTCTTAAATTTCCATACATTTCTTACATTTCCTTACATTTCCATTTCCTTACATTTCCATGCACTTACATTTCCTTACATTTCCATACATTTCCTTACATTTCCATACATTTTACATTTCCATACATTTTTACATTTACATTTCCATACATTTCCATACATTTCCATACATTTCCACAGGTTCTCAAGGTTCTAAAATGCACACCACACATCCATATCATAGTAAACATGCTATTTCATAAAATTAAGCAAAATGAACACAATGGGATTCAACCTCTTCCTCAAAGTACTTCACTTGATGCCATAACCCTTGCACCTTAGGTGGCGCCCCTTGCCACTTTTCCACATCACTTCTTGTTTTAACTTAAAACCAATAATTGTCCAAAGCTTTCTTCCATCCTAGGATTTTAAAACCCTTAATTCATTTCCAAACACTGCCAAAACCTACTACTCATGAATTATGCATAAACGCATAACCCCTAATCTAGGATGTTACAGTTCTACCCTCCTTAAAAATAATTTCATCCTCGTACTTACTAACAGCCGTACAATCCTTCTCACCGCACTATGCTTACGTTGCGCACTCTGATCTTAATAGAACCATCATACTTTCCAGGCACAATCTCTAAGTTCACATCCCTTAGAACTCATTTCTAACGTCGCGATTTAATCTGATTAAGAAGTTTTATGCATTAGTTCTTTATTCCACTGATTAACTGCGAAGAAGTTTTATAAAAAGAATTTTAGGAGTGGTTCTTTCGTATTCATACATGCACACAGTCTTTACATTCATACATCCATCAATCAATTATGAACTTCCGTTCATTCAGAGAAATGTTGTAGTTTTCATTGTTGATGTTTTTCCACTACCTAGGGGTATTTGCGTAATTTGTCCTACATGGGTATTTTCGTAATTTGTCAAAATAAGGTTCCTTGGTGATGTTTTCAATAAGGGTACTTTGGTAATTTTTTAAATCCCGGGGCTTTTCATAAATTTTGAAATTACAGGGGTATTTCAGTAATTTCCAGGGTAAATTTGTAAATCTCAATAAATCAAGGGTATTTCAAAATTTGCAAAACTTGAGGGTTTTTTTTGAGAATTTGTTTTCCAAATCGGTGATGTTGCAAAATTTTAAAATCGAGGTCATTTTGGTAATTTTGTCAATCGGGATAATTAGTAAATTTTCAAATCGGGGTATTTTGGACTTTCGCAAAATAGGGTTTTTAAATACTTTTACAAAGTGAGGAAATTTTATTGAAATCAAGGGTAATAAGGTAAATTTAAAACCAAGGGCATTTTTGGAGATTTCTAATTTGAGGGCACTTCGTTGATTTTCCTTACTGAGGGTATTTTGGTCATTTGCACAAGTTAGGGGTAATTCGGTCATTTTACAAATCAGGGGTACTTTCGTAAAATTTTCTAAATCAGGGTATCTTTGATATTTTGTAAAGTTTTTTTTTTTGAGTACTTTTGCAAAATCAGAAATTATTATGGAAATCAGGGGTAGTATGGTAATTTCAGAAAATTAAGGGCATTTTAGTAATTTTACCACTAAGGGTATTTAGGTAATTTTGTAAATCAAAAATTCTTAGAGAGTTTTATCCAAAATAATATTTTTCAAAATATCAAAAGGGTAGTTGGTTGACTTTTAAAACTAGGGTTTCCATAAAAATGTGGCTAATCCCTTTCGGGTTTTAATTATTGAGTTTAGCCCGTGACTAAGTCCTCTCGGTTAGGGTGAACCGAGGCTACGCACCAGGTAGGATTAGAGTAAAGAGGAGGTGAGTCGCTAGGACTGCTTAAATACCAAGCTCCCACTGAAACCAATCCTAGACATGTGCACAACGGTTGCCATACCCTAACTCGGCGACTTAGACACAGGTTTGTTTAATTGTGCATTAAAGTCTTATGTAATTATTGGGGTAGACTAGTCCTATGGTTCAAGTACTTAATCTCTATTCTACGTTCCATTCCTACCCTTCTACAAATCATAATATAAATCACACAAAAGATCGGAGTACTTACCTGGTGGACTTCGGGTCGGAGACTTAGTAGGCCATGCCAGAAAACCTGAAAACTTTTCAGAAAATTCCTTTTGGGCTTCTTTGGAAAACATTTTGGGCCTTAAACCCAAGGCTGAGAGTTTAAAACTGGGCTCTGATACCAAACTGAAACACCCCAAACCCAGCCCACGAGCCTTGACCGGATCTGGTATGTTCCCCGGTGTAAACTGTTTCAAATTCTTTTGTTACTTAGGAAAAACTTGTGTGTTTTGAAAGAAAGATTGTTTTGGGTTGGGCTTGAGTTGAGAACAAGTTTATTTCATTATAAAAAATCCTTTATTTTAGGTGACAAAACGTTTGGTCTTAGTTTTAAAATAGATTTACTTAATGTTTAATTGATAAAAATTCGTAAGCTTAACAAATAAAAACAGAATAAAATATTCCTACTAAGGCTTTATTACATCAAATAATTCCCAAAATTTAAATTCAAAATACTTAAAATAAAATAAAAGTCCAAGTCATAAATTTCTTGCTGTGCATGGCCATCCCTAAGCTCTGCCGTCCCGATCCATCACTGTTCATCACTTGAAACATGTTCCCACAACGGGGTGAGTCAACAGACTCAATGTGTAACCAACACCAAAATTTAATAGAATTAGGCATACCATACAAATCATGTTCATATTATAATTCAAGATAATGATGCAATCCCAACCCAAACCTATATGCCATCCGCTACACTCCACCCGTACCATCCTGCACACCGTGGGGACTACTAAGTCAACCCTCCATCCGCTACACACCATCGAAGGCAGTCGCTGCAGTCGACGTGCTCATCGCCCATATAAAATTCGTGGCATAGCCACTAGATAATTGTGTCATGAGACACCACATTCAGATAATGTAACCGAAGTTACCACATTCAGATAATGTGACCGAAGTCACCACATTCAGATAGTGAGACCGAAGTCACCACATTCACTTCCCTTTCTCATATAACCCGAATGCCCCATATTATTCATATCATGCATATCATACTTAAATTCACATTCATGTCACTTTTCACATGTTAAGTATAACATATTTCGTAATCCTAGTAGGAGTAGGAAAATGTACCTGAGTACTTTGTACCATAACATGGTACTTTAGCCACATTCTTACACTTTCTTATTAACACATATATCATGTTAAAGCCATAAATCTATTAAGATTAGCGTGGGGTACACACCTGATTCGCTTAACGATTTCACTTGAAATCCCAAACCGATCTACTACCTTAGATTTTTAATGCCTACATTCACCAACATGGTAATATTTAGCAAAGGCCTATTCGTTATAAAACCAAATCCTAGTAGGATTTGTGTACTTACCTTAATGCCGATTGAAAAAATCAAATCTAAAACTTGTATTCTTCCCCTTTGAAATCGGCTACTCACTAGATCCCTTGAATCGGTTAGTTTTCACTTAAAACACATAATAATAGATCTACTACAAAATAGGGTCTTGGCCGAATATTCATAGTCACTTACCTTAAGGATCTTAAATCCCAAATTCACCGAATAACTAGGGAACACACGCCTATGGTGCACCTTCGGAAAAGAACATCTCCTTCCATGATTCGCTAAGATTAATAATCGAAATTAGTCCCTAAATTTCGATAAGTCTAAAATATAAAAGAATGGAAACTAAACTTGGATCTTACCCTTATTTGAAGGAATCGATTGCACCTTCACTTCAACCTTCAGAGATTCAGCTATGGCTAAATGATGCTCTCACAACTTTCGGCTTTTGGAGGGATTAGAAAGAAAAGAGAAGGAAGAATAAAAATGGAGGATTCGGTTAGAACACAAGGTATTTTGGCTTGGCAAAAAAAAAATAAGAACAATAAAACTGTAGGAATTTCGGCAGAGAGAGGAGAATATGCTTAAGAAATTTGGCAAAGGAAGAGTGAATGAATGAATGGCCTTCTTTTCCTTTTATAGCCAAATTTACTAACTTAAAATCCCTTACTTGGCCATCACTCTTCCCTCATTCTCCTAATTAAAGAATAATTCTTCATTTATCCACCTATTTAGCCGAATTTTAAAGAGAATTAAACTCTTCCCTTAAGAGTCCTTATTGCCGTCCATTGCTTCCTCTTTAAGTAATTAAATAAAAATCACTTAAAGTTTTAGCTAGATGCTGTCCACTCCCTTCCCTTGTTGAGCCAAATTTTAACTTGTTCTATTGGACACCTTGTGGCCATACTAGGCCCAAATTATCCACCTAAGTGGCGTCACTCACTGGGCTTTAAGTGGTATCTTTAGGCCACTTTTCCAAGCCTGATTGTGTGTCAAATTTCACATACTTTTTCTCTTAAGGCCACCTTGCCTTAATTTCCTTTTTTAAACTTTAAAACTTGACATTTCTAAGTCATTTCTAAGTTTCCAAAAATTTTCGTTTGGCTCTTTAAACTTGACATTTCCTTACATTTCCAAGTTTCTCGAAATGTTTACTTTCCTCTTTTGAATCATTTCTAAATCATTTCCTTACATTTCCTAGTTTCCAAAAATGTTCACTTTGAACTTAACATTTCCTTACATTTCCATACATTTCCATACATTTCCATACATTTCCTTACATTTCCATACATTTCCATACATTTCCTTACATTTCCATACATTTCTTTACATTTCCATACATTTCCATACATTTCCATACATTTCCAAGGTTCTAAAAATGCACACCACACATCCATATCATAGTAAACATGCTATTTCATAAAATTAAGCAAAAATGTACACAATGGGATTCGAACCTCTTCCCTCAAAGTACTTCACTTGATGCCATAACCCTTGCACCTTAGGTGGCGTCCCTTGCCACTTTTCCACATCACTTCTTGTTTTTAACTTAAAAACCAATAATTGTCCAAAGCTTTCTCTTCCATCCTAGGATTTTAAAAACCCTTAATTCATTTTCAAACACTGCCAAAACCTACTACTCATGAATTATGCACAAACGCATAACCCCTAATCTAGGATGTTACAAGAAATGCCTGTTGCCAAAAAATCTAGTTCGGGTGGCTTTGCCACAATCTAGTTCAGTGGTGCACCACAATATTATTTAAAATGGCTTTATGCCTGCGATTGGTGTGTTGGTGGGGTAGGTTGACTTGATCCCCACAGATGTGTTGGTTGGTACGGGTGGTGTGTAGCGGATGAAAAATTTAGGATTGGTTGGGAATTTCATTCTACATGCATTATTATTATAGTTATATTGTTAAATCCGTAAATGGGCTCAAGCCCATTATAATGTATTGATGATTTGGCCCAGTGGATATGGTAAATGGGTTATACACTGAGTTCTGAGTAACTCACTCTGCTTTATTATCCTTCTCAAGTTATGGCAATTGATGGAGGCTTGGGCTGGGGATGACTTCATGGAGGCCATACTTCGAACAAGGATTTTATAAACTATGAACTTCAATTAAGTATATTTATTTAATTACTATTTTGGGTATGATGTAATAAGACCTCTATTATTATTATTTTATGGATTTTTATGTGTGGATGGATTTAATTATGCTTTAGACACTTAATTTGGACTAATACTATTTTAATAATGTTTTCTTAAATATTTTGCTTTTAAACATATGAGATTCTTTAAATATTCTTGTTTTCGATTCTTTTGAACTCTTCAAAATTATTTTAAAGTCTTTAACAATTAAATATTAAATAATAAGATTTCAAACTAGTACTACTTTATTCATCAATTTTAAATCAAATTCTTGGTTTTACTAAACTTCATTTTCAAAAGGTTTTGTAGAACTGTTTTACCTAAATCATTAGATAATTAAATAGATGTTTGTTCTATGTGACAAATCAAATCTCGTCTTAACGCATAGACCTAGTTTGGGGTGTTACAACGTACGAGGAAGGATTCGCACCCTCGTAATGCCCAAAATTGGTACCGAATTGATTGATAAACATCTTAATGTCAAATATTTGAAAAGATTTTAAAATACGATCCTCTTTATTTAAAAGAAAACTTGAATAAATTAAAATGGATGCTAAGACCCTCTTATTTCAAAGAAGTAAAATGTCACGCCCAGTGAGTTAGGGTACGACATTTCAAATTCCCGAAGCTGAGCTTGACTTTTGACTTTTAAAACTCATGTATTTAAGCTTAAGAATGATATTCGGTTATTTGGGTCAAATGAAAAATCGGAACCCAATAAGTTTGGGCACAATTTCTCGAAATTCTAAATTTAGAATATTGCTTTTGTTTGTAGAAATCCTTATCTAGAGATAACAAAATGTCACATCCAGAGAGTTAGGACGCAACGTTTTCGAATTCACGAGAATAAGTTTTAATTTAACTTTTATGCTTTGACTTTAAAAAGAAAATAATAGGTTCTTTAGACTCGATAAGAAAAATCGAAACCCAGTAAGTTAGGGTACAATTTCTTTCTAACCTTAGAACGCGAAGTATTTGCTTATTTCAAAACAAAAATTTTAATGGATCGGATAAAATGTAATATGATTATATAGTAAAGTGTAAAATGAATTTTAGTGCTAATATATGTAACAAAATAATGATGATGACAATAATAAATATCAATAATGAATAAGTTAATAATAATGAATAGTCAAAATTTGAAAGTATGTACAACAAAATATAAATACATAAATGAATAAATAATGAAATGGAAATAATAAGTGTAAAGTTTAAAATAAAACAAATCAAAATAATAAAAATAATAATAAGAGTAAAAATAAAATAAGATAAATAATAAAAACAAAAAAACAAATTAATTTAAAAAATGAGTAAGTAAACGTTTAAAATAATAATAATGATAATAGTAATAAAAATAAAGTACTAATAATAGTAATTACTCATAATAATAGAAATATTAGGTAATAATAATAATGTTAAACGATAGTAGTAATACTAAAATAATAATTGTAATAGTAAAATAATAGTAATAATACTAAAATTAATAATAATAATAATAATAATAATAATAATAATAATAATAGTAGTAGTAGTAGTAAAAATAATAAGAGTAATACTAAAATTAATTAATAGTAATAATGAGATTAAAAATAATTAATTTAATAGCAAAAATAACAAAAAGGACTAAATTGAACTTAAAACAAGAATTTGGGGGCAAATTTATAAATAAATAAAAAGAAGGACTAAATTGAATGCGCGAATAACAAGGAGGGACTAAAGGGGAAAATATCCTCGCCATCCAAAACGCGGCATTTCACAAGGGACTCAAATGAAATCAGAACAAAACTTAAGGGAAAAATTAAAAATAAAAGAAAACTAAATTAAAAAAAAAAAAAATGCAGAAAGGCCGAAAGGGTGAATAACCCATTTCCACAAAACGCGGGGATCCTCCCCTGGGTCGGGTCAACACGTGGGTTAAAGGGGTTGAACGACGCCGTTTCAGCACCTAAGCACACGGCCTAAAACGACGTCGTTTTCGTTCTTTATATATGGCCAAAATTTTTTTTAAAATCATTCGTTTTCGTTCTTTATATATGGCCAAAATTTTTTTTAAAATCATTTGTTAACCAATTTTTTTAAAAAATAACAAAAAAGTAGGGAAGGATCCCTTTTACTCTCTGCATGGGTCTCTCTTTTGGCCGCAGAGACCACCGGAGGCCCGTCGTTGCTCCACCGCAGCTCCGCCGTAGACGGCGGTCGGACACCCCAGGTATGTACTTTTTTCCCTTTTTTTATACCGTATATTTTAATACGTATATATATATATAGTCTAATAAAAAATAAAAAATCTTTATGTATGTACGAATGATTTTGAAGAAAAAAAAAAAAAAAGTGATGAAAAAGAAAAATCGACCTCTGACTAACTTTTTGCTTTTGTATTGATTCTTGTATTCATAAAATGTAGATATAATACAGAGATCTTTTCTTTGGTTTTATAGCCGAATATTTGAAATAAAAATAAAAAATACAATATTCCTTTGCTACTGTTATTTGATGTGTTGTTTTCTTCTTTGCAGGTGAAACCGTCGTACGAAGGCCGTTCGTGGGGTGACGTGGAGGCCTGAGTGCGTGGTGTAACACCCCAAACTAGGTCTATACGTTAAGACGAGATTTGGTTTGTCACACAAATCGAACATTCTTTTAATTCTCTAATGATTTAGGTAAAACAGTTCTACAAAACCTTTTGAAAGTGAAGTTTAGTAAAAATCAAGAATTTGATTTAAAATCGATGAATAAAGAAATACTAGTTTGAAATCTTATCATTTAGTATTTAATTGTCAAAAACCTTTAAGTAGTTTTTTTAAAAAGTTCAAAAGAATTTTGAAAACAAGAATATTTAAAGAATCTCATATGTTTTAAAACAAAATATTTAAGGAAACATTATTGAATTAACATCACCCATATTAAGTGTCTAAAACAAAATTAAATCCATCCACACATAAAAATCCATAAAATATTAATAAAGGCCTTATTACATCATACCCAAAATAGTAATTAAATAAAAATTACTTAATAAAAGTTCATAGTTTATAAAACCCATGTTCGAAGTATGGCCTCCACGAAGTCATCCTCGGCCCAAGCCTCCGTCAATTGCCATTACCTGAGATAGATAATTAAACAGAGTGAGTTACTTAGAACTCAGTGTATAACTCACTTACCACATTCATTGGGCCAGATCATCAAGACATTATTTTGGGCTTGAGCCCATTTACGGATTTAAAAATATAATAAATAAAATGCATGTAAAATGAAATTCCCAACCAAACCTAATTTCCATCCGCTACACACCACCCGTACCAACCAACACACCTGTGGGGATCAAGTCAACCCACCCGCCAACACACCAATCGTAGGCATAAAGCCATTTTAAATAATATTGTGGTGCACCACTGAACGAGATTGTGACAAAGTCACCGAACTAGAGGCACTAAGCCATTTAAAATATATTTGTGGCGGAGCCACCGAACTAGATTTTTGGCAACAGGCCTTTCTTCTCTTCGTCAATTATCCCAACCCATGCAATCATGTATGCATAACAATATATATATATCCATATGATAATTTAACAAAAGCCCATAATACATGTGAGTCCAAAAATTCAAATTTTCATTTTGGCCCATAAGACAAAATAGCATTTTAGCCCATTTTTAACGATCTAGCAAACTTTGGCCCATATATTGATCTAGTAGTTTTTCGGCCCATTTATCGATCTAGCAGTTTTTCGGCCATTTATCACATGAGGCATAAAATTTACTATTTACCAATTAACTCATTAAGGGTGTTTTCGTAAATTTCACGACTTTAACTATTTTCATGCATTTACACAAAAATGTTAATTATTACGCATTTTCTGATTTTGCCATCTTTACGATTTTATCCCAATACTTACGGTATAGTATCTAACTCGAGATAAGTGTGAAGTTACACACCTGGTTACTGTAAGAACTAGACTTTCCCGCTCGTCGATACCTAAACGCATCACGATAAATTAGAACACTATTATTTATTTACAAATTGAATCATAGAAATAACGATCTAGACTTTTACCCTCAGAATTCTATTTGCGATTTCTCCCCGATTGTTGGTTTGTTACCCAATGAAAATCCATGACCAAACAAAGGTTCAAGAGTACGAACGACTTCAAACAACTGGTTCTCCTTGGATGAGGGTCCACAACCCGGTGGAAAATCTCGGATTCCCAAAATAGCCCTTCGCTTAAACTTAGGGGGAATAGCGGAACCACCCCTCTTCCGAACACTATTTACCGCCCTTTTCGTCCCTATCTTGATTGTCTCCATTAACAAAAGATCATTAGTCTGACTAAATAATATATCGAAATCATGACTAACGGTTTTAAGGGTGAGATTGGCTTACCACAAATATCCTTGTTCCACAATATGAAAATCAAGCGATAACGTCCCCTAAAACGAAATCGATTAATAATCCATCTATATCAATATGACGAGTCATATGAGAGTCCTTAATAAACCCTTACCTTAACACCTTAAATCGATTCCAACGATTCACGACGCTCATGAACACTTGAGTTTCGGCCCTCCACTATCACACTAAAATATAACGAAAGAAAACATTTAATAGAATGAACGATGATTTCGATCAAAGAGATTCTTCTTACCACCATTAAGATTTGGCCAAGACATCCCTTAAGCCAACATAAGAACCAAAAAGAAAGCTCTTGCTTATTGCTTAAACGAGGGTTGAAAGAATAGCCAACAAGACAATATAGATGAATAGGAGATTCGACTTTGAAGGAAAATTGGAGAAAATGGTATTAATACCATTCGGCCATGAGAGAAAAATAATGAAGAAAGTGTTTGAATGATAAATAAAAAAAATGAAGAAGAAGAGAGAATGGGAAGAAGGTGTTATAATTCGATTTTCAAAGAGAAGAAAAGAGAATGAGGAGAGAGATGAATTTAGAAGCAAAATACATTCAGAAATGGGAAAAGAGAAGGAAAAAGAATGGCTTTTGTGTTGGTAGTTTTGGCACTAAGAGAAAGACACTAGAATGATTAGCAAAAATGACCAAATGGTCAAAAAAGATGACCAAAAGAAATAAAGCAAATGTTATTTTTTCTACACCAATACATTCAGCCAAGGGAAGGAAAAGATGAATGGAGAAAAAGTGTCTTCAAACAAAACAAAATGACCAAAAGAATTCTAACAAGCTACCATCCTACCCCAAGCTAACCACCAAATTTTGGCTCCCCTTTGTCCATAATGTCAGTCCATATTCATGGTCAAAATGGCCATGAAAAAGTTTCCAAAACATCAACCTTGATTCAAGCCTTGCAATCCTCCATTTTCCAAAAGTTTGAGAAATCCTATCCCCAAAATTAAGCAATTATATCCCTAATTCATGCTTGCCATAACCTTAAGTCTCATTACCATAAAAATCTAGTCCATCTTATCCATGAATGATGCTTGGCCGACACTTGCTAGGAAAAAGCAAAAATAAAAGCTCCCAATTTGCATGCTAGGAGATTCGAACCTCTCCCCTCAAGTCCAACTTATGGTGCCATCACCACTTTGCCAATTACTCATCTTATGCCATCTTTTATCACTTAATTAACTTAAACTTCAAGGTCACTTGATTCATCTACACTAAAGTACTCTTTACTAAAATTTATTCTGATTCCAAGTAAACCCGAGCCTTCTAAAGACTATATTAAGCACACAATAAAATCATACCCGAGCTAACACTAAAGACAAGCAACATATTGATACTCAAATTTTTAGGATGTTACACGTGGCATGCGCATGAGGGGTGGCTACTGCGACGTTGGAAAATTTCAGAAGCCCCAAAGGTTTCTGAAACTTATTAGAATTTTGGGCCATTTAGACCAGTTTTTAGCATTAGGCCTTTAGTATTTGGGCATGTTATTATTTTTTTGTAATGGACTGTTATTATGGACTATTTAATATTGAATTTTTGTATTTGGGTTTTATTTTAGTTTGGTTAATGAATGGGCCCCAGGCGAAAATGGGCTTTTACAGTGATGATTATTTGAGATTTAGAGATCGGATTTGTGTTACGAAGAATTCAGAGTTGATTCAGTTGATTTTAAATGAAGCTCACAGTATTTGTTTGGCTGTTCATCCGGGAGTACGAAAATGTATAATGATCTGAAACAGTTTTATTGGTGGCATGGTATGAAACGGGACATCTCTTACTTTGTGTTGAAATGTTTAATATGCCAGCAAGTTAAAGCTGAACATCAAGTTCCATCCGATTTATTGCAACCGATTATGATTCCTGAGTGAAAATGGGAGAGAATTACGATGGACTTTGTGTCGATATTACCTTTATCTCTAGGAAAGAAAGATGCAATCTGGGTGATAGTTGACAAATTGACAAAATCAGCTCATTTTGTTCCGGTGAGAATAGATTATTCACTTGATAAGTTAGCTGAATTGTATATTTCTGAGATTGTGAGATTGCACGGGGTGCCACTATCTATTGTATCTGACAGAGATCCGATATTTACCTCGCGGTTTTGGAAGAAATTGCAAGAGGTTTTAGGCACAAAGTTGCATTTCAACACAGCATTTCATCCACAAATGGATGGACAATCCTAGCGGATCATTCAAGTTCTCGAAGATATGTTGAGATGTTGTATTCTTGAATTTGAAAGTACGTGGGAAAAACATTTTTTGTTTATTGAATTTACATACAAAAATAGTTTTCAATCTAGTATTAAAATGGCACCGTGTGAGGCTCTTTACGGTCAAAAATGTTGAACTCTATTGTATTGGACTGAGTTGAGTGAGAATAAGATTCACGGGGTTGATTTAATAAAAGAGACTGAGCAGAAAGTGAAAGTGATTCGTGACAGTTTGGAAGCAGCGTCAGATCGTCAGAAGTCCTATGCAGATCTAAAACGAAAATATATCGAATTTGAGGTTGGTGATAAAGTGTTTTTAAAAGTGTTTCCGTGGAAGAAAATACTTCGATTAGGCTGAAAAGGCAAATTGAGTCTGAGGTTCCTTGGGCCGTATAAGATCATTGAACGAATTGGGTCAGTTGCTTAAAGATTGTTGTTGCCACCTGAGTTAGAAAAGATTCATAATGTATTTCATGTATCGATGCTTCGACAATACAGATCTGATCCATCACATTTGATTGCTCCTACTGAGGTAGAGGTTCAGTCAGATTTGTCGTTTAGTGAAGAATAGATTCAGATTTTGCCATGTGAGATCAAAGAGTTAAGAAGTAAGAAGATTTCTTTAGTGAAAGTGTTGTGGCACAAACACGGAGTTGAAGAGGCTACGTGGGAGCCTGAACATATTATGAGAGAGCAATATCCAAACCTATTCACTGGTAAGATTTTCTGGTACGAAAATCCCAAAGGGGGCAGAGTTGTAATAGCCCTGTTTAGACCCTAGTCGGAACAGTGATTTTGGGACCAAAATCTGAGGTGAAAAAAATATTTTAATATTATTTTTTATGTTTATAATATGTGATTGAGCATGTGTGAAATTTTCGTGAGAAAAATTTATCGTTTGTGTGTCGAATAAAAAAAGGACTTGATCGCATAAAATGCAAAAGCTGTGTGCTGATTTCTAAAGTGTCTATTTGGCATGGCTTTTTAAATTAAAGGTCCTTATTATGTAATTGGACCATGGATAGTGGAGATGGACATAAAAGGTCATTAAATGGTTGATTATATAATGTTTAAAATAAGGATAAATTGGTAATTGAATTATTATGTTAATATTAATGAAACGAATAAGAAAAAGAAAGCCACAGTCATCTTTCTTTCACCGAAATTAAAAGAAAAAGAAAGGAAATAAGCTTGTTAGGTTTCGGCTAGGACATCAAGGTATGTTTTGACTTCGGTTTTTGATAATTTCTACATTTTTGTGACCGTTCCTTAGTGTATCAAGCCCATGCTTTAATTTTAGAAATTGATGGTGATTTTGAGATATGCCATTGATGAATGTTTGAGCTTTGTGAGAATTGATGATGAAATATGAAATATATGTGAAAGATTAACATGTTTTGTCTTTGAGTTTTTGGTGAAATTGAGTAATTTGGACTAAATTGTGAAAATAATATTTTGAAAGAGTAAAGTGTGAAATAAATGAAATAAATGAGCTTGTATGAGACTAAGGAGAATTCGACCTAAGCATGGTATAGTGAAATTTTGTGTATTTTGTGATTTTGTGAAATATGGACTAAAGTGTCAAAATTTGAAAATGTGAGGGCTATTTTGTAAAATGCCCTAAATATGTGTTTGGACTAAATTGAATAAATTGGTGATTAAATGAGTTAAATTTGAATATGTAGAGACCAAGAAAGGAGAAATTCGGATCGAGATCGAGGCAAAGACAAAGTACTCGATTGATTGGCTAGTTTCGGTATTTCTACGTTCGAGGTAAGTTCAGATATAGTACAAGTTGTTAATTTATATCTATGTGATGTGAATTAAATGATAGTTATCAAATTAGAAATGCTATATGTATGAGATTAAGAAATGAGGTACTAAGTGTGCGTAATTGAAATCGAGACAGAGTTGAATAGCACTGTGTGTGCAAAGTAATGGAAGCTTCGGCTTTACTGATTGGCACTGTGTGTGCGATGCCGAATTAAGTTTGGTTTTGTATCTAGGCACTAAGTGTGAGATGTTAATTAATCTTTGGCTATGATTTGGGCACTAAGTGTGCGATTGAGTTGAAAAAGATATCGAGTAGTGAATAAAATATGGTATCGAGCATCGAATAGCAAGAACGTTTATTAACTAAGTGTTGGCAAAGGTATGTTTGAACCTATGTGGTTGATGATAGTTTTAGCGGTTGAATGAATGGATATTTGAGCATATGGTTGAGGATGATGATGTACCTAATTGTGCATCTATCTATTTGATGATTTAATTATGTATTGATGTTTTATTATTGAGTAGTATGTATTATATTACGAACTTACTAAGCTTTTAAGCTTACTGTGTGAATTGTTTCTCTGTTTTATAGTGTCAGTAAAGATAGCTCGGATCCTAGGATCGTTAGTCACTCAATCACACTATTGGCTACCTATTTCGATACTTTTGAAAGATGTATATAATTGGTATATGGCATGTATAGGCTAGTGGTTACGGTATGTTTTGTAATGTTTGGACCATGCCATATGATATGGCTTGGAATATGAATGTTGATGGTTCATATTTAAAGTTATGCAAATGATGATTATGGTATGAAATAATGAGGTTTGAAATGGTATATTTCATACTTGAATTAGTTGATGGAAATGGTGTTTTAAGTAGGAATTTGTGGCTTGACTGAATGATGTTTAGCTTACATGATTTGAGTTGTGAAAATGGTGCTTTGAATGGATTAATTTGAGTAGGAATTTAGTATAAGAATAGATGGTATTGTTGTTGATTAATTGGTACTGAAATGGTATGTTTTGGTTGCAATTGAGGCATGATTTGATATTGGTTTAATGCTTATAGGTAATTCGAAAGTGTGGATAGCAATTTGGCCTTGAAAATGGCCTATAATTGCCCACACGGTTGAGCACATAGGCGTATGGCTCGACCGTGTCATGCAGGTCTGTAATTTAGTGCAAAACAGGCTCGACCACTGGTTGGATACACGAGCATGTGATTGGCCGTGTAGTGCAAGTCAGTGTTGACCACGGGTGAGGCACACGGGCGCGTCTTAGGCCGTCTGGACAAGTTAGTAGGTACACCCTGTTTTGCCACTGCTTGGACACATGAGGCCATGTGAGGCACACGGCCTACCTACACGGGCGTGTGACTTCTGTAATTTAAAAAAATGTTCAAATTTTAGAAATTTTCATAAGTGTTCGGTTTAGTCCCGACCTCTTTCTAACACATGTTTAAGGTCTCGTAGACCTTATTAAGGGACTATATGTTTATATTTTGAAATGCTTCAATGATGATTGACTTTGTGTTGAAAAATGATATGAAATTTTTAGAAATGATTAGTAATGCCTCTTAACCCTAATTCGGCGACGGTTACGGGTTAGGGGTGTTACATATATAGTGATTGAATGAGTAAATTTTATTATTATAGATCAAGAAGAGCGCGGAAACAACCTTGACTGAGGAAAAGGCAAGGTTATGGACTAAACCGTCGATTAATACATTTTGTACCGAGGTAAGTTTACGTGTAAACGATATATCTTTAGTACATATGTTGTTATCTATTGATGCATTGTATGGATGAAATTACTAGTTGGTGAGATTTATTGAAAATGATAGATAATGAGTAACTCTCGTATAAACCCCAGAATAGAAATGTAAGCATGGATAAATATCCGTAATTATTATTTGGTGGGCTGTGTATGATACCACCTTATTATTTACTCACGATGGGCTGTGTGCGAATACCATTGTTTAAATTATTATTTGGTGGGCTATGTGCGACACCACCCTATTATTGATTAATAGTGGGCTGTATGTGAAACCACCAGGTACCAGTATTATTCCGAAGGGTTCATCGAGGAACTTTTCTAAGTAAATATTTCATGTGGCTTTATGGTGAAGAGTGCAGGGTATATGTACAAATAAATGTGAGCAATATCTATGTCATATGGTTGGAAAATGGTAAGAGATGAGATGAGTAAGCATGATTATGAAAATGTGAATTGTTCTTATATACTATGTAATGTTGTGATTGCTTAACATATGGTATGATGCTTATTGTTTACATATAGACTTACTAAGCGTAAAGCTTATTCCCTTTTCTTTTCCCTTGTTTTATAGTGTCAAAGAGTATAATCGGAAGATCACCCACACTATCAGCTCATCTCGGTATAGTTAGATTTAGCATTTTGAATATGGCATGTATAGGGTCTAGACTTAGTTAAATGTCATGTATTTTGGCCAAAGATGTTGGCACATTCAAGGATAAACTCTTTTGTATAATGATAAAGTTGATGGCTCACTATTATTGATCTATGAAAAGATGAGGTTATTCATGAGTGTGTATGATGCATGATTAGGTTGATTTGATAATGGTTGAATGTGATTTATGTTGTATGAGTTAGGGTGATAAAAAGAGCTTGGTAAAAAGCATTGTTCTTGTCCATACAGGTAGGCACACGGGCATATGTCTAGTCCGTGTGTGACATATGGCTAGCCTCATGGGTGTGTGGTTAGGCCGTGTGTCCCCTGCATGTTAGTTTTACAAGTCAGTATGCTCAGTAGTAAACACACAGGCATAGACACGATTGTGTGTCTCAACCGTGTGGATGGCATGGCCATAGACTTGGGTGTGTGCCCAAGCAATGCGAAGTCTACACCTAAATTTGGAATTTAATTCGCCACACGGTCGAAGGACACGGGCATTCGACTGGCCGTGTGATGCAAGTCAGTGTCGAACACAGGCCAGAAACACAGGCAGGTGACAGGCTGTGTGATGCAAGTCACTGTCGACCACGGGTTTGGAACACGGGCGTGTCCCTTCTTCCACACGGGCGTATGGCCCTGTTTTAAGTAGAAATTTTCTAAGTGTGTGAAAGTTTCCAGTTTAGTCCTGAACCATTTCGTATGTAAGTTTTGGGTCTAGTAGGCCCATAATAGGGACATTATGAGTATGAATGAAAAGTTTCAAGTTGAAACGAAATTTTATGGTCCGTTGTGGTATGTTTAAGCAAGTTAAGTTTGGTAATACCTCGTATCCGATTTCGGCTTTGAACACGGGTAAGGGGTGTTACAAACATGTTTGGTGTGTGCTTAAATGGTTGAATGATTGAAATCATGTTGGCATATTGATGATTAATTCTAGCATATTTGGTAAAATATGCTTATAGGTGAATTTGATAAGTTTATTAAATTTTGTATGTTTGGTTACATGATGGTAAAGTGTATTTGAGGTGCTTAAAAGCACATTGGTTGTATGTGATGTTATGTCATGCATGAGACTCGTTTTGACTTAAATTAATTGTTTTAAAAAATGGCTTGTGAATATGTTAAAGCATTGGTGTAAGAGGAAGACAAATTGGGTGAGAAATGTGGCTTATTTTTGTCCACACGGCCAGAGACACGTGCGTGTGTCTCAGCCATGTGTAACACACGGCCTAGCACATGGGCATGTGATTTGGCTGTGTGTCCCTTGCATCTTTAAAATGTTAAAATAGAATGCTCAAAATTGATCACACGGCCTAGCACATGGGTGTGTGGCTTGACCGTGTGACCCCTGCACCTACACACGGTCTAGCACACGGGCATTTGACTTGACCATGTGACTCAAGTTAGAGAGTTACACGGCCTGAGACATGAGCATGCTCACACGGCCTAACCACATGGGCGTGTGAACCCTGCTCTAGGAAAAAATTGAGATTTTATGAAAAATTCTTTAAGTATCCGATTTAGTCCTGACTCGTTTCTAATGCATGTTTTGGACCTCGAAGGTTCATATAAGGGACTTTATGTTTGAATTTTTAACCTGAATAATTTATAAGCGAATTATCTGTTTACTTGATCTGTATATTCTGGTAATGCTTCATAACCCTGTTTCGATGACAGATACAGGTTAGGGGTGTTACACTTTAGCAGCTTAGGAAGCTTGTGCCATGCTTGTTCAAAGTTCCTATGTCCATTAGGCCCTAAATTCAGCATCTTATACACTCAAATTAATAAATTAGAACTACCTAAGGCCCTTGTAGGCCTAATAGGTCAGTAACACTAAAAAATATTTATAAACACTTTATGAACTTTTACTACCTAACTACTGAAAATACAATAACTAATACGAAATTGGTTAGAAAGAAAAGATCCTTAAATGCAAAAATATACCAAAATGACCACTACATTTGACGACAAGTCAAATACCCCCACACTTAAGTCTTTGCTTACCCTTAAGCAAACTAATAAAAACAAAAACCAAACAAAATAAACTAGAAAAAATTAAGAAATAAGAAATAAACATGCAAGAAAAAAAGGTACTTGAACTAGTATGATACATGAAATTAGATAGAAATATATTAACAAGATAATGTAAGTAAATATATAACTCTAGCATGATACACAATTGACTCACAATTTCTAAAATTAGATAGGTTAGTTCAATAAATTACAAAGCAAATAAATAAAAGAATATTACGTATTGGTATCCATCAAAACAAATTTATAAATATACAATTATGTTAAAATGAATATAAGTGGTAAAATGTAATGCCCTCTACTCGACTATATTCATTGGTTCCGGATCTCGGGTGTTACTAAATGATACAAAACATTTATCAAAAATAGTTTATGTTTTCTCATTTATTTTGAACCTATTATTAGAAGTTCCAAAAGAAAAACTTAACATTTGGAGATTGAAAATAGAATATATGATGAATAACTCATTACATCAAATTTGATACAGATATTTACAATTTAGAAATTATTTTAAGACAGAATCAAAGGTGTATTCAAGACTGTGCTACATATCTATTGAATGCATAATAGCCGACTCTGCCACCATCTTGGCGTACTCTTGGCGCTGTCCCTCCAAGTGAAGCTTCTTCAACAACAACTCTGAAAAGAAATCACCATCCTTGTAAGTACAAGAGTACTTAGTGAATCTCTCTATAACCATACCTTTATAGATACTTTGCAATCTTGTATGAATTTTCTAAGAGTCAACCATAAGCTACACCATTGACTTCGATTGATACCATCACAATGTTAACATTCTTTTATACACTAGTTATCATGCCTTATCATACTTAATCTTCCATATTTTGTTAACTGAGGAATCCTTCTAATCATTTCATGAATCTCTTATCCCATGATACTTACCTAACAAAACATACCCTTATAGACTACTTCCAACAATCCATATTTTAACCCATGTTCTTATTTAAAAAATTTCTTATTGACATTATCTTGGGCGAATACATATAAATGGCAGATACTTACACGGAATTTCATACTATTGTTTCACACTCAGACATACTCTCTACACATATCCATATTGATAATTCATTGCATATGACATCTAGATGAACTCCATATCATGCTATAACAAAATCTCATAATTAAAAATAATATTGATTCAGATAAAAAATAAATTTAGAAGAAGATGTGATACCTTTTGCTTTTCCTACTTACAGATCATCATAACAGATACCCTTCTTAACATACAGATACACATATATTTTTCATGGAAAACCCTTAAGACTTTATTCAACTCTTATTCCAAAGCATATCAATACCTTATCTTGATTATACTTATTGCAGAACTACTAGAACTTACTTATGTATTACCATAAAGACGGACATTTAGAACCATAGCTTACCAAATATTCCTGATAGTTCATGCCACATAAACTTAGCAGAATACGTCATAAAGACAATCAAATAGAGCACGCCATTAAGGTGATCCATTCAGAATTTGCCACAAAGGCATTCCTTTTAGATTTTTCCATAAAGGTTATTCTTTTAGAGTTAGCCACAAAGGATATTCTTAGTTGTTATGTTTATGATATGAATTTTCCTAAACTCACATTACGTGAGGTTTGCCCATCATTGTCTTGGGACACGCAAATAAACTCATTGGGTGATCACCATTCCTTAGTTCTTATTCAAAGGATGTCATGGCCATGGACTTTTCCTTCAGAGTTCATATTAGAATTCGTGTTGTTAGTCCCGATAGACTCCATTAGACACCATGATGATGAACAGCCACAAACTCTCTTGACAAAGTCTTCATCCATTGACACAATTTAAATTCAACCTTTTACTTCACTAACACACACCTAAACAGAAGACACATCTCATAGTATACATTTCAGACATATACATACTCATCCATACTTCAATGTTCCAATACTCTTATGCCCAATGATCACATACTATACTCTTCATTACTTCAGATCCATAGTTCAATAAATTTTCTATAGATGACTCACAATATGAATAGTATACATGTAGGATTCAGTATAAAACTCACCTGATTCTCACCTATTGCAGTTCAAAGCTCCAGATCCAAATATCCATCATGAACCAACAACAACCACTACTTAGAAACATAATTTCACCATAAAAACTCTTGTACATACAAAGTACTTATCATTTTAATCGATGACAGCCACATGCAGTAACCTTATACTTACAGTCTCACTATTCAGTTACCAAATATGAATTTACTCATTCAGAACTTAACATGCAGAGCTAAAATACTTACCCTGATAAAGAGTAATTGCTAATTATAAAAGAACCTTAGTCTCTAGATCATCGAGGTAGGATACATCCAGATTTAAAAAGGTTTTAGTATATACCACTGAAGGAAAAGAAAGAAGAAGGAAGAACCCTCTTTTAGAACACACTCTCACATATAAATATGATTCATCTTACTTAGTGGAATTTAATAAGTGCCATACATATCAGAACTTGTCTTCTTATTGGCCTACAATTTTCAAGAAAAAATATAAATAAGTTTCCTTCAACAAACTTATAAGAGTAAACTATACATTTGGTTTCTAACTAGATTACTTAAAGTTTAGCTAGCACAGTATTCCATATAAACCAGATGTACTATACCTTTAGCGAATACTCATCCCATATTTCTCTTTTATCCTTTAACACGAATGTCTCTTTAGCACATGGTAAAATATTAGAAAAATCAAATTCTTACTTACTCTTGTAGCAATTACTACACACTCACATGTATAAGCCCAAAAAATCTTTTGGGCGGACAACACTATGCCATACATAATATTTTCAACTATATGCCGAAACTTTGGATCTGCCAGATCTTGGGTGTTAGAAAAATATCTAGAAAAATTCAAGAGTGGGCTCGACAAAACGGCTAAGCACCAAAGTAGTTTGACACATTATATTGTCCCTTATACTTCCCCAAATGTACATATAGCTCACCACCTTATATCCACTTCTCTCACCTTTCTTATTTCTCTATTTACTAAGGTATAATATAGTATTCATGCGTACAATCATTCGAGCTTTTTTTCTTTCTTTTTTGAGATTTTCTTGATTGAAATTTTTCCTTTTTTATATTTTTTCTACAAGCTCAAAAATCTTATGCTCACTATACCATACAATTTCTTAGTTCACTCTTTTTTTTTTCCCTTTTCAAACCAGCATGGTGTATCTACCTAATCCCTCAATGTCAATGATCAAACATCTAAATTCGTGTAAGGACCAAGAAATAAAGGATCAAATAAATTATTTATTAGGCTCAAGGTTTCATTCATGGTTAATCAAGAAAATGGATTAAGGCTCAAGTAAGGTGCTAGGGAAATATTATGATGATAACTTTTTGGCTCAAAAATTGTCTACCAAATAGTGCCTTAGATCATCCCTAGGTTATTCCATACATAGATTAAATCAGTCAAGTCTATCAATTTCTAAAACCTAACATTCAAGTAAACATGCATGTTATTTATATACCCATTTATCATTTGGTATACTTAACATCTTAAATCTATTCATAGTGTAATAAATTGAACTAATTAGTCTAAATTTTAGATAATTTAGAATCAATTATTATCTAACTAAATTTATAGTTTATTCAAAAATCCTATTAATATGCTCCTAAACAACCACTTGTATTTCTACAAGCTCAAACACATGGAAAACACACAATAAAAATTTTAAAACTACTAAAACCAAAATAGAAAAATTTTAAATATTTTCGTAAGCCACCCTCACACTTTATTCGGCACATTCTCCCTAATTTGCAATAAAAGATAAAGGAAATATGTTACCGATTAGCTTTAAAAGTCCATCGCAAATGGTGGGACTGAGTCCTTCCAGATTTAGCTTGAAATTTTAGTGCTTTCTAAAGTTATGAAGTTCCTACAAAGATTAACTAAACATACAAAATATATAGAATAAATTAAATCTAATTAAAATAAATAAAAATAATCCAAAAATAAAATAAATTTTAAAAATATAAATCCAAATTTAAAATGAAAAATGTTTAAATTAGTCAGAATCAGGCTCCAACTCCTCAATTTGCCTTGTCCGGGTCATCCTCTGAATCCAAATTTTCCTTGAGATCTTCTTCTAGGTCTTCCTTTGAATCTTCTTCTGGATCTTCCTCCTGATCCTCTTTTGGGTCCTCTTCGACCTCTTTCTTACTAGGCTTTACCTTTACTTCTTATTTAGCTATTGGAAACTACAACAGCATTAAACTAGTCTTCCTCGCATAGTCTTTGTAGATTGGTCTTGTTTCTTGCATCCATCGAATTATCCATTCTGAATTAGGTAACACATTTTCACCTAGATGTGCCTTTTTCCTGATATCCCTCTTTCATTTTTGATTTCCCACCAAATGCTTCACACTAGATTCTCGTATTGGATACTTTGACGATTGCAAGTAGCGATCGAATCGTCCCATCGGTACTTTGGTTTGTCTACACAAAGTAGTTACTAAATGTTGAAAAAACCTTTCTACCACACTTTTATTTGCATGATGAAACATGCTCTTCTATATCCATGTTCCAACACAAATGTTTTTATTTTGTAATATAGTGTACATTAACATAGCTTGGAAAGTATCTATGTTATACATGTCTGAGGCTGGGAAGATTCGAGTACTAATGAATTGTAACCACATTCTCACTCTTGAGGTTAGTTATTCCTGCGAAAATGATGTTGATTTTGAGTATGACTCCTATTTTAGTCAAATTTGAGAAATAATCTTTCAATTAAACTTTGTTTATTTGTCTCAATGAAACTCTGATTAGTCTAGATTATTTTATTATTATTTGACCTATGAATTTAGCCTATAAATAGGCTCTTTTACAACCATAGAAAATACATCCATTAGATATTAGAACTCATAACACATTTAGAGAATTTTGTGTTTACATTTTGATGGTTCTTTGTTTTAGGGTTTTTAGGGTTTAGTTTTTATCTCCATATTTTGTATTCTTCGTTCTTTTTCCATTATAGTAAAATTATCTTTGCCGTGGTTTTTTTATCCTCTTTGGAGGGATTTTTCCACGTTAACTTTGTATGTTCAATTTCTCAATTTATCCGCTATTTTTTACTTATTGCTTAATTGGTTTGATCCCAATAAGTGTTATCAGAGCTAGTTCAATTTTCATAGATCAGCCCATTTAGAGATGGCAACAACAAGGTTTGAAATTGAGAAGTTCAATGGTGAGACAAATTTCAATCTATTGCAAGTTCGGATGATTGCAATTCTAGTTCAAACCGGCTTGAAAACAGTTGTTATCGGGAAAAAGCCTGAGAATCTAAATCAAACAGAATTGGAAGAGCTTGATGAAAAGGCCTTGTCTACAATCCAGTTGTGCCTCACAAATATGGTATTGTAGGAGGTATTTATGGAGAAAACCTCATCCACCTTGTGGAAAAGGTTAGAAACTCTTTATGCGAGTAAGTCTCTAGCTAACCATTTAGTGTTGAAACAATATCTATTTATGTTTCGCATGAATGAAGGTGAGCTTCTTAGAGATCACATCAGTCAATTCATTACTCTTTTAAATGATTTAAAGAATGTTAAGGTTCATATTGACGATGAAGATCAGACTATCTATTATTGTCCTCTTTACCCCATTCATACAAGTCTTTCAAGGAGACCCTGATTTGTGGTAGGGACAAATCTCGTTCAAAGATGTGAAGGGTCATTTGTTAAGTAGAGACAAACTCGACAATGAGTTTGGTTTGGATAGCAAGGCAGATAAGCAAGCTTCCATTTTGGTAGCATCAAAGAAACAAGACAAAAGGTGTCACTATTGTAAAAAGTTAGGTCACATCAAAGCAGATTGTTATAACTGTGAAATAAAAAAGCTGCTGAGAGTAACGAGGAAGATATAACTGGTGCTAATTTGGCCAATGAAAGCAGTGATGATTTCTTGTTAGTGTCAACGAGATATAACTCCAAGCTCACGTTCGAGTGGATATTAGATTCAGGATGTTCTCTTCACATGTGTCCCAATAGAGAATGGTTCTCCACATACAGTTTGGTTGAAGGTGGAGTTGTGCGTATGGGAAATGATTCATCCAGTAAGGTAATTGGTATTGGTACTGTTAAATTTAGGATACACGATGGAACGATTATGACACTCTCAGATGTCAGGTATGTACCTGATTTACAAATGAATCTCATCTTCTTGAGTATTTTAGACTTGAAAGGATGCAGAATCAACATCGAGTCGAGCGACATTAAAGTATCTCGTGGAGCTCTTATTTTGTTAAAAGGTAAAAGAACCAACAGTCTTTATATTCTGAAAGGTTCTATAGTGACCAGTGAAATCGAACATCCCTCATCCTTTACAGAGTCGAAGTCAACTCATTTGGAGTGAAGGCAACTTGGTCATATAAAGGAAAAAGGTATGACCGTTTTGTTGGAGAGAGATTCTCTTTTGGATGTAGGTTTTGAAAAGTTAGGACACTATGTTCATGAAAATCAGACCCGGGTTAATTTTGATTTGGCAGTCAAGTCAAAGGCTAGAAGTCTTCCAGTTTCTAAGCACAGATTCGACTTAGTTAATTCCCTGCATAGTTCAAGATAGGCTCATGGCGGGCTTTGGCAAAGATGGTGTTGTGGAAATATGAGTCAAGGTGGAGATTTGTTGAGTGTGACTCATATTTCAGTCAAATTTGAGAAATAATCTTTCAGTTAAACTCTTCTTATTTGTTTCAATCAAACTCTAATTAGTCTAGATTATTTTATTATTATTTGACCTATGAATTTAGCCTATAAATAGGCTCTTTTACAACCTTAGAAAATACACCCATTAGAGATTAGATTTCATAACACATTCAGAGAATTTTATGTTTACGTTTTGAGGTTCTTTTTTTTTGGGTTTTCAAGGTTTAGTTTTTACCTCCATCTTTTGTACTCTTCATTCTTTTGCCATTATAGTAAAATTATCTTTGCCGTGGTTTTTTATCCTCTTTGAAAGGGTTTTTCCACGTTAAATTTGTGTGTTCAATTTCTCAATTTATTTCACTATTTTTTTTTACTTGTTACTTAATCGGGTCGATCTCAATAGTTGGGAAATTCATCCTTAGAAGGTGTTTACACTCACATTGCCCATTCATTAGGAGATTGATTATCTCCATATTCTCTATTGAAAAATACATTAGATCAGTTTTTTTGCGCAAATTCGTAGAGGAATAAATGAGTTTCATAATACCTCGCTATCTCAAATGCTGAGATAGAAATTCCTTTCCCCTAAACAATTACTTCCAGCCATGGTATGTCTAGTTGTAAATTTGTCTCAATCTCCCTTAAAGCAACATAAAATTCTTGGACTACTAAAATACAAGCTTGTTCTTTTGGGATCACACACAACTTTTCCCATATGTGGAATTGAATGCTCCCACTCGTTTTGTTGGTTAATGATGCCAGGGAATCAAAACCTCTCTCCTGAAGAGGACATTTCTTTTGAATGGTGTGTAGATGAATTTCAAGCCCCCTCTCTCAAATTCCTTTGAAGTTATCAGTTCTTAATCAACATCTGAAAGGCTACTCCTCATCGTTTTAGGACTATGGAATAAGTGGAAGGAAGAGAACTTGCGAAATCTCAAAGAATAGGGTAGCAAAAGGCTGTGTGGTTGCTTGTAAAGGCTTAGAGGATGCAACTACTACTAAGGAAAATATATAGAGGTTGTTTAGGGCTTGATTTGTCATGCAAACTTGGAGAATATATAGTTTCCAGAAATGGCCTACACATTGCATTATGAAGAAGGCATCGCGTGGCACAAAGTGAATTTCTATACTTATTTTTGATTCAAAGTTGAAACACCCCAAACCCGGCCCACAAGCCCTGACCGGATCTGGCATGCTTCTAGGGAAAAATCTTTCGAAACTTATTTGAAGTTTTGCCAAAATTTTTGTGTGTTTTTGAAGAACAGTTGATTTGTGTTGATTAGGTGTCAAAACATTTAATCTTTGTTCTTAAGAAAAATTACTTGAACTTTAAAATTGATAAAAATCAAATCGTACCATACTAAAAATAATTAAAATGCATGCATAATCAGTTTAATACTTATAGCCTTATTACATCAAAACAAATCCCGAAATAGTCCAAAATACTTAAGTATTGAAAGTCCAAAACAAAATAATTTTTGAGCTGAGCATGGGCACCATAAAGCACCTGCCGACCCGGTCCATTACTGAGTGTCACCTAAAAAAGATCCCACAACGGGGTGAGTCAAACAGACTCAATGTGTAACCACCAAACACAAATTCTCAATCAATTTAGGCATGTCAAATCACACATATGAAACACATATAATCAATGATGCAAACCCGAACCCAAACCTAGATAACCATCCGCTACACATCATCCGTACCAACCATCACACTGTGGGGACTACTAAGTCGACCCTCCATCCGCTACACATCATCGAAGGCAGTCGCTGCAGACGACATGCTCATCGCCTTTATATATATATTGTGGCATAGCCACCAGATAATCATTTGTGACATAAGTCACCACATTCGGATTTTTGTGACATGAGTCACCACATTCAGATATTGTGGTATAAAACCACCAAATCACTTCCCCTTTTCATATCACCCATATGCCCCATGTCATACAAATCATGCAACATCATGCCTTATGCCTTATTTCACATTCTTATCAATATTCACATATGTGCCATATTCCAAATATTCCTATCATTTATTAACATAATGTTAAGGTTACGTACCTGAGTACTTTGTACCATTGCATGGTACCTTTGGCCACATTTCACATCATTATAAACACATATATTAAATTGATGCCGTAAATCTATTAAAAGTTAGTGTGGGGTACACACCTGGTTCACTTAACGCTTTCACTGAAATCCCAAAAACCCGATCTAATGCTTTAGATCCTTAGTTCCTACATTCGTTCAACACTTAGTATTTTAGCAAAAGCCTATTCATCTAAATGATCAGATCCCGAAGGATTATCGCAACCAAAATCTTACCTTGTTGCCGATTTGATTACTAATCAAATCCCGAAACTTTGTAGTGTTTCCTCCTTTCAATCGGCTAGCACTAAATCACTTCACAGATTAGTTCTCGACTTTTGAATAAATAAGAAATATATATAAGTCACTAAATAGGCCTTGGCCGAATATCACATGTACTTACCTTGTGAATCCAAATCCCAAAATATCACTTGTCCTTGGTCTCTGTCGAAATCCCTACAAGTACTATGTCAGATCCAATTCCAACATTTGAATACATGGTCTTCGGCCTAATCTTTCACCTTAGATCTGAAATCGAACGATCTCCCTAGTAGTCGGCTACTATGGAAATCCCGAAAGATCTTTCAAAGTTTCAGTCAAGAACAACAATGGATTAGTCTTTAAGTTTCGGCTAAAAGAAAAAGAATTGAAAATTGAATATCAACTAATCTTACCCTTAGTACTGTAGTCGACTGCACCTTCACTTGAATCCACAGAGAAATTCGACTATGGCTAGATGTTAATTAACAAATTTTGACTTTTGGAACTTACTAAGAAATCGGCTTCAACAAGAGTGAAAAGGAAGGGTATGGGACTCACGAAGAATCAGCAATGGTGATCTTTAGAGAGGGTTTCAGCTAGAACAAGAAAAAGAAGATAATAGTGATGGCTTTGGAGAGAAAAGAGAAAACAAAAGAGAGACTAACTTGTTTTAATGAAATTCGGCTATCCCCCTTACAATACTTGGCCGAAAATCACCTTAAAGGAGTCCCTAGGTCGGCCACACTCTTCTTCCCCTATCTAATCCCTTATTTCCCCCTTTATCACTTCATTTAAAATAATAGAAATAAATCCACATTTATCTCTTATCTTAGCCGAATTTTTAAATAGAATTTAATCACAACTAAAGCTCATCCCTTTTAGTGTCTTAGTGCCGTCCACTACTGCTCATTCTGGCAGCAAAATAAAATTCCTATTTATCCCTTGTGACTCGAACCTAGGCCCTTCCCCCTTTGCTTGTGGCATCACTTACTAAGGCCCTAAGTGGCGCCTCCAAGCCACTTAAACAAGGCCATTTTAGTGGCATATTTCCCCTACAAATTTCCTTAAGGCCTCTTAGGCTTAGCTCCCTCTTTTAAACTTAAAATTAAATAATTTCTAAGGCATTCTCCTACATTCTACTGTTCTCGAAATTCATAAAGCACATTCATAATATACACAGGTATACAAGCACATGCAATTGAGCAAAAATGCACAAGCCCTAATTCCCGGATATTACAAAAGTGGTTATGTCGCATCATAGAATGTGTATTGTGTGACACGATAATAAATTCTAAGATTTTAGGTTCGAGATGGGTGTGTCATACCATGGAATTGTTATATGATGACATGGCTTTGGTTTGGCCTTTCAGGGACTTGTCCAAGGCCATTGGTTGTCCATACTTGCCCCAACTAACATCTAGCTCTTTCGTTGCTCCCGAAACCCTATTTTCTTCTAATTCTAATATCAAATAAGAGAATACTAATCCTAAAATCTCACTAAAAAAACTAATATATAACATTTACAAATTAATTAAAGTTCATTGGTTTAAAAATTATGTTGCGCTACCAGACTTGTTTGATAGTTCCCTGAATTTAACCATCGGCTTCCTCTATCCCTCACTGGTATTTTTGGCCTTCCAATCGCTCCTTATGCTATCGGGATCTCTCCATTTGTCCCGTCTCTTGCATTTCATTTACCTACACTTGTACAACTTGAAGCATACCTTTGATCAAGGCAATTAGGGATTAAATTACATAGTGTGTAACATTCTTCCCTAACTGTTCCCTCATTTTGGGAATCGTGACCACACTTGAACACTACTAGTTCTCCACATATTTTTATTATTAACTCATTCCATTTGAGATCAATGGTTGATTTAAACTTGTTATGAAATGGTCTACCCAACAGAGTGGGGATATCTCGATCTTCCTCAAAATCAAGGACTACAAAGTTGACAGAGACTATGAATCCCTGTACCTTCACTAATACATCCTCGAGTACACCTTTCCGATGTACCAATGATCTATTAGCTAACTGTAGCATTATAGAGGTATTTTTAAGATCCTCAAGTCTGAGTTTCTTATAATTGATAAGGAGCATTAAATTTATACTAACCCTTAAATCGCAAAGGGGCTTATTGAAATGTCGATCCTCTATTTTTATTGGAATTGTGAAACTACCCAAATCTTTCAAATTTGGGGTATCTTTTCGCAATTAAAGTGCTACATGAGGCATCAATGTCAATTTGGTTGCCTTTTTTTATTTTTAATGTCGTGCCATGATTTCTTTAGCATATTTTGGTATTTTATCCATTATCTCTAAGAGTGGCAGATTGACATTGAAGAATTTAAATAAATTGAGAAAATTTATGAAATCTACCTCGTCCCTCTTTTGCTTGTCCTATAATCTTGTTGGAAATGGTACCTTATTGTGCTTGGCTTTACGGTTACCAAATCAGACACCAGTTTAGTTATCTCATCAATCAGCCTATTGTGTTTTTCCTCCTCCATGGATTCATCAATAGCTTCGAGAACGACCTCCTTTTCATGTATAGATGCCTTCAGCTTTTCTAATGTCTTTCCTGACTGTAAAGCGATTGCATTTACACGCTCCTTCCCATCTCTCCAAGGATTATTCTCCGTGTTAGTGGTGATACTCTGGCCATTCTGCTTTTGAAACATCGTCATGAGTTGGCTCATCTTGTTGCAGAGGCTGTCCATTTGGAAGTCCATCCATCTGCATATAGATTAGACTTGTCAAATGTTCGTTTCATCATTTACATCTCCCCTTCTATTTTTTCGAAGTGTTGACCACATGCAGCATGGTCATTACCCACGGATCTATTTCGTGGAGGTTGGTAAGGAAGGTTTTGTCAATTTTGTAATTGGTTTACACCTCCTTAGTCAGCTCCCCACCTGAGGTTCGGATAATCCTTCCAACTGGGGTTGTAGGTATTTGAATAGGGATCTCAACCCCTATTACCCATGTAGCTTTCCTCCTCTAACTACTTTTCAAAACTTGGCTCTGATTTTATTGGCTGGACAATCAACTCCAAACGATTAAGCTTCTCTAGGATCTGTTGATATCGATCATCTTCATTGACCGCTTGTACCATTGAAAGATTTTCTTTGTACGTGAATCTTTCATTATACCACATATACGAATTCATAGCCATGGTGTCTATGATTTTTTAGACTCGTTCGTACATGTGGAACATGATCAATCCTTCGACTACTCTGTCTA
Source organism: Gossypium rotundifolium (assembly GCA_025506655.1). Taxonomy (NCBI): domain Eukaryota; kingdom Viridiplantae; phylum Streptophyta; class Magnoliopsida; order Malvales; family Malvaceae; genus Gossypium; species Gossypium rotundifolium. The sequence goes on along the minus strand of CP106727.1, from coordinate 105,203,334 downwards.
TACTGGATCAGATGTTACTGTCTACACAATTGTAAAATATCTAGATTTGATGCTACACTTGCAGTCCATGGTTTGGGCACTTCCTGAGAATTGACTTGAAACAATCCCATGCTTCCTATAGGGATTCACCTTCATATTGCTTGAAAATGGAGATTTCTTGCCTAAGCTGAATGGTTCGACTGATAAGGAAAAATTTGTGAAGAAAATTTTTCGCTAAATCGTCCCACGTGGTGATGGAACTTGGTTCTAGTAAATCTAACCAATCAATTGCATTGTCGCACAAGGAGAATTGAAATAACGGGAGATGCACAACATCATCAGTTACTCTTTTATATTTGAAGATGTCACATTGTTATAGAAATTGCTTCAAGTGTTGGTTCAGGTCCTCCATCATGTTCCCCTTGAATTGCAGAGTGTTCTGAATCATCTGGATTGTGGTCGTCTTTATCTCAAAATTATTGGAATTAATCATTGGAATTTCAATGCTACCTCGCACAACATGTAGTGTAGGTAAAGTGTACTCGCATAATGTCCTTTGATCCACCGGTACTTCTATACAGATGTTCTCTTGTCACTCTTGTAGATCTTTGAACAATGGATTCTGCTGAGACCGATTAACTGCCACGAGTGGATCGGTGTTCATCAACTGATGATGCATCTAATAATCTACTTAGGATCTGGTTGTGGCTCGATTAAAGTGTTTTCACTTCGAGCCATATACAACCTACAAATTAAAAAGGAATTAAACAAAAAAAAATTAAAAATAAAAGAAATAAAAATATTGTATCTACAGTCTTTAATTTTCCTATTTATCTTATTAATTGTAAAAATATTTTTTGATTTAGTGTCGAAGCATGCCCAACAACAGTGCCAACAACTTGACCGTCACCAAACGTGTGAATGTTTGACAGTAAAATACTACACCAAAATTATAAGAAATAAAGCAGCGGTGTCCACAAGTATATGAGTCAAAAATATAGTATTGTGTTACAACGGAACACAAAGAAGTATTTAGAGAATCGTACCCAAGGGAGGATGAATTAAATCTTTTGAAAATCTCTTTACAATAATAAGTCTAAATAGTAAAAATTAAATTTTATAATATGATAAATCATAAAAGACATAAATATCATAAACTAAATAACTAAAATAAATAAACAATAAAAAAAAACTAAACCAATTAAACCAATCAGGAAGATCAACTCGTTTTAGGAGTTGTAATTAACTTTAAATTCTGGTTTTAGGGTGAATTAGCTATTAACTAACCAATTATTACCTCCCGTCCTCTAACTGATTAATTAATTGATTAATACTCACTTGTCTCTCGACCTCACTTTCTCAACTAGCATAAATTATGATTTACTCGACAAACTTATATCCCAACCTCGTTTAACCTTTGATTACTTCCTAGGGTTGTCAAGCCTAGGGTATAAAAATGTGTAATTTATATCAACTAATTATGTGGGAAACCCTTAATACTCCGTTAATCACTCCTCCTGTAACATCCGAGAATTAGAGGTTTTGCATTTATTATGTTTCTGTGTGTTTTGTATGCTCTATCAATTAATTTATTATGTTTGGGGTTTCTGGGAAGGCTCGGGGATGAGCTTAAGCTTTGGTGAAAATTTCAATTTTGGGCACTTCAAGGGAGAGCTAGCGGGGGCAGACTTTAAGGATCATTGCTAGTGTTTGTTGACACAAGAAGTGATGTGGTAAAGTGGCAAGGTGTAACCTAGGAAGCAAGGGGGATGACACCTCAAGGGGAGCTTAGAGGAGGTGGGAGCAGGTTCGAGTCGCATAGCCTGCCTTTTTGGAGTTTATTTTGGCTTTGGATGGAAAGGTGGTGGAGTTCGGATAGGGCACTTCAAGGAGGGAGTGTTGAAAGGGTCAAACAATTTGAATGGGAGGCCATGAAAGAAAGGTGGGATTTGACTTGTTCAAATGGTTTCAAAGGGATGGTTGAGAGGTGATGAGGGAGTTGAAGAAGTCAAGCAGTTTGAATGGGTGAATAGGAGTGGTTGTAGGAGGGAATCAGGGAGTGGTGGCTTGTTGGGAGCTTGTTGACCGAATGTTGAAGCTTGGTAAGGTGTTGGCCGGTTGGGGAACTTGTTTAGGGGATGTTGGATTCGGGTTAGTAGTATTTAGGGGTGTGCTGAAAGTTGTTTTAGGTATTCCTTTCTTTCTTTTCTTGTGTACACTTTCGGTCATTTGGGGTGTGTGCCGATTATTGCAAGCTTGTTTAAGTCTTTGTTTTCTCTTTCTTTCTTTTTCTTATTTGTTTCTCTTCTTCCTATTCTCCCTTTGTGCCGAAATTTTCTTTAGGAGCATCTAGTTTATTCTTTGCAATTTGAGCATTGGCATTTCAACTTTTGCTTAAATCAAAACTTCAAATTTCTCTCTGGTTATTCTCTCTTTGTTTTCTTCCTCCTTTCACCTTTCTTTCTCTTCAACCGAACCTTGTGTCCTCATTTTCTTTTCACCATTGTTCACTTGTTCTTCTTCCTAACCAAAATACCTTTTGTTTCTTCTTCTTTTTGTTCTTTTGGTCATAGCTGAATCTCCCTAGCCATTTGCTTCTTGTTCTTCATAGCCGAAATAGTAAGTGTCTCAACCGACTACTCTTCTTCTCTCAATCCTTCTCTTGTGCCAAATATACACAAGTCTTCTTCTCTTGTTTGCTAAAGCCGAATCACCCTCCCTTGGTGTGCGTCATATTGTTCGATCTCTTCTTATTGGATCTATAGCCGAATTCTGTTGGTACTCATAAGTGTTCTTTCGGGTTTTGTGGCAGTGGAATCATTGTGGACCATTTGTCATCACTCCTAATTGGTTTCGTTAGTATAGAGGGGTAAGTGTTTCAATTGTTTGGCATCTCTTTTTTTTATAATTAAATGCCGAAGGCAGATATTTCACATTTCTTTAGTGTTTGGTCGAATGCAAGAAGGAGGGGTTGACGCCATCTGAGGTGGAGTTTTTAGAGTTTGTTAGTTGTAAGCCAAGCCTAGAACCCTCAGGATCTATCGACTTAGGTAAGGGATCTAACTCCAGGATTCCAATTCTGTATATTTTAGTTCACTTCTTTAACCCAATTTAGTGATAAGGTATATTATGGATTCGAAGGCTAATCAAGCAGTGAGTGGGGTTAGATCTGAGACCCCAGCCCCTAAGTTCAAGAAAAGGGCGGTCTCAGCTGTTCGTGATTGGCCACTGGGGTGTGGACCAGCATCCGAGTAGGAGAGTAGACGAATCGCGATTGTGTCGATCAATGACAGTACCGACGTAGAGAGTGTAGTTCTGCGCATAATCAGGTGTGTATCTCTTACACACTTCATAATCAATGTACTGCTATGTTATTAACTTAAACACTGTTGAAAGCCACAATAAATGTGGATATCGATATGCTACCTTTTTGGTTATGAGCGAGGACTTCGGGTCAGTCCCTTCCAATAGTTAATTATATTTGATTGCTGATGAATATGTATATGCTATGTTGCAGTATGTTATTAATTGATAAAGCATGTAAGTAATGTATGTATAAGCATGTGCACTAAAATGGGTATTATGAGAGGAGGGGGAAGATGTGATATTTGTGACTCTGGGTCACCAGTGGTTTGGCACCAGCAGTGGTTTGGTACCACACGTGATATTTGTGACTTTGGGTCACCAGTGGGTTGGCACCACATTGTATATTTTAGTGGCTCATCCTAGTGGCTTAGTACCACAGTGGGTTGGCCCCACATATTACATTAAAAGGGATTGTCACCAGTGGTTTGGTACCACAAAGTGGGTTGGCCCCACATATGGATAATCGTGACTTTGGGTCACCAGTGGTTTGGCACCACCTATGGTTTGGTACCACATTTGCATATACTTGATTGTGACTTTGGGTCACCAGTGGTTTGGCACCACCAGTGGTTTGCTACCACACGGGGTAGAATATAGAGTGTTGGATGGCTAGGTTTGGGTTGCATGACATTCTTACTTGATTGTGAAACTGTGCAAGAGTGTTGTTATATTCGGGAGGGGGATTATACACTGAGTCTCAGTGACTCACCTCTTCCTTGCGTTTTGTAGATGACTCGTAGATCGCGGATGTGGAGCCGGACGGACCCGTGGTGGCCATGCATATTGCATTTGTTTTAGTTTGTTCACTCTTTTGGGTATTTTATTTTTAATTTGGTTTTATTTGGGTTTGTAATAAGGCCACTAACTAATATTTTGGGTTGTTTAATCTCGTTAAGTTTTCTCATACATTGCTTAAGTTACACAGCATGGAATGTCTAAATAACCTGTAAAATCAATGTTTTTCTAAATTCAAACATCTTACCGATTTTCTAAATTTTACCATCGGGTAATAACAAACAAGTGATGACAACGAACCATACTCAAATTTCTTCTTAAAATTTAGTTTTACTCTGAGACCTAATGGAAATGATTTTCAACCTTACACTTAAGTGAGGACGGGTTTTTCTTAAAATCGAACGATTTTCCTGGTAATGAGAGGCGACGAATGGGTTTTCTCAAGGGAGTCTTTTCCTACTATTTAAAAACTTTAGACAACAAAATGTTTCAATGGTAGTTTTTCACGAAAATAAACCGACAATGTGTTCTATTCAAACATTTTCACCCTGTGACATGCCAAATCTGGTCGTAGTGTGTTGACTGGGTTTGGGGTGTTACAATTTTTGGTATCAGAGCTAATTTCAAAAGCTCGGCTGTGGGCCTGAGGCCCTAAAAATATTTTAAAATGGGTTATGAAAGGTTTTTGTTGGAAAATACATGGTCTGAGAAGCATGGCACTGAGTCTCTGGCATCGATCCGCCCAGGTAAGTACCCCTATTTGTGTTAATATGTTTGTAATGTTGATGTTATGCCTAGTAGTAATAGGGAAGTACTTTAGAGCCTTCAACCGTAGGATTGTGTGAACTTACGAAATAATCCCCATATTAAACTATTCATAAGACTGTGCTTAATAATAGTGGAATAAGTCTAACGCATAAAACTATTAAATCAGATCAATTCGTATCAGCAGTCATGAGTGCACGAGGACGTGGGCGTAATATACGTGGACGAGATAGGGGTAGGACGACGATAGTGTCGAAATCGGTAGGGTCTGGTCATGGGTCAGAGAACGAGGTACCACCGCTGCCAGTTGTGGGCGTAAAATTTCAGGATCAGACGGCTGGTGATGACACAGTGTAGTAGGTGATGCTGCGGGTTCTAAAAAGAGTTGCGGGTGCAGGCATCAGAATGGGAGCTCAAAAATCTGTGTCCGAACGACTCCGGGCTAATGGTGCAGAGGTATTCAGAGGTGTATCTGGTGTGGCTCCTAGTACGGCAAAATATTGGCTGGAGGCGACAGAACATATCATGGACGACCTGGATTTTACGGCTGAGGAGAAGCTGAAAGGTATAGTATCTCTTCTTCGAGATGATTCATATCAGTGGTGGCTCACGGTTAGGGATGGAGCAATGGCGGATGATATCACTTGGGACTATTTTAAGGCAGCTTATTAGAGGAAATACATTAGGTCCAGTTACATTGATGCTCAGAGGAAGGCGTTTCTAAGGCTGGTTCAGGGGAGTAGGTCAGTATCTGAGTATGAGGCAGAATTCTTAAGGTTGAGCCGTTACGCTCGGGGTATCGTAGCTACAGAACATGAGCACTGCGTCAGGTTTAAAGATGGGCTGAGAGATGAATTGAGGTTGTTGATCGCTCCACAGCAAGAGAGGGAGTTTACTGTGCTGGTAGAGAAGGCTAAGATAGCCAAAGGGGTGAAGGAGTCTACGAAACAGAATCTGGACAGGAATAGGTACAAGAGGAGTTTTGGGTCGTCAGGGTCAGCCGAAAATTCTCAGAAAAGGGCTAGGTATGGTGGGCCGAATCAATCTGTGAGGCCTGTTGCTGCTACTCAGGGACCAGCGCAGTGTGCTCAATGTGGGAAATCCCATTGGGGGGAATGTTAGACTGTTGGTAGAGGATGCTTTGAGTGTGGTTCGTTGGATCATCGTGTGAGGGATTGTCCATGTAAGCTAGCCAAGGTGTAATCTGAGAGTCAGGGGCGTGCTCAGTTAAGGAACGGTGGACAGTAACCGTAGAGGGGTCGTGGTTCTGTCAAGGGATGTAATGGTTCTGGTCGAGGCCGCGGAGCACCGGGTAGGGGTGCAGGTAATACTGAAGCAAGGTAGCCTGGGTTGGTATATGCAGCGAGGCGACGTGAGGAGGGCGACGCACCGGACGTCATAACCGGTACGTTCTTAATTTTTGGACTACCTTATACTACTTTGATAGATGTTGGTTTGACGCACTCGTATGTCGCCAGTAGCATGGTGGAAACCATGAACTTAGACTTTGAGATTACTTCTAGGGAGATGCCAGTAATAAGCCCTCTAGGTCAATCTGTAGAAGTAAATAAACTGTATAGGGATGTACCCCTAGAACTTTAAAGGGTAGTGTTTGTGGCTGATCTGATGGAACTGTCATTCAGAGAGTTCGATCTGATCCTTGGGTTGGACTGGCTGGTGAAGTATCAAGTGAATTTGGACTGTGCGGCTAAGCGCATGGTAGTGAGAACAGCTGAATGTGAAGAACTGGTAATGATAGGTAATAGGAGAGATTATCTATCTAATGTTATATCTACTCTGAAGGTCGAGAAAATGGTGAGGAAGGGTTGTGAGGTGTTCATGGTTCATGTTTGTGCATTAGAGGCCAAGGAATTAACTGTAGGGGAGGTCCGAACGGTGAAGGGTTTTTCTAATGTGTTTCCAGAGGAGCTTCCGGGTTTACCCCTAGATCGTGAGGTTGAGTTTGGAATAGATTTGTTACCAAGAACCGCGTCAGTATCTATTGCTCCATATAGGATGGCACCGAAGGAATTGGTAGAGTTAAAAGCACAGATTCAGGAGTTGCTGGATCGGGGTTTTATCTGGCCGAGTGTTTCACCTTGGGGAGCACCTGTGCTTTTTGTTAAAAAGAAGGATGGTACAATGTGGATGTGTATAGACTACCGGCAGCTGAATAAGTTGGCAATCAAGAACAAGTATCCGTTGCCGAGGATAGATGATCTGTTCGATCAGCTTAAGGGTGCATCAGTCTTCTCCAAGATTGATTTGAGGTCAGGGTACCACTAGCTCAATGTGAAGGAGGTTGATATCCATAAAACGGCATTTCGTACTCGTTATGGGCACTACGAGTTTTTAGTAATGCCGTTTGGGCTGACCAATGCGCTGGCAGCATTTATGGACATGATGAATCGGGTGTTTTAGCCATATTTGGACCGGTTCGTAGTAGTATTTATAAACGACATCTTGGTGTACTCGAAGTCTAAGGAAGAGCATGATGAGCATCTCCGTGTGGTTCTGTATATTTTGAGGGAGAAGCAGTTGTTCGCAAAGTTTAGTAAATGCGAGTTCTGGTTGGAGGAGTAACTTTTTGGGTCATGTGGTGTCAGCCGAGGGGACTAGAGTGAACCCTCGGAAGATTGAGGCAGTGTTAGACTGGAAACCACCCAAGTCAGTGGCGGAAATTCAAAGTTTCCTGGGTTTGGTAGGATATTACAGAAGATTTGTGAAGGGGTTTTCTTTGATCGCAGCACCGTTGACCAAGTTGTTGAGAAAAGGGGTGCCACTTGTGTGGGCAGACAAGCAGCAGGAAAGTTTTGACAAGCTAAAGAGGATTCTGATAGAGGATCCGGACTTGATTCAGCCTGAGGCAGGGAAGGAGTTCATGATTTCCGTGATGCGTCGCATACTGGTCTTGGATGTGTGCTGATGCAAGAGGGGAAGGTAGTGGCGAATGCGTCCTGACAGCTGAGACCGCACGAAGTTAACTATCTGACGCATGATCTGGAATTGGCTGCAGTGGTTTTCGCCCTGAAGATATGGAGGCACTATTTGTACGGGGAAAAATCAATAGTTTATACGGATCACAAGAGTCTAAAGTACCTCTTGACTCAGAAGGACTTGAATTTGAGGCAACGGAGGTGGATCGAGTTGTTGAAGGACTACGACTGTTTAATTGAGTATCATCCAGGCAAGGCCAACGTGGTGACAGACGCGTTGAGCCGTAAGGTAGTGTCAGACTTGAGAGCAATGTTTTCTCATCTCAGTTTGTATGACGATGGGAGTCTATTAGCAAAATTGCAGGTGAAGCCGTCATGGGTTAGTAAGGTTAAGGAAGAACAGCTAATGGATGAGGTCCTAAGTGCTCGGAGGGTGCAAGTGCAGAGTGGTGGATTGGAAGGTTACAGCTTGACTAGTGATGGAGTATTGCGTTTCCAAGGAAGGGTTTGTATGCTGAAGGATGTCGAGCTAAGGCAGAAGATTCTTCAGGACGCACATAACAGTCCCTACGCTATGTACCCTGGAGGTAGCAAGATGTATCGAGATCTGCGGGAGCAGTTCTGGTGGCCGGGTCTAAAACGGGAAGTAACTGAGTTTGTTGGTAAATGTCTAATGTGTCAGCAGGTCAAAGCTAAACACCAATTACCTTCGGGTCTGTTACAGCCGATCAAGATTCCGCAGTGGAAGTGGGAAAGGATTACGATGGATTTCATTACTGGGTTACCCCTTACGCCTAGCAAGAAGGATTCAGTTTGGGTGATAGTAGATCGTTTGATTAAGCTGGCTCATTTTATACTGGTTAGAGTGGATTACTCGCTCCAAAGGTTGGCTAAGTTGTATGTGGCAAAAATAGTGAGACTGCATTAGGTACCGGTATCGATTATCTCTGATAGGGATCCCAGATTCACGTCGAGGTTCTAGAAAGCGTTGCATCAGGCACTGGTACGAGATTGGATTTCAGTACAGCATTTCATCCGCAATCAGATGGGCAGTCAGAAAGGGTAATACAAATTCTAGAGGATATGTTGAGAGGTTGCGTCTTGGATTTCAGAGGCAGCTGGGAAGAATTTCTATTGCTGGCAGAATTCGCGTACAAAAATAGTTACCAAGCAAGCATTAAGATGGCACCATATGAGGCGTTATATGGCCGGAAGTGTCGTACACCTACGTGCTGGACAGAGTTGGGTGAACGTCAAATGTTGGGTCCAGAGTTGGTCGCTGAAACAGAGGAAAAGGTTAAGCTGATTCGAGCTCGTCTGAAGGAAGCTTCGGACTGGCAGAAGTCTTATGCCGATCTTAAGCGAAGAGCTATAGAGTTTGCAGTAGGTGACAAGGTTTTCCTGAAGGTCTCGCAGTGGAAGAAAGTGCTGAGGTTTGGTAGGAAAGGCAAGCTGAGCCCTAGGTTTATCAGGCCGTATAAGGTGTTGAAACGGGTGGGACCAGTAGCTTATCAGCTCGAGTTGCCAGCAGAATTGAGTCAGATTCACGATGTGTTTCATGTCTCCATGCTTAGGCGCTATCGATCTGATCCGTCGCATGTTGTGTTAGTGGAAGAGATCGAGGTGAGCCCAGATTTAACCATGGAAGAGGGACCAATGTAGATTCTAGATCGGGATGTTAGGGTTTTGCGTAAGAAGTCGGTTCCACTGGTAAAGGTATTATGGTGGAACCATGGTACGAAAGAGGCCACGTAGGAACCAGAGGATGTGATGCGACAACAATACCCTCAACTCTTTTGACCAGGTAATTTCGAGGCCGAAATTTCTTTAAAGGGGTAGAACTGTAACATCCGGGAATTAGGGGTTTTGCATTTATTATGTTTCTGTGTGTTTGGTATGCTCTATCTATTAATTTGTTATGTTTGGGGTTCCCGGGAAGGCTCGGGGATGAGCTTAAGCTTTGGTGAAATTTTCAATTTTGGGCACTTCAGGGGAGAGCTAGCGGGGGCAGACTTTAAGGATCATTGCTAGTGTTTGTTGACACAAGAAGTGATGTGGTAAAGTGGCAAGGTGTCGCCTAGGAAGCAAGGGGGATGACACCTCAAGGGGAGCTTGGAGGAGGGGGAGCAGGTTCGAGTCGCATCGTCTGCCTTTTTGGAGTTTATTTTGACGTTGGATGGAGAGGTGGTGGAGTTCAGATAGGGCACTTCAAGGAGGGAGTGTTGAAAGGGTCGAACAATTTGAATAGAAGGCCATGAGAAAAAGGTGGGATTTGACTTGTTCAAATGGTTTCAAAGGGATGGTTGAGAGGTGATGGGGGAGTTGAAGAAGTCAAACAGTTTGAATGGGTGAATTGGAGTGATTGTAGGAGGGAATCAGGGAGTGGTGGCTTGTTGAGAGCTTGTTGACTGAATGTTGAAGCTTGGTAAGGTGTTGGCCGGTTGGGGAACTTGTTTAGGGGGATGTTGGATTCGGGTTAGTAGTATCTAGGGGTGTGCCGAAAGTTGTTTTAGGCATTCCTTTCTTTCTTTTCTTGTGTGCACTTTCAGTCATTTGGGGTGTGTGCCGATTATTGCAAGCTTGTTTAAGTCTTTATTTTTCTCTTTCTTTCTTTTTCTTATTTGTTTCTTTTCTTCCTATTCTCCCTTTGTGCTGAAATTTTCTTTAGGAGCATCTAGTTTATTCTTTGCAATTTGAGCATTGGCATTTTAACATTTGCTTAAACCGAAACTTCAACTCTCTCTGTGGTTATTCTCTCTTTGTTTTCTTCCTCTTTTCACCTTTCTTTCTCTTCAACCGAACCTTGTGTCCTCATTTTCTTTTCACCATTGTTCACTTGTTCTTCTTCCTAACCAAAATACCTTTTGTTTCTTCTTCTTTTTGTTCTTTTGGTCATAGCCGAATCTCTATAGCCATTTGCTTCTTGTTCTTCATAGCCGAAATAGTAAATGTCTCAACCGACTACTCTTCTTCTCTCAATCCCTCTCTTGTGCCGAAAATACACAAGTCTTCTTCTCTTGTTTGCTAAAGTCGAATCACCCTCTCTTGGTGTGCGTCATGTTGTTCGATCTCTTCTTATTGGATCTATAGCGGAATTCTGTTGCTACTCATAAGTGTTCTTTCGGGTTTTGTGGCAGTAGAATCATCATGGACCATTTGTCATCACTCCTAATCGGTTTCGTTAGTATAGAGGGGTAAGTGTTTCAATTGTTTGACATCTCTTTTTTTTATGATTAAATGCCGAAGGTAGATATTCTGCATTTCTTTGGTGTTTGGCCGAATGCAGGAAGGAGGGGTTGACACCATCTGAGGTGGAGTTTTCGGAGTTTGTTAGTCGTAAGCCAAGCCTAGAACCCTCTGGATCTGTCAAATTAGGTAAGAGATCTAACTCCGGGATTCCAGTTCTTTATATTTTAGTTCACTTCTTTAACCCAATTTAGTGATAAGGTATATTATGGATTCGAAGGCTAATCAAGCAGTGCGTGGGGTTAGATCTGAGACCCCAGCCCCTAAGTTCAAGAAAAGGGCGGTCTCAGTGGTTCGTGATTGGCCACCGGGGTGTGGACCAGCATCCGAGCAAGAGAGTAGACGAATCGCGGTTGTGTCAATTAATGATAGTACCGACGTAGAGAGTGTAGTTTTGCATGTAATCAGGTGTGTATCTCTTACACACTTCATAATCAATGTACTTCTATGTTATTAACTTAAACACTGTTGAAAGCCAGAATAAATGTGGATATCGATATGCTACCCTTATGGGTATGAGCGAGGACTCCGGGTAAGTCCCTTCCAATAGTTAATTATATTTGATTGCTGATGAATATGTATATGCTATGTTGTAGTATGTTATTAATTGATAAAGCATGTAAGTAATGTATGTATAAGCATGTGCACTGAAATGGGTATTATGAGAGGAGGGGGAAGATGTGATATTTGTGACTTTGGGTCACCGGTGGTTTGGCACCGAGAGTGGTTTGGTACCACACGTGATATATGTGACTTTGGGTCACCGGTGGGTTGGCACCACATTGGATATTTTAGTGACTCGTCCGGTGGCTTAGTACTACAAATGGGTTGGCCCCACATATTACATTAAAAGGATTGTCACCGGTGGTTTGGTACCACAAAGTGGGTTGGCCCCACATATGGATAATCGTGACTTTGGGTCACGGTGGTTTGGCACCACCACGGTTTGGTACCACATTTGCATATACTTGATTGTGACTTTGGGTCACGGTGGTTTGGCACCTTGATGGTTTGGTACCACACGGGTAGAATATGGAGTGTTGGATGGCTAGGTTTGGGTTGCATGACATTCTTACTTGATTATGAAACTGTGCAATAGTGTTATTATATTCGGGAGGGGGATTATACACTGAGTCTCAGTGACTCACCTCTTCCCTTGCGTTTTGCAGATGACTCGTAGATCGCGGATGTGGAGCCGGGCGGACTCGTGGTGGCCATGCATATTGCGTTTGGTTTTAGTTTGTTCACTCTTTTGGGTACTTTATTTTTAATTTGGTTTTATTTGGGTTTGTAATAAGGCCACTAACTAATATTTCTGGGTTGTTTAATCTCGTTAAGTTTTCTCATACATTGCTTAAGTTACACAGCATGGAATGTCTAAATAACCTGTAAAATCAATGTTTTTCTAAATTCACACATCTTACCGGGTTTTCTAAATTTTACCATCGGGTAATAACAAACAAGTGATGACAACGAACCATACTCAAATTTCTTCTTAAAATTTAGTTTTACTCTGAGACCTAATGGGAAATGGTTTTCAACCTCACACTTAAGCGATGACGGGTTTTTCTTAAAATCGAACGATTTTCCTGGTAATGAGAGGCGATGAATGGGTTTTTCAAAGGAGTCTTTTCCTACTGTTTAAAAACTTTAGACAGCAAAATGTTTCAATGGTAGTTTTTCACGAAAATAAATCGACAATGTGTTCTATTCAAACGTTTTCACCCTGTGACATGCCGAATCTAGTCGTAGTGTGTTAACCGGGTTTGGGGTGTTACACCTCCATCCACTCGATAATCTCCCCTAATGGAATTAGCTACTCATGGTATTCATAATCTAAAGCACAACTGATATAAACATGTAAATAACACGAATAAACTGAAAGAGAAATGAGATTTAGAACAATCCTGGTTTGTATCGATTAAGAGCAGAATAATGAACCTCTCGATTGGGAAAACAAATCTCAACACTTGCAAAGGAACGTAAACTGTATAACTTCGATTAAATAAAAGAAATCTTGGATCGAAATTGATTCCAAGAGAAAAGAACAAAGCATTTAAGAAAATAAAACAAAATTATATCTAAATCCTATTCCTAAACTACGAGGGTTTTTTGGAGGCGTATAAGACGAATTACTTACATCAAACCCCTAAGGTCTTATTTATAGAACTGTTAGCAACCCAAATTAAGTCTTCAACACGTCCTAGGTCCTCGTATAAGGTTGATTGTGCGGACAAAAATATCCTTGAAAAGCTTGGGCTCCACGTTGGTCCTATGTTGCGCCATAAACATTGTGGCACGACACGACACTAAAATTATAGACTCTTGAGTTTGTATCGTACTTTAGCGGCTCGGGAAGCTTGTGCCACGCTCGTCCCAAGTTCTTACGTCTATTGGGCCCTAAATTCAAAATCATACATACTCACATTAACATATTAGAACTACCTAGGACCCGTGTCAACCTAATAGGTCACTAACACTCAAAAATGTGTTAAAAAGACTTATTTTATTAACTTTTACTACATAACTACTAACTACTGAAAATGCAATAATTAATACTATCCGCTAAAAAAAAAAGCTGCTTAAATGTAGAAATATACCAAAATGACTACTAAATTTGACGGCAGTCAATAATTATCACAATGTTTTTAAAATTATAATTATTTTAGATGTATAATTATGGCAACTTCTATTTTACATCAACATTTTTAATAAATAATTCTAAATTAAATATTATAATTATTTTCAAAATGTCAATTTAGTAATATGATGAAAAATAAAGGATATTATTGTCACTCTAATTTTTTATAAATTAGTGTTTATATATATAATAAATAATAAAATATTTTAATTAATAATTGTAATTGTGATTACAATTATAATATTATAATTATAATTATAATTATATTTTAGAGTTTTATTCAAGTAATAACTATATTTTAAAATTATCACAAATTTTTAACTAATAATTGTAAATTAAATTATAATTATTTTTAAATATTTAATTATTAAAACTTTTATTTTAGTTCAACATTTTTAATTTTAAATATGAATTTAGTAATATGATAAAAATAAAGATATTCTCATGATTTTAAAAGTTTTTTCAAACTCGTGCGCTTATGTTATATATATTATGTTTATGTATTATAGATAGATTATAGAAATTTTATTTTAAAATACTTTATGTAATATATATTATTATATACAACAATAATATAGGTAAATATCTCAAATGCCGGTTCCTTTTTGGTTATAATATCGGTTCATTCATAAAATATAATGCTGCCAATCATGAAAGAATACTGATAAAAATCAGGGGTGAAATATCTAACTAAAAATCGTAAATATCATCTGAGATATATACATCTAAACTTCAGTCTGCCCACTACTTAAACATCTATGCTACCAATCATGAATACTAATAACTCCATGTTTCACAATGCTGCTTGATGTCCTGATGCAAGAAAATAGATAAGTAATGCCAAACCAGATTCAAGGGGAAACGAATGGAAAGCGATTCATGAACGAATGTCAGACATAAGCTTTTTGGGGATTCTAATAATTTGACTCATGCATAGTACGTTGTTTTCAAGAAAAGATCTGTCCTATAAATGAATGGTAAGGCTGTTTGGAATAGAAGAAAGAATTGTTGATGTGCTACCCCGTTGACTAGGGAGGGGCCTTTAAAAATGATGAAGATGCACAACATGTATTTGGAAAAAGACTTCCATGAAGTTGGAGAGACATTTGATAAAAGAAGTGCATCCGGGCCCTAAGATTTGCATATGGTGATATTTATTATCATTATTCTTCTGCTTTTGTGGTTTAGAATTTTTGCCTCCTAAAGTCGGTTAAGCTAAGATATTTGCTTTGTGGCTTTATTTGGAGATTGGTTGGGCTCTAAATAACATTGATTGAAACAATATCGTTCTGAAAGTTGGAACTTTGTGACTATCACACGGGTGGAATTCCTTTCATGTATTGAAGATTACGACGCGAATTCATGTTCTTGCGTACACACTTATTTCAAAATTGTTGTAATAAATAATTGAGTTAGAGAATGTGTTGAGGTAGCCTATGAGGGTGGTTCACACTGTACTTAGTGTGGAGACTTAGGAATGGAGATTTGGCATAGTGATGATGGCTTGTTTAAGTGTCTTGTTCTCTCTTTGTTCGTGTCCTCCCATGATCTTAGGAGAGGGATATTTATATGAGAACAAGGGTTTGCAATAGGTCTCCCATATCATTATTGTCTCTTTAGCGAACTTGAAAAGTTGTAAGCATTAATGAAATTAGATTTGATGTCATGGTTGTCCTTGATGGTGTTGTTATGATCCTCTCTCCATAGCTAGAGTTGTCCATGGGCCAAGCTAGGTTGGATCGTGTCTTGTTCCAAAAATAATTTCAAGTCCAGGCTCCTTTTAGGGGTTGGCCCATCCCGCCCAAAAAGCATGTTTTTACTAATTAAAATTAATAAAATTTTGCAAATATATATTTATAATAATTTTTATATATTTTTATAATTACATTTAAATTTAAAAATATTTTGTTAATATTGTCTTCTCGATTCAAGACTAAAAAATATTATCCAAGTTCGACCTAAGTTGGGTTGAGCAGGTTGCCTAGTCCATTGATAGGTATATCCATGGAGAAAGGGTGTTCAATTGTGAGGGTATAATAATTGCCCCTGGTCAAAGAGAATATTATAAAGAGAGTTTCTCTAATATCGTATTTTTGGGGTGATGGGGTGCCATTTTTCTAGGTAAATGTGAGGTCTCTACCTTTTGGACTAGCCATAATGGAGTTCATGATTACTCCACAACTAGTTTGAGACTCAAAACGATATATTTAAGTAATATGATTTTTCATTTTTTACATGGAATTGCTTCATTGGCCAATGGTTACTTGGCTTGAGAATACCTCTTTCTTCACTTTGTTGCCATTTCAAAACTTAAACCTTTCACTATAAATAAGCCTTAAGGCTTTTGAGAGCGGATTCACTTCTACGATTTTTGAGTAACCTCTCTCAGTTCTTCAAGTTTCTTTCTTTTGGTGCTCTTTTTATCTTCTTTCAGAGTTCTTGAAATTGTTTCCTTCTTCCTTAGTAAGCCTTTTTCATGTTGCATTGTTGCCTTTTGTGATTTCTTACCTCTAGGAAGTTTTCTGTCTTTTGCTTGTATGTTTGTTTCCTTATTTATCTTAATTCATAATTGGTAATGGCATATTCATTAAAAATGATAAGGGAAAATAGAAAATCCAAGAATATTTTCCTACTACCTGTGATCAAATTTCTTTGCACAAGTACCACAGAGGATATGCTGTAAAATTTTCAATTTAGGGGAGTTAGAGATGTAACACCCAAAATCCGGCCAATACACCATGACCGAATCTGGTTTGTTATGGGGAAATTCGTATTTGAGAGGTTAGGTTTCCAGTTAAAATGTTGAAGAAAACTCTTTGCTGTGTTTGTAAAAAAAATCTTGTGTATGATCGTTTAAAACCGATAGTGAATTTTGATAACTCGAAATTTTTGAAAACTTAGTTGAATCTAATAGTAAAACCAATTTATGCCATTTAGAAATTCGAGTTATTCCTTTTTAGTTGCTTAAAAACGTTTTGGACTTAGTTTAGGTTTGGAAAACATTTAAGTTGCATTCATTTCAAATTACAGCGTGATACCCGATGGTAAAGTTTAAAACATATCGCTTTGTAGTTTTGAAAAACCTTATCTTTCCAAGTTTTATCCAATAATAACCCAATAATTTGTTAAGGCATATTTGAAATCAAATTTAAGCATATAAATCACCCAAGTATAATTTTAAAAGGCCTTTTACAATCCAACGAAATCAAATGGAAATAAATAGAGTAAAGTACCAAGTTTTTAAATCAGTGCAAATCCCATTTTATTCATGGCATGGTCACCTCGAGTCCACCCGGCTCTGTGTCCGCGATCTAAGTGTCACCTGCAATGATAAGGGAGAAGGTGAGTCGCAATACTCAGTGCATAAATCCCCCTCTTGCTATATGCAACATACTAACACACATTAACAAGGCAATACAATTAATGCACCCAATCCTAACCATCCATAACACCTTTTCTACCCCGTGTGGTACCAAACCACTGGTGGTGCCAAACCACTGGTGACCCAAAGTCACGATATCCATCAATGTGGTGCCAAACCTTTGGTGACCCAAAGTCATGAAAATCCATCGTGGGGCCAACCCGTGTGATACCAAATCATGGCGACAATCCCGTATCTCAAAAGTGGGGCCAACCCACGGTGGTGTTAAACCACGAGGACGAGTCGCTATGAGGTGCCAAACCTCGGTGTCCCAAAGACACAAGTGTGATACCAAATCACTGGTGACCACAGTCACGAATCAAATGATGGGGCCAACCCATCGTGTGATACCAAATCACTAGCGTCAATCCCGTAAAATCAACCATGGGGTCAACCCACTGTGGTGCTAAGCCACTGGGACGAGACACGGTGGTGCCAAACCTCTGGTGACCCAAAGTCACAATAATCAATCTGTGGTACCAAACCACTGGAGGTGCCAAACCTCTGGTGTTCCAAAGACAAGGATATCATATTCCCCCTCCTCTCATATCACCCATAACATATCATACTGATGCAAATCGTGCAATCATGCAAATCATGCTAATATGTTTAGGGTAGCATCTCATAGCACATACATCATAGATTATGATATCATATCAATAACAAAGCTCATAATGAAACGGACTTACCGAATCGTGCACATACCCCATAAGGTATCATATCAATCAACCATCTTGCTTTGACTTTATTAAGAAATCGGGTTATTAAGCATATTACTAAGTAAAGAGTGTGTTAGTTTACACACGCTAATATCATAAGCCCTAATCCAAAAGAACCGATCTAAGACCCTCGATTGGCTTGCTCCTATAATCGGCCAAATAAGAACATTAGGAACTTATACCAAATGGCCAAACCAAATAACTTAAGAGGGTTAACGCTCAAACCCTTACCTTATGAATGATTTGGTTTCCTACCAAATCCCGAACCAAACAATGGTTCCTTTGACAATCGGCCACACCCTAAAATGTAAACAGTTAGTCCTTTAAAACTTGACTTAACGAAACTAGAAGAGTGGACTAAAAGAACCAACTTCTTACCACCACTTACCAAATTATCACTCAAGGGTGACAGCTTCGAAATCCCGGATACCCTATAAGGAAAACGGTTCACACAAGGGATTAACTTCTTTCAACTAATTCCCAAAATCGGCACTTATCCAAACCAAAATCAACAAGAACAAGGGAGAGGGGAAATGGCCATTCGGCCAAGCACTTACCTTCCTCTAAACCCGACTAGAACCAAGGCTAGAAGAGATTCACACCACACCAATATTCAGCCAAGAAAACCACTAGGAGGGAAGGGAGATTCGGCTAAGATGTAAACAAATAGAAAAGAGGATTCGGCCTTACACACAGGAAGAAAACACAAGAGAAAGATGAAGAGAAAAGGGGTTGATATTCAGCCAACAACAACAATGGAACCAAGAAGAAGAAAGGTACTTTCGGTTTTGAAAGAAAAGGAAATGGAGAAAGTGTTTTGAAGAATAGAGTATCCGCTATCAAGGTTTTCAAGAAAAGAAAGAAGTATGAAGAGGAGAAAGTGCTAGTTTCGGCTTACACAAAGGAAAAAGAAAGAAGATATGGAAGGGAGCATTCGGCCACAAGCACAAAATCAAGAAAAGTAAGGCAAATTTCGACAAGTAGGTGTTTGGACTTTCGATTTCAAGGAGGACAAAAGAGAGAGTTTTCTTGAAATTTCAGCTAACCAAAAGACCAAAAAGGAGAACTTAGCTTGACACTCAAAGACCGAAAATGCACAAAATTCCTAAGTGAATTTCGGCACTCCTCAACTCACCTACCAAACCGATCACTCCCCCAAAATCTCTCCCACATTCGCCACTACCAACAATTGCTCATGGTCGCTCATTCAAACTAGTTTGAACTAGTCAAATTCCTTGATTCACTCTCCTCCCACCATTCAAGCATTTGACTTGGTCCACCTCAACCACCTTGGCGTCAAAATGGAAGCAAAAGTGAGCATCCTGCGGCTTGAACACAGGACCTCCCCCGCAAGTGGCGCCACACACACACACAAGCTCTAAGTGGCGCCTAGCTTGCCACTCCACCAGCTCCTTTCTTGTGCTAAAATTCACCAAAGAATACTTATTAACCCAACTTCTTGACTTCTCTCTCCGAGCCTAAAACTAAAATTTTCCTACCACTCAAAGCTTACACCAAGCTTACACCTAAACCCCAAAACATGAAAAACAACGACTTTGCAGACCAGACACATGCAAACAATGCAACAACAAAAATAACCCCCTATCTCGGGATATTACAGTTCTACCCCCTTAAAATAATTTCGACCCCGAAATTACCTGATCAAAAGAGTTGAGGGTACTGCTGTTTCATCACATCCTCGGGTTCCCACATAGCTTCTTCCATACCATGATTCCGCCACAGTACCTTTACCAAAGGCACAGACTTCCTATGCAGAACCTTCACATCCCGATCTAGAATCTGCACAGGTTCTTCCTCCATGGTCAAATCTGGATTTACCTCGATCTCTTCCACTGCTACCACGTGCGATGGATCTGAACGATATCGCCTAAGCATCGAAACGTGGAATACGTCGTGAATCTGACTTAGCTCTGCTGGCAACTCAAGCTGGTAAGCTCTTGGTCCCACTCGCCTCAATTACCTTATACGCCCAATAAACCTCGGACTTAGCTTGCCTCTCCTTAGAACCTTAACACTTTCTTCCATGGCTAGACCTTCAGGAAAACTTGATCTCCCACAGCAAATTCTATATCTCTCCGCTTAAGATCGGCATAAGACTTCTGCCGGTCCGAAGCTTCCTTCAATCGAGCCTGAATCAACTTAACCTTGTCTTCGATCTCAGCAACCAACTTTGGTCCCATCAACTGACGTTCGCCCAACTCCGTCTAACAAGTAGGTGAGCGACACTTCCTACCATACAATGCCTCATATGGTGCCATCTTGATGCTTGCTTGGTAACTATTGTTGTAGGCGAACTCACTAATGGTAGAAACTCTTCCCAACTATCTCTCAAGTCCAGGACACAACCTCGTAACATATCCTCTAAGATCAGATAACCCTTTCCGATCGCCGTCGAATGCGGGTGAAATGTCATCTTGAAATCCAACCGTGTACCCGAGCCTCGATGCAACGCTTTTCAAAACCTTGACGAATTGATCCCTATCCGAGATGATCGACATCGCACACCGTGCGACCTCACTATCTCGACACATACACTTCGCTAACCTCGAAGTGAGTAATCCACCCACCGGATAAAGTGAGTGATTTAGTCGACGATCCACAATTACCCAAATCAATCCTTCTTGCTAGGCGTAAGAGGTAATCCACCGACGAAATCCATAGTTATCCTTTCCCACTTCCATTGTGGAATCTTCATCGGTCAAGCAACCCCGACGACATCGATGTTTGGCCTTGACTCCGACATGTCAAGCATTTCCCACAAGCTCGTCACTTCCCTCTTCGGACCCGCCACCAAAACTACTCTTTTGATCCCGATACATCTTATCGCTCTAGGATGCATAGCGTAGGGCTGCTATATGCGTCTCAAGAATCTTACGCCTTAACTCAATATCCCTCGGCATACAAGCTCTCCCCGAAAACACAAAGACCCCATCACTAGACAAATCAGAACCCTCCAAACCACCATTCGCACTTGTGACCTCTCGCACTCAAAACCTCATCCATTAACTGTTTTTCCTTGATCGCTTCAACCCAAGTAGGCTTAACCTACAGCTCGCTGAATACTTCGTCGTCAGACAAACTCAAATGGGCAAACATTGCTCTTAAGTGCGCAACAACCTTACGGCTCAATGCGTCGCCACCATATTAGCCTTGCCCGGATGATACTCAATCGAAGCAATCGTAGTCTTTTAGCAACTCAATCAATCTACGCCTCAGATTCAAATCTTTCTGAGTCAAAAGATACTTGAGACTCTTGTGATCTGTGTAGACTATTGATCTCTCTCCGTACAAGTAATGCCTCCAAATCTTCAAAGCGAAGACTACAGTCGCTAACTCCAGATCGTGCATCGAATAATTGACCTCATGTGGCCTCAGCTGCCGAGATGCGTAAGCCACAACCTTCCCTTCCTGCATCAGCACACAACCCAAACCTGTATGTGATGCATCACAATATACTGTGAATTCCTTTCCTGCCTCAGGTTGAATTAGAACCGGAGCTTCAGTCAAAATCTTCTTCAACTTGTCGAAACTCTCCTGCTGCTTCTCAGTCCAAATGAACGGAACCCTTTTCTTAACAATTTGGTCATCGGTGCTGCGATCAACAAAAATCCCTCTACAAATCTTCGGTAGTATCTTGCCAAGCCCAGAAAACTCTGAATCTCAGCTACTGACTTAGGCGGCTTCCAATCCAAAACTTCCTCAATCTTTCGAGGATCCACTCTAATCCCCTCAGCCGACACTACATGACCCAAGAAGGTCACCTCTCTAAGCTAGAACTCGCATTTACTAAACTTTGCATAAAGTCGCTTTCTCCTCGTAATCAGAATACCACCCGCAAATGCGCATCATGCTCCTCCTCAGTCCTTGAATACACCAAGATGTCATCAATAAAAACCACGACGAACTGATCCAAATACTGCTGGAACACCCTATTCATCATATCCATGAATGCTGCTGGCGCGTTAGTCAACCCAAACGGCATTACTAAGAACTCATAGTGCCCATACCGAGTACGAAATGCCGTCTTGCAGATATTCGCCTCCTTCACCTTTAACTGGTGATACCCAGACCTTAAATCGATCTTTGAGAATACTGATGCACCCTTCAGCTGATCAAACAAGTCATCTATCCGTGGCAGCGGATACTTGTTTTTGATCGTTAGCTTATTCAATTGGCGGTAGTCTATACACATCCGCATAGTACCGTTTTTCTTCTTAACAAAGAGTACCGCACTCCCAAGGTGAAACACTTGGCCCGATAAAGCCTCGGTCCAACAACTCCCGGATCTCGAGCCTTAAGCTCTACTAACTCTTTTGGCACCATCCTATACGGAGCAATAGACACCTTGGCATACATTCCGTAATAAATCTATTCGAACTCTACCTCACGATCCGGTGGCAAACCCGAAGCTCCTCAGAAACACATCAGCAAATTCCTAACCGTCTGACCTTCTCTACAAGAGACTCTTTAGCCTCCAAGGCATACACATGAACCACATATGCTTCACGTACCCTTTCGACCATCTTCCCAAACCTGAGGCGAGATACCACGTTGGATAGGTAGTCCTCCTATTACCTAACATGACCACTTCATCACCCTCCGACGTCTTTAGAACCATGCGCTTAGTCACAAGAATCCAACTTCGCCGGTACTTAACCAACCGGTCCATCCCAAGAATCGATCGAACTCTCCAAGCGGCGGTTCCATCGGATCGACCACAAACACTACCCCTTGAGTTCTAGAGGTACATCTCTATACAAACTTATCTACAACTACTGAGTGACCTAGAGGGCTAATTACGGTCATCCGCCTAGAAGATATCTCGATTCTAAATCCATGGTCTTCACTATGCTACTCGCAACATATGAATGCGTTGAACCCACATCAATCAAAGCGGTAAATGGAGAACAAAAGATTAAGAACGATCGGTTATGACATCCGGCAAGGCCGCCTCTTCTCGGCGCCTCATTGCATACACTAGCCCAGCCGTCGGCCTCCGAACTACTCGCACTCTGCCGGTGCTCCATGGCCCGACGAACCATTACCTCCTCTGCCATTACCACGGCCCTCTGCGGTGGTGGTCCATTATTCCTGAACTGAGTACGGCCCTGACTCTCGGACTGAATCTTAGCCAACTTATACGGACAGTCCCTCACACGATGATCCAAAGAGCCACACTCGAAACATCTTTTTCCACCGGTCCAGCATCCTCCCCAATGAGCTTTCCCATAACCGTTACACTGTGGCGGTCCCTGATTAGCAGTAATGACCCTACCAGACTGATTTGGCCCACTCTGTCTAGCCCTTTTCTAAGGATTTCCTGACGACCCAGAAGATCCAAAACTCCGCTTTTGCCTATTCCTATCCAAGTTCTGCCTCACGGACTCTTTAACCCCTTCGACTACCTTAGCCTTCTCAACCAAGACAGCAAACTCACACTCCTGCTGTGGAGCAATCAGCAACCTTAATTCATCTCTTAGACCATCCTCGAAACGAACACACCTCTCGTGTTCAGTAGCCACCATACCCTTATCATACCGACTCAGCCTCAAGAACTCGCCCAGTACTCAACACGGACTTACTCCCCTGTACCAACCTCAGAAATGCCTTTCGTTGATCATTAATGTAGCTAGCTCCAATGTACTTTTTTTGATATGCAGCCTTGAAATAATCCCAAGTAAGATCTTTCGCTGCAGCACTGTCTCGAATCGTGAGCCACCACTGGTATGACTCATCTCGAAGAAGTGATACTATCCCCTTTAGTTTCTCTTCAGCAGTCAGGTCTAAATCGTCCATGATCCGCTCTGTCGCCTCCAGCCAATATTCAGTCGTGCTGGGAGCCACACCAGGCACACCTCGGAATACCTCAGCCCCATTTGCTCGGAGTCGTTTAGGCACAGATTTTTGAGCTCCTGTGCCTCCACCTACTCCCACTACCCTTTCCAGAACTCGCAGTATCGCCTGTGACACTGCGTCGTCCCCAGTCTGTTCCTGAAACTCACCACCTCCGGTGGTGGTGGGTGCGAGATCTCATTCTCGACCCCGACCGGATCCTACGGGTTCGTAAAGCGTCATCCTACCTCGACCACGTCCACGACCACGTCCACCTCTAGCGCTCATGACTAAGATCTCTACTTGTCTGATTTAAAGAATTTTATACATCAGTAATTATTCCACTGTTTAAAAGCAAAGTCTTATGAATATTGCTTCTTAAAGAAGTTTTGTTTTCGCAAGTCCACAGAGTCCTATTGATTTCAGCTTCTAAAGTAGTTTACTACCGCTAGTCATTCGGTCACATCACATCAAAATCTCAAGCAATAATAAGGGTACTTACAGGCGGATTGGTGCTTTGGAGTCTCGTGTCATGCCTTTCGAACCATATTCTTTAAAACCAAAGATACTTAAAACCAGAATTTAAAACATTTTGGGCCTCCGGCCCACAGTCGAGCCCTTGAACCTGGCTCTGATACCAAAATTGTAACACCTCAAATCCGACCAATACACCACGACCGAATCTGATTTGTTACGGGAAAATTCGTATTTGAGAGGTTAGGTTTCCAGTTAAAATGTTGAAGAAAACTCTTTGTTGTGTTTGTAAAAAAATCTTGTGTATGATCGTTTAAAATCGATAGTGAATTTTGATAACTCGAAATTTTTGAAAACTTAGTTGAATCTAATAGTAAAACCAATTTATGCCATTTAGAAATTCGAGTTATTCCTTTTTAGTTGCTTAAAAACGTTTTGGACTTAGTTTAGGTTTGGAAAACATTTAAGTTGCATTCATTTCAAATTACTGACATGATACCCGATGGTAAAGTTTAAAACATATCGCTTTGTAGTTTTGAAAACCTTATCTTTCCAAGTTTTATCCAATAATAACCCAATAATTTGTTAAGGCATATTTGAAATCAAATTTAAGCATATAAATCACCCAAGTATAATTTTAAAAGGCCTTTTACAATCCTAACGAAATCAAATGGAAATAAATAGAGAAAAGTACCAAGTTTTTAAATCAGTGCAAATCCCATTTTATTCATGGCATGGTCACCTCGAGTCCACCCGGCTCCGTGTCCGCGATCTAAGTGTCACCTGAAATGATAAGGGAGAAGGTGAGTCACAAGACTCAGTGCATAAATCCCCCTCCCGGTATATGCAACATACTAACACATATTAACAAGGCAATACAATTAATGCACCCAATCCTAACCATCCATAACACCTTTTCTACCCCGTGTGGTACCAAACCACTGGTGGTGCCAAACCACCGGTGACCCAAAGTCACGATATCCATCAATGTGGTGCCAAACCTTTGGTGACCCAAAGTCATGAAAATCCATCGTGGGGCCAACCCACGTGTGATACCAAATCACTGGCGACAATCCCGTATCTCAAAAGTGGGGCCAACCCACGGTGGTGTTAAACCACAGGGACGAGTCGCTATGAGGTGCCAAACCTCTGGTGTCCCAAAGACACAAGTGTGATACCAAATCACTGGTGACCGCAGTCACGAATCAAATGATGGGGCCAACCCATCGTGTGATACCAAATCACTAGCGTCAATCCCGTAAAATCAACCATGGGGCCAACCCACTGTGGTGCTAAGCCACTAGGACGAGACGTGGAGGTGCCAAACCTCTGGTGACCCAAAGTCACAATAATCAATCTGTGGTACCAAACCACTGGAGGTGCCAAACCTCTGGTGTTCCAAAGACACGGATATCATATTCCCCCTCCTCTCATATCACCCATAACATATCATACTGATGCAAATCGTGCAATCATGCAAATCATGCTAATATGTTTAGGGTAGCATCTCATAACACCTACATCATAGATTATGATATCATATCAATAACAAAGCTCATAATGAAACGAACTTACCCGGATCCGTGCACATACCCCATAAGGTATCATATCAATCAACCATACTGTTTCGGCTTTATTAAGAAATCAGGTTATTAAGCATATTACTAAGTAAAGAGTGTGTTAGTTTACACACCTATCACTACGCAAGCCCTAATCCAAAAGAACCGATCTAAGACCCTCTATTGGCTTGCTCCTATAATCGGCCAAATAAGAACATTAGGAACCTATACCAAACGGCCAAACCAAATAACTTAAGAGGGTTAACGCTCAAACCCTTACCTTATGAATGATTTGGTTTCCTACCAAAGTTCGAACCAAACAATGGTTCCTTTGACAATCGGCCACACCCTAAAATGTAAACAGTTAGTCCTTTAAAACTTGACTTAACAAAACTAGAAGAGTGGACTAAAAGAACCAACTTCTTACCACCACTTACCAAATGATCACTCAAGGGTGACAGCTTCGAAATCCCGGATACCCTATAAGGAAAACGGTTCACACAAGGGATTAACTTTTTCAACTAATGCCCAAAATCGGCACTTATCCAAACCAAAATCAACAAGAACAAGGAGAGGGAAATGGCCATTCGCCAAGCACTTACCTTCCTCTAAACCCGACTAGAACCAAGGCTAGAAGAGATTCGCACCACACCAATATTCGCCAAGAAAACCACTAGGAGGGAAGGAGATTTGGCTAAGATGTAAACAAATAGAAAAGAGGATTGACCTTACACAGGAAGAAAACACAAGAGAAAGATGAAGAGAAAAGGGTTGATATTCGCCAACAACAACAATGGAACCAAGAAGAAGAAAGGTACTTTCAGCTTTGAAAGAAAAGGAAATGGAGAAAGTGTTTTGAAGAATAGAGTTTGCTATCAAGGTTTTCAAGAAAAGAAAGAAGTATGAAGAGGAGAGAGTGCTAGTTTGACACACAAATGAAAAGAAAGAAGATATGGAAGGAGCATTCTACCACAAGCACAAAATCAAGAAAAGCAAGGCAAATTTGGCAAGTAGGTGTTTGGACTTTCGGTTTCAAGGAGGACAAAGAGAGAGTTTTCTTGAAATTTCAGCTAACCAAAAGACCAAAAAGGAGAACTTAGCTTGACACTCAAAGACCAAAAATGCACAAAATTCCTAAGTGAATTTCGGCACTCCCTCAACTCACCTACTAAACCGATCACTCCCCCCCCCAAAAATCTCTCCCACATTCGGCCACTACCAACAATTGCTCATGGCCACTCATTCAAACTAGTTTGAACTAGTCAAATTCCTTGATTCACTCTCCTCCCACCATTCAAACATTTGACTTGGTCCAACCTCAACCACCTTGGTGTCAAAATGGAAGCAAAAAGTGAGCATCCTGCAGCTTGAACACAGGACCTCCCCCTGCAAGTGGCATCACACACACACACAAGCTCTAAGTGGCGCCTAGCTTGCCACGCCTCCAGCTCCTTTCTTGTGCTAAAATTCACCAAAGAATACTTATTACCTTGACTTCTTGACTTCTCTCTCTCCGAGCCTAAAACTAAAAATTTTCCTACCACTCAAAGCTTACACCAAGCTTACACCTAAGCCCCAAAACATGAAAAACAACGACTTTGCAGACCAGACACATGCAAACAATACAACAACAAAAATAACCCCCTATCCCAGGATATTACAAGAGATCCCCAGACTAAGTAAGTTCATGGTTAGTCCTGGTTAGGGATGGTGTTTATTAATTGAGTGATTTTTTTTTACATTGGGAAGCGTATTTTTCTTTATTTGTGTATTTTTTTTAATTAGGTTTCCATTTTCCCTTACACTCGTGGTTTGTAGAGGTGCTCCATCCTTTTGGTGTGGCCCTAAGGCAATTGGTTTGGGGGGTTCATGGTTCCACTTGGTGTCATTCTTCCTAGATTCCCACAAGAAGAGGGAAGAGCCTCATCTAAATAGCTTTTACAACTTGTACTTCCTCCAATTATCTCATAAATTGGGCTAATAAGGGCTTTATTATTTCCAACAATTGAAGAATATGGGCTCCCCAATTTTTGATAAGCCTAATAACTTACACCAACATAAAGGTTGATTCATCTATGCAAACGAAAAAGTTGGGCGTTTTCTTCTTTTACTATGGCATGGAAGGAACTTGACAATGGAAAATTGAGTGGGGTGCTAGATAAAAGGATGACCTTATTAAGTGCCAATATGATCGTGATTTTGATTCACCTTGCTAATCTACTAAAGTTAGACCTCATCTAGGTACTTTACCTAGAGGGGAGGAACCCAAATGACATGGCTCCATTCAACGCTAATAACTTTAGAAATAGGTTGGATACCTCGTCATGGCCTACACAGTCTAATGGTTGGCTGACCACCACCAAAAGTGTTAACGTTTGACTATAAAATACTACACCAAATATATATAAAATTAAATCAGTAATGTCCACAAGTATACGGGTCAAATTGTAATATAGTAATGTGTTACAAAAGAACATAAGGAAATATTTAAAGGATCGTACCTAAAGGAGGATAAATTAAATCTATTGAAAATTTCTTTACAATAATAAGTTTAAATAGTAATAATTAAATTCTATTTTACGATAAATCATAAAAGAGATGAATATAAAAACTATATACTAAAATAAATGACAAAATTTAAAACACAAACAATTAAATCAATTATTCTAATCTGGAAGATTAACTTGTTTCAGTTATTGTAATTAACTTTGGATTTGGGTTTTAAGGTGGATTAGCTATTAACTAACCAATTATTACCTCCCAGCCTCTAACTAATTAATTAATTGGTTGATACCCTCTTATCTTCTAACCTTACTTTCTCAACTAGGATAAATTACGATTTACTCGACAAACTTATCTGCCGATCTTGTTTAACCTTTAATTACTTCCAAGGGTTGTCAAGCCTAGGGTTTAAAAATGCATAATTCATACCAAGTAATCCAATTGACAAACCCCTAATCATTCGTTAATCACTCCTTCATCCATTCATTAATCTCCCTTAAGGGAATTACTTACTCATGATTTTCAAAATCTCAATCTAAATTGAAATAAACATGTAAATGACACGATTAAACTGAAAGAGAAAAGACATGTAGAAGAATCGTGTTGATGTAAATGAAAGAATGGAGTACGAAATCTCTTGATTAGAATAGCCAAAATTGCCACTTGTAAAGGAAAATAAATAACTTCAATTAGATAAAAGAAACCTTGGATCGAAATCGATTCAAAGAGAAAATAACAAAGAATTTTAGAAAAATAAAAGAAAACGAAACCTAAATCCTACTCTTCAACTAAGAGGGTTTTTAGATTTGTCTAAGATGACTTAGTTACATCAAACCCCTAAGGTTTTATTTATAGAGGTGTTGGCAGCCCAAATTAGGTCTTCAGCACATCCTAGGTCTTTGTATAGAGTTGATTGTGTGGACAAAAATAGCCTTGAAATACTTGGGCTCCACGTCGATCCTATGTCGTACTATACACAAGATATGGCGTGACACGTCAATGAAATTGTGGGCTTGGAAGTCCTTGTCATGCTTTCGTAGCTCTGGAAGCTTGTGCATCACTCGTCCCTTAATCCTACGTCAATTGGGCCCTAAATTAAGCATCATGCACACTCAATTACACAAATGAAAACTACCTATGGCTTGAGTCGGCCTAATAGGTCACTAAAGCTCAAAATTGTGTAAAAACAGTTATTTTATTAATATTTAATACTAAACTAATAAATACCAAAAATTAAATAATAAATACTAAAATATTGAGAAAATAAACTCCTTAAATGTCGATACATATCTAAACTATCACTATAATTAGTGACATGTCGTTGGCCACAATAAGCCATATATGAGATTAGCTAAATGATTACAAGCACGATGGAAGATCTTGAAGAATTCTAAAAAGTCTTCCTTGGTGGTTGGTCCAAGAGAAAGTGTAGGGTTAAAAAAGTGTAAGGTTGTTGATCCTACTTCCTCTCAAGCTTTTAGAAAATAAAAGGTACCTATCCTTATGCTACCCAACATTGTAACAAGTATTGTCTAACGTTAGGAGATTCTCCAAGTACCAACAAGTGTTCTTATTGACATTCTTCCCAATGAGATGGTGGATGATCTATAGACATTGAAAATTATAAGGACCTTGAGTCAATGACTCTTGTGGTTGTGGAGGGCATGGATCCTTCATTTGTTATAGAGTCTTTTAGGAATGGAGATTCCATTGTGTAGTAATATTGTAACTATTATGATCTTAATTAAGCTTTGTCTTCAATGCACTTATCACTTACTCTTTTCGTAGAGATAGCAACTGGTGTGTTTAGTCGATGCAACCCTTTTTAGTAGTTTGATAAGAAGGATGCCATGTGTGCAAAAAGGCCAATGGTTGTAGGGTTGACACTACTAGTGTTGGAGTATTGATATGTCGTGATTTGATATGTCAAATTAGGCTCCCTAGTACGCTTAAAGAGCTTGTTTCCAAGCAATTTATATGTTTTTGTTATGTTTTTACTTAGGTTTAGTTCTTTGCACAAATAAGTGATTAGTGTGTGATACGGAATAAGGCGAATGAATACAGAAGTGGATCGTAAAGTTTATTCAAGTCGTGTATTTGACTTAGGGCTTTAAACGTTCGGTAAGAAACTTGGATTTTGACACAACCTGAAACACTATCAAAGCCAATTCAAACAAAACAAATAAAAATAAATTACTAAGATAAATAAATAGAATAATAAATCAAATATTGGAACAATAAAGAAGATAGATGGAAAATATAGAACATGATATATTGAAGTCCTAAGAAGCCTTGGAAACACGAAGAATCTACAACCTCCTTCAAGCGGCTCTAATTTCCCCTCCAAGATGGAAACCTTGGCAAGGAAAAGTTTGAAGATGATCCCCACAATTTGAAAAAAAAAATGTTAAAACTCTTCTAAAAGAAACTCAAGAGAAATTCTTGAAAAGAAAAACTCAAAGAGAATTTATTAATTCAAAAGAGAAGTTGAATAATAATGAATTGATTTGTGTACAATGCAAAGGCCTATATATAGGCTAGCTAAATAAATCTAAAAAAATCTCCTAACTATACTAGAACTCTAATTAATCTAAATAAGAAGTAGTTTGAAACTAAACTTTCTTGTTGACATCAAACTCGTAAATAACTTAACATACTTAATAATTATTAAAAATTTGGAATAATAAAATAATAAAATTATAAGAGCTGATAAATACAATATTGGGCTTATATAATAAAAATTAATCCCAAAACCCCAACCCAATATGATTTAAACTCAAATTAAAAGCTCGAAACTTGTAATTCCCGTTATAGTCACGTCCAGAAATTCTGCTCGCGCAGTCTTTATTAAAATGGTCATAACTTGAGCTCCCAAAATCTAAATTGAGTGATTCAAAGTGCATTTCGAAGATAAGAGATAGATCTTCAAACTCCATGAAGACATCTCAACACTTAAAATGCCTGTATCCCGTCCAAAAAGTTGTCTCAAGTCTGCAAATTTCCTAAACTTGAAAATTGGCAGCTTTGGTGAATGGAATTTAATAAATTTCACCCCATCCGTGCATGTATCAGTGTGCACTTTATGTTATTTTGAGACCAGAGATGAACAATGGACATTCAAGGCATCTAATGAGGTTGGTGGATGATGTAGGAAGCCCATTGTGGCCCAAATGGAGCAAGAACATCACCGAGAATAGAGGTATTGTGATATCGAAGTATGAAAGTTGTAACACACCTGACAGTGTTTAAATAAGGAAGCTCGAGCCACCAATAGTGGTATCACGATACCGACCATAGGGTATTATGATATCTAAGACTCCCAAGGACCCCCATTTCAGATTGCTGCTGATACCCAAATATTGGGCTATGGGTATCGCGATATCACTGTCGAGGGAGACAAAAAAAGACCACAAGGGCAATCCTTGTCCAACATGTCCCCCAACCAAACTTAGATGTTTATGGGTAAATTAGTTTATATTTTTTTACTTGAACTCTATTAAAATAAGCCAAATTGGCTGAGACAAAGGAGGCACTTCACATTTTTAGTTTTTTTAGGATTGTTCTCTTCATCTTTTACGATTTATTTTTCTTCTCTATAGTTTAAGGTTTAATTTCATGCTCATATTTTGATGTTTTTTATCACAACCGAAATTGTTAAATTAAAGTTTGGTCTTGATTGTAGGGAAGACATTGATTAAAATAATTATTTTGAACTATAAGTAGAGGTATCAAATTAAGAAACTTTCAGTTCATGAGGGATTTAGTGTGAATTATTGAATCTTGTGAACTACAACACCCTTAACCCGTATCTATCACCGGAACAGGGTTACAGAGCATTATCAGAGTTTATGGATCAAACAGACAAAAATTTCAAACATTTCATATCATATCAATATTCATAATAAAACCAAACAAAATCATTTATATATTGTCCCTTATACGAGCCCTCGAGGCCCTAAATACGCATCAGAAACAAGTCAGGGCTAAATCAAAACTCAGAGAATTTTTCGAAAAACATTGAAAAATTTTAAAGCTGCAGGGGTCGCACAGTCAGGAGACTCGACCGTGTCTCAGGCTGTGTGGGCATTCGAAATAGGGATACACGGCCGTGTCCCAGCCTGTGTCCATTCCCGTATAACTCTTTGACTTGGTCATACGACCAAGCCACACGTCCGTATGCCAGGCTGTGTGCTAGGCCGCGTAACAGCCTGACTTGCAACCCTTTGAAAACTACAGGGGACACACGGCCGTGTTACCTGGCCGTGTGTCATACATGGCTGAAACACACTGTAACATCCCGAATTTGGGCCTAGTAGAATTGGGCCCATTGGGCCTTAGGCGTAGGAGCATTTAAAATTTTTGGGAATAAGAGAACGGCATTAGTGCAAGTTGGACCTATTAGGTGAGTGATTTTGGAAGGTTGGGGGGCTTCTATGAAGTCTTCGGTTCAAACTTTGGCTTTAGGAAAATTTTTTTTTTTAGGTGAATAAAACCCTGAGAGTTACTAGTAGGCTTTAAAAATAAAATGTGGAGAAAATTACACAAGTGGAGTGTGTGGTGTAGTGGCAAAGTGACGCCACATAGGAGACAAGAGGGTGACGCCACAAGGAAGGAAGGAGGTCCAAGGTTCAAGTCTTGGCTCTTGCATTTTGGATTTCTTTTTAAATAGACTCTAGAATTTTGCCATAGGGTTATATTTAGTTATGCATGATTTTAGACACAAGAAAGTGAGTGGTCTAGTGGCAAGGTATCATTAAGGGTGTAAGGGAGCTTGGGTTCGAATCTCATGACAAGCAAGGGAGTATTTATTTTGCAGATTGGATGAGAAGAGTTTGAGTTGGATTTAAACTCTGCTAACGGAGGGATCCCACATCAGAAAGATACAAAGAAGGAAGATGAGAAGCTAGCTATATATAGAGCATTCTATGAGGAGAGTTAATATACCTTGGTGGGCGTTTGGGTGCAGACCTAGAGGATAATCGCCAATAGTTGCGAAGGAAGGGCTACTATAACGTGAGGTGCACAGTAAGGTTACGGTGAGGTTTCGATTTCTGATAAGTGTATATTAAGTTATGATTAATCATTAGGTGATGTCGATTGTAGGTTCGTGACTAAGGGGTTTGCAGCATGCGTGGTTACCAAGTGTGTACAAACACTACACACACGATATCGACAATGCCGAAAAGCCGAAAAGCCGAAAGTGGCTAAATGGGCCCGGTAGGCCCTGAGGCTAAGAATTGATGAAATGGTTTATACGAATTGAATTAGTCATGCATGATACATGAATTGCATTTGTTTTGGGCCTGATAGGCCATATGATGAGATTTGGGCCTAATGGGTCGTAAGGGTGTGATATGGGCTTGATGGGCTTATGGGGACGTAGACATGTATGCTAGGGTTTATGGACCTTAGGCCTAGTTTGAACAACTCTTAAATTTCATAAGACTTAATCTAATTAAACATGCCTGTGAACAAGTCGCTGGGTTAGGGTGTGGCAACGTGCATACGCATGTCTAGGATTGGATCTAGGGAGAGCTTAGTACTTAAGCGGCCCTAGTGGCCCACCTCCTCTTTTCTGGAACCCTACCTGGTGCGTAGTGTCTGTTCACTTTAGCCGAGGACTTGTTGATGTGCCAAAGTTCATAGCTAAAACTCGAAAGGGACCGAAGTACCCCCGATTTGCAAAATTACCAAAATACCCCCGATTTGTGAAATTACCGAAATGTCCCTGTTTTGTGAAATTATCAAAATACCCCGATTTGTAAAATTACTGAAATACCCTCGATTTATGAAACTACTAAAATACCCTCTATTTGTAAAATTACCAAAATACCCTCGGTTTACGAAATTACCAAAATACCATCGATTTGTGAAATTACCAAAATAGCCCCGATTTGTGAAATTACCGAAATACCCCTGATTTGTGAAATTATCGAAATACCCCTAATTTGTGAAATTACCAAAATACCCTCGATTTACAAAATTACCAAATACCCTTGGTTTGTAAAATTACCAAAGTACCCTCGATTTGTAAAATTACCGAAATACCCCCGATTTATAAAATTACCAAAATACCCCCAGTTTGTGAAATTACTGAAACACCCCTAATTTGCAAAATTACCAAAATACCCTTGTAGGGTAGAATTACGAAAATACCCCTAGGTAGTGAAATGACGAAAATAACCCTATATGACGAATATGAGTTTGTGGATGTTACTTTTGTGTTTGATGCATTCATATGATATTCTGCTTAGGATGCATATGGGTGGGAATTATGGTACGGAGGAAGATTTGAGGATCGCATGGCCGTATGGTATGGATCCAGGATCGCATGGCCGTATGGTATGGATCCACCACAAGCTTTTAGCCACCGAGCAGCCATGCTGCACCAATAATGTTACCGAGGGCTGTGTGCCATTAATATGGGCTTCGTGCCGTAATTATGGGCTTTGTGCCAATACCGAAGGCTTTGTGCTATTATTATGGCCTTGTGTCAATCATATTTACCGTGGCTATGTGCCTAACATATATATATTGATGACTCTGTGTCAATACTTGAGGATCGCATGGTTGTATGGTATGGATCCAAGATCGCATGGCCGTATGGTATGGATCCACTGGAGGCTTTAGGCCCAATATTTGATTAGCGACTTTCTTTGCAACATTGATAATATATAGCAATGTGGCTACCCTTGGTGTGTAGCGGAGGGGTGGGTCAAGTTAGAATTCCCCACAGGAGTCATAAGATTGGAAGGGAAATGGTGTGTGTAGCGAATGGATTTTTGGGGTGGGTTTTGCATTATTTGTTTATGAATGATACGATATGATATGATATGAGGTCATTGTGGGATAAGGCCCAAGACCACCGATTTTGATAGGGTTTAGGCCCAATGTGGATATTTGTAAGTGATTTGTTTTCCAAGGGTTGTGCACACTGAGTTTCGAAACTCACACCCCTTTAATTTAATGTTTCAGGTAATCCCGAATAGATGACTCGACGTGGGAGAGGACTCGGAGATGGCCACACTACAAGAGGCTTGAATTTTCATTTATTTGTTTCAAAATACATATTTTATTTACATAATTTTCAATGGACGTAATAAGACCTTGTACTCGTTTGACTTGATTTAATTTGGGTTTTGAGATTAAATGTTTATTTAATTATTAAACCTAAGTAAGCTCTTATGTTCAAACTTGGTTTACTAAATGCTTAAAATAATAAAATGGGTTTTTATCTTTAATTAATAAGTCTATTAGATTTTGGGCTTTTGGGCCTTAATTTCTTAATTAGCAAAACCGTTTTGAATTGTGCATTTAATGTGACATTCCGGATTCGGGCCTAACTTCTAGGCCGGGTTTGGGGTGTTACACACATGTCCATATCTCTGCCCGTGTGGATGAAAATAGGCCATTTTACAAGCAATATTTCTCACCCAATTTGGCATTAACTTGCACTCAACATTGAGCATATAAACAAGCCATATTAAGGCATCCAAAACAAGCAAAATCAAGCTTTAAACATATAGTTTATTCACATACAACCAATATGCCCTTAGGCACCTCAAATGATAATTCATAAACATGTTCAAACCATTCAAGGCTTACACAAAATGCATATTCAAACCACCATTTTACCTTCCACCATTCTACCATATCAAGCCATACCTCAACCATATAAGGCAACTTATATACATATCAAAATATACCATTTCACCAACACAAGGCCAAAATGCAAACCAACCAAATGGTCATATCCACAACTAAAACACATAGGCTAACATTAGCCAAAATAACCTATACATGCCATTACAACCAAAATTAAACCAACCGAAAGTACCAAAAGAGCCAGTTGGTAGTGTGATATAGCTCCGACAAGCTTCCAACCCGAACGAGCTTCTGATTCACTATAAAATATGGAAAATAACATAGAGTAGGTATTTAAGCTTTGTAAGTTTGTATAACATAGAATTCAACTTACCATTTATTCACATATAAGGTAAGTAAACAAAGCATATCCCAACATATATTGACCAAATGCCTAAACACATGTACATCAACCATGTTAGTCATGTAAACACATATATAAACCAAGTCATGGATAAGCTCAACAATTAATCAAATTGCATATACATGTATCGTCCATTTCATATACCCATATACCATGTAATATCATTTTCCATGTAATTCATATGTATACATGTAATAGTTCATATCGAACTCATGTCTTATCGTATCAGAATATTTCCTATTGAACCATTTAGAATATCGTTGGATACGTAGGATATTTCACACATAGTGTGCTAAACTGTAATCCGTCGATTCCTATACATGTATGATCATATGAGCTATGAATCGGTATGCTCTCATGAGCTGGAAATGGTAAGCTTATACGAGCTGAGAATCAAAAAGTTCTCACGAGCTGAAATCGGTAAGCTCATACGAGTTGTGGTGTGTCCACAACACATGCAGGACCACAACCAAATTGGTAACCCTAATGACATGTCATTTGTATCCTACGAATTCCTAAGGTTCAAACAGGGCTCGGTAATCATCGTACGCCATCAGATATGCAATCGGTATTTATACATAGCAATTATACAATTCACACACATATAATTCAATTAAAACATATAAATACTCAATTTAATTACACAAACTTACCTCGACGAATATACGTAGATACAGAGGCGATTAATCCAAAATATTCACAAGCTTGAATAAAATTTCCTATTGAGTTATCGCTCGAACAATAATTTAAAAACTCAACTCATTTTAATCCGGTAACAACATAAACCACTTTTAATAATAAGCCAACAAGACTACAAATAAACATTAGTAAATACAAAATATCATTTCTCAACATAAAAGTTACTGACTTTCAAATGGTGTCATCTAACAATCATCCTAATTCCCCCAGCAAATACATGTCACACAAACGAAAAAAAAAAGAAGGCTCACAAATGGGACATTAATCTTATTGATTCCCTAGTATCACAGCGTTCAACCTAAGAACCTGGATATAAAAAGAAGAAACTAGGTAAGTTCGAGATAACTTAATGAGTTCCCAAGAAATAAAATCCCACAAAAGAAAAGAACATCAGTTATTAAGAGATTAGACTCAAACTGAAAACTAGCACACCATACCTGACAGATGCAATTCTCTTTGATCCGAAGTATCCATTGGCGAATGCTCCCATTATAAAACTTAGCCTACTAGTGGACACTATCTATTTTTGGAAACTTGCATATAACAGACACAGGCACAAATGCTCTGCAGGTACGCCACTTTTGTCGACTACCCTGATATAACTGTCAAACGTACTACTTATATTTCATGCAACGTGCACTCCTTATTTTACACACACGCACCATTTTACCTACATACTTCATTCCTTGTGCTAGTTTCTAATCCTAGTTCCAACGAACCATTTTGCATGTATCTTCTTACCACTCATCAGAGCTATTTACTAGTCATAACCTCTGTACCCCCAACATCCTTCCTTGTAATGGACACGTAGATGTTCCCCGCAAGGATGAGTTTTCATCAGTCATAGTTTACACCAAAGTGCCATCCCGAAGGCAAAACATATTATCATGTGTCTATTTTTCATTATCATACGTAACATCACTCCGCTACCTCCTTACACCAATCTGGATAACAAAGCTTGTGCAACAACGAATGATTATTTAAACCATGAACATACCAAACTTTTGTGTCTACTTAGCCGTTTATACCCTTGCATGCACCAACTCCTCAAACACATTTCCTTAGACACAAGTATCAGAACCAAAGGACAAAGCCACTTACCTAGCTATACAGTTATAAAAGTTTAAACAAAATAGCACTAATAACAGACTTAACGTACGAAGGAACTCACCAAAATTTTGTGCTTAGAGCTTTATCTACTTTATGGGTTCCTTCCCTATAGTACTAGGACATTTTCTTGTTTCTTTGAATAAAACAATAAAATGACTTTTTTAAAAATAAAAAATAACCAAAACTTTACAAAATAACATAAATCTATAGACATGCAAATAGTTTCTGGATAGAAGTATCCTTCCTATCCAGTAATCAAATGAAAATCCTACTAAATCTCTGTAAAACAACTTATTTCCATCTAGTAAAATGTAAAAAAGGGTTTAAGAGTTTACCAACAGACAGCTTAAGATAGAAGCTCTTATAAGCTTCACAGACAGCACATTCGTGAACGTTGAATAATTGTTCTGGTTTTCTTCGATGATAACAAAGACTAGCTAAGAAGATGTAATAGAAGTCTTCTCTCCACTACTAGGTTATCCTATTTATAGATAACTCACATCCAAATCCCACTCAAGGTTAAATCTAATCAATAATCATTCTAACACACTTTCTGTAACAGCTCGATTTTGGGTCTAATAGGAACAGTAGTTTCGGGGCCATAAATTTGATGTAAGAATATTTATTTTCTATTATATTTTCATGGTTAGTAATTTCACAGAATGATTTCATGAAAATTTCGTTCAAAAATTTTGACGTTTGGGCACTCAATTTAGTCAAAAGAACTAAATCGTAAAAAGTACAAAACTTGAGTTTTAGAAGCCAGAGGTGTCTAATTGCTATGAAATTTTAAATTGGAGGTCCTTAAATGGTAATTATACCATTGGTTAAGTTGATGGACCAAAATAGACATGGTTGGTATATTTCTAAAGTTTTTCATTAAGGGCAATTTGGTTATTTGGTAATTAAAATGAATTAAAAACAAAATTAAAAGCCAATTTTTGTCCATCTTCAAACCCATGGTCGAATTTCAGAAAGGGAAACCATGGCTAGGGTTTTTCAAGCTTCCAAGCTCGATTGTAAGTCCGTTCTAGCCCGTTTTTAATGATTTTTTATGTTTTTGAAATCCTCGTAACAAGATCTATCTATTTCTACCACTAATTTGAAGAGATATCAAAGTTTAAAATTTTTCCCATGTTGAATATTTGTGTACTTTGATGTCTGATGGTAGAAAATGAATGTTAGTTGTTTGTTAAGCGACTTTTGCTAAGTGATTTTCAGTGAAAATGTCAAAAAAGGACTAATTTGTAAAAGTTATAAAATGAGTGGTAAAAATGTATTTTAATGGAAATTGTGGGCTGCAGTAGTTATGAAAATGGTACAGCAAGGCTTGTTTATTAAAGAAATTGAATAGATTTCATTTTACAAGCCTAGGGGAAAAAATATAAATATGTTAAAGTTTGGGGGCCAAAATATAATTTTGCCATAATATAATTTTTGGATTGAATTGAATAAGGTGAATAATAAATGAGTGAAATGTGATATTATAGATCAAGAAAAATGGGGTTCAGACCTAGAACGGAGGAAAAACGAGTAATTGACGATTAAGTCCTTTTACCATTTTGATGCCGAGGTAAGTTCATATGTAAATAATGCATTGTTTTATTTTTGTTTTAAATGCTTTAATACTGCATGAATTATGATT
The DNA here is from genome assembly GCA_025506655.1 of Gossypium rotundifolium. Taxonomy (NCBI): domain Eukaryota; kingdom Viridiplantae; phylum Streptophyta; class Magnoliopsida; order Malvales; family Malvaceae; genus Gossypium; species Gossypium rotundifolium. Next base: position 105,163,676 of record CP106727.1, on the reverse strand, counting down.
GTCTCCTTGAACGTAATCGACAAAGCTCAACAAGCGAGAAAATCCCAATTGAACCTTATGAATAATTAGGATACAAATGTCATGACATTAAGGTTATTTGAGTTTACGTGTAAGACCATATCTAGGATATGGCATCGATATGATATTTTGTGTAAGACCATATCTGGGAGACCATATCTGGGATATGGCATCGGTATGATATTTTGTGTAAGACCATATCTAGGATATGGCATCGATATGAGATTTCGTGTAAGACCATAGTTGAGCTATTAGCATCGATATGATATCCTATGTAAGACCATATCTAGGATATGGCATTGGTTATGGTACTACATGCGTGAGATTCCCGAGTATCCTTTAGTATTCCAAGTGGCTCAACGGGAAAATTCAATGATTATCTCAAAGACAAAGATGAATATAAGATTATGTTGAAACGGTATAGGTATGAACGTAAGGTTTATAATTAATAATTTCACGATATTGTGAGTTTATGTTCACTATAGGGATGACTTTGTGATGATCTTGTGATTATTGGTCTACACTTGTGATGTATGAAATACGTGGTAAATTTGATTGACGATTATGTGATTGACCTTTGGACTAAATTGAGTTGTGATATAGTATGCTTATTTAGCATAAATTGTGATTTATCGCATGTGAGAAAAAGGGAAGATTGGCATAAATTCCTATTAAAATGAAAGATGCAAGAGTATATGCTTGAAATGTAAATGCTCATTATAACAACTCGACTTAGGGCCTAGTCAGAATAGTGGTGTGAGACCACAAATCCGAAGAAGAAATATGTGTTTAAATGATTTTATAAGGCTTATGAGGTATTTGCATGGTTGTGTGAAAATTTCATGAAGAAATTTTATTAATTAGTGAACAAATTATCCATTAGGACTAAATTGCAAAGATTAGAAAATATGAGATTCTAGAAGGTTTAAGTATGAAATAGAACTATAAAAATTATTAGAAGTCCTTATTTAACAATTAGACCATTATATGTTGAGATGGACAAAAATGGACACGGGTAAGGGGTGTTACATTTAGTGGTATCAGAGTTACGGTTTAGTCTATTCTAGGACTAACTAGCGTAAGTATGAGTCTAGCTATACATGCCATACATAAAAGTATTTATATATTGATAGTGTGACGATTCCTGACGACTTAAATTGTATTTCATATAGTAAATGGATCCCGAAAGAGCTGCAGCAGGTGATGTAGAAAGTAATGCGTCGGCTCCCGCTAAAGGGATGGTGCCGAATGAAAATGACAGTAAGTCAGAGAGGAGGAGAAGAGGCTAGGGAAGCCTTTCTCCACATGATGAATGCTTGGTATAAAGAGTTCGTTTGTACAAACCCGAATGCACCACCCCCTCTACCCCCACCTATTCCTCAACCTACCCCCGTAGCCCCTCAAGTGGCAGAAGTGATAAGAAGAGAAAAGCCTCTGGTAGACAGAATCTAGAAACAAGGAGCTGAAGAATTCTGGGCTAGTAAAGATGACGATTCGGAAAGGACAGAGATTTGGCTTGAAAATACCATCAGGGTTTTTAATGAGTTGTCGTGCACACCCGAAGAGTGCATGAAGTGTGTAGTTTCTCTCTTAAGAGATTCTAGACATCAGTGTTGGAATACCCTTGTGTTGGTTGTACCAAGGGAAAAGGTCACATGGGAATTTTTCCAAGAAGAATTCAAGAAGAAGTACATTAGTCAGAGATTCATCGATCAGAAAAGGAAGGAATTTTTGGAACTGAAACAAGGTAAAATGTCAGTAACAGAGTATGAGCGTGAGTTTGTAAGGCTCAGTAAATACGCCCAAGAGTGTGTATCCATTGAAGCTATCATGTGCAAGAGATTTGAAGACGGACTAAACAAAGACATTAAATTGTTTGTTACTATCCTAGAATTGAAAAAATTTGTTTTACTGGTGGATCAGGCTTGTAAATCCAAAGAATTAGTAAAAGAGAAAAGAAAAGTTGAAATAGAGTCTCGTGACTCAAGAAAGAGATAGTGGAGTAAGTCATTCCAGTCCTCATCCAAGAAGTCAAGATATTTCTCTACCCGATTAGCTACTTTAGCTGGGTTTTCAAGCAAAGGCAAGAGTAAACAGTATTTAGGGAATAAGGCTCAGACTACTTCAGTCGAAGTACGGTGAGTAGTAAGGGTACACCCCGAGAGCAGACTGCAAGACCCGAGGGTAGAGCACCTACAAGGACTTACGCCATTCGTGCTTGCGAAGAGGCATCATCTCCCGATGTAATTATGAGTACATTTTCTCTTCATGACACTAATGTTATTGCCTTAATTGATCTGGGGTCTATCCATTCATATATTTGAATGAAATTAGCATTTAGCATGAGTATACCTATTGATTCCACAGAGTTTGTGATAAAAGTGTCTAATCCTTTAGGCAAAAGTGTATTTGTTGATAAAGTATGCAAAAATTTCCCATTGATGATTAGAGGCCATTATTTTAAGGTTAATCTCATGCTATTGCCATTTGATGATTTCAACATTATTCTTGGTATGGACTGGACGGTGAATTGTGGAAAGAAATATATTGAGTTGAGATGTGAAAATGGGGATACTCTTTATGTTGAATCAGATGAACAGGGCAGGTCGTCGGTAGTGATTTCTCACATGTCAGCTCAGAGGTATGTAAGAAAAGGGTATGAGGCATATCTTGCCTTTGTGATGAATGCCAAAGAAATCAAGTTAAAGATTGAATCAGTACCGATAGTATGTAAGTACCCAGATGTCTTTCCTAAGGAATTGCCAGGACTACCTCCAGTTAGATAGGTTAAATTTCGCATCAAGTTAGCTCCCAGTACTGTATCGATATCAATTGCTCCTTATAGAATGGCTCCAACTGAGTTGAATGAATTGAAGGCACAGTTGCAAGAATTGAAGGACAAAGGTTTTGCTAGACCAAGTTGTTCTCCATAGGGTGCTCCAGTATTATTTGTGAAAAAGAAATATGGCTCCATGAGACTGTGCATAGATTACCGATAGCTTAATAAAGTAACAGTGAAGAAAAAGTACCCATTGCCAAGGATCGACGATTTCTTTGATCAATTGAAGGGAGCCACTGTGTTCTCCAAGATAGATTTGAGGTTAGGATACTATCAGTTGAGAGTAAAAGACTCAGATGTGCTGAAGACTGCATTTCGGACGAGGTATGGGCACTATGAATTTTTATTCATGCCTTTTGGTTTAACTAATGCCCCGGAAATGTTTATGGATCTAATGAACCGCATCTTTCAGCCATACCTAGATAAGTTTGTGGTTGTTTTTATTAATGATATATTGATATATTCTCGAGATGAGCCTGAGCATGCCGAGCACTTAAGGACAATTTTACAGATTCTACGAGGTAATCAGTTGTACACCAAGTTCAGTAAAAGTGAATTTTGGCTCAAGGAAGTTGGATTTCTGGGACACATTGTTTTGGGAGATGGAATCTGAGTTGACCTAAGTAAGATTTCAGCCATCGTTGATTGGAAACCCCCTAAAAATGTATCCAAAGTTAGAATTTTTCTAGGCTTAGCTTGCTACTATATACGGTTTGTCAAGGGGTTTTCCATTATAGCGACTCCAATGACGAAACTATTACAAAAAAATGTAAAGTTTGAATGGACGGAAAAGTGCCAATAGAGTTTTGAGAAATTAAAGACAATGTTGACAGAGGCTCCAGTTCTAGTACAACCTGAGTCGGGAAAAGATTTTTTGTTTTACAGCAATACATCCTTAAATGGATTGGGTTGTGTACTAATGCAAGAAAGTAAGGTAATTGCATATGCCTCCAGAAAACTAAAGCCACATAAAAGGAATTATCCGACACATGAATTAGAGTTAGCTGCTATTATTTTTGCATTGAAGATTTGGAGACACCATTTTTATGGTGAAAAATGTCAGATCTTCACTAATCACAAAAGTCTAAAGTACTTGATGACTCCGAAGGAATTGAACTTAAGGCAGTGAAGATGGTTGGAGCTGATAAAAGATTATGAGCTAATTATTGATTATCACCCGGGAAAGGCGAATGTAGTCGCCGATGCTTTAAGTAGAAAGTCTCTATTTGCTTTGAGGGCTATGATCACACAGATGACTTTGTCTGATGATGGTTCCATTCTAGCTAAGTTGAGGGCTAGACCAAAGTTTCTTCAAGAGATTTACGAAGCTCAGTAAGATGACTGTGAGTTATAAGCCAAAAGAGTTCAGTGTGAGTAGGGTGTTGAGACCGACTTTTGAATCAATTCAGATGGATGCTTAATGTTCAGAGACAGAGTTTGTGTACCGAGGAACGATGAACTTATTCGTAAAGTTTTGCATGAGGCACATAGTGGATGTTTATCTGTACATCCGGGTAGCACCAAGATGTATAATAACTTGAAGCAACAGTATTGGTGGCCGAGTATGAAGAAAGATATTTCAGAATTCATGCCAAAATGCTTAATTTGTCAGCAAGTGAAAGCCGAGCACCAAGTACCTTCAGGTCTGCTTCAACCTATTACCGTTCCCGAATGGAAATTGGACCAAATTACCATGGATTTTGTAACGGGTTTATCGTTGACACCGATTAAGAAAGATGTTGTATGGGTTGTAATTGATAGACTTACTAAGGGCCAGTTTGGCAATTCTTTTGAGAAGTGCTTTTGAGAAGTGCTGTGGAAAAGTGCTTTTGAGAAGTGCTTTTGAAAAATTTAAGTGTTTGGTATTGCTATCAAAAAGTGCTTTTGAGAAGTAAAATGTCTATTTTAGACATGATATTATAAAGTAACAAATATGTATTTAAATAATGTTCAAATTATTTAATATTATGATATTTTAGCAAAAATATAAAAAATAATTTATTATAATTTATTGTTAATATTTTAATAAATAATATTAATTTTAAATATTTCTAAGTAATTAATTATTTATTATTTATTAAATTTAATTAGAATATATAAAATATATTTAAATATTTAAATATAATAATTAAATATTTGTAATTAGATATTGACACAATTGTATTATTTGCATGTGTTTTGGTTTAATTACAATTATTCAAGTTTATTAAATATATTACCAATATTTAAAAGCTTAGAATTATTGCTTTGTGAGTTAGATAATTAGTTGATCAATTGGTTTTGATAATTACGATGATTGCATAATAATTTGTGTAGTGTGGGCATGCAATCTATCTTAAATAAACCTTGATGTGCATTTGTTTGTTAGAAAAGTCTCTTTCGTTCTTTAAGGCTATTGATAAATTAAAATATTACGTGGTCATTATAAAGTTGTTTGTCAATAACGGAAGATAAGAAGATATTACGTTACTTGGTAATAAATCGATAACTATAACTAATTTATTAAAAAACATTAAAATTTATTTTTGCATCAATAATCAAACCATTGAATTAAACGGATAATCTATTGACTCAAGTAGCTTTACATTACTTCTCAAATCGTTTCTAATCCAGCATATTGATTTTTTTTGTCAAATCAAGTGAAAAGGGCAAATTTTTGGATTTAAGTCGAAAATGAAATGATAAGCAGAAACAAATTGCCCACACCAACCCAAGAAACGATCAAATTTATGGCAACATGGATCAAACATCCAAATACAGAATAAAACCAAAACAAAATATGGTATAAGAAACAATCTTAAATGAAATTAACTCATAAAATTCCTAGTACACAAGTCAGACAACAAAGGAGGTTCCGAATTTCAAAATAAGATCCCTTTAACATCAATGTTTCCAGAAACACAAAATAAATATAAACTAAATTGGAACAAAACCTAGTATGATGTGTCCTCCGCTGTTGCTCAGTGATCTCCGGGCATGCTCTTAATAATATCAGAGTCGCATGAAAAAAACACAATATTACCACAATAAAGAAGTATACATCTAGAGTGTGTGTAAATTCAATACGTTATCAAACTCCTATACTTACCTGGGTCGATAATGCTGAGGCAGCACACTCTGAAATATTTGCCACAGGCAGTGCCCAATTCGACATTGTGTGAAAAATCAAACAACCACATTTTCAAAGGAATGGTCTTCTATAACAAATGTTGTATTACTAGAAAACTTAAAACAATCAAGTAAAATCCATCACTTTATTAAACTAGGAATAACAAGGAAGGTGGCAATCAATTCATTAAAGAGCGTAGGCAAAAGTTCAGTTATTCATTCCATTGTATCGAAGTTCACAGAATATCGACCAATTCTGTCTAGATTTCCACAAATATTTTCAACTATAAGTATTACTATTAAACTAAAGAATCGAAGGGGGCAGGGGTGAGGTGATTAATTTTGTAGATAATCCGTTAAACAATAACAGGGTAGGTGGCTTCCATCAAGGCACAATATCATAGATATAAAGAACATACACCATAGACCTTATTGATCAATTAATTAAACGGCTTAGACAAACATCATTCTTTATTCATTATATCATTTCCATCAGCCGTAATAGAAAGCACAATTATGCCATGCTTTTGCAAGTATCTTGAACTAAGATGAATTAATTTTGCCACCGACTAATCACTATAAAACCAAAGAAGAACCTCAACATCTTCTCAATCATGCATGTTAGATTTACAAATGTGCAAAACTCAAACTGGTTCTCACTATTTTAAGCAAGAAGATGACCATTGTTTCGGGATATAATAAACGACCATTTGAATAACATTACTAGCCTAATACAACATCTTATGAAACATCAAAATTTTCAGCCCTAATATATGAATTGGAATTTAGTAAGCTATCTGACCTACCTTGCATTACCCATTCTCTTATCTTTGGTTTCTACTCCTTCACTCAATTGGCTATCCGAAGTTGCATATGTAAGCGAGTTAATAATCCATAAGTTAAAAGCAAAAACAAACATGTAAGCTAAAATATCAAACTTTCTAATATGCTAAAAGAAAACATAGTAACCAACAGATCACGGTAGTAGCACATTGCACTCATAAGAAGAGAAATCGGGTCGGAAGGGGCAACAAGAAGCCGAAAGATTAGTCTTTATGTACAAAGAAAACATATCTGAAGGATATCTTGGTTATGAAAAGGGAAAAATAGAAAACATAGTAATTTTAATATGCTTTAAAAATAAATTAAAAGAACCCAAACACACAGCATGAATGACATAAAACCCACAATTTTTTTTCTCACCAAAAAATCCAAGTAACATATAAGATAATTCATTTTCTGAGGCCACCATAAGAAGTTGGAGTTAAGTTACCAGAAGAATTGCAAAAGAATCATTAACACCCAACAACAACAAAATGAAATCCATAATTTTTTCTAAGTAGAAAGTCGAAGAGAACATATTGAAACCTGAACGTCTTTGTAGCCAAAAAGAGTTGGATTAAGAGATTAACTTACCAGAAGAAGTGAAACGGGGAGGAGGGGTAGAGAGAATTGTAGAAAAAGGCAAGAGATGAAAAGAAGAGAAATAAAAGTATAATAGAAGAGAGAAAGCGAAAATCCTCTGGAAGTGTTAACGTCTATTTGGAGAAGAAATAATAAGGATAAAAAAGTAAATTACCTGCCAAAAGTCCTTTTTCTCTGAGAAAAGGAGAAATTTTTGGCTTCTTTATCTGGCCAAAAGCACTTCACAAACGTGCAAAAAAATTTTCCACTGGCCCTTGTTCTTTATTCCTTTTAACTAAAAAGTACTTTTGGCCAAAAAATTTCATCCCAGATGGAGCGCCGAACGGGGCTTAAGTCAGCCTATTTCATACCTGTTCGAGTTGACTACTCACTTGACAAGTTGGCAAACTTGTACATTTAAAGATTGTGAGGCTACACGAAGTGCCCTTATTGATTATATCGGATAGAGATCCAAGATTCACGTCCAGATATTGAAAAAGTTGCAAGGGGATTTGGGCACAAAGTTGAATTGTAGTACAGCCTTTCACCCCCCAAACTGACAGCCAGTCAAAAAAGTTGATCCAAGTTCTCGAAGATATGTTCAGGAGTTATGTTTTTGAGTTTCAGGGCAGCTGGGAAAGTATTTGCCATTGGTAGAATTTGCCTACAATAATAGTTTTCAATCAAGCGTGAAAATGGCGCCTTATGAGGCTTTGTATGGGCATAAGTGCCGAACGCCTTTATATTGGATTGAGTTTATAGAAAACCAAATCCATGGGGTTGATTTGGTTAGAGAAACCGAAGAAAAAGTAAAGGTAATTTGAGATTGCCTTAAAGTGGCGTCTAATCAAAAAAATCCTATTCGGATTTGAAGAGGAAAGAAATTGAGTATCAAGTCAGTGATAGAGTATTCCTAAAAGTTTCACCGTGGAGGAAAGTCATTAGATTTGGTCGAAAAGGCAAACTGAGTCCATGTTTCATTGGACCATATGAGATCACCGAAAGGATAAGGCCTGTAGCTTATCGATTGGCTTTGCCACCTGAGTTAGAAAAGATTCATGATGTGTTTCACGTGTCCATATTGCGACGCTACCGATCAGACCCTTCACATGTGATTACACCGACGGAGGTTGAGATACAACCTGATATGACTTTTGGCGAAGAACCAGTTAAGATGCTAGCCCGGGAAGTCAAACAATTAAGGAATAAAAGTATAGCTCTTGTGAAAGTTTTATGGTAGAGAAATAGGGTAGAAGAGGCTACGTTGGAGCCCGAGGAGACTATGAGAAGTCAGTACCCAAACCTTTTTGTCGGTAAGATTTTCAGGGATGAAAAACCCTAAGGGTGGAGCCTGACTTAGGGCCTAGTCAGAATAGTGGTGCGAGACCACAAATCCGAAGAAGAAATATGTGTTTAAACGATTTTATAAGGCTTATGAGGTATTTGCATGGTTATGTGAAAATTTCATGAAGGAATTTTATTAATTAGTGAACAAATTGTCCATTAGGACTAAATTGCAAGGATTAGAAAATATGAGATTCTAGAAGGTTTAAGTATGAAATAGAATTATAAAAATTATTAAAAGTCCTTATTTAGCAATTAGACCATTATATGTTGAGATGGATAAAAAGGGACACGGGTAAGGGATGTTACACTCATAATTAATGTGTATGTTTTATGGAAGGCTTGAAATGGTTTGTTGATTATGGAAAATGATATGTTATTTTTATGACTGAGTAAGTTATGCTCATGAAGTTTAATGACATTTATGTTAATTTATGTCATGTTACTCATATGGCAATGTATAATTAGTGTTATTTATTATTTGCATATGAACTTAATAAGCTATATAGCTTACCCCATTCTTTCCCATGTTTTAGAGTGCAGTCAAGCTAGCTCGGGTTGGAGATTGCTGGAGATTCTATCACACTATCAAGCTATCACTACAAGTATTGATAAATTCAAGTATTTTGAGTCTATGGCATGTATAGGGACTAGGTTAATTTGTTGTGTGTGTCATTATTAATTTGGTCATATGTGGTGGCTTGTAGTTATTAATGCTTTATCTTATACATAGCCATGATTGATGGCTTATGCTAATTATAAGTTCATTCATATGTTAATGTCCTATTGTGGATGTGAAATTAGTACATTTCTAAAGGGCTAAGTATGATGTTTTAAGCATGATAAATGATAGCATGAGAATGACATGTTATTGTCTTAGTTGTGAGTGTTTGGTTGTCTAAGTATGATATGTTTTGTGCCTATAAATGATGTGAGTTTATGTGTGAATAAGGGTGGCAAATGGCTTGGTAAACAGCCTTATTATTGTTCACACGGGTAGACACACGGGCATGTGTCTAGGTCTAGGTCGTGTGTGACACACAGTCAGCCCCATTGGCGTGTGATCCGATCGTGTGTCCCCTACACCTCAATTTTGGCAAAATAGAATGTCCAGAATTGAGCACACGGGCATGTGTCTCAGCCATGTGTGCTACACGGCCTAGCACAAGGGCGTGTGACTTAGCCGTGTGACCTCAATTTTATGATGACATCATAAACAGAATGCTCCCTAAGTTGGACACGTCCTGAAGCACGGACGTGTGGTATACCACACGGGCGTATCCCTTAACCCACACGGGCGTGTGGTCCTGTTTCATGATGAAATTTTTCTAAGTTTTGTAAATTTTCCTAAGTTCTCGGTTTAGTCCCAAACCACTCTCGAAGCATGTTTCGGGCCTCGTAGGCTCATTTTAGGGATGATATGAACGTGTTTGAAAATTTTTAAATTTGAGTGGAATTTCATGTCTCGATTTTAAATGTTGCTTGAGTATAAGTTCGGTAATGCCTCGTACCCTGTTCTGGCATTGAATATTGGTAAGGGGTGTTACATTTAATGGTATCAGAGCTATAGTTTAGTTAATTCTCAGACTAATATAGCTTACGTGAGTCTAGTTATACATACCATGTTACCACCTGTGATAGTGTGATATCTCTCGACTCTGACGAGAACTGTCTTGCTGAGATAGAGATGCTTTCCTATCTAGCTATTTTCTATAGTACTAAAAGAGATATTGAGATATTTGAAATGTGTTTGTGATGAGACGAAACTTTGAAAGGTATGAATAGAAGCTCATGACGTGTATGTGATAATGTACGAAATGAGATAACCATAAGTTGAGAAATGTGGAAACGTAGAATGAAATGAAAGTTTATATAGTGATAAGCCCATCCATGTTTATTTGGCATTCATATGATATTAGGTGCCCAACATATTTGATTAAGTGAATATGATAAGTGCACTTACATGAATTGATAGAATGTGTGTTTATGTACACTTGCTTGAATAAGTGTAATCAGTATGTTCATATGGTTGAATCTTATGTTTAATTGTTAAATTAGAGATGATATAATGTTTTGTTTTATGTTTTTATTATTGAACCATGAATATTATAATAGTATGAAAATTGAATTGGAAGATCAAATTGAGTAGAACGCAGGAAATGAGTACGATCGTTCGATGATGAATTGACGGATAAGACCATGGTTGGACCATGGCAAAGTATGGAATGTAAGACCATAGATGGGCTATGGCATTTCAATGAAAAGACCATAACTGGGTTTTGGCATTGTGATACGTGTAAGACCCTGGCAGGGCCATGGCAAAATATGTGTAATGCCATAGTTGGACTATGGCGACAAGTAAACGACGTACTTGAACTCGTAAGACGTTCTCTAATTTGACAAGTGTTGGTAAGTGATACTGAAGTTAAGTGTTGGAATTTAATTAGATATTGATATTGAATTTAATTAAGTAAATTCATCATTTGAAATTGTGGATGACAGAAAATATTTGTAAAATAAATAAGTATATTAATTTGCTTAGAGTGAATTATGTGATTATGATGATATTACGTTGATGATGAATGCAAAGTCATATGCATGTATTTATAAGAGTCATGTTAGAGGCTTTGCGACCTCACCCCCTTACCAGTGTTGCTTTATAATGAAAATTCACGAGAATCATGTTTGAATAAGTCCATAAGTGCGAAACTGAAGAGTTCAGTGGTGAAATAATTAGTAATGCATACAGAGATGAGAATAGTTTAGAAAGTGAAAACAGTTTTGGAAGAAATATAAGAATGTTTTAAAGATTATACAGATTATGCAATGTCACGGATAAAGAAGAAGTTAGTCTCGGCTAATCGACTCAATTAGGTTTGAAGTCTAAAGATATCTTTCCTAAAATTTCTCCCGAATTGGTTGGTTTCGTTAGTGAGTGAAGTAATACGGGGTTCATGATAACAGAATTAGTCAGAGAACTGATGACTGATTTGTAAAGATGTCTGAGTATAACAATTATAGCTGAATAGATTACAATGATCTCTTATGAGTATTCTGTACAGATATTCAGTCATCCTCAGGGGTTTATGTGATTGTCCGTTTTCTGATGAATTCTTATCAAGTGAGAACGTTAGCTAACTCTAGTGTTAGATGAAAGCACTGATGGTCTGTTTATTTTATGATTGGCATTTCCTTATCTCTTTAGGATTCTATTCTAATATGTTAGAGTAAAGACGATGGTAAAAAAAATTATGTGAGGTTATTCTTCTATTTCTACTGGATGTTGTTTTATCTTGTATATAAATATTTGGAAAGTGTATTAACTCTGTTACGATGGAATTCCAGAGCTGGTAAGTATAGTTTTATTTCTGGTTTTCTCTGAGAAATTATCCAGATCTTCAGTATTATTTTCTTATGAGTTATGTTCTCGGACTTCCAGTATGGTATCGTAATTGGGTTTTCTTATCATCCTTATTGTGTAAATTATCGGATATAGCTCATCTTTAAAGTATGTTCTTTGGTCTGTGATGGCTATGTTTATTATGATTGTATTTTTGGATTCAGTAATAGAAATGTGGTGATTCTGGTATCAGGGTTTCTCTAATTTTCGTGGAATAAATTGACATCGGAAAGGGTATAAATGGTAAGAGCACAAGCTTAAATTATATAGTAGCTTTCTTTCCTCAGGTAAGTTTGAATAAAGTCGATGAGTTCAAGCGGGATATTTGTTTCCTCGAGCTAATGCGATTGAAAAGATCTTTGATTAGCATGTTAAGAGAATTTTGAAAGATTTTGTGTTTGAGTTGTTTTCTCAACATAAAGAAAAGAGTACTTTGATATGTTATTATTCGATAGTTGAAATCAACTCAGTTGTTTTTATTAGAGTGAACTAATTTGTTGAGATGTGATTTGAGTTATTTGTCTTTAAGCATGTCCTCGGCTAAGAGAATAAATTCTGTGCATTCACGAGTATGAAGACGGATAGTCAGAATGAAAAATAGATATTTTAGAAAGTATGATATAGAGATATACTTATTGGATTACTTTAACCGAATGATGTTATTACGAGTTAAAGCTGCTCCGATTGATAATGTTTTCACAATTGTGAAAATTTGAGTGGTTTGTTGCATGTTAGAAAAGTTGAAAACAGTTGAAGGTATTATTAACTGAAGCACTAGTTCTGAGTTCAGTCTGAATTGAGAGAAGAATTTTTTATTTTTTAGTGATGTACTATTGAAGAGATTGGAATATGTTTTAATACAAAAATGTGAAGTGATAGTTTTTATTTTTAGACGGTTAAAGTCACATTAAAAGAGAACTGTTCAATTGGTGATTTATAGACGGCCTCTTCTATGTTTGTGTTCTGAACTTGATGACTTTGTGTGCTCGACGGGAAATGTCACGTACTTACTGGTCCAAAGCATTAAGTCTCTAATGTCGCAGAAAGATCTGAATTTAAGATAGCGTGAAGGTTTTGAGATGTTAAAGGACTGTGAGTAGTTATCGATTAACCTTTGGGAAAGCAAGTATAATTACAGATGCCTGAATTAAAACTGCTTTATTTATTTTGTGAGTACTGGATACATGACTAATCTTATTGATGATGGTCTGATTCTAGCTAAATTAAAAACTAAATCAATGATTTCCTTGCGAGTTTGAGAAGCTCAGAAATGTGTTAGTGAATGGTAAGCTAAATGAGTATAGTATGAGCCGAATTTTCGATTCTGAATTTCAAGTCTAACCTGATGACTGATGTTATTGCTCTGAGATAGAAATTGCATGCAAATGAATCCAGAGCTTATGCAAAAGTTTTTGTATGAGGCTCAATAGTAGCACCTCTGTTCATCCAAGAGTAATAAAATGTGTAGCTATAGGAATTAGATGTTCTGGTGATTGAGTATGTACCATAATATTTTTGAATTTATGTTCAGATGTCTATTTTCTAACAAGTAAGCCGAACATCAAGAGCATTCAGGACTATTGTAGTCAGTGATAACACTAGTGTGATATGAGATAGAGTCACTATAGATTTCGTATTGAGACCACCTCTATCCCCGAAATGGATGGTGTTGTTTGAATGTTGATCATTTGAAAAAATCTACATAATTTTTTCAATATGTACCGAGTTCTTATTTGACAGATCAACTGAGTATATGTGTTCCTAAAAGAGTAATTTAGATCTTTGACGATATACTCCGGCACTGTGTGCTAAAATTCAAAGGTTATTGGAAAGAGATATACGAGCTTAAATCAATTTGCGATTCTGAGAAGTTAGTGAAAGTGTTTCATGAGAGTTGAAAACAACTTCTTCTGGTAAGATTTTCGGGGACGAAAATCCCTAAAGAGGGGAGAGTTGTAACAGCCTAATTTTGGGTCTAGTCGAAACAGTGGTTTCGGGGCCACAAATTCGATGTAAGAAAATTTATTTTCTATTATATTTTTTTGGTCAACAATTTCACAGAATGATTTCGTGAAAATTTCGTTTGAAAATTTAGACGTTTGGGCACTCAATTTAGTCAAAAGGACTAAATCATAAAAAGTGCAAAACTTGAGTTCTAGAAGCTAGAGGTGTCTAGTTGCTATGAAATTTAAATTGGAGGTCCTTAAATGGTAATTGGACCATTGGTTAAGTTGGTGGACAAAAATAAACATGGTTTGGTATATTTCTAAAGTTTTACGTTAAGGGCAATTTGGTCATTTGGCAATTAAAATGAATTAAAAACAAATTGAAAAGCCAATTTTTGTCCATCTTCAACCCCATGGCCGAATTTCACAAAGGGAAACCATGGCTAGGGTTTTTAAGCTTCCAAGCTCGATTGTAAGTCTATTCTAGCCTCGTTTTTAATGATTTTTACGTTTTTGAAATCCTCGAACAAGATCTATCTATTTCTACCACTAATTTGAAGAGATATCAAAGTTTAAAATTTTACCCATGTTGATTATTTTTGTATTTTGATGTTCGATGGTAGAAAATGAATGTTAGTTCTTTGTTAAGCGACTTTTGCTAAGTGATTTTCGGTGAAAATGTCAAAAAGGACTAATTTGTAAAAGTTATAAAATGAGTAGAAAAAAATGTGGTTTAATGGAAATTATGGGCTGCCACACAGCCTGTAGGGGTTTTCACACAGCCTGCCACACGCCCGTGTCTTGGCCCGTGTGCAAAAACCTTGACATTCTGTTTCTAACGTCAGCAACCTCATATGGTCACACGGCCAAAGCACACGCCTGTGTCCTTAGACCGTGTGGCAAATTAAATTCCTAAATTTAGGTGCAGACTTCACACGGCCTGGGCACATGCCCATGTCCTATGGTCGTGTCCTCCATACGGACGAGACACACGGTAGTGTCTCAGCCCGTATGGTTACTACTAGGCATTCTGTTTTGCCAACTTAGGATGTAGGGGGACACACAGCCGAACTACATGCCCATGGGGTAGACCATGTGTAGCACACAGCCTAAACACATGCCCTTGTGTCTACCCGTGTGGACATAAACAAGGCTATTTACCAAGTCCTTTTTGTCACCCTTACTTGTACCATCATAAGCCATATCAAACAACCTACTTATTCATGCAATAATATACCAAATAATCAACCATACAATTTTCACCTCCATGAAAAACATCACCATTTTCATATAGCAATAATGAGTAATGGCCATCAACAGTGGCCTTATACAAAATGAATCAATTTCCAAGACAAGCCAACACTTTTGGCCAAAACAAGATGCCACTTGACAATGACTAAGTCCATATATATGCCATACTCAAAGTAATCAAACTTTACTATACCCAAAAGAATAGCTTGATAGTGTGAAACGAGCTCGACGTCCTTCGAATCCCCAAGTTAGCTTGACAGCACTACAAGGAAATGTAAAAGAGAGGGAGTAAGCATAAAGCTTAGTAAGTTTACATGTAAACAATAAACACCATACCACATACTTATTCATCAAGAACATTACATACAACTCAAGAACAATTCTGAACCTTGTAGTTGTACTTACTCATTTCAAATCTCACCACATCCCAAGTACGTATCATAAACATTTCTCACATTTATATGCACTAATACCCTGCACTTGCCATCACATAATCACATGCAATTTCACTTAGTCAAAGTTTCTCGATGAACACTTCGAAATACTACTGGATATACGTTGGTTTCGCACACAGCCCACCAAATGATCACATATCCATGGTGGTTTCACACATAGCCCACAAATAATCATAAATACAGTGGTATCACACACAACCTACTAATAATAATAAATATGGTCGTATCGCACACAGCCCACCAATATTAATAATTATGATGGTATCGCACACAGCCCACCAATACTAAAATTCCCTCACTTTCTATCATTTTGATAGACATCAATAATATTCATTCATATTTCACATAACACATTTATATGTAAAAGCATAAGTAAAAAGGAGGTATCATTTACATATAAACTTATCTCAATACAAAATATGTCAATTTGTAATTTCGTCTGAAACCTTGCATTTTCCTCAGTCAATGTTGATTCCACATTCTTCTTGATCTATAATGACATATTTAGCTTATTAAATAATCTCATTAATCAAATTACTCCAAAATTCCTATTTTGGCAAAATTATCATTTTTGCCTCTAGACTTTTACAAAATTACAATTTTTCCCCTAGGCTCGTAAAATGAAATGTGTTCATTTTTCACGCACCCAAGCCTAGCCGATTCATATTCCCTCTTATAGCAACTCACAATTCCAATTATTACACACATTTACCACCTATTTTACAACCTTTACAAAAATGTCCTATTAGGTGTTTTCATGAGAAATTCTTTCACAAAAGTTGTGTATTTAATAACCAAGATTCATTTTCTTCCATAAAATTTCAGAAATAAACATGAATATTCAAATGGAAAAACCCTAGACTCTCAACCATTTTGCAAATTAGTCCATTCATTAGCTAGATTATGCTACAAGGGTCTCAAAAGTACAAAAATTAACAAGAATGATCACCAAAATCACTTAGTAGCAAAGGTTTAAGTTGCTGAAAATTTTCAAGCTTCCAAACCCCTATTCTTGTTGATATTTTCAGTGGAAGAAGGAGAAGAAGATGGAAAGATGATAGCTTTTCTTTATTTTTATATTATTACTCAATTAAGTCACCAAATACTATCTATCAATTGACCATGTCTTTTCTTTGTCTCTATGGCCGACCAACACTCCCATAAATGTATAATTGCACATTAAGGACCTCCAATTTAATATTCTATAGCTATTTGACACCTTTAGTGTAACGCCCCAAATTTTTGGGTCTATTGGGCCTTGGGCATGAGAGGGTGTAAAAAAAACTTTTGAGAACAATAGGATGGCACTAATGCAAGTTGGACCTATTAGGTGAGTGATTTTGGAAGGTTAGGGGGCATCCATGAGGTCTTGGGTTCAAACCTGGGCTTTAGGAAAAATTTTGGTTTAGGTGAATAAAACCCTAGATATAAGTGAGTAGGCCTTAAGAATGTTGTTGGGGAAAACATGACATAAGGAAGCATGTGGCCTAGTGGTTGTGGCGTCATTAAGGGTGCAAGGGAGCCTGGGTTCAAGTCTTGGTGCTTGCAATTCATTTTGATTTCCTTTTAAATGAACTTAGACTTTGGCCCATAGGCTTATATTTAGTTGTGCTTGTTTTGTTACACAAGGAGCTAGTTTGTAAGGTGGCTAGTGGCGTGGATTAAGTTATAGGGGAGCCTGAGTTCGAAACCCCTTGCATGCGAAAGGTGACTATTTTGCAAATTTGGGACGGTTTTGGAGGATTGATAGAGGGATCGCACATCGAGAAGCTAGCATGAGAGTAGGCGAGAAGCTGGCTTTAAATAGAGCGATCTATGAGGAGAGTAAGCATACCTTGGTTTGCGTTTGGGCATAGGAGTGTTCGGAGCGCGGTTTAGCTTCAGATTCCTATCAGGTGTGTAACCGTATGCATTGCTCTATTTGTTGATCGGCTAATAAGCCGAAAGTGTGTATTTCGCACTACTCTAACTGTAGAGCGGCAAATGTCGAAATGCCGGTCACACGAAGATGGTAGCCATATGACCGTACGAGTGCACGTGTGGGAGCTTCGACGCGATAGTTGAGGCCATCATGAGTGTTCTTGTAGGTTTAGGTTGTTTGGGCCACGATGGGTCGAAAGGGGCCATGTAGGGCCAATGGGCCCGTGGGCCCAATCGGATAAGTTGTATGATTGTGTAGTAAATATTGGACTGGAATATGTGAATCTCATATTTGTGGCTAGACTTGGGCCAAATGGGCCACACGAGCGTGTGGGCCCATTTGGGCTGAGAATGGGCCCTAAGCCCATTCGCATCGTTATCCCTGTTTAGAATATCTTGGTTAATAAAATTACTAAAATACCTTTGGTTTACAAAATTACTGAAATACCCTCGACTTGTAAAATTATCGAAGTACCTCTAGTTTGTGAAATTACCGAAATACCCCCGATTTATGAAATTACTGAAATACCCTCTGGTTTGCAAAATTACCAAAATACCCCTGATTTGTGAAATTACTAAAATACCCTCAAGTTGCAAAATTCTTGAAATACCCCTGATTTGCAAAATAAATGAAATACCCTCGAGTTGCAAAATTACTGAAATACCCCTGATATGTGAAATTACCGAAATACCCTCTATTTGTAAAATTACTGAAATACCCTTAATTTGTGAAATTACTAAAATACCCTCGATTTTTAAAATTATCGAAACACCCCCAGTTTGTAAAATTATCGAAATACCTCCGGTTTGTAAAATTACCGAAATACCACCAGTTTGCAAAATTATCGAAATACCCCTAGTTTCTAAAATTATCGAAATACCCCCAGTTTGTAAAATTATCGAAATACTCCTGGTTTGCGAAATTACCGAAATACCCCAGTTGGTAAAATTATCGAAATACCCCCGGATTGCAAAATTACTGAAATACCACCAGTTTGCAAAATTATGAAATACCTCTAGTTTCCAAAATTATCGAAATACCCTCAGTTTGTAAAATTATCGAAATACTCCTGGTTTGCGAAATTACCAAAATACCCCAGTTTGCAAAATTATCGAAATACCCCCAGTTTGCAAAATTACTAAAATACCCTTGATTTGTAAAATTACTGAAATACCATCGATTTGTAAAATTATTAAAATACCCCTGTAGGGTAGGATCACCGAAATACCTTTATAGGGTAAATGACTGTTTTGCCCTTATGGGTAAATAGCTGACTTAGATTATGAGTTTGACTGTTTTAATTGTGAATGTATGACTATGTTTTAACTAATTTGACTATGGTTGTATGACTGATATGCTTTTATTACATGTTTATATGATTGTTACTGAGCGTGGCCATTTTGCATACACGTGTAATTATTGAGCATGACATACACGACATATTGCATGTGGTTGGGACATTGATACGAAGGAAGTTCTGATAGGGTCACATGGGTCGCATGACGATTGTGGATCCAGTATTGATCTGATAAGGTCGCACGGGTCGTATGACGACTGTGGATCTAGTATTGATCTGATAGGGCCGCACGGATCGCATGACGACTGTGGATCTAGTATTGATCTGTTAAGGCCGCACGGGTCGCATGACGACTGTGGACCAAAGGATGACTTAAAGCCGCGTAATCTGATTATGGCTCTGTGCCATCTTGATTATGGCATTGTGCCAATCGTACTTACTCATGGCTATGTGCCTAACATATATATCGATGACTCTGTGTCGATCATATTTACCCAAGCCTGTGTGCCGATTATATTACCGTCGCTGATGGCTATGTGCCATCCTGATTATGGTTTATAACCATTATGTTTATGGCTTTTGGCCGTTCTGTTAACTGGCAGCGTTGCTGCGATATCTATGGCTTTCATCTGTTCTGTCCACGGTGCCAAGCCGTTTTGTTGACTTAGTGTCGTAGCCGGTGCTAAGATTGGTGAGCTGGTTAGGTGGGTCGACTTGGTCCCACATGGTGTGTTGGTTGGTATGGGTGGTGTGCAGGCTGGACTGGGTTGGGTTGCATCTCTGTTCTATATTATTATGATTTTGGGCTTAGGCCCACTCTGTTACTGTATAGGGCTAAAGCCCAGACTAATTTGTTACTGAATAGGGCTTGGGCCAAGACTGTTAGGGGATTACGCACTGAGTTTTCGTAAACTCACCCCATTTTTAACTATGTAGGTAATCCCCGGCCTTAGAGGATTTGGAGCTGCGAGGGACTCGGAGAAGACCACACATTGCTTATGCTTGCTATTTTGATTATTTACTTTTAAATATTTTGATTTGGGTTGTAATAAGGCCTCTCTATTTTTAACTTATTATTTGTGAGATTTATTTATGATGTTTTCCAACTGCTAAAAGTGGAATACGATTTCCAAAACGATAATTGTCTTTAAAACACTACGTTTCCGCAACATTTTCAAAATGCTTCTGCAACTTAATTTTTAAACATCACATTTTCGAAATGGGTTCGTGATTTAATCTTTTTCATAAATTTTTTATTTTAAATATGCTTCCACAATAGATAAGGTTTTAAAAGTAATTACGTTTTCAAGTGAATAGCAATTGCTTAAGTGTTTTGAGTTTTAACAAAAAGGCTTTAACTCTCAAACAAGTTTTAACAACAAGAAATATGTTTTTGAAAAGCACTTCCATGTGACACGCCAGATTCGAGCCTAACTTCTACGCCGGGTTTAGGGTGTTACATTTAGCTAGAAGAATAAAACTTTTGCACTTTATACGATTTAGTCCTTTTTCAAAATTAAGTATGCAATCACTAAAATTAATGCACCAAAATTCTCATGCACTCATATAATCATGCTATAACACATAAAATAATATTAAAAAATAATTTCTTCGACCTCGAATTAGTGATTCCAAAACAATTGTTCTGACTAGCCCCAAAATCGGGTTGTTACAACTCTCCCCCCTTTAGGGATTTTCGTCCCCGAAAATCCTACCGATAAAAAGGTTTGGGTATTATTCTCTCATGGCTTCTTCCGGTTCCCACGTAGCCTCTTTTACACCATGTTTTTGCCACAACACTTTCGCTAAGGCTATACTTTTATTCCTCAACTATTTAACCTCTCAAGCCAAAATCTTAATTGGTTCCTCTTCATAGGTCATATCCAGTCGTATCTCAATTTCAGTCAGAGGAATTACATGCGAACGATCGGAACAATATCGTCGCAACATCGACACATGGAACACGTTGTGTATTCTATCCAACTCCACCGGTAAAGCTAACTGGTAAGCTACTGGTCCAATCCTTTCAATAATCTCATACGGCCCAATGAAGTGCAGACCCAATTTGCCCTTTCTACCAAATCTCAATATTTTCTTCCACGGGGATACTTTTAGGAACACTTTTTCACCAACCTGACACTCAATTCTTTCCTTTTTAAATCTGCGTATAACTTTTGTCAGTCTGAAGTAGCTTTCAGACTGTCACGGATCACTTTCACTTTCTTTTCAGTTTTTCTAACTAAATCAACCCCTTGAATTTACTTTTCACTAAGCTTGGTTCAATACAAAGGAGTTCGACACTTGCATCCGTATAATGCTTTATACGGTCCCATCTGTATACTCGACTGATAACTATTGTTGTCGGCAAACTCTACCAACGGTAAGTACTTTTCCCAACTATGTTGGAACTCAAGAACACAACACCGCAACATATCTTTAAGAATCTGAATTACTCTCTCCGATTGACCGTCAGTTTGAGATGGAAAGCAGTACTAAAATTCAATTTCGTCCTCAACGCTTCTTGCAACTTTTCCAAAACCTTGATGTAAACCTCGGATCTCTATCCGAAATCATCGATAAAGGTACCCCGTGAAGTCTCACAATTTTAGAAACATATAGATCGTCCAGTTTCTCAAGTGGATAATTGATACGCATTGGTATAAAATGAGCTGACTTAGTTAGCCTATCAACCACAACCCAAATAGAATCTTTCTTCTTTGTCTCAGCGGCAATCTAGACACAAAATCCTTGGTAATACGATCCCATTTCCACTCGAGAACCATCACAAGCTAAAGTAAACCCGAAGGCACTTGGTGTTCGACCTTCTCTTGTTGACAAATTAAACACTTAGAGACAAACTCTGAGATGTCTCTTTTCATTCCCGACCACCAATACATTTTCTTCAAGTCATTATACATTTTCACACTACCCGGATGGATAGACATACAACTGTTATGTGCCTCATGCAAAATTTTTGAACAAGCTCATTATTTTTGGGTACACAAATTCTGTCTTGAAATATTAAACAACCATCTGAACCAATCCGAAAGTCTAATTCTATACCCGTCTCGCACTGAGTTATCTTGGCTTGCAACTCTTCATCACCCTTTTGAGCTTCATAAATCTCTTGTAAAAACATTGTTTCACTCTCAGCTCAGCTAAAATTGAACCATCTTCAGTCACAGACAACTGAGTATTCATAGCCCTCAAGGCAAACAATGACTTCCGACTCAAAGCATCGGCTACCACATTTGCCTTTCCAGACTTAACATCTTTTTGTAGCAACCTTGTCATCGGTGCAGCAATCATGGAGAATCCTTTAATGAATCATCTGTAGTAACCTGCTAAGCCCAGAAAGCTTCTAATCTCTTATACAGTCCTCAGCGATTTCCACTCAACAATAGCTGAGATCTTACTCAGGTCAACTCTAATTCCATCACCCGACACAATGTGTCCTAAGAATCTGACCTCTCAGAGCCAAACCTCACTTTTGCTAAACTTGGCATACAACTGCTTATCTCTTAAGGTTTGCAAAACAGTTCTCAAATGCTCCATGTGCTCACTCTCATCTCGAGAATAAATTAATATGTCATTAATAAAAACAACTACAAACTTATCCAAGTACAACTGGAAAATACAGTTCATTAAATCTATAAATACGGTAGGAGCATCTGTCAAGCCAAAGGGCATGATGAGGAACTCATAATGGCCATATCTCGTTCGAAATGTAGTTTTTGGTACATCATGTTTCTTAACTCTCAGCTGGTAATAACCGGACCTCGGGTCTATCTTAGAAAACATTGTGGCTCCCTTCAATTGGTCAAAAAAATAATCGATCCTTGGCAAAGGACACTTGTTCTTAACAGTCACCTTGTTGAGTTATCGATAGTCTATACATAACCTCATCGATCCATCTTTCTTTTTCACAAAAAGTACGGGAGCACCCCACGGAGAATAGCTCGGTCTTGCAAAACCTTTACCCGTCAACTCTTGTAATTGAGCCTTCAATTCTTTTAACTCTAACGGTGCCATCCTATACGGGGCAACCAAAATAGGTGCCATACCAGGTACCAACTCAATACCAAAATCAACCTCCCTAACTGGAGGCCATCCAGGTAACTTTTCTGGAAACACGTCCGGATACTCGCATACCACACGTACTGATTCAATCTTTACTTTCAACTCATGGGGATTTAAAAAAAATGCAATATAGGACTATACCCTTTTCTCATACATTTCTCAGCTGCAATAGAAGAAATCAGTACAGGTAAGCTATCTGATTCACCTGATTCTACCCGAATAACATCCCCATTTTCACATCTCAATTCAATAAACTTACTACTACAGTTTACTAACACATTATGAAAAGGCAATCAATCCATGCCAAGAATTAAATCAAATTCATCAAACAGTAATAGCATGAGGTTAGCCGGAAAATAGTAGCCTCTAATTATCAAGGGACAGTTTCTACACACTTCGTCAACTATCACATGCTTTCCTAACAGATTTGACACTTTTATCATGAATTCTGTAGACTCAACAAGCATAACCATGCTAGACACCAATTTTATACAAATGTACGAATGGGTAGACCCTAGGTCAATCAAAGCAACAACAGAAATATCATGGAGAGAAAAAGTACTCGTTATCACATCTGGAGATGATGCCTTTTTGCGAGTGTGAATGGCATAAGTCCTTGCAGGAGCTTTACCTCTGATCTTATAGTGGAATCTCTAGGGCACACCTCTACTGCTAACCCTACTTTCTAGGTTCTTCTGTGTTCTACCTCTCAAAAGAGCATTACTCGCTCGCACATCTTGCTTTCTGTCTTTCTCATCCATCTCAGGATAGTTTTTGATAAAATGTTCTCAAGAACCATACTGGTAGCAAGCTCGGTTGTTTCCCCAACACTCTTCGATATGTTGTCTGCCACATCTCTGACACTTGGGTTTATTAGACTTCACATTACCCACACTTGCCATCGGGGTGGCTTGCACTCTAGAGTCCGAATATGTTTTACCATGATCTCAGTGTGAATAATCAGATGAAACGGTCATCCAAGGATTCATTTCCTTGGGCGTCTTTTGTTGAGATTGGAATGACTTACTCATCGGCCTCTTCCTTGCATCTCAGGCCTCAATCATAGCCTTTATTTTTCTTTGGCCAACTCTTCGGCCTTGCAAGCTCTCTCTACTAGCACAACAAATTCTTTCAATTCTAGAATGCCAACAAACAACCGGATATCCTTATTTAATCTATCCTCAAACCATTTGCACATGATGGCTTCAGTGAATACGCACTCCCGAGCATATTTGCTTAGCCTCACGAACTCACACTCATACTTCGTTACTGTCATTCGACCTTGTTTCAATTCTAAAAATTCCTTCCTTTTCTGATCTATAAACCTTTGGCTGATATAATTTTTATGGTACTCTTCCTGGAATAATTCCTAAGTTATCTTCTCCCTTGGTACAACCGAAACAAGGGTGTTCCACCATTGATAGGCTAAGTCTCGCAAGAGTGACACCACACACTTCATGCACTCCTCAAGTGTGCAAGACAACTCATCGAATACCCTAAGGGTATTTTCTAGCCAGAACTCTGTCCTCTCCGGATCATCATCTATTTTTGCTATAAATTCCTTGGCCTATTGTTTCTGAATTCTGTCTATCGGAGGTTTTTCTCTCTAACCATTTCCACTACTTGGAGAGCTGTAGAGGTAGGCTGGGAAATTGAAGAGGGTGGAGGAGGTGGAGCATTCGGATATATGGCATGTATAGCTAGACTCGTACACACACTAGGTTAGTACGAGAATCAACTAAATTATAGCTCTGATACCACTACATGTAACCCCTTACCCAAGTTTGACGCTGTAACAAGGTACGAGGCGTTACCTAACTTAAACACATACTCACATACATTTTTGGGTCATAAAAGTGTGTTCAAATTTAAAACTTTTCAATCCCCAACTCAAAATCCTTAATATGGGCTTACGAGGCCAAAAACACACCTTAGAAATGGATTGGGACCAAACCGAGTTCTTTAGAAAACTTTGGAAAATGACACTGAAAACAGGGGCACACGCCTATGTGGAAGGGCAACACGCCCATGTGACATGATAACATGGCTATGTTGAAGGATCGTGTAACACACACGGCTTAAGCATTTAGGGACATACCCATGTCCCTAACCCGTATGGATTTATTTCTCAATTCGAACCTACAGGCATTTTCACACAACCTGGCACACGCCCGTGTCCATAGCCTGTGTCCCTCATATAGCCTTGACACGCCCGTGCCTTAGCCCATGTACAAAAACATTGACATTCTATATCTGACATCAGCAACCTCATATGGTCAATGGCCAAGGAAGACGTCCGTGTCCATAGACCGTGTGGTAAATTAAATTCCTAAATTTAGGTGCAGACTTCACACGGCCTGGGCACATGCCCATGTCTTATGGCCGTGTCCTCTATACGATCGAGACACACGACAGTGTCTCAGTCCGTGTGGTACTACTGAGCATTTTGTTTTGCCAAATTAGGATGCGGGGACACACGGTCGAACTTAATGCCCATGGGGTAGATCGTGTGTCGCGCACGGCCTAAACACACACCCGTGTGTCTACCCGTATGAACATAAACAAGGATATTTACCAAGCCCTTTTTGTCACCATTACTTTTACCATCATAAGCCACATCAAACAACCTACTTATTCATGCAATAATATCCCAAATACTCAACCATACAATTCGCACCTCCATGAAAAACATCATCATTTTCATATAACAATAATGAGTAATAGCCATCAACCGTGACCTTATACAAAATGAATCAATTTCCAAGACAAGCCAACACTTTTGGCCAAAACAAGATGACACTTGACAATGACTAATTCCATATATATGCCATACACAAAGTAATCAAACTTTACTATACCCAAAAGAATAGCTTGATAGTGTGAAACGAGCTCCGACGTCCTTGAATCCCCGAGTTAGCTTGACAGCACTACAAGGAAATGGAAAAGAGAGGGAGTAAGCATAAAGCTTAGTAAGTTTACATGTAAACAATAAACACCATACCACATACTTATTCATCAAGAACATTACATACAACTTAAGAACAATTCTGAACCTTGTAGTTGTACTTACTCATTTCAAATCTCACCACATTCCAAGTACATATCATAAACATTGCTCACATTTATATGCACTAATACCCTGCACTTTCCATCATATAATCAAATGTAATTTCACCTAGTCAAAGTTTCTCGATGAACACTTCGGAATACTACCGGATATACTTTGGCTTCGCACACAACCCACCAAATAATCACATATCCACAGTGGTATCGCACATAGCCCACCAATAATCATAAATACGATGGTATCGCACACAGCCCACTGATAATAATAACTACGATGGTATTGCACATAGCCCACTAATAATAATAAATACGGTGGTATCGCACACAATCCACCAATATTAATAATTACGGTGGTATCGCACACAGCCCACCAATACTAAAATTTCCTCACTTTCTATCATTTTGATAGACATCAATAATATTCATTCATATTTCACATAACATATTTATATGTAAAAGAATAAGTAAAAAGGAGGTATCATTTACATATAAACTTACCTCGATACAAAATATGTCAATTTGCAATTTTAGCCGAAACCTTGCATTTTCCTCAGTCAAGGTTGATTCCACGTTCTTCTTGATCTATAATGGCATATTTAGCTTATTAAATAATCACGTTAATCAAATTACTCCAAAATTCCTATTTTGGCAAAATTACTATTTTTGCCCCTAAACATTTATAAAATTACAATTTTACCCCTAGGCTTGTAAAATGAAATGTGTTCCTTTTTCACACACCCAAGCATAGCCAAATCATATTCCCTCTTATAGCAACTCACAATTCCAATTATTACACACATTTACTACCTATTTTACAACCTTTACAAAAAGGTCTTATTAGGTGTTTTCATGAGAAAATCTTTCACAAAAGTTGTGTATTTAACAACCAAGATTCATTTTCTTCCATAAAATTTTCAGAAATCAACATGAATATTCACATGGAAAAACCCTAGACTCTCAACCATTTTGCAAATTAGTCCCTTCATTAGCTAGATTATGCTACAAGGGTCCCAAAAGTACAAAAATTTATAAGAATGATCACCAAAATCACTTACTAGCAAAGGTTGAAGTTGCTAAAAATTTTCAAGCTTCCAATCCCCTATTCTTGTTGATATTTTTGGTGGAAGAAGGAGAAAAAGATGGAAATATGATATCTTTTCGTTATTTTTATTTTATTACTCAATTAAGTCATCAAATACTACCTAACCATTGACCATGTCTTGTCTTTGTCTCTATGGCTGGCCAACACTCCCCTGAAGGTCTAATTGCACATTAAGGACCTCCAATTTAATATTCTATAGCTATTTGACAGCTTTATCTAGAAGAATGAAACTTTTGCACTTTATGCGATTTAGTCTTTTTTTAAAATTAAGTATGCAATCACTAAAATTAATGCACCAAAATTCTCATGCACTCATATAATCATGCTCTAACACATAAAATAATTTTAAAAAATAATTTTTTGACCTCGAATTAGTGGTTCCAAAACTACTGTTCTGACTATCCCCAAAATCAGGTTGTTACACAACAGGAAAATTCAACAATTATGTCAAATACAAAGATGAATATAAGATGATGTTGAAACGGTACAGGTATGTACGTAAGGTTTATAATCAATGATTTCACGATATTGTGAGTTTATGTTCACTATGGGGTTGACTTTGTGATGATCTTGTGATTATTGGTCTATACTTGTGATGTATGAAATATGTGATAAATTTGATTGACGATTATGTGATTGGCCTTCGGACTAAATTGAGTTATGATATAGGATGCTTATTTCGCATAAATTGTGATTTATCGCATGTAAAAAAAGGGAAGATTGGAATAAATTCCTATTAAAATGAAAGATGTAAGAGTATATGTTTGAAATGTAAATGCTCATAATTAATGTATTTGTTTTATGGAAGGCTTGAACTGGTTTGTTGATTATGGAAAATGATATGTTATTTTTATGACTGAGTAAGTTATGCTTATGAAGTTTAATGACATTTTATGTTAATTTATGTAACACCCATTACCCGTGTCCGACACCAGGAGAGGATACAAGGCACTACTGTACTTAACTTTACTTAAACATGTATTATCGGGCTATAAAATTTCTTTCCACCTTAAAACTTTTCTTTCTTACTAATAACATACTTTTCATAGGCCTTCCAAGCCTTATACGTACATTCGGAAGGTTTCGAGATTCATCTGGGAACTTTGGCACTCCATGAAAATTTTTGCCTAAACAGGGGCCACACAACCGTGTGCCCCTAAGACATGTCCGTGTTCGACACCCGTGGTCAAAACTGACTTATTTCACATGGTTAAGCACACGCCCATGTCTATAACCTGTGTCCTTCACACGGCCTTGACACGCCCACGTCCTCTACCCATGGAGCTCTCTGTTTATGACATCATCATACTTATAATAGCACACGACCATGGCACACACTTGCCTGCTGGCTCATGTGACAAATCTTATTTTCATAAATTAATACAGGGGACACACGGCTTATCAACACACCCATAGGGTTCACCGTGTGTCACACACAGCCTAAACACACGCCCGTGTGTCTACCCGTGTGGACAATTATAGGGCTATTTTCCAAGCTAATTGCCACCCTAAAACATAAATACACTTATACTATCTTAACAACTCAATCATTTTATCCATTTCATAAAATTAAATGCATAAACTTATCATCATGAAAGGATATATAACTTAACAATATTGACCAATTTCTAATAGCAATATAAAAAAGAATTTATAATATTAATAACTAAGCCTTTATCTCAAAATATGACATGACCAAAATGATTAGACTCTAATACATGCCATACTCAAAATTAATTAACTTCACTATACCAAATTAGTGGATGATAGTGTGATCTGAGCTCCGATGTCTGTGATCTCCGAGCTAACTTGGCGAACCTACATGGAAAAAGGAAAGGAGAGAGGTAAGCATATAGCTTAGTAAGTTTGCATGAGGATTTAACAAAACAATATAATAGCTTATTATTAAACTCATTCCTCATAAGTCTAAAGCAACATCAATCTCAAGTGCTTGAACTTACTTACTCTTACTTACTCTTTCTCATCACTTACCACATTATAATTTCATACTTGTAATTAAATAAGGGCATCTGTATCACTTAATCACATAGATTAGCACTTTTGCTAATATAACATGAACATCAACTCATTATCTCCCTTAACTTAGGTAAAATTCCTTTTTATTCTTGAATAACTTAACTTGTATTAATTTGCTTACTTAGTTTTCTTGTTACTTCTTTCATACTTGTCTCTTTTTCCCGTTGAATTACTCGGAATGTCGGAGGATACTCAATCTCGTCAAACATGTATCTCGATGCCAATGCCATATCCCAGATATGGTCTTACATGGGGTCACCTTATGATACCGATGCCATATCCCAGATATGGTCTTACACGGGATTCCTTAGCTTGATGTCGATGCCATGTCCTAGACATGGTCTTATACGAGATCTTCCTTATATGTTTCCTTTAAAACTTACCATTGCCATGTCTTGACATGGTCTTACGTGGTATCCTTGCCTTATGAACTCACCAATGCCATACATTGGCATGGACTTACATGGGATCCTTTCCTTAAGGTAACTTATCAATGCCATGTCTTGACATGGACTTACATGATATCTTTGCCTTATTCGATGCATGGTCTTACATAGGATCTACGTTTGGTGCCGATGCCATGTCCCAGACATGGTCTTATACGAGACCTACATTCCTTGATGCTGATTTCATATCCCAGATATGGTCTTACACGGGCTTTCCTTATCTCATGATATGACATAGGTATCCTCGTTATTCCGAATCTTCAACCAAGACTTTCACTTACTTATTCTCAGTGATTTCCTTTTTAGACATTGCCAATCAACTTCATGAAAATAATGTACATTGTACAACATAGTAATTAATTTAATTGTAAAAGTAATATGTAGCTTTAAATTCATACAAACTTACCTCGGTACTCGAAATGTGTAGAGTTGTGCAATTTAGTCCTCAACCTTATTTTTGACTCAGTTTCAGTCTGGGCTTTGTGTTTCTTGATCTATAATAACAATTTAACTTGTTTAATACTTACATTAACTAAATTGACTCATAAATCATACTTTGGAAAAATTTACATTTTTGCCCCTAAACTTTCATAAAATTACACTTTTTCCCCTAGGCTCATAAAATGATTTTTATTCAACTTTCTTGCATTCCAAGCCTAGCCGAATCATATTCTCAACTATAACAACATTCAATTTCCACTATTTTACTCATGTATGACCATTTTCATAACTTTTGCAATTTGGCCCTTACATGGATTTTTCATGAAAATTACTTAGGAAACTATGTTTATCCTACATCAAACTTTCATAATCTTCCATAAAAAATCAAAACACATGCATGTCATACATGGGTAAATTTTTAAACATAAACCCTAGCTCAAGTTATTGTTAGAAATAGCTAAACCGAGCTACGAGGATTTCAAAAATACGAAAAACATTAAAAACAGGACTAGGATGCGCTTGCTTTGAGCTTCAAAATGAGAAAAATCCTAGCTATGGCTTCTCTCCAAATTTTAGCAGTTAGAGAAGAAGATGGACACCATTTTTGACTTCTTTTTCCCTTTTTAATCTTTTATTTACCAAATGACAAAAATGCCCTTGATGGTCCTTTCTTAAGATTTTTCCTTCCCATGTCCATTTTTGTCCATCTTATTCTATAATGGTCTAATTGTTAAATAAGGACTTCTAATAATTTTTATGATGCTATTTCATACTTAAATCTTCTAGAATCTCATTTTTTCTAATGTTTGCAATTTAGTCCTAATGTACAAATTGTTCACTAATTCATAAAACCTCTTCATGAAATTTTCACACAATTATGCAAATACCTCATAAGCCTTGAAAAATCATTTAAACACATATTTCTAATTCGAATTTTTGGTCTCACACCACTATTTGACTAGGCGCTAAATCGGCCTGTTACAATTTATGTCAAGTTATTCATATAACAATGTATAATTAATGTTGTTTATTATTTGCATATGAACTTACTAAGCTATATAGCTTACCCCCTTCCTTTCCCATGTTTCAAAGTGCAGTCAAGCTAGCTCGGGTAGATCGCTAGAGATTCTATCACACTATCAAGCTACCACTATGGGTATTGATGAATTCAAGTATTTTTGAGTCATGGCATGTATAGAGACTAGGTTAATTTATTGTATGTGTCATTATTAATTTGGCCATATGTGGTGGCTTGTAGATATTAATGTTTCATCTTATACATAACCATGATTGATGGCTTATGCTGATTATAAGTTCATTCATATGTTAATGTCCTCTTGTGGATGTGACATTAGTATGTTTCTAATAGGCTAAGTATGATGTTTTAAGCATGATAAATGATGGCATGAGAATGACCTGTTATTGTCTTAGTTGTGAGTGTTTGGTTGTCTAAGTATGATATGTTGCCTATGAATTGATATGAGTGTATGTGTGAATAAGGGTGGCAAATGGCTTAACAAATAGCCTTATTATTGTCCACAAGGGTAGACACACGGGCATGTGTCTAGGCCGTGTGTGACACATGGTTAGCCCCATGCACGAGTGATCCGGCTGTGTGTCCCTTGCACCTTAATTTTGGCAAAAAAGAATGTCTAGAATTGAGCACATGACCAAAGACACAGACGTGTGTCTCAGCCGTGTGTGTTACACGGCCTAGCACACGGGCGTGTGACTTGGCCGTGTAACCTCAATTTGATGATGATGTCATAAATAGAATGCTCCCTAAGGTGGACACGGCCTGAAACACGGGCGTGTGGTATGCCACACAGGCGTATCCCTTAACCCACACGGGAGTGTAGTCCTGTTTCATGATAAAAATTTTCTAAGTTTTGTAAATTTTCCTAATTTCCCGGTTTAGTCCTAAACCACTCCCGAAGCATGTTTCGAGCCTCATAGGCTCGTTTTAGAGACGATATGAATGTGTTTGAAATGTTTTAAATTTGAGTGGAATTTTATGTCTCAATTTTGAATGTTGCTTTCGAATAAGTCCGAAAATGCCTTGTACCCTGTTCTGGCGTTGAATACGGGTAAGGGGTGTTACAATTTCACTAATTATTCACATCCTACGAAGTCTCAGAGTGTCCTATTTCCTAATATTTTACCTCTACTAGGATGCTAAATGACTAAAACGTGTCCCACTAACTACTACACTTACATTATCACCGACAGAAAAACATAGGTGGAGAACTTATAGGCGAGAAAGTCTGCCCAATAAGGTTCTTGCCACAACAAAGAACTCACCAATCCGTAAGTAGAACTCCGTTGTATCGACGTACTTTTACAAAGTAATTCACCATGAAGTTACCAACCTTATCCCATCTAAGTCTCGTGGCTTAGGCAGTCTTCGCCATGTGGTCTCTTGAATAGTACTAGCTCGCCAAATGACAGTGTGACAATAGCAACTCGAGTTGCTAGATGAAGTGCACTATAACACCCGACTACTTGAAACAATAAAGTCGTATGTCAATGATTACATGACCAAATTCAGGTTGGTCAACCCGAAGTGGCCTGACAGGCCTGAAGGTGTATCCGCAGGAGGTGAAGAAGAGGAAGAAGAGGAAATACAATAAGAAGAAAACAAGGAGGAAACAGAAAACGATAACCCCACACCTTATGTAGTGACTACGAGGAAATGTTTACACCTGAGTGCCCCTCCACTGAAGTGGTAATCTTCCGAGGCCCCAGTAACCAGCCTATTCATCAATGCTACAAGAGGTCGATCATAAAGGGCAAAGAAAATGAGAGGGCAAAACCAAAGGCCCAATCTGGAGATGATGACTAGTGCATGCCTTTGCATATTTTTCTTTTATTTTTTTATGCAGCATGTAACTATAAACTACTGAATTTATTTTTAGGGGGGCGGATTTGGACTTGCTTGTTTGTTGTTTTTTCTTTTCTTTTATTATTTTCTTTTGTTTTTCTTGTGTGTTTTTGTTTGTTTTTCTTTGCAGCCACTCCCTCGGTGACTAATCTACAATACCAAGTGAAAACATAAAGTTGGATGACCCTAGCATTAGATGACAAATTATCACGCCATTCAAGGAAGCCCACTCACCATTTTATTTTTTATTGAGTACAGATTAAGGTGTGTAGTTTAAGTGTGAGGGATGTAGACCGTTGTAGTTTTCTTTGTTTTCTTTATTCTTTTGTGTTTAATTGCATGTTTTTAACTTTTACAATAATTTTTTCAAAATATTTCAAAATTTATCAAAAAAATGTTTATTTTATTTCAATGATTTTCTCGTGTTTGCATGGTGTTTGGCTTACAATTAGGCAATAGGTCACATGTTGTAGATATTGAATAAGTGTTTTACACTACTAAAAATGTAAAATTTGACTAATGCTAGATAATTTGGTATTCTTAGAAATAGACTAGTTAGCTCAATAAGTAATTTGCTTAATAGACTAGAGGCAAATACTTGTAATAAAAAATGTGTAAATGGTGTCATACGATAAATGAATTGTGTGGATACTTGTAGATAAATGAAGCTTGAAATTATTGTTGTTCATTCAAATAAATGTACGCATGATAGGAAATGTGTCTTGTAGAATTTTTCGAGAAGGATCTAAGGCATTGTTTAAATAGCCTAGAGGCAGAAAGACTTCCCTTTATGCTATTAAACCCTAGTTCCCATAATTCGAGCCTCAAGTATCCCTTTCTTAATAAGCCTTATTTTCAAAGCCTTGAGCCTAAATTGAGTTAAAAACTCAACCCCTTTCTGTCCCTAATCATTAAACGCATTATGAAATGGACGTCGAGCAATAGATATTGAGGGTAGGTACAGACATTTGGTTGGCTTCGTTTTGTTCTTGAAAGAAAATAGAAGAGGTTGTTTGATATAGTGTATATATACTCTTTCTAAGTGAAACTAAATGAAAAATCAAGAAATAAAATAATGTGAGAGTTAAAAGCATTGTGAGTGAAACAATGAAACATGTAGAAAAAAATCTCAAATGAAAAATCAAATTCGAGCTTAAAAGGAAATCTTTTGATTCATAATTTGTTAGTGTTTGATAGATTTTTTTATGCATCAATATCAAACAGTATCTTTTAAATCTTTGTAGAGATAAAAAGGTGAGAGAATTAGAAATAAAGAGGTGAGCTTCACAATTAAATTGGGGGCAAATAGGGAACAATATTAGTCTAGTTAGTCACATCTATATCTCTATCTTCTGGGAGTCATTTTCTTCGATGCCTAAGACAAAGCATCTCCCCAATTGGACTTGATAGATGGCATATCAATCTTCAATCATTTTGTTCATTTTTTATTAGACTAAGGACATGTTTAGGTTTGTCTACTAATATAAGTTATCTTTCCATATTACAATCTGACCACGTAGTATCGCTTAGTATTAGTTTAAATATTACACAACCAGTGAAATAATATTTGCTTCTATTTTGCTTTGCATGAAAAAACCACATTAGGAAATTATACAAAGTATATTAATGTGATTTATGAATTATTTTATTAATCAATCTGTTTGAAAAAATTACTAGTTTACAAATGAATATACTACACTTAAGGAACCAAACCCAACAAAGTCCACATTTCTTCAATAGCTTCCTAAGCAGTTTTATTCCTAGACATGATGAAAGTCCTACAAGCCTTCCAATATGCATATTTTTGTACCAAATAGCAACTGGGGTCAAGTAATTGAACTACCTTTCTTCATGGATTCTATGGTATCAAACCAAAAAAAGAATCACCTTCAAACTACTTTTAAAGTTTACTCTAATACCAATTGAAAGAGCACACATCAATTTACTCTCTACTCAAATTGATGTACCAACTACTATTTGGAAAAATGTTTAAACTTGCATATCAACATGTGATATTTGTTAACGAAGTAAGGATTTGCCTGTCCTACTCTTCGAAGCCTCACTCAAAGAAAGATTTCATTCAACAATCATTTGGATCACTTATTGGTTAAAGCCCAACCTACCTTTACACAAAGAAGTTATTGCAACCGCAATAGTGACTTGCAATTGTTACAAATCACTCACCTCAAACAACCTCACTTACAACAAAGATTACTCTCCAAGAAAAGCATAACAAAATAGTGTGAAAAATACCAAGTATAAGATACACAAATAACCAGCCAAAAGCATTCCAACAAGAGCACCAACATGTGCGGCAATTCAACATATTTATATTCCAAGAATGATAGCTTCTCCAACTAAATTTTGATCAGATAAACCTCTTAGTTAATAGTTGAATTTATCTCTTGAACTATCTTCAATAATTATCCCATAAATTTCCTTCATCTCTAAGTAAAACAACTATCTTAGTCACCAAGTAAAAGTATAATAATAAGGCTTCAAATAAGGATAAGGCTTTAACATGGAATTTTGATCCATCCTCCTTATACTCTTCCCAATTTCAATCAACAACAAACAAGATATAATAAAACATGGCTTGAGGATCATTTTCTGATAGTGCAACACACCATAAAAATCAAAGGAAAAAATGCCAATTTTATATTGCACTTAGTTGTCATAAAGTCATGTCCATACTATTGCTCGAACAAGGGATACAAAACATATCATTTAAGGAGTTGTTCAAATTTGAGGAGAAACTTCAGATACAATAACAAATAAGGTCCCAACAAAGGTGACTTAGATAATTTTAGTGTGTTAATAGACATCATACAACTAAATTACCTCGTGAAAATAGTGTAATTATTATATATTTTGATTAGAAAAATTTTATGAATACTTTGATGAGTTCTCAATATTTTAATTATTAATAAAAATTTAAAAATAATTTATATTGAAAATACAATAATTTGTTCATATATAAATTATCATTGCTATAAATGACAAGTTATTGATTTTTCATATATAGAGTAATAAATTAGTTTCTTTACCATGTTAGAAGACAAATTAGTTTTTAATCATTATAATTTTCATAATTGTTTTAGTTGTCATAATAGTACACTCACAATTGGGATTACATGTAATTGACATCAAATTGTAATGTTTAATAGTGACAAAATATTTGTAACTAAAAGTAAAATCTATAGTGAAATTGATTTTAGCATCACAATGATGAATAATAATAGCTACTATATTTAATGTTGTCACTATTGCATCATTTCCCTAGAAAAGAACTTGACGTTAATTTGAGCATTTTTGTAACATCTCGAAATTGGGCCTAGTAGGATTGGGCCCATTGGGCCTTGGGCGTAAGAGTGTTTAAAATTTTGAGAACAAGAGAATGGCATTAATTCAAGTTGGATTTTTTAAGAAAGTAATTTTGGAAAGTTACGAGGTTTCTATGAAGTTTCGGGTTCAAGTTGGGCCTTACTAAAATTTTGTGTTTAAGCCTATTAAGGAGAGATAGTAAGTGACCTCAAAGCTTATGGAAATAAATGAGTAAATTGCTAGCATAAATGAGCTTATCGTAAAAGGGTTATGGCGCCACATGATGTACTTTGAGGGAAGAGGTTCAAATCTCATTGTGTGCAAATTTTGACTATTATTTTTGCACTCTTTCCTTAAGTGTCGGCCAAGCATGTAAATATGGCAAGGTGGACTTTTTTATTTTTGGCAAGATGGCTAAGGAGAATAGGAAAGAATGAAGGTGGGGAAAGAAATCAAGAAAAAGGGGAAAGTAAGGGGAACAAGTGGCCTTTTTCAAGGAAAATGTTATGGAAAGTGTGGGTGGCTAATTTTGACCATTTTAGTCATGTATGTGGACGGTTTTGTGTGTTAGGGGGGATAGCCGAATTTTTCTTTGGCAATTGGTAGGTGTTGTTTTGGCCAAAATTTTTATTTGCAACTTTTGTGTCATTTTTCTTTTCTCTCCAAAATTTATTCTCTTCTCTTTGTCGAATTTTCAAGCCTTTAGTGTGCATTCTTGTTTCTTCTTTTCTTCCTTGTTGCCGAAAGTACCTAAGCCTTGGAGACCAAATTGTTTCACTCATTTTCGTTGGAAAATCGAATTCTAATAAACACTCCTTTGTATCTTCTTTTCCTTTTTATAAAATTTTCAACCCTTTCTTCTTCTTCTCAAATCCATATCCTCCATAGCCGAATATCATTGTTCATTTTCCTCTATAACCGAACTCTTCATTTCTTCTTTATCGTTCTTCTCATCCGTAATAACACTCACTCCTTTGATCAATCGTGTTCTAAGTGGGAAGGCCGAATCTATCACATTTGATTCGGCCGTAGCCATAAGTACAGTCGGTATGTAGTAGTTCTCTCTTTGTCAATAACTTTGTTTCATTCGAGTTCTTCATTAATAATCGTGTGTTCTTCTTTCTATCCCTCGTTGGGTCTAAGTTACATTCTTTTCTATGATATAGCCATCGTTCGGCTTAGGACTTTCAACAAGGTGAAGGAGCACTAGTGATTTGTATTAACCAAATCGTTATCATCGACTCGTCAAACAAGTGGGGTAAGAACGTTGTTATAAGATTTGTTTTGGCCAAAGGTGGGATATTTGCTAACAACTCTTTCGCTCACCAAATATTGTTAGGATGGGATTTCAGTAGCCAAAGGGTAAGATCGAGGGAGATTACATTCTTGGTAAGTGGAGTTAGCCTAATAAAATGTCTCTAGTTATGATTATCAAAGTAGAGACTAACCTTCTATCAACTATCATTATAGGTGTTGAAATCGGTAGAAGGCACAACTCGTAATCAAGGTATGTAATCTTGTACCTTCCAAAAACATGTTTGAAATGGTGTGTAATCTCACATCTCTTTGAAAGTTTGTATGATATGTTTTGTGATTTGGTCGAAATACCAAAGAAAACCAAAAATTGGCATCCGGGATCACTCGGGCGGGCGTAGGTTCATAGTGGTAACCATGTTTTTGTAATAAAATAGTTTTGGTATTTCGAAAAATCATGAAAATAGGAGAAAAGGA
This sequence comes from Gossypium rotundifolium, assembly GCA_025506655.1. Lineage (NCBI taxonomy): Eukaryota > Viridiplantae > Streptophyta > Magnoliopsida > Malvales > Malvaceae > Gossypium > Gossypium rotundifolium. The sequence goes on along the minus strand of CP106727.1, from coordinate 105,125,585 downwards.
ATAAGAAAGTGAATAAGATATCAAATTAAATCTTATTGTGTCTTTTTGATATGGAAGAAACAGAGAAGGAAAAGGAATTTTATAATCTGAGATATCTTAATTTTAGTGAGACTGGTTCTGATTAACTTCATGATTCCCCGATATGATTTGGAAAAATCATATAAAATTGTACAAAGTGAATTTTGGGTTGTAATTTATATTTATGGAATCCTTAGTGAGCCTATTTTCATTAAAAACAAGTGGGAGCAATATATGAACACCGTACAGTGAGATATTTGAAATTAAGGTAAGAGAGGTTAGAATCGTTAGATAGTGAAACAAGGGAAATTTTAAGGAATAAACTGTACTAAATGGTTAAGACAAAAATTTTGGAAAAATTTTAGTAAGAATATATATGAGTTTAGTTTCAAGGAAAATTTACGGATTTAGATTTCAAGATTCCTAACCCAAGTTATAGTCAATTTAGTTAGTACGACGCAGATAGACAGTTTAAATTGTTATGCCCAAATTAGTAGTTAAGTCTGGATTGTGAAATTATCGAATTACCCTTAGTGGGTAAATTACCGAATTACGAAAATGCCTTAATGGACCGATTTGATAGATTGCCTTAATGGGCCAAATGGATTTATTGAATAGTGGGCCAATCTGATATTATGGCTAGATGGGGCCAATTTGATATTTTTGCTAAATGGGTCGATCTGATATTTTGCTTAATGGGCCTAATTGATAAATTGTTATAATGGGCCATAATTTTGTAATAAATATATGAATAAATTATTGTGGTTATATTGTGATATGTTATGCATTATATACATGATTTGCATGGGATGGGATAATGTTGAAGAGAAGTTCGTGGCTCGCCACATAATTACAGTGGCTCGCCACAAATCAGATAGTGGCAATGCCACGTAAATTCTGTTATTCTGGTGGCTTGTCCACAAGTAATTTGTTATAAATGGCTTAATGCCTGCGATTGGTGTGCTAGCGGGGTGGGTTGACTTGATCCCCATAGGTGTGTTGGTTGGTACAGGTGGTGTGTAGCGGGTGGATTATTAGGATTGGTTTGGGAATTGCATTACATTCTCATGATATAATTGATACATTATTTTGTAAAGGGACTTAGGCCCAAAGTATTGTTAAATGGGCTCCAGCCTAAGATTATGGTTTATGGGCTCAGGCCCAAGTTTTTGCTAATTGGGCTCCGACCCAGTGGATGATGGTAAGGGTATTATGCACTAAGTTCTTGTAACTCACCCCCCTTTTCTCTTAACCCTTGTAAGTAACTGTAACATCCCAAAATTGGGCTTAGAAGAATTGGGCCGATGGGCCTTAGGCGTAGGAGCATTTAAAAATTTTTTAGAACAAGAGAATGGTACTAAGGCAAGTTGGACCTATTAGGTGAGTGATTTTTGGAAGGTTAGGGGGCTTTTACAAAGTCCCGGGTTAAAGTTAGGCCATAGGAAAAATTTTGGTTTTAGGTGAAAAAAACCCTGGGAGTTGGTAGGTTGGCTTTAAGAATAAAATGTGGGGAAAAATGACAAGTGGAGTGTGTGGTGTAGTGGCAAAGTGATGCCACATAAGAGACAAGGGGGTGACGCCAAAAAGGAAGGAAGGAGGTCCAAGGTTCAAGTCTTGGCTTTTGCATTTTGGTTTTCTTTTTAAATAGATGCTAGAATTTTGCCATAGGATTATATTTAGTTGCGCATGGTTTTAGACACAAGAGGAGCTAGTTGGTAAAGTGGCTAGTGGCGTGAATTGGCTGATGAGAGAGCTTGGGTTTGAATCTCATGACAAGCAAGGGATTTATTTTTGGATTGGACGGGAAGAGTTTGAGTTGGATTTAAACTCTACTGACGGAGGGATCCCACATCGGAAAGATACAAAGAAGGAAGGTGAGAAGCTAGCTATATATAGAGCTGCCTAGGAGGAGAAGGAGCATACCTGGTTGGCATTGGGCATAGGAGTGCTCGGAGTGCGGTTTAGTAGCTTCAAATTCCTATCAGGTGTGTACTCTCTCTACTATAGTTGTATAGCGGCAAATGCCGATAAGCCGGTCACACGACGATGGTAGACACACGAGCGTGCTAGCGCACGTGTGGGGTTTCAACGCGATGGTTGAGGCCATCAGAAGTGTTCTTGTGGGTTTAGGCTATTGGGCCACGTTGGCCTGAAATGGGCCAAGTGGGCCCAATGGGCCGGGGGGCTATATGAGTAAATTGTATGATTAAGTAGTAGATAATGAACTAGACTATGTGAATCTCATATATGTGGCTAGGTTTGGGATGAATGGGCCACACGAGTGTGTAGGCCTACTTGGGCCAAGAATGGGCCTTAGGCCTATTCGCATCATTATCTCTGTTTAGAATACTTGAGTCGTTCGAGGCGACAGTGGACCTTCTGTTGGGTCGTTAACACTCTGGTTTGTAAAATTACCAATATACCCCTAGTTTGCAAAATTATCAAAATACCCCCGATTTGTGAAATTACCAAAATGCCTCCGATTTGCAAAATTACCGAAATACCCTTAATTTGTGAAATTATCGAAATACCCTCGATTTGCAAAATTACCAAAATATCCCTGGTTTGCAAAATTATCGAAATACCCCTAGTTTGCAAAATTACTGAAATACTCCCGATTTGTGAAATTATCGTTTTACCCCTAAACAATAAAATGACCGTTGTACCATCGTGGTAGTACTAATGTTGTCTGTGTTAATTGTATGATTGATTATGTTCAAGATGCACTGCATACATGGATTAGTTATGAGTAGAATTACTGAATTACCCTTGATAGATAAATTACTGAAATACCCTCGGTAGGTAAAATTACCGTTATACCCTTTAGGGCTGATTAGCGTGATTGTGTGTAACTTCTCACACCATTTATAGTGTCTTGATAACATATATATTTATGTATATTCTGTTAAATGCCGAAAACTCAGTATGGCTATTGAAATCCCCGTGGAGGGTAAAGGCGATTCATCAGGTTAGTGACTTCTGTGATATTAATAGATGGTTCTGATGAGATGACATGTTATATGTGATGAGCATCCTATACATGCATGCCGAAACCTGTTGAAACCATACATCAGTATCTTATGCTTGCATGGGGTTGGGATTGTGATATTAAAGGGGAAGTGTTGTAGTGGCTCCGCCATAATCTGTTGTAGTGGCTCTGCCACGATCTGTTCTGGTGACTATGTCACAATTTTGACGATGAGCAGCTAACTGCAGCATGACTGCCATCGATGGTGTGTAGTAGTGTGGGTTGATTGTAGAAATCCCCAATGGTGTGATTGGCAAGTAAGGGTGGTGTGTAGCGGATGGAAACTTAGGATTGGGATGGGTTTTGCGTAATTTTTGTTATAAGATATTCTGTTATTCTGCTCTGTGGGGCTAAGGCCCAGTCTGATGGTGCACGAGGGATTGCACACTGAGTCTTGTGACTCACCCCGTTGTTTAACATTTTTTTCCAAGTAGCACTTAGTGCATCGGACCGGGCTGGAGAGGAGTGCAATGTGGCCATGTAGGAGTTATTTTGATTCAATAAAGGACACTATTAAATTACTTATCTTTAATACTTTTAGTTATTTTGGGTTTTATATATCATTGTAATAAGGCCACGGGCTATTTGCTTTATATTTTCGATTTTTGGGCTTTATTTTTAGACACTTAATGTAACACCCCAAACCTGGCCCATACGTTACGACTAGATCTGGTATGCTACGGATTTAATGTTATAACTTTATTTGAAACTGACTTGAAAAATTTTGTCACTTTTATAGTTTTTGCTAAAAGATAACACTTGTAGGAAAAATCCTTATAATTTAATGTTCCTCTTTTTAAAATAAAATTCGTTTAAATTAAATCGTAAATGAAAATCCCATGTTTATTATCTATAAAGCATGAGTCTTTGATCGTAAATTTGTAAAGATATAAACGTTCACAAATATCAAATTTAACCGAAACTAGGGGGCCTTATTACATTAAATAATTCCAATGATTAAAACTTAAGGAGAAAGAAACTGTGAATAACCCATGCAAATAATAATAAACTTGATGGCCCCTTGAGTCCGTCTCGGCTCCCATGTCCACGATCTACTGCTCATCTAAAAGAGTAGAGAAAAAGAAAAGCGGTGAGTCACAAAGACTCAGTGTATAAATCCTAAACACACTGACCTAAGTCCCACAAACACATTATGGGCCTTGGCCCATACATAAAGGCAACAATCATAACACATGATGTACAATACATAATGAATGGCCCAACCCATCCTAGAATTCCATCCTCTACACACCAACCCGTACCAACCATCACACCTTGGGGATTTCTACAATCTACCCACCAACTGCTACACACCAAATCGGCAGTCAAACTTCCTATTCCATTATTAATCAGAAAATTTAACGTGGGTTTTCTACCACCGATCACCATGTGACCAAACATTGTATTACGTGGGTTTTCTACCACTGGTCACCATGTGACCTAATCATGCTCTTCCCCTTCACTATCATATTCCCAACCCATGCAAACATATATTAAGAAATCATCATACTGACTGTCACATAATTTGATACACATAGAGATTTCTATGATTGCGTACCTGGCATCTTTGACTAACCCTTTCTGGGTTTTATTCGACTGTCTATACAGCCACTTTCTGACTTTTTAGCCCATATCACATAAAGAATAGTTAGAGAGTGTGTTGGAGATCTACACACCTGATTACTAACAAGATAATATTGTCGAAGTTGGCACTATCGAAATCCGCTACAGTTGCTAATAGCCTAAGATTCTGTTCTGACGCTAGTCCACAACCAAGTGGCCAATCTCGAATGGCAGACACCGCGCGTTTCTTAAACTTAGGGATTAGGTTTTTAGATCTAGTCCCCTCCTTTGCCTGATCCACATTTGATTCCATTGTAAGAGAATGGAAAAAGAAAGTGAATTAAGGGTTTCGGCTTTTTAATGGAGAAATCGACAGAGAGATGAGAAGAGAGGTTACGATTTTTTTTTTAGAAAAGAAAAAAGTAGAAAGTGTAGAAAGGAACTGAGAATTTCGGCACAAAAAGTAGGGTTCAAATGCTAGAATTTGAAGAGATACCCTCCTATTTATAGAATTTTAGGCACCTACCTCTTAAAACCCGAAAGTGCCCTTCCTAACATTTAAAGTTTAAGCAAATAATAGGGAAAATTCGGCACCCCTTTGCCCATGTAGTAGCCGAATTCTTCACTCCTCTTAGTGATGAAATTTCGATTATCACTTAGTTCCTTAGATAACTCTCTTCCTCTCTCCTTATCCTAATCTACAACTCCTCCAAAAGAGTCCTACATCACTCCACTTCTCCCTCCTCGCCTTTTATCTGCCTATTATCCACCTAATTAAAACATAAAATCCTCTCCTAATTCATAGCCACATTGCCGTCCAACCCTTCCCATATATGCCGAAATTTAACCTGCTTAAATTAGGAGAATTGGGCTCCCTAGAACCAAATTTTGGGCCCCTTACCCCCTGTTGTGGCGTCACCCATTGCTCCCTTTTAAGTGCCGAAAACATGGGCTCCTTGTGGCCTAAACTTGGGCCACTTTAATTGTTAATAACGCCACCTTTTATCCCCTTGCTGCGCCATCTATTGCTGGGCCATAAGCCCACATTGACATTTTAAACACAATCACCACCTATTATACCTTATAATGCCCAATCTAAGAATTTTAACCAAGGCCTTTGCCTAGTCCTGAGCCCAATTTGGACCCCTATTATTAAAATTAACATTTTAAATATTTCACACACTAAACGCATAGGCCCCAAAAATTTAGGATGTTACAGTTCTACCCCTCTTAAAGAAATTTCATCCTTGAAATTGCCTGATCAGAAAAGATGGGGATATTACCATCGCATTGCTTCCTCGGGTTCCCACGTAGCCTCTTTAGAACCGTGGTTCTGCCACAGCACTTTAACCAATGGAACCATTTTCCTTCGCAACACCTTGACATCATGATCCAGAATTTCCACCGGTTCCTCTTCGAAAGATATATCAGGTCTTATCTCGATTTCCTCCACAGGCACTACATGAGATGGATTCGAACGGTAACGTCTTAACATAGAGACGTGGAATACATCGTGAATTTGACTTAACTCCGAGGGTAACTTAAGCTGATATGCCACTGGTCCTACCCGCTTCAGCACCTGATAAGGTCCGATGAATCTGGGACTTAACTTACCCTTCCGTCCAAGCCTTAATACTTTCTTTCATGGCGACACCTTCAAAAATACCTTGTCACCCACCGCAAATTCTATGTCCTTGTGCCTTAAGTCAGCATAGGACTTCTATCTATCCGCTGCCTCTTATAGTCTAGCCCGAATCACTTCTACCTTCTCCTCCATCTCGGTGACCAAGTCTAGACCCAAAATTTGACGTTCCCCTAACTCTGTCCAACACGTAGGAGTACGACATTTCTACCCATACAAAGCTTTGTAGGGCGCCATCTGAATACTTGACTGGTAACTATTATTATAAGCGAACTCTACAAAGGGCAAAAATTCTTCCCAACTACCTCTGAAATCAATGACACATCCCCTCAACATGTCCTCCAAGATTTGAATCACCCGCTCAAACTGTCCATCGGTTTGTGGATGGAATGCTGTACTGAAATCTAACTTCGTTCCCAATGTTTGATGCAACACCTTCTAAAATCACGAGGTGAACCTAGGGTCCCTATCTGATATGATCGATACCGGTACTCCATACAACCTTACCACCTCTACTACATATAGCTTAGCCAACCTTTGCAAAGAGTAATCGACCCGCACTGGTATAAAGTGAGCAGACTTCGTCAAACGGTCAACAATTACCCAAACTAAATCCTTTTTAGTAGGCGTGAGGGGTAGCCCACTAACAAAATCTATTGTGATTCTTTCCCACTTCCACTAGGGAATCCTCACTGGCTGTAACAACCCTGATGGTAATTGATGCTCTGCCTTAACCTGCTGACAGGTTAAACACTTGGCCACTAATTCAGTCACCTCCTATTTTAGGTTTGGCCACCAAAACTACTTTCGCAAGTCTTGATACATCTTACTTCCTCCAGGGTCCATAGCGTATGCACTACCATGCACCTCATTTAAAATCTTACACCTCAACTCCGGATCTTTTGGCATGCAAACTCTCCCTCGAAAACACAACAACCCATCCTTATCCACATTGAATTTCGCTGGCTCACCGCTAGAGATCAACTGCAACTTCTCCCTAAACAACCCCTTGGTCTCCTGCTTCTCTTTAACTTGGCTGATCCCAGAGGGTTTCACTTGAAGTTCAGCTAGCAAACTTCCATCCTCAAACAAACTAAGATGAGCAAACATTGCTCTTAAGTCAGAGACTACTTTACAACTAAGAGCATCTGCCACTACATTAGCCTTACCCGAGTGATACTTGATAGAGCAGTCATAATCCTTTAGCAACTCGATCCACTTTCTCTGCCTTAAGTTTAACTCCTTCTGAGTCAAAAGATACCTTAAGCTCTTATGATCTGTGTAAATGACAGATTTCTCCCCGTAAAGATAATGCCTCCAAATTTTCAAAGTAAAAACCACCGCCGCTAACTCCAAGTCATGGGTGGGATAATTTGCTTAATGCGGTCTTAACTATCAGGATGCGTACGCTACAACCTTTCCATCTTGCATCAACACACATCCTAATCCAGTGTGTGAAGCATCACAATAAATCACAAATTCTTCGACCTCCCATTTGAATCAACACCGAGCCTCCGTCGAATCCTTTTAACTTCTCAAGCTCTCCCATCGCTGCACCAAACAAATGGAACTTCTTTCCGTAACAACTTAGTCAACGGTGCTGCAATTAAGGAGAATCCTTCAACAAACCTTCGATAATATCCAGTCAGACCAAGAAAACTCTAAATCTCGGTCACGAACTTAGGTGGTTTTCATTCCAACACCGCTTCAATCTTTCGAGGGTCTACCCTAATCCCCTCAGCCGACACAACATGCCCCAGAAAAGTAGCCTCCTTTAGCTAAAACTCACACTTACTGAATTTGGCATACAACCGCTTTTCCCTCAGAATCTGCAGAACCACTCGCAGATGTGCATCATGCTCACCCTCCGATTTTGAGTAAACCAAGATGTCATCAATGAATACTACGACAAACCGATCTAAGTAGGGTTGGAACACTCTGTTCATCATGTCCATAAAAACTGCAGGTGCGTTAGTCAACCCAAATGGCATTACCATGAACTCGTAGTGACCATAGCGAGTCCTAAAGGCCGTCTTATGGATATCTGCTTCCTTGACCCTAAGCTGATGGTACCCCGACCTCAGGTCTATCTTTGAAAAGACTGAGGTCCCCTTCAACTGATCGAACAAGTCATCAATCCTTGGTAATGGGTACTTGTTCTTGATCGTTAACTTATTCAACTGGCGATAGTCAATACACATACGCATTGACCCATCCTTCTTCTTAACAAATAAAACTGGTGCTCCCCACGGCGACACACTAGGTCGAATAAACCCTTTATCCAACGACTCTTGAATCTGCGCTTTCAATTCCACCAACTCCTTCGACGCTATTCGGTATGGAGCTATCGATACCGGTGCTGTTCGAAAAAGATCGATTCCAAATTCCACTTCACGATCCGAGGTAATCCCGGAAGCTCTTCAGGGAAAACATCAGAGAATTCCTTTACCGTCCTAACGTCTCCAACCGTTAGTTCCTTAACTTCCATAGCGCGAACAAACATTAAGACTGCCTCACATCCTTTTCTCACCATTTTTTCTGCTCTTAAGGCAGTTACCACATTCGACAGACAGTTTCCCCTTTCTCCTATTACCAACACTTCGTCACCCTCAGGAGTTTTTAATACCATGCGCTTAGCTGCACAATCTAACTTAGCGTGATACTTTACAAGCCAATCCATGCCCAAAATTAAATCAAACTTCCTAAACGATAATTCCATTAGATCCGTTCGAAAGACTACCCCTTAAACCTCCAAAGGTAAGATTGTTTACTACTACCGAATTTCCTAATGGGCTTACTACAGTCATCTCCCTAGAGGAAATTTCAAAATCTACGCTTAAAGTTTCAGACACCTTACTAGCAACATATGAATGCGTTGACCCTATGTCAATCAATACAATATAAGGCAATCCAAAGATTAAAAATGTACCGATTATGACATCCGGTGCGTTAGCCTCCTCTCGACGTCTGACAGCATAGACTAACCACGGCTGTCTCGCCTCAAGGTTTCCTACTCCTCAGCCTACCGCCCTACAGCCCCATCTAAAATCGTTACTACCTCTGGCTGCCCTACGACCTCCTCTACCAGGCTGAACATTCCCTTGGCCCGTGGGCCCTTCATTGCCTTTCTGCTGCGGGCAGTTCCTAACCTGATGGTCAAAAGACCCACACCTAAAACACTTTTCACTGCCCGCCCAACACTTACCTGCATGGAATTTACCACATCGAGCACCCTTCGGTGTCTGATTAGCAATAGCCGGTCTATTATCCCTTTTCAACCCATCTGGCCTGGGTCTTTTCTGAGCACGACTCACTATCCCAGAGGTTCCTAAGTTTCTCTTTCTTCCACTCCTATCACTACCCTGGTTTAGTTGTCTTGACCGCTTAACCTCCTCAGTTATCTTTGCCTTTTCCGCCAGAACAGCGAATTCCCTTTCTCGCTGTGGGGCTACCAATTCCCACAGGTTATCCCTCAGATCATCCTTAAAACGAACGCAGCGTTCATGGTCTGTGGCTACCATCCCTCTAGCATAATGGCTAAGGCGTAAGAATTCAGCTTCATACGCTACCATCGACCTACTCCCCTGGACCAGATTCAGAAATGCCTTGCGCTGCGCATCAACATAACTCGATCCAATGTACTTATTCTGGAACGCTATTTTGAAGAATTCCCACGTGATACGGTCAGCCACCGTACCATCCCTTACCGTGAGCCACCATTGGTAGGCTTCATCCCTCAAGAGGGATATAACTTCTTTCAACTTCTCCTCCTCCGTGAGATCCAGATCGTCCATTACACGTTCAACCGCCTCTAACCAATACCCAGCTGAGCTTGGGGCTAACCCAGATTCCCTAAACACTTCTGCCCCATTGCTTCTAAGTCACTCTGGCACAAATTTCCAGGCTCCTGTGCCCATACCTGCCTCAGCAACTCTCTCCAACACCCTTAATGTCGCTTGAGACACCACATCTTCTCCGCCTGTCTGATCCTAAAATTCTGCCTCCGCTGGTGGAACTGGTATCTCATTTCCAGATCCATGGTCGAATCCTACCGGTTCTGACAATGCCATCCTACCTCTACCACGACCACATGACAGACGTCCACAACCTCGTGAACTCATTCTATCAATTTGCGTTTATCTGATTACAAATTTTATGAATTATTAGCTTTCTTCCACTGATTAACACCAAACAGTCTTATGAGTAATAAGGTTAAAAGTAGTTCTTTCGAGTTCACAACGAATTCAGTCTCAAGGCTATATTTCCTAGCTCTAACATACACATACACGCAACACCCATCACACAACCATCATACAGATAACATTATAAACTTACATTCATCACCTAGGGGTATTTTTGTTATCTCACTACCCAGGGGTATTTTCGTAATTTCTACCTACAGGGGTATTTTCGTAATTTTCCAAAGTAAGGTTTCTTGGTTATTTTTCAAAATAAAGGGTATTTTGGTAATTTTGCAATCCGAGGTATTTCAGTAATTTTGTCAACCGGGGTATTTTGGTAATTTTACAAATTTTGGTAATTTCGTAGATCAGGGGTATTTTGGTCATTTTATAAATCAAGGTTAATTTGGTAAATTTTTTTCCAAACTAAGGGTATTTCAGTAATTTTATTAAATAGGGTGGCTAGTCCCTTTCGGGTTTTAATTTTAAGTTTTGGCCCGTCAACAAGTCCTTATGGCTAAGGTGAACAGTCACTATGCACCAGGTAGGGTTCTAACGAGAGGAGGTGAGTCACTGGGACTGCTTAAATACCAAGCTGTCCCTGAATCCAATCCTAGACATGCGTATGCCTACTGCCATATCCTAACTTAGCGACTTGTTTACAGGTTTGGTTTTGGTGAATTAAGTCTTATGATATTGAAGAGTGATTTAAGCTAAACCTAAAGTCCATCAATGTCTAATATACTATCCTACGTCCATCAAGCCCATTAACCCACATGTCTATCACAACAAGAGTTAGAGTACTTACCTGGGTGGATCGGATGCTGGTAGACTCGAAGGCCACATCTTCATTCAAAATATTTTCTCAATTTCAAAATAGTTACTAGGCCCATTTCACAGCCCGAGTTTTGAACTGGGCTCTGATACCAAAATGTAACACCCCAAACCCGACCCATACGTTAAGACCAGATCTGGTATGCTACGGATTTAATGTTATAACTTTATTTGAAACTGGCTTGAAAAATTTTGTCACTTTTATAGTTTTTGCTAAAAGATAACACTTGTAGGAAAAATCCTTATAATTTAATGTTCCTCTTTTTAAAATAAAATTCATTTAAATTAAATCATAAATGAAAATCCCATGTTTATTATCTATAAAGCATGAGTCTTTGATCGTAAATTTGTAAAGAGATAAATGTTCACAAATATCAAATTTAACCGAAACTAGGGGGCCTTATTACATTAAATAATTCCAACGATTAAAACATAAGGAAAAAGAAACTGCGAATAACCCATGCAAATAATAATAAACTTGATGGCCCCTCAAGTCCGTCTCGGCTCCTATGTCCACGATCTACTGCTCATCTGAAAGAGTAGAGAAAAAGGAAAGCGGTGAGTCACAAAGACTTAGTGTATAAATCCTGAACACACTGACCTAAGGCCCACAAACACATTATAGGCCTTGGCCTGTATATAAAGGCAACAATCATAACACATGATATACAATACATAATGAATGGCCCAACCCATCATAGAATTCCATCCTCTACACACCAACCCGTACCAACCATCACACCTTGGGGATTTCTACAATCTACCCACCAACCGCTACACGCCGAATCGGCAGTCAAACTGCCTATTCCATTATTAATCAGAAAATTTAATGTGGGTTTTCTACCACCGATCACCATGTGACCAAACATTGCATTACGTGGGTTTTCTACCACTGGTCACCATGTGACCTAATCATGCTCTTCCCTTCATTATCATATTCCCAACCCATGCATACATATATTAAGAAATCATCATCTCGTTGTCACATAATTCGATACACATAGAGATTTCTATGATTGCGTGCACTGCATCCTTGACTAACCCTTTCGGGTTTTATTCATTGTCTATCTGACCACTTTCCGGCTTTTAGCCCATATCACATAAAGAATAGTTAGAGAGTGTGTTGGAGATCTACACACCTGATTACTGATAAGATAATATTGTCGAAGTTGGCACTATTGGAATTCGCCATCTGATTGCTAATAGCCTAAGATTACATTACTCGATTGGTCCACAACCAAGTGGCCAATCTCGAATGGCAGACACCGCGCGTTTCTTAAACTTAGGGATTGGGTTTTTAGATCTAGTCCCCTCCTTTGCCTGATCCACATTTGATTCCATTGTAAGTCCTTGTCAAAGCTACTATCACAGTATATGGTTGTTAATCCACATCTTAGAGTTAAGACTTCATATATGATAAACGAGTCTAACCAAAATCTAGAGAAAATTATCTTACCTTGAAATCCTGAAATTAGAGACTAATGACTTTCGGCTCTAAGATCTAACGAACAGGTTTCCTTCAAATCCCGGCTTATGGAGAAATTGACACAAGAGAGAAAGAGAATGGAAAAAGAAATTGAATTAAGGGTTTCAGCTTTTTAATGGAGAAATCGACAGAGAGATGAGAAGAGAGGTTTCGATTTTTTTTTAGAAAAGAAAAGAGTAGAAAGTGTAGAGAGGAACTGAGAATTTCGGTACAAGGAGTAGGGTTCAAATGCCGGAATTTGAAGAGATACCCTCCTATTTATAGAATTTTGGCACCTACTTCTTAAAACCCGAAAGTGCCCTTCCTAACATTTAAAGTTTAAGCAAATAATAGGGAAAATTCAGCACCCCTTTGCCCATGTAGTAGCTGAATTCTTCACTCCTCTTAGTGATGGAAGTTCGGCCATCACTTAGTTCCTTAGATAGCTCTCATCCTCTCTCCTTATCCTAATCTACAACTCCTCCAAAAGAGTCCTACATCACTCCACTTCTCCCCCCTTTTTATCTGCCTATTATCCACCTAATTAAGACATAAAATCCTCTCCTAATTCATAGACACATTACCGTCCAACCCTTCCCATATATGCCGAAATTTAACCTGCTTAAATTAGGAGAATTGGGCTCCATAGAACCAAATTTTGGGCCCCTTACCCCTTGTTGTGGCGTCACTCATTGCTCCCTTTTAAGTGCCGAAAACATGGGCTCCTTGTGGCCTAAACTTGGGCCACTTTAATTGTTAATAACGCCACCTTCTATCCCCTTGCTGCGCCATCTATTGTTGGGCCATAAGCCCACATTGACATTTTAAACACAATCACCACCTATTATACCTTATAATGCCCAATCTAAGAATTTTAACCAAGGCATTTGCCTAGTCCTGAGCCCAATTTGGACCCCTATTATTAAAATTAACATATTAAACATTTCACACACTAAACGCATAGGCCCAAAAAATTTAGGATGTTACACTTAAACTATACGTAGAATTGGAATTAAGGCTTGTACTAAGATAATAAAAAAAAAAAGCAGAATTTCAGTTTCCATTCATTAAGGCTTTTAATTTAAAATTTATATCTTTTATAAATTATCAATTTTTTTCTATGTTTTCTAGTATAAATGTTTAAACTCAACAAAAGTTTTCCAAAAAAAAGCATGTTTTATAAAACCTTCTTAGTGACATGCCAGATTCGGTTGTGGTGTTTGGGCCGGGTTTGGGGTGTTGCAGTAATGCTTAATGACGAGGACTTGGGGCCATGGATGACTCGGTGGAGGCCATACTTCGGAAATAAATGTTTCAAACTTTAGTAAATTACTTTTCTGCTATATTTCATTATTTTTACTATTTGGGTTTTTATGTTGTAATAAGGCCTCTGGATTATTTTATTTTGTTTTATGTTTGACGTATTTATTATTTTGTTTGGTTTATTTTAAAATGGGGATTTTTTTTCTAAAAGCATAACCAACGGTTTTTCCAAAGTTGATTAATAAATGGATTTTATAATAAACTTTTACAAATGATTTTAACTCGGACTTTCTTTCAAATTATCGATGACATTTTTAAAAGTCGCGATTTTAAAGTTCACTACCTTGATTTTTGATTCATCAATCAACCTCTCAAAAATAGTTGTATTTTATCAAATATTTACATCCAAACTTGTTTTCTCCGTATTTAATCAAATATTTCAAATCAAATTTGTTTTCTTGTTTATAACAAATCAATATCTAATTTTAGTACGAATCACAAGGATTTTATACGTTTTCCTCATGTGACACATCAAATTCGGGCCTAACTTCTAGGCCGGGTTTGGGGTGTTACAATTTTATTAGTAAGTGTCAAATGGATTTGATCAAAAGGTAATTTAACTCGTTACAGTTACATCATTATAAAAAAGTAAAATTATATAGTGATAAAAATTTTATGGTCACATTACTAGTGATTATTGGATATGTTGTCAGAATCACATCATTCTCGAAGAAAAAAAAATTTGGAGGCAATTTAAGCATTTCATCAATGATAAATTGGCAATGGAAAATGGCTTTGCTCAAAAGTGTACACTTATAATGACAATTTACTTGTGACATAATTTAAATCATCATAATTACATGATTATAAAACTAAATTTTCTAGTGACAAAAAATTTATCACAATAATAATTAATAATAGTGTCTAATATAGATGTTGCCACTATTACATCATTCCCCATGAAAAGAAAACTTCGCTTTAATTTTTAGAATTTCTTTAGTGAAGAATTGGCAATGATTAATGGATTTGGTAATAATCATACATTTATAGTGACAAAATTTAAACCATCACAACTATTGTTAAAATAGTAACCAAGTATTAATGAATCACAATTATTTATTTTACTAGTGTCACATACAAAAATTTTTACAAATAATCAACTATTTCTAACAAAATTCTTTATTGTCATCATTAGATCGTCACCAAAATCTTAATTATTGTGTGTGTGTGTTCATGTATTGAATAATATTAAAATGATTGTAAGTATATGCATAAATTACTAGTGTAAAATGGGATTAGTAAGGAAGCACGATTTATGTGACATAAACGAGAAACATATAAATGAAATAAAGCAACAATGATAACTAAAAGAAATTAGATTTGAATAATTAAATTATTCGATTGATAAGTTAACATATAAGGTTCATTAAAGGTAACATGACAATGACATATAGAACTAAGTGAGGTATGAAAATGTAATGAAATATGATTTATAAGAAATATTGTTGCTAAATAAAGTTTGAAAGAAGTTAAGTCAAGTCTTGATAATTGAAGGATTGATCATGACATTGATTACTTAATGGAAATAGTTAAGAACATGATAATTTAATATGGTATTAATAGAATGTTAAAAGTTGTCAATGAACATTGCAAAAATATGTGAGAATATTATTTAATGATAATTGCTAAGAGATCGAACTCATTTTTAACATATGTCCAAAATTTTTGCTAAAATGAGCTCTAGAATTGTTCATGCTTAAGGAAATTGAATTGCACAACATTTAATATGCTTATAAAGGTATTATTTGTTAAATGAAAATTTTAAATGAATGTTTTAGATAGTATAATTGAATATTCCTAAATGACTTTGTTTCAATGATAAATGTCTATAAAAGACGCATTGGTTGGCGTATTATTTATAAACAAGTTGAGGTATGATAAAATTAATCTTTCATTATGTGATGTGCATAGGAATGATGCTTATATGTGATATACATGCCATTGATACAAAAGGCAGAATAAAAAAAGAACATAATTGAATAGAGTTATTGAGCATAACTCCAAGCATCAAATATAACACCACCTAACCAAAAGACTGTCACCAAACCGAGTAAGGAGGTCTTAGTAATGTACAATAAAGACTATCTTAAAGTTTCTTTGCTTGCAAGAAAGGCTTATAATAGCATAGATAATGCTCTAACTTTGTTGCTAAGGTTCCTATAACTTATATGGCCCCCTTTTTAAGGGTTCAGCTAGTATCAATTGCTAACGTTTATCTTAAACAAACAAATAGACATCAAAGCCTTATTTCAAGGTCAAACCTAAACCATTTTCCTATGAACCTAACTTTAGCATCAAGCACTACCAACACGTCTACACAATTTCTACCATACTGACCATTTGACAAGGGTAAGCAACAAGCTATTCCAAAATGTCAAATACTTAAACTTTAAACCTATGAACACTCACCACGACTACAGGATCAAAATAAGAGTCTTGAGCAACAAGGCCAAATATATATACAAACCCAAAACCACATGGACATTATTGCCCCATTAATACAGAAGCAAACATGTTTCCAAAATATACACTAATAAACATCCTATTTATGTCACTATTAATTTTCAAGGTAGGATAAGTGTTACAAAAGGAAATGAATCCTCAAACAATGACTCAATTTCATGTATAGCTCTTCCTTATCAGTAATCAACTATCTACACACTGAAAGTAAACATTACACACAATGAGCTTTCCTCAAAGCTCAATGGTGCTCACATAAGCACTAAATATACCATATACTAAGAAATGACAAGAATTAACAAAATATAACATTTAAATATAATATTTAAACATTGATCCATATTTCAAACTATGGCATTAGTCACTATCTATCTTTAAAAATCTTTTAAGTCGCTTACTATGCTATTAAAATGTAAACCATTTATCAATGGATGAAAACTTCTTATTAACACCAATTAAAGTTTTAAACTATCATTTCTATGAAAACTCAATAGAACTATAACTTTTCTTTTATTCATCAAGTTAGTTACTATAAAGGAAAATGCCTTCATTGCACAAATAAGCACTTTAACTATCTTAGTTCTATAAATTCATCAAAGAAAATCTTAAAAAATTTGATTGACTATAATATCAAAATATTTATAAGACTATGACTAAACTTTGGTCCTTTAACTTTGTTATGATCTCTTTCGCTACCTTTGCTATGATAATTTAATTGAGAAATCTTTTTTTAGAGTTTAATTATACTTTCTATTACTTTGGATATAAGCATATGAAGGAAACTTTACTATATTATCTTCAAACTGCCTTAAGCAGTTCGAAACTATCTTTAGAAGTTTATTTTTATTATGGAGAAAATGTGGTGGGTGTGCACAAAGGAAATTTAATTTTTTATATACATCTAGGAACAACTCTGATACATGCACGGATTAAGTGAAATTTATTAAAGTTAATTCAACCAAGCTATCAATTCTCAAGTTTGGAAGATCAATTGACTTGCAATGAATTTTTGGATAGATCTAGGCATTTCTAGGCTGAGATGTCTACATATAATTTGAATATATATCTCTTAGCTTCAAAATGCACTTTGAATCACTCGATTTCGAGTCTAGGAGCTCAAGTTATGACCATTTTACTAAAGACTATGTGAGCAAAATTTTTGGACAGGATTATTAGGAAAAATTATGAGTTTCAAGCTTTAATTCGAGTTTAAATCATATTGGGTTTGAGTTTAATGCCTAATTTTTAACAAGCATGTAATTGACTATCATTCAAGTAAAACTAATGTTGTAGTCGACGCCTTAAGCCGTAAGTCTCTGTTCGCATTGAGGTCGATGAATTCCTAGTTGAGTTTGGAATAAGACGGTATCATTTTAGCCAAGTTGAGGGCTAAATCATTATTCCATCAAAAATTCGAGAGCTGCAAAAAGACAATCCGAATTTGTTAGCTAAACGAGAATAGATCCAGAATGGTCAGACCACTAAATTTAGTGTTGGTAACAATGATAGTCTGTATTTTCGAAATTGAATGTGTGTACCGAATGATTTAGGATTGAAACGAGACATTCTATTTGAGGCTCATTGTAGTACTTACTTAATTCATCCGGGTAGTGCTAAAATGTTTTATGACTTGAAACAGATGTACTCATGGTTGAGAATGAAATGTGAGATCTCGAAATTTGTATCGAGATGTTTAGTATGTCAGTAAGTGAAAGTTGAATATCAAGTTCTATCAGGTTTGTTACAACCTATTATGATTCCGGAGTGGAAAAGGGAATAAGTTACGATGGATTTCGTATCGAGTTTGCCTCTGACACTGAGAAAGAAAGATTTTGTTTGGGTAATTGTTGATAGACTGAAGAAATCAACACAATTTGTTCCTATCAGGACTAACTTCTCACTCGAGAGACCAGTTGGGTTGTACATCTCGAGATTGTCAGACTACATGGTGTGCCACTATCCATTATTTTTGTTTGAGATATGAGATTTATGTCCAAGTTTTGGGGTAAACTACATGAGGCCCTAGGTACTAAACTTAAATTCAGTACAGCTTCCCATCCGTAGATAGACGGACAATCAGAACGCATAATTCAAATCCTGGAAGACAAGTTACGGTGATATGTTATCGAGTTTCAAGGCAGCTAGGAGAAATATCTACCATTAATCGAGTTCACCTATAATAACAACTATCAGTCCAGTATTAAAATGGCACCTTTTGAAGCTTTATATGGATGTAAATGTAGAACTTTATTATACTGGTTATAATTGAGCGAAACAAAGCTAGTGAGGACAAACTTGATTAGAGAAATAGAAGACAAAGTCTGTATGATCCGAGATTGTCTAAAAATAGCTTCAAAATGTCAGAAATCATATGTTGATCTAAAAAGAAAAGATATTGAATTCCAGACTAGCAACAAGGTATTTATAAAAGTATCATCGTAGAAGAAAGTGTTACGATTCGGCAAAAAAGGGAAACTTAGTCCAAGATTTATTGGGATGTATGAAATTATCAAGAGAATTGATCCAATAGATTATAGATTGGAATTACCTCTGAAGCTTGAAAAGACTCATAATGATTTCCATTTTCGATGCTAATACAGTATAGATCGGACCCTTCTCATATAATTACTCTCGGTGAGATTGAATTACAGTCTGATCTATCATATTCAGAACAGTTAGTAAAGATTTTAGCACGGGAGGTAAAAGAACTTCGTAACAAGAAGAGTATAGTTAGTGAAAGTTCTGTGGCACCATCACGATATTAAGGAAGCTACCTGGGAAATAGAAGAGTCGATGAAATCTCAAGATTCGAACCAATTTTCAAGTAAGATATTTTGAGGATGAAATTTTATTAGGGTGAGAGTTGTAATAGCCCATTTTCTTAGTATCAAAAATAGTGGTTTTGAAATCTCATTTTTCAATAATTGAGTCAGTAAATATTAAATATTAGTAATTATGACTCTATAATAGAGTTATATTAAATTCGTTCAATAATTTTAGTGATTGAGCGGTTAATTAAAGTACAATGACTAAATCATAAAAATTGTAAGAGTTAATCCCTATTGAATTTTATTAGCTAAAATGTTTAATTAGTAATTTTTAAAGGTTGAAATGTCAATTAGACATTTTTCCATGTTTGTAGACAATTAGTAATTGATTTTAATGAATTAAGTATTACAAATTTTGTTATTTTATTAAGGTAAATATGATAAAACATAAAAATAAGCATGAATTACTCATTATCTTCTTTTGTTTCTCTTCCACCAAAAATTCTAAAGGGAAAATAACCAAACCACCTTTGTTGAATTTTCAAACCATTCGGCCCTTGCATGTAAGTTAATTTTAAGCCCGTTTTTCATAAATTTTATATTTTTTAGATTATTGGATCTTAATCTAGCTAACCAGGTACTAAATTGTAAAATTGTCAAACATTTTAAAAGTTACCATTGTTTTTTTTAAGCTTTTTGGATGTTACATGTTAGAGTTTGAAGCTTTGATATGGAATAGGACTATTTTGTGAAGTGAAATTTGTTAGTTTTGAATTTAGGGGCTAAAATGAAAATATGTCAAAATTAGCATGAAATTTCTATAAATATATATGCTTGAGAGATGTATAGGGGTGATATTGAAATTAGATTAAAAATTTGGGTTTAAATGTGAAAGATATGTTTGTTTCAATTTTAGAGATTAAATTGAATAAATTGCAAAATTTTAGGGAAATTGTGTAAAGTGATAATAGGATATCATATGCATTAAATAAATTGTTACAAGGTATTTAGGACTGATAATTTGAAATGAATTACCGTATAGATCAAGAATCGAATCAATTGGTAAATAATCGAGGAAAAAGAAAAATAGCAAATTAGTCCTTGACACTTCTACTATTGCTATTTGTACCTAGTAAGTTCATACGATATATTTTGTATGTTTATGTAATGTTTGTGATTGATTTGTAAAATAAAAATATTTTAAACTGTTTACAAATTGGTATAAAAGGTGAGGAAAAAAGACTGATTTGTAAATAGTTATATTGATATGTGTACTGAGTCCGGATGAACATAGGATAGGATACAATTGGCATGCCAATAGGGTTATTTATGTGTTGTATGAGATTATATGTGAGATATGATTGAGGTCTAAAAATATACTAATTGTATCGAAATCTAACATTTATTATAGATTACCGATTCTATCTCTATAGAGACCACTATTATTGATTATCTCTATGGGGATCAGGTGTGTTTTAGAGTGATGTGTAGCCTATGGGCTTGGCACTCAGTGCGAAGGTATGTATTGGTGGTATAGCTCATTTGAGCAATCATGTTTGTTTTAGGTAGTTACTCATGCATCTGTATCTATTTATTGCAGTTCATTGGGATAAATGGTTTTTGTAAATGAAATGTTGACTGAATGGTAATAAATGTAATGTGATATAACATAGATGTATTATGGAATGAAATGGAATTTCATGGTATGAGATGAATTGAAATGTTATATTATTGAATGTGATACACTCACCTTCTATATATGAAATATGTTGGCGGGAATTTGTATATTAGATAACTTATATCTTACTATGATAAGAGGTGAGTTTTAATGTTTCAAAACCTGTAAACTTACTAAGCTTATTTAAATCTTACTCTGTTTGATTTTCTATTTTCTGTAATTGACATTTTGTGGAATGCGTCTATCATATCACCCCAAAGCTCACACTATCCCACTTCAATCTTGGTAGAAATTTAATAGTTCAATCTCGGTTATGTGGCATGTAACTATATATGTTTTGTTGGAAGCTAAATGTTGATTGGTGAAATATAAAATGTGTGTGTGTTTGTTGGCAAGTTGGTATGTTAACTTATAATTTTGACTGGTAACATTTGAATGTGGTTGACCAAACTTATATATATAGGTATTTTATGGTTATTTAATATGGAAATATGATGGAACAATATGATTTGATGGTATTTTTTAATGTGTCATGAGATGTGCAAATAGGTTATGTCTTAGTGATAACTAAGACATAGTAATTTTGGTGATTAATTTGGATGATATAAGCATGATACATGGAATGGTTTTGGTGCCAAACTTGTGCATTATTAATTTTGGTAATATGGTCATTTACAGGTGGTTGTAAATTGGTGTTTTGATATATGTCATATATGTTGTCATAATCTAAATTAGCATGAGATGGGATTAATTATTTGAGTTGGTTCATGTTATATGATAGTGCCATTGAGTCATATTGCTTAGATGCTAATGATGGTGATTTGTGATATGCTTTGAAATGATACTGTACATTTTGGACAAGTCTAAAAGTGGCTAGTTGTATATGCATGTCCTATTTGAAAGATTGGTTTTGGTGGCTTGCATTAAAAGGCATATTTTTGCACCACATAGGCTAACACACGACCATATGTCACACACAGAAAAGTGACACGGCCGTGTGCTCATAGATAATTAGGAAGCTTTTGTATCACACGGTTTCCAATTGACACACGTGCTAGCCACACGCCTATGAGTACTATAGATTTGGTCATTTAATTTTTCACATGGTTTCAGTTTGTTACACGACCTAGCCACACGATCATAAAACTATTGATGAAATTTTGCATTTAGGTCCACATGGCTTCAGTGAGTTACACATTCGTATAGCTCCAATTCCACATTACCACCGTTTGTAACACGGTCTAGGCACAAGCCTTGTTGTAACATCCTAGAATTAGGGGTTCTACATTTTAGGCTTTTTTGTGTGCTTGGTTTGTTCTATTGTTATTTGAATGTGCTTGGGGGTCCTGGTTAGGCTCGGGTTTAAGCCAGAGCCTTGGTAAAATTTTCTATTTTGGGCATCTAAGGGGGGAGCTAGTAGGAGCAGGTCTTCAGTTTTTTTGCGTATGTTTGTTGGCACAAAAGAAGCGTGTGTCCAAGTGGAGGTGGCGTCACTTGTAGGAGTAGAAGGGGAGGAGTTCGAATCCCATAAGCCTCATTATGAAGCTTTATTTTTGGCGCCAGGATGGAGAGGAGGTGGTTTCAGCAAGGACTCTTCAAGGGTGGTGGTTGAATGGGTCAATGCATTCAAATGGATAGATAAGAGAGCTTGGAGGAGGTTGAATTGGTCAAACCAATTTGAATGAGTGATGGGGAGTATTTAGTGGAGCAAATCAAGGGATTTGGTGTTGGTGGAGGTGTTGGCCAGATGTGGGGAGCTTGGAGGGGGGATTTCAGTTTAGTTGCTAGGATAGGTGTGTGCCGAAATTCTTTTGAGTAGTAGGCATTTTTATTTTGGCATTTTCGGTTATATAGGGAGAGTGCCAAATTTTTGCAAGGGTCTTAGGGAGTTCTTTCTTTTTCTCTCATTCGGTTTTTTACTTCTCTTTGTACCGAAACTTTTAGCTTTCTTCTCTTCATCTCTTCTTGCTTCTTTGACATTAGCTGAAACTAGGATGACCACTCAGACATTTCTTTTTCCTTTCATTCTTTTTCTCTAACGATTTTCTCTTCTACCCTCTCATAGCCGAATCTCAGTTTCCATTTGCTTTTCTCTCCTCTTTGGTTTTCTTTTGTTTTACTCTAAAGCCAAAATAGTCTTCTTCATCTTTTCTCTTCTACACTTTTTTCTTCTCTAGCCGAAACATACTTCTCACTCTTTTCTCTTGTATGTTTCATTTCTACACCTTTTCACCATAGCCAAATCTCCTTTGACACCACACTAAATCTATTCTTACACTCTTTTTCTCTTAGCCGAACATTGCGAAGCAAGGTGCTAGCAATCTTTGGCCGCAGGAAGTCTCTTCAATCGATTTCGGTTGGTTAAGGTAAGGGGAGACTCTTTCGTTTCTTTCTTTATTTCTTTCGATTCTGTGTGGTCATAGCCGAATGGCTATTTTATTCTTGGTGTTTAGATTTCAGCTAATCTCTTCTTCTTCTTCTCTCGTTTTGGAACGTTTACTTCGAGAAACCCCAGTGGCCAATCGTTTGAAGTCCGAAGCTGGAAGGTCTTTTGATTGCCTAATCTTACATTTCCATTTGGGTTTTAAGGTAAGGAGCCCTCTTTTGTCCTTTGTGATCAGCCTCTATTTGTTTACCCTGTCTTAATCAAACCCGTTGTTGGGGAAAATCGTTGTTTCACTATAGTACTGTACTGATCAAGTCTCTTCATGGATGCGAGTGCTAGCCAAACTAAGGAGGGGAGTGGACCCATAATCTCTGCTCCTAAATTTAAAAGACGTGCTATGTCGACGGTTCGAGACTTTTCGCCGGGCTGTGGTAGAGAGCCGATGCCTGCCTGGATAGGCAAATCACTGTTATCCCTGCTAGTGAGAGTGTCGACGTAGAAAGTCTAGTCTTACGCGTAATCAGGTGTGTAATACTCACACTTTTCTTTACTGTTTGAGTTAATAACTGCGTTGGCTGAAAGTCGAAACAATTGTACAGACAGTCAAGATACCCTTATGGGTAAGGTTGAAGATACCAGGTAAGTACCGTTATAATTGCCTTTCGTGTAACATGATTATGTACCTGCTGTATACTGTTAGTACGTTTGCATGGGCTTTGGGATATGATTGAAAGGGGAAGTGTGATTCAGTGACTTCTGTCACAGTGGTCTGGAACCACAGTGGTTTGGAACCACGTATAAATATATTTATCAGTGACTTATTTCAGTGGTTTGGTACTACAGTTGGTTGGCCCCACGTTTATATATTCTGTGACTCTGTCACAAGTGGTCTGGGACCACAGTGGTTTGGAACCACAGTAGCTTGATGCCACGGGTGTTTGGCCGATTCAGGTGACCTAGAGAATGGAAAACTAAGTTGGGCTAGGTTGCATTGCATACATTTTTTTTTAATATGCTATATTGTGTGGGCTAAGGCCCAATGTGCATCTGTGAGCTTAAGGCCCAGATTGTCTGATGAGGGGATTTACACACTGAGTCTCGGTGACTCACCCCTCTGCATAATTTTGCAGGTAATCCCTAGATAGCGGATTTGGAGCCGAGGCGGACTTTGAGGTGGCCATGCAATATCTTCTCATAAACTTTCGGTTCTTATTTAAACTTTTTCTTTTTTTTTATTATGGGATTTTGCAATGTAATAAGGCCTCCGAAATTTTAATTTGGGTTTTGTTTTAATTCGGTTATTATTATATTTTGAAATGCTAAACACAAAGTTTTCCTAAAAATATAATTAAACATTTTCCAAAATATTAACAAGTAGATAACATGCAGATTAATAATTAAATTCAAAAATCCACTTAAAACCACAAACTCTATTTTCAAAATGACATGTTTCAGAATACCTATAGTTTTTTATTTTCGTATCACAAACCTATTTTCGACTATTAAGATTATTCATAAAAAAAATTTTGCAAGGAAGCCATAAAGCTGAATTTGATTGTCCAAAATGCTAACACATCGCGAAGTATCTTTTATTTCAAAAGTTCATTAAAACCATCATTTCATATGACATACCAAATCCAGTCGTAACGTTTAAGCTGAGTTTGGGGTGTTACAATTATGGTATCAGAGCCTAGGTTTCAAAAACTCGACTGTGGAAATGGGTTCAAAACTTTTTCAAAAGTTGGTTTGGAATATGGTTTAGGAAAAAATACATGTTTTGGGGAAGCATAGCACCCAGTTTTCGGCACCAATTCGCACTGTAAGTTTTCTGATTATTGTTTGATTTCTTATGGAAAGATTATATTGTGATTGATAGTTTTAAGAACTTCAACTTTAGAGATTAAAACTTTTAGAATTATGTCTTGCAAAAAAACTTACTTCTAATTCTATTTTCATAAGACTGTCGGGTAATAAATAGTGGAAGTTATGCTAATTCATAAAATTTTAATTAGATTAAGTCGATTCTGTGGTCATGAGAACTAGAGGACGTAGATGTGGTATGCGTGGCCGTGGTAGAGGCCGGGGTGTTGAGGCTGAACCCGCAGAATCAGGACATGGGCCAAAAAGTGAAGTGCCAGCATCACCAGTAGCCGAAGTGGGGTCTCACGACTGATCTAGAGGGGACGATGCTTTCTCCCAAACTATGCTGCATGTTTTGGAGCGGGTTGTTGGAGCTAGCACAGGATCAGTAGCTCGAAAATCTATTCCGGAGCGACTTTGAGCTAATGGGGCCGAGATATTTAGGGGTATTTCTGGTGTGGCTCCTAACGTAGCTGAATACTGGCTGGAGGCGGTGGAACGAATCATGGACAATCTTGACTGTACTGCAGAAGAAAAGTTGAAAGGAGTAGTGTCCCTCCTTCGAGATGAGGCGTATCAATGGTGGCTCATAGTAAGGGATGGTACATCAGCAGACTGTATTACCTGGGATTTCTTTAAGACAGCGTTCCAGGGAAAGTATGTTGGGGCGAGTTATGTGGATGCTCAAGGGAAGGCATTTCTGAATTTAGTCCAGAGGAATAAGTCAGTGGCTGAGCATGAGGCAGAGTTCCTGCGTCTAAGTTGTTATGCCCGGGGTATCATCGCAACTGATTACGAGTGTTGTGTATGATTTGAAGATGGTCTGAGGGATGAGTTGCGAGTACTGATAGCTCTGGTTGAGAAGGCAAAGGTAGCTGAAGAGGTGAAACGGGCGGAGAAGCAGAATCGGGATAAGGATAGGGGTAGGAACAAGAGGAATTTTGGGTCGTCAAGATCTGCTGGGGGTTTCCAGAAGAGGCCTAGATTTGATGGGCCGAGTCGAGTTATGAAGCCTATTACTGTTGGTCGGTCTCAACCGTGTGCCAGATGTGGAAATTTTCATTCGGGGGAGTGTTAGGTAAGAA
This sequence comes from Gossypium rotundifolium, assembly GCA_025506655.1. Classification (NCBI taxonomy): domain Eukaryota; kingdom Viridiplantae; phylum Streptophyta; class Magnoliopsida; order Malvales; family Malvaceae; genus Gossypium; species Gossypium rotundifolium. The sequence goes on along the minus strand of CP106727.1, from coordinate 105,099,294 downwards.
ACAAAAGATGCTTTAGGTATGGGTCTTTAGATCATCTGGTAAGGGATTGTCCACAAGAGCCAAATAGGTCACAACAAGTAGGTCAGGGATATGCTCAGTCCGGACGAAGTAGGCAGCAACCACCGAAAGGTCGTGGTCCGGCCAGAGGAGGAAATGGTTTCGGTCGAGGACGTGGAGCACTGGGCGGAGGTGCTGGGAATACAGATGCAAGACAGCCTGAGTTGGTTTATGCAGCTAGACATCGAGAGAATGGTGATGCACCGGACGTCATAACAGTTACGTTCTTTATTTTTGGTGTACCTTTTACAACTTTGATAGATATTGGGTCTATACATTCATATGTTTCTAGTACTGTGTCTGGAACTTTGAATATAGAATCTGAGATTGCTTCTAGGTAAATGACAGTGATTAGCCCTTTAGGACAATCTGTAGTGGTGGATAAACTATTTAGAAGTGTCCCTTTAGAAGTACAAGGGGTTGTTTTCCCGGCTGATTTGATGGAATTATTGTTTGGTGAGTTTGACTTGATTTTAGGCATGGACTGGTTAGTTAAGTATCGAGCAAACATGGATTGTGCTGCTAAGCGCATGATTTTGAAGACTCCCGAGGATAAGGAGGTGCTGGTGATAGGTGAGAAAAGGAATTACCTGTCCAATGTGGTGTCTGCTTTAAAGGCTGAAAGGATGGTGCGAAAAGGATGTGAGGCGTTCTTAGCTTTCATCAGTGCTTTGGAAGCTAAAGAATTGTCTATAAAGGATGTTAGAACAGTGAAAGAGTTCTCGGACGTCTTTCCAAAAGAGCTTTCAGGGTTACCTCTAGATCGCGAGGTAGAGTTCGGCATTGATTTACTTCCGGGAATAGCTCCGGTGTCTATTGCCCCTTATATAATGGCGTCGAAGGAGCTAGTCAAACTTAAAGCTCAAATTCAAGAGTTGTTGGACCATGGTTTTATCCGACCAAGTGTGTCTCCGTGGAGAGCGCCGCTGTTGTTCGTTAAGAAAAAGGATGAGTCGATGCGGATGTGCATTGACTACAGACAACTAAACAAGTTGACGATTAAGAACAAATATCCGTTGCCTAGGATTGACGATCTGTCTAATCAGCTGTAAGGCGCTTCGATTTTCTCAAAGATAGACTTGAGGTCAGGTTATCATCAGCTTAAGGTCAAGGAGGCAGATATTCATAAGATGGCTTTTCGAACTCGTTATGGTCACTACGAGTTCTTAGTGATACCTTTTGGGTTGACAAATACACCAGCTGCGTTTATGGATATGATGAACAGGGTATTTCAACCCTACCTAGATCGGTTTGTCGTAGTGTTCATAGACGATATCTTGGTATATTCAAAGACGCAAGAGGAGCATGATTCGCATCTTTGGATTGTTCTGTAGATTTTGAGAGAGAAGCAACTGTATGCCAAATTTAGCAAGTATGAATTTTGGTTGAGGGAGGTTACATTCTTGGGGCATGTTGTGTCTGTCGAGGAGATTAGGGTTGATCCCCGAAAGATTGAAACTATTTTGGATTGGAAACCACCAAAGTCGGTAGCGAAAATTCAAAGTTTTCTTGGGTTAGCTGGGTATTACAGAAGGTTCATTGAGGGATTCTCGTTTATTGCTGTACCGTTAACCAAGTTGTCACGGAAAGGGGTACCATTTGTTTGGGCTAACAAAAAATAGGAGAGCTTTGAGAAGCTAAAGAAGATCTTGACTGAGGCACCGGTATTGATTCAGCCTGAGGCTGGGAAGGAGTTTTTCATCTATTGTGATGCATCACAAACAGGGTTAGGATGTGTATTAATGCAAGAAGGGAAGGTAGTAGCGTATGCGTCTCGGCAATTAAGACGACATGAAGTGAATTATCCCACTCATGATTTGGAGTTAGCTACGGTAGTGTTTGCTCTAAAGATTTGGAGACACTACTTGTATGGAGAGAAGTCGATTATCTACACTGACCATAAGAGCTTGAAATATCTCCTTACCCAAAAAGAGTTGAATTTAAGGCAGCGGAGGTGGATTGAATTGTTGAAAGACTGTGATTGCTCGATTGAAAATCACCCAGGTAAAGCTAACATAGTGGCAGATGCGTTGAGCCGTAAGGTGATATCGGAGTTGAGGGCGATGTTTGCTCATCTCAGTTTGTATGAAGATGGAAGCTTGTTAGCCGGACTTTAAGTGAAGCCTTCATGGGTAAGTCAGATCAAAGAGAAACAGTTGTCAGATGAATTGTTAAGTTCTCAACTTCGGCAGGTGAAAGGTGGTGAGATAGAAGATTTTGGTCTGAACAGTGATGGAGTATTATGCTTTTGTGGAAAAGTTTGTATGCCGAAGGATTCTGAGTTGAGACAGAAGATTCTGCGGGAGGCGCATAGTAGTCCATAGGCTATGCATCCTGGTGGGAGTAAAATTTATCGAGATTTGTGTGAACAGTTGTGGTGACCAAGTCTGAAGCAAGAAGTTACCGAGTTCGTGGGTAAATGTTTAACGTGTTAACAGGTGAAGGTAGAGCATCAGTTGCCTTCGGGGTTGCTACAACCAGTGAAGATTCCACTTTGGAAGTGGGAGAGGATAACGATGGATTTTGTTAGTGGGCTATCTCTTACGCCTACTAAGAAAGATTCGGTGTGGGTGATTGTCGATCGGTTGACAAAGCCCGCCCACTTCATACCCATTCGTGTCGACTATTCGTTACAAAAGTTAGCTAAGTTGTATGTAGTAGAGATTGTGAGGTTACATGGGGTACCAGTGTCTATCATATCAGACAGAGACCCTAGGTTTACATCGCAGTTCTAGAAGGCATTACATCAAGCGTTGGGTACAAGACTAGATTTCAAAGACGGCGTTTCATCCTGGTGATGGTCGATCGAGAGAGGTAATTCGAGATCTTGAAAGATATGTTGAGAGGCTGTGTTATCGACTTCAGGGGTAGTTGGGAGAATTCGCGTACAATAATAGCTATCAATCTAGTATTCAGATGGCACCCTACGAAGTGTTGTATGGTCGTAGGTGCCGTACTCCTACCTGCTAGATTGAGTTAGGTGAGTGACGATTGTTGGGTCCGAAATTAGTTTCAAAGACGGAGGAAAAGATTAAGTTGATTCGGGCTCGGTTGAAGGAAGCTTTCGACAGGCAGAAATCGTATGCAGATCTGAAGCGTAAGGAAATAGAATTCGTAGAGGGTGATCAAGGTTTTCTAAAAGTTTCACCTTGGAAGAAGGTTTTAAGGTTTGGTTGAAAGGGCAAGTTGAGCCCCAGATTCATCAGCCTTATCGGGTGTTGAAACACGTGGGACCAGTGACTTATCAGCTTAAGTTACCATCGAAATTGAGGCAGATACATGATGTATTTCATGTTTCAATGTTAAGATATTATCGTTCGGATCTATCTCACATAGTGCCAGTGGAGGAAATTAAAGTAAGACCTAATTTGTCTTTTGAAGAAGAACCAGTGTAGACCTTGGATCGAGATGTCAAGGCATTGAGAAGAAAATTAGTTCCGTTGGTTAAAGTTTTATGGTGGAATCACAACTCAAAAGAAGCCACGTGGGAGCCAGAAGATGCGATGCGACAGCAATACCCTCACCTCTTTTGATCAGGTAAATTTCGAGGCCAAAATTTCTTTAAGGGGGTAGAACTGTAACATCCTAGAATTAGGGGTTCTATATTTTAGGCTTTTCTGTATGCTTGGTTTGTTCTGTTTTTATTTAAATGTGCTTGGGGGTCCTGGTGAAGCTCGGGGTCAAGCCAGAGCCTTGGTAAAATTTTCTGTTTTGGGCATCTAAGGGGGGAGAGCTAGTAGGAGCAGGTCTTAAGTTTTTTTGCATGTGTTTGTTAGCACAAAATAAGCATGTAAGTGGAGGTTGCGTCACTTGTAGGAGTAGAAGAGGAGGAGTTCGAATCCCATAAGCCTCATTATGAAGCTTTATTTTTGGCGCCATGATGGAGAGGAGGTGGTTTCGGCAGAGACTCTTCAAGAGTAGTGGTTGAATGGGTCAATGCATTCAAATGGATGGACAAGACAGCTTGGAGGAGTTTGAATTGGTCAAACCAATTTGAATGAGTGATGGGGAGTATTTGGTGGAGCAAATCAAGGGATTTGGTGTTGGTGGAGGTGTTGGCCGGATGTGGGGAGCTTAGAGGGGGGTTTCGATTTAGTTGCTAGGATAGGTGTGTGTGCCAAAATTCTTTTGAGTAGAAGGCATTTTCATTTTGGCATTTTCGGTCATATAGGGAAAGTGCCGAATTTTTGCAAGGGTCTTATGGAGTTCTTTCTTTTTCTCTCATTCGATTTTCTACTTCTCTTTATGCCGAAACTTTTAACTTTCTTCTCTTCATCTCTTCTTGCTTTTTTGACATTAGCCGAAACTAGGGTGACCACTCAAAAATTTCTTTTTCTTTTCATTCTTTTTCTCTAACGATTTTCTCTTCTACCCTCTTATGGCCGAATCTTAGTTTTCATTTGCTTTTCTCTCCTCTTTGGTTTTCTTTTGTTTTACTCTAAAGCCGAAACAGTCTTCTTCATCTTTTCTCTTCTACACTCTTTTCTTCTCTAGCTGAAACATACTTCTCACTCTTTTCTCTTGTGTGTTTCGTTTCTACACCTTTTCACCATAGCCGAATCTCTTTTGACACCACACTAAATCTATTCTTACACTCTTTTTTTGTTAGCCGAACATTGCGAAACAAGGTGCTAGAAATCTTTAGCTGCAGGAAGTCTCTACAATCGGTTTCAGTTGGTTAAGGTACGGGGAAACTCTTTCGTTTCTTCCTTTATTTCTTTCAATTCTGTGTGGTCATAGCCGAATGGCTATTTTGTTTTTGGTGTTTAGATTTCAGCTAATCTCTTCTTCTTCTTCTCTCCTTTTAGAACATTTACTTCGGGAAACCCTAGTGGTCGAACATTTGAAGTCCGAAGCCGAAAGGTCTATTGATTACCGAATCTTACCTTTCCATCCGGGTTTTAAGGTAAGGAGCCCTCTTTTGTTCTTTGTGATCAGCCTCTATTGGCTTACCCTGTCTTAATCAAACCCCTTGTTGGGGAAAATCGTTGTTTCACTATAGTACTGTACTGATCAAGTCTCTTTGTGGATGCGAGTGCTAGCCAAACTAAGGAAGGGAGTGGACCCGTAATCTCTACTCCTAAATTTAAAAGACGTGCTGTGTCAACGATTCAAGACTTTTCGTCTGGCTGTGGTAGAGAGCCGACGTCTGCCTAGGATAGGCAAATCGCTGTTATCCCTGCTAGTGAGAGTGTCAACGTAGAGAGTCTAGTCTTACGCGTAATTAGGTGTGTAATACTCACACTTTTCTTTTTTGTTTGTGTTAATAACTGTGTTGGATGAAAGCCGAAACGACTGTATAGACAATCGAGATACCCTTATGGGTAAGGTTGGAGATACCAAGTAAGTACCGTTATGATTGCCTTTCGTATAACATAATTATGTACCTTCTGTTTACTGTTAGTACTTTTGAATGGGCTTTGGGATATGATTGAAAGGGGAAGTGTGATTCAGTGACTTCTGTCACAGTGGTCTGGGACCACAGTGGTTTGGAACCACGTATACATATATTTATCAGTTACTTATCTCAGTGGTTTGGTACCACAGTGGGTTGGCCCCATATATACTTATCAGATATTGTCACGTTGTTCGGGACCACAGTGGGTTGGCCTCACGTTTATATATTCTATGACTCTACCACAAGTGGTCTGGGACCACAATGGCTTGATGCTACGGGTGTTTGGCCGATTTAGGTGACCTAGAGGATGGAAAACTAAGTTGGGTTGGGTTGCATTGCATACATTTTTTTTTAATATGCTATATTGTGTGGGCTAAGGCCCAATGTGCATCTGTTAGCTTAAGGCCCAGATTGTGTGATAAGGGGATTTACACACTGAGTCTCGGTGACTCACCCCTCTACTTAATTTTGCAGGTAATCCCTAGATCGCGGATTTGGAGCCGAGGCAGACTTTGAGGTGGCCATGCAATATCTTCTCATAAACTTTCGATTCTTATTTAAACTTTTTCTTTTTTTTTTTTATTATGGGATTTTGCAATGTAATAAAGCCTCCGAAATTTTAATTTGGGTTTTGTTTTAAAGCGGTTATTATTATATTTTGAAATGCTAAACACAAAGTTTTCCTAAAAATATAATTAAACGTTTTCCAAAATATTAACAAGCGGATAACATGCGGATTAATAATTAAATTCGAAAATCCACTTAAAATCACAAACTCTATTTTCAAAATGACATGTTTCGAAATACTTATAGTTTTTGATTTTCGTATCACAAACCTGTCTTCGACTATTAAGATTATTCATAAAAAAAATTTGCAAGGAAGCCATAAAGCTTAATTTGATTGTCCAAAATGCTAACACATCGCGAAGTATCTTTTATTTCAAAAGTTCATTAAAACCATCATTTCATGTGACATACCAGATCCGGTCATAACGTTTAGGCCGGGTTTGGGGTGTTACAATTGTGACCCAGTTTTGAAAAATTTCCCTACTTATTGAAAAATTTTCAATTTAGTCATTATTTGGACTCAGGTCTACTTAATAGCTTTCGTAATCCCGATTGAGACTTGGATTTATTTGTAAATCATATTATGCATGGATTATGAACTGCTTTTATTGTTTAATTGAATGTTTAAAGTTGGAATTGTATGTGATTTGCTTCGTTAATTATTGTAGCATCCTATAGCTTGAGTCCGGTGACCGGACCTGGTGAAGGGTGTTACATTTAGTGGTATCAAAGCTACGATTTAGTCTATTCTAAGACTAAACGTAGCGTGTATTGAGTTTAGAAAGTACATGCCACATTAACCTATGATAGTGTGGTGCTATTTGATCTGATCTAACCTTGTTTTCTTATAGAGGTAAAGATGTCAATAGAGTTTAATCGTGTTGTCACTAACGAGGTAGCCAGTAACGTATCGGCTTCCGAACAGGAAACGAGTCACATATTGTCGGTTTTATAAATGTCTAAAAATGATGCAAAAAATATCTTCTTTAGCATGATGAGTCAATGGTTCTCTAAGTTTATGCGGGTCAATCTTACGACTTTGCAACCTCCGCCCCCTACGGTGCTCTTCCCAATACCTCCTGGTCCTCAAGGTTCAACTCTCATGCATGTTCATAAACCTCCAATAGACAAGATTCAAAAATGTGAGGCCGAAGTGTTCAGAGATAAAACAGACGACGATCTAACTAGGGCTAAATATTGGCTTAAAAACAATCAGAAAGTTTTCGATGAGATGGCATGTTCACTGGATGATTATTTGAGGTGTGTTGTATCACTATTAAAAGATGAGGCTTATCATTGGTGGTCGACCCTGACAACTATGGTACTAAAGGAGAGAATTAACTGGGACTTTTTTAGAACTGAATTTTGAAAGAAATATATTAGCAAATAATACTTAGACACGAAAAATAAAGAATTCCTCGAACTAAAGTAGAGAAACTGATTCGTGTCTGAATATGAACGAGAATTTGTGTAGCTAAGTAAATATGCTCGTGAAATCGTATCGACAGAGGGCAAAATATGTGTTCATTTTGAATTTGGGTTGAATGACAAGATTCAAATGTTAGTCGGGGCACTGGAGCTACGAGAATTTGTAGTTTTATTGGAAAGAGCTTAAAAGATGGAAGAAATTTGTAATGAGAAGAGACAAATAGAAATGAGATTTTGGGATTCCAGTAAACGGAATGTATCTAGACTGTTTTTAGCCCCACCACCAAAGGAATCGAGGGAAGCCTTTAGTCAGCTTAAATCACCATCAGGGTTCTTAGGGAAAATAAGACAAGGCTGAGTTATTTAATATTTCAGACTACTCCAGCAAACAATGTTGGTAGTGTTCGTAATGTTTCTAGACCTATTTGTGAGTATTGCGATAAATCACATGCTAGTGAAATTAAAACATATGTCTGTTTTCGATGTGGTTTAATAGAACATTTTTTTTAGAAACTACCCGAGGAAGATTGGTGTTACAAATGATCAGAACATTAAACTAGTGTCAATTAGGGGAAATCGTAGTTTAACCAAAGATACAGTAGTCAAGCCTAAAGCTAGGGCGCCTACCCGAGCGTATGCTACTCGAGCTAGAGAGGAACTGTCTTCACCCGATGTTATTGCTAGTAGCTTCTTTTTCTTTAATGTTACTATAGATGCACTAATTGATCCTGGGCCAACACATTCATATATTTGCAGTGCATTAGTAATAGATAAGAGCATACTTGTTGAGTAAACTGGATTTGATGTTAGAGTTACGAATCGTCTAGGTCAAAGTGTTATAGTCAATCTGATATGTAGAAAGTGTCCACTAAGAATTCAATGTTGTGACTTTCTTGCTGATCTGAAGTTATTACCTTTTCACGAATTTAATGTTATTCTGGGTATAGACTGGTGAACTTTACATGACGCTGTGGTAAACTATAGACTGAAACAATTTGATTTAAGATGCCAGAATGGTGAGTAGATTATTGTCGAGTCTAATAGACCTGATTGTGCTATAAATATTATATCGGTGATCTCCGTTCAGAAATTAATTAGAAAGGGTTGTGAAGCATTTTTGGCTTACATTCTTGATACTCGAGAATTGGGATTGAAGATTGATAAGGTACCGACTGTTAATGAATTTATGGATGTGTTTTTAGAAGAGTTGCCTGGGTTATCTGCAAAATGGGAAGTTGAATTCGTGATTGATTTAGTGCCAAGGCCTGCTCTGATATCTATTGCACCGTACAGAATGGCACCAATAGAATTAAAATAACTTAAAACACAGTTGCAAGAGTTGATTGATAGAGGTTTCATACAGTCAAGTGTGTCACCTTGGGGTGCACCAGTTCTATTAGTGAAAAAGAAAGATGGGTCATTTAGGTTGTATATTGATTACAAGCAACTAAACAAAGTCACTATAATGAATAAGTTGGATAATTTGTTTTGCGATTGAACTCAAACTAGCCACAATGAACTACATTCTTTTATGTAAACAACCATATCACGGGCTACAAACCTCGAAATCAAGTGATTCAAAAACCGCTTCAAACATGACTCAAAGATCTATTGTTTGGGCACAAGAATAGCCCAAAAGGGTAGTTGAAAGGTCTCGAAAAGTCAAGTCAATGTTTCCATTGTAAAACCCATAGAGTAATCTCGAACTTCCCACATTTAATTGCACTTCTTTATGAAAATGATCATAACATGGTCTACAAGCCACAAAATCAAGTGATTCAAAAATCATTTCAAAGAGAACTTGAAGGTCTAGGATTTAGAGAATCACCCCAAAAGCTAGATGGAGCATATCCAAAAGTTCATTCGAAGTTTACCTAGTGGAATCCTACAAGATTAGTTTTGGACTCTCACATAACTTCAACTTTGTTTTCAACCGATCGAATCTTCTTCACTATCCTCTAGCTCATAAATCAAACGATGAATAGACTTTGTTCCAAAAACAAATACAAGTATTGAATTGAAACTCTATAAAGAAAAATTGTAATGACTCGATTTTTGTTGGTGTCAAGAATTTCGATTTTGGACTGAATATCTTAAACTGAGTCATTTTGGAAAGTTAAATTGAGAAGATTTAGAGAATGTATTTAATAAGGTGATGGAGATTCATTTATTACTGTGTAGGCATTAATTAGATTTATTAGGGGTTTGAGTAGAGACCTAGTAATTAAGACTTATGGACAAGATTATAAAGTTAGTAAAATTAGTGGGGTTAATGTGTGAATATTAAAAAATATAATTTTAAGAGTTTGAGGTTGTTTTCAATTAGACCAAGTCTATTTTAGCAAAATTCTCATTTTGAAGGATTAGTTGGAGGAAGCTATTTTTCGTACTCATTTTCATGAAACACTTTTTTCTTTTTTTTTACACTCTAAAATCCTCTTAATTTTCTCTCGACTTGATATTCTCTTCAAGACTACATCTCGATAAAGTGGATTTTCTATTAAATTCTTGAATTCAAACATATTTTAAAGAATCAATTTCTTTGTTGTTATTAGTTTACGTTGGTTTTAGAAGAATAGGGAGAAGAGTTCTTTTGATTCCTTTTATTGATTTTTTTTCTATAGTAAGTTAAATTGATTTATAATTTTAATTTAAGATTCTTGAATCTTAGAATAAGAGATTTTATTTTAAAAATTCGTAAGTTAGCGAGAAAAAGTACAAAATAAATGACTTAGTTAATGTCATAAAAATAATTAAAAGACACATTATCATGTGAAAAATTCTTATCAAAACCTATAATAATTACTGTAGGCATGATAAAAAGTGCATTTTGTTTTCAATGTTGGGGAGGGAAACCGTAGCTTCTAGAAGGAAAGAAAACGAAAAATTGTAGACATAAAAATGATTGAGTTCCATAATCTACTATGTAAATATCTCATCAAATATCTTCCTCCAAAGTCCCAAAAGTCTTAACTAATCATTAAAAAAGGCATTGCCGCACCTATCTGTCCTTCACCACCAACTATCTTCCCCAAAAATACCATTGCAACACTTTAACTGCCATCCTTCACCCATGTCCTCCCCCACCGCCAACATCGCCACCGCCATTTCAACCCCAACTCTAGACTACGAGTCCCCTGCCCTCCTCCAATCCATCACCTCCCATGGAGGCTACGCTTTTACCCGCATGGCCACTTTAGCCGCTGCCGGCGACCAACGCGCTGCCGAGGCCGCATGTGAGATGGCCTGGGAGCAACTTCACTCCGGTCCTTGGCACTCTGTTCTCCCCGTCTGGCGTGACGCTTACTCCATGGCCTGCCTACATGTGGCCAAATTCCATTTCTCCAATGGTGAGTTCAGAGATGCTCTTAGGTCTTTGGACATGGGCATCATAATGGGCGGTCCTTTGCTTAGGAAAGATTTGGACTCCGCAATCGAAGTCGTTTTGGCCGCCAAGTCGAGGCACTATCATAACGGAGTAGCTGATGATGATAAAGAAGGTCACGGAGAGGCAGGGTCCCGATTGCTGGTTTCTCCACAGGAGTTCGATAAGTCCGAGGTAAGGTTCGTTTTCTACATTTTAAAAAAAAAAAATCTTTTGCTTGTTCTAACGAAATTGGAGATTGTTAAAGACAGACTGTACTTATAGATAGAAAAATGCATTGAAAATATTCTTCTTCCTGGGAATGAAAAACCAATTGTTGTAATATTATCTTAACTAATCATGATGGTAATAATGATTATGATAGTATAAACATAGTTATAATGTTAATTGGTTAAATTTAGGGTTTATTGTAGTTTCCGTGTGGAGATTGCTTTTGATATTGAAGCCAAAAGCATGTTTGGATGCGTGCTAGAATATACTTTTTAATAGTTGACAATGAAAGTTGTTTGATCTTTTAGTATTTAATAATAAGATATACTTATACATGAATTTGGGTTACATTTTTCTAATTGAATGAGATTATGAGTTTTACTAGTTTCTTTTGCTTTTTATCAACTTCAGAACAAATTTAATGTCAATAAAAACTCAGAAACTATATGAAGTTTTAGTTTTTCTCTTCTGTGAATTGATTATAGTGTCTGTTGTTTGATTCCCTTGTGGATGCGTTAGAACAAACTTTTACTTCATCAGATTATTGGAAGAAAAAGAAAATGCTCAAATTCAGAATCCCTTTGAGTTTCTTATGCTTATGTGAGTTCAGTGTCCATCTGATTTGTTGTGTAATTATAAAAACAGAGGGTAGACATCTTTTTTAAAGTTAGAGGACCTAAATTCCTCTAATTCCATTTTGTTATTATAACATAATTTTTGGTCTTCTTTTGTACTTTTCTTACCGAGTTTGTGCTTTTAACTAGTGACACTAACTCAATTAGGCACATTCTATATAGTATAAATAAATACTATTTATAACAATTTTATTTTTCTTTTCCAGTATGTATTGATGTTTTGATTCTTGCTTCATATATGCTTGTGCCTTAAATGAATAAAACATTGAGGATATTATCAATAGAATTTTACTTTTTCTTCTCTTTGTGGTTAAGTTTGATTTGATGCTTACAATATAAATACCATGGTTTCCATCTATCGCAAACTTGTTATGTGGATTCTATTGGTTAAACTACCCCACAAGCAGGGGCGAAGCTAGGACAATTTTTTGGAGGGGCCGGATGAAATTTTAATTTTTTATAGTTTATATCTTTCTAATTTGTAAAGGATTAAATCGAATTTTTATAATTTTAGGGGGGCCAAAGTGTAATTTTACCTTTACTAATTTAAAATTTTTAAAAAATCTAAAGGGCCTAAATAGAAATTTAACCTTTTAGGAGGGTCCGGGGCCCATGCCAGCCCCCCCTTGGCTACGCCCCTGCCCACAAGTCCCTGGATTATAGATTGAAGTGTAAATAGGCTCTCTATTATAAATCTGAGTAATATTGTCTTGGTCTCTCTCTCTCTCTTTTTTTTGGTCCTGGTCTATTTAATTCTGAAACAATGAGGTAACCTTGAATGTTAAAAAAATTCTGACTTGTATTTTAAAGTGATCTGGAAAAATATATAAAACTAAAATTCAGCATTTTCAAAACGCCACAAGGACTAAACTTTGCTCACTTTAGACATGACAAGTCAGCATCTTTTAACACCATAACCTTATCATCGTTTATAATTTTACATAGTAGCTCCTAAAATTATAGTAGAAGGATCCACCAGGTAGTTTAACAACGGTGTTTCTTATTTTTATTTTGTTAAAAAGAACAATAACCATGACATACAGACACATGCTCACAAGGAAAAGGGGGTATAACCACGATATGCTACTTTCAGAAGTTGTAGCTGTGTGTATTATTTTATTCTTCAAAGTAAAAACAGGGTAACTTGTCCATTTGTCATTTCTTTAGTTTTTTAGATACTTATATACATAAATAATAGTTTACATCATTTTATCATGTTGGCTAGCTCCTTTTTCCTGTAATTTATTATTTTTTGAATAGGATGGTTGAATATTTCTGATAAAGAGAAATTGGTATGGTAGCATGATATCTGGGTTTAATCTCTGTTTCTGTTTCGTTCTGATCCTATAGGTACTACGAATTTTACCAATAAGGTCATTGTCTTCCAAGATTGTGGGGAAGAGGTCCGCCCTATCTTTGGAGGCATTTCTATGTGAATATTTCCTCTCAGGTTCTCCAGTTATAATTACTGATTGTATGGCTCACTGGCCAGCTAGGACAAGGTGGAATGATATGGATTATTTAAGAAGGATTGCTGGTGATCGTACTGTCCCAGTTGAGGTGATTAATCTTCCTGTTTTTTTTTTTTTTTTTTCAAAATTCAGTAGAGATCAAATCTGTAGCAAATGCTTTGCTACATTTTATTTTCCTCACATATGTTCTCCTACCTGCATATATACTATTTTCTCTTTTAAACAGTAATTTATCTGATCTTTTCTACATAATTTGATCTTTTAAACATATTTATTTGATCTTTTCTACATATTAAGTCACTTAACTGGGAATATTTCTCTGTTACCAATCTTAATTATTTGCTCACAGCATTTAAGCTAAGGTGCATTCTTGTGTTGATCTTGATAATCTAATGCGGGTTTGTGACTCATTTTTTGTATTCTTACATAGATCCTGATAGTTTTAGTTTGGTTCCAAAGGTAATTTGTGTCTTCATATGCTCAATGAGCAATTGCTAGGTTAAAGATCCTTATGCTTTAGTTTCTTTTGTGGGCATTGTAATGAATTTACTCAATCTTGAGGCACTTGCAAAGAGTCACGTTACTGAGTGTTTTCTTGATTGTAAGGTTACAAAATGGTTGATCTTCTAGTGTATCCCAACTGATTATTATTCCTTAGCGGATGGAGCCATTATTGCCAAAATTGAACCCAGATATCCTTCTACATCTAGATTAATGTACTTACCTTGTTACAATCAGACAATCAAGTGGGCTCACACCCGGTATTTGCAAATATTTAAGTTTTCCACTAAACCCAACCCTTCTTAATCCGTCAGTTATCATATCATTTTGCTTACTTTGTTTTGCTTGACTAATGATTATGTGATCATGTGTAGTTCTCAGGCAATTTAGTTGAGCAATGGAATCCTTCTCCAGGTAATAGGATTCTTAATGATCATAATGGAAAAAAGCTTCAGATCTTTCCTTTGACGGATGAATCTTTCAGGGAACGTTGTAGTTGGTTGTTTGGTGAATTAAACAAGCTTTCATCATTTATTCAGCAACAAAACAAAAAGGAATTCTTGTACGTACACTATTATTTAAAGGGCTGATTGGGTCAGTGTCACCCATTAACCCAGTCCCAACTCAATTGGGAAATTACTGAAAACCTGTTCCTTTAATAAAATAACAAACATTAATATGACTATTTTTGTCAATTTTATGTTTTATGTAAAATCTAGAGAAATGCACAAAATAAGGTTTGAACCTAGAACATCAGACTTTAATAACTTCACTATTTCAACCAAAGTCTCAGTTATTTTTTTTTATCAATTTTTTTATAAATACATTTGTTATATAAGTTTTTGTTCCACCCACATCATGGGGTAATGCCATAATCTAGTTAGAATCTTTTCGTAACATTCTTGCTGTAAGAAATGATTGGTTAACCTGCCCCAATACTAAAAATGGTTAACTTAAGGAACTTAAGGATTGGTCTAGATGGTTCAGCCACCCACTTTTGGACTTAGGAGCGGAAATAAAATGGTTTGCTGAAGTCTTTAAAATTGTAAAGTTATTCTTCACTTAACTACCTAGTTATTGTCCCTAAGAATTCCTATTATGGATGGAGATTGTATTATTGAAAGCTATTTAATTCTATTTCCTTTATTTATTTTTGGCAAGTTATTACTATGGAGATAATTAAACTGAAAGCTGGTAAAGCTTGGAATGCTTTTCAGGTAGGAAAAAACTACTTGTGTTCAGAGTGGAAGCAAGAGCTTGTTACATTTTCCGAGTTTCTTGAGAGGGTCCAATCTACAGGCTGCAGTAGTAAGGCCCCTACATATTTGGCACAACACCAATTGTTCGATCAGGTAGTATTATCCTCTTACTTTATTCTTTGTGAGATTTAATTTCACTGTTATGTACTGAAGCTGCATTAATGCTACAACAATAATGCAGATAAATGATTTGCGGAAAGACATTTCTATTCCTGACTATTGTTGTGCTGGTGGTGGGGAGCTGAGATCTCTCAATGCATGGTTTGGTCCAGCTGGGACGGTTACACCTTTGCACCATGATCCACACCATAATATCCTTGCTCAGGTACTGTCATGCATTGATTAATCCTAACAAATGGTAAGGTGAATCATGGTCTCCGATGAAACTTTTTTCATATCTCATGAGTCTTAAGACAAATACCTTTGCACCATGATCCACACCATAATATACTCGCTCTTGAGTCTTGAGATGGTAGGTTTGTTTTCAGTTTTGGAGCTTAGATTATAATAGCAGCGGTAGCTTGACTCATGTTCCCCATGCTGCAATACATTATTGACATGCTATCTTGTGCTATTATTTTAGTATTATGGACTCATGTTTAAAGTAGGCTCCAAATCGGTATATGTCCAACTGGTTTAGATTTGTAAATGAGTAATTTACCATCCAACTAGTTCACAAAAGAGAATTTCTTTTTTTTAGTAAATTATGAGTAGCAGCACACAAGGGCTCCTTGAAATAATTGTATGAAGGGGATTCTTTAATCAGGGAAAACATCTTAATCAACATTGTTGCATATTCCATTATGCTCTTTGATACATTTAGGTCATCATGCATTTTATTTTTGCTTCAGATTTGTGCAAAATTAGACATTCAGACTACTAGTTTAAAAGATGATTTGGGGTCATTGGATAAAAACCAGTGGCATTTTCTTGGAATGGTTTGCATGAAATTTGAAATGTTCTAATCTTTTAAATCATCTACTTTTCTTTTTGAATAAATTTCAAAGTTTTAACATAATGTGCTTTCTGGTAAGCACCGAATCATCTCTAGGGTCACATTTCTTACATACAATGATAAGGGGCCTTCAGTCAAGCATCTCCAGTAGGAAAAGGGTAATAGTGAGTGTTAGGTTAGCATGTAGCATTTCTTGAGCTATGTTTTTCAAGAGCATCAATTCTTCATTGATGATTGTTGACCTATGCCTCTCTTCATGAGTATTGTTCAACTAGCTATTTTAGCTCTACACTTTTCAACAGCTCAATTACAATGACTCTTGTATAAACTTTTTTTAAGCTTTTGAAATGGTTTTCAGGCAATTTTCTTTTCCCTTATGCTGCATTATCTATGAACGCTTGTTGGTGGGTAGCAGGTCCAGTTTAATTCTGCATGGATTTAACTCGATGGATATTCTGCTCCTTATTTTAGGTTGTTGGTAAGAAGTATGTGAGACTCTACTCTGCTACATATTCTGAGGAGCTTTACCCATACAGCGAAACCATGCTTAACAATTCCAGCCAGGTATCCACTTACTTGATCCCTCTTTTTGAATTGATGAACTCTGCGTAAGAGATAAAACTGATATTGTAGTGTTTCATCCGTCGAGACTCTTTAAGACATGCACATTCTCTCACTTGGACAAGTAAATGACTTGCCTGAATACTTTTCATGATAAAATTTGCATTACAGTGTTCCATCCATGTATACTCTTAAGACATGAACAAAAGACACTCACTTGGACATGGAAACACCTTTTTTTCTATTGTCTTGGCGAATCCAATGTGCACATCTAGCATTAGATTGACCACTTTTTCATTTAAGGGCTTGGTCATGATTTTTAGTTTGATTTATAACCATTTTCAGCAAGGTTGGTACTTTTTTAGATTTCTTCTAGTTGTGGTGTATGTTTTGCTCTGTTAATTTACAGCTGAGCAGACTTTGGTTAGGCAAGGAGCAGCATGTCTTGTATTGATTTTAAAGAAACACTTGCTTTAATACATTTTTGTTCATTGGTGTGCTACATTGTTTTTTTTCTTAAGAAAAAAATTAAATTTCTCGTAACTGTTAGGCGGTAGAATCTGATGTGTTGGGACAAAAAGAAAACATTTAACTACTTATGAATTTCATATAGAGCTGTTTTTTATAAGATCTGTTTATTTTGTTATGCTTCTTTTATCAGTTAATATGAAAAGCTTTAGCTACAAACACTGACCAAAGATGTATGTTATGCAGGTTGATCTGGACAACATAGATGAGGTAGAGTTTCCAAAAGTGCGTGACTTAGAATTCATAGACTGCATTTTAGAGGAAGGTGAAATGCTTTATATCCCACCGAAATGGTGGCATTATGTGAGATCATTAACGACAAGTTTTTCAGTCTGCTATTGGTGGAGTACTGATTCCGGAAGTTCAATGGTGTCTTAGAATATGTAAACATTTAGTATTTTTTCTATGTCTATGTTGTAAAATTCTTTTTGGAAGAGAAGTGGGCTTCATGTATATCAAAACCTTTGCTGGCAAAATTTACCTGCAGCCAGCCTGAAAGAGAAACAATGATAATAGTGTATTTATGCGTGTATGGGGAGTTTTTGAGTGTATCTTTGAACTCGCCCTAGTTTGCCGGATAGGTTTGATATCGATCATCTTTCCAAGTAAGTTCTCTGTCTCTCACTACACAAACATATGATTTATTTTCCATAGCATCTTTATATATATATATATATATATATATATAATTTGTTAACTTTTTTATATAATATTTACAACTACTCATATCCATTCTTTTAACTCTTAAAGAGTCCATTCTTCAACTCTTAAATAGAATGATAAGCGTGATTTGGTGTGTTCAAATTTATGCCCCTATCATGTTAAGATTTAGTTAGCATAAATTGTTAAAATTTTAAAATTAATAATTTTATTTATTTAAATATGTAACTTTATTATTTCAGTTAAATTTAAATTAATAAAAATTAGAAGTAGAGGTATTAATTTATATTGAAAATGATAAATATTTTATTAATTTAATTAAATTTTAAATTAATTATTTTTACTATTTAAGTATGCAATTTTAATAATTCATTGGATAAATTACCTAGTTGATCATTTAATTTTTTTGAGGTTTTTATTTTGATTACTCAAATTTAAAATTTAGTCTATCAGTAATCCCATAAAAGGACATCTGTCTTGGCACAGCAAATCCCAATATAATATAACGTTTGCACCAATCGAATTTTTCTTCCATTTTTTTGTCATATTTCATCATTCTTCCCTAACAAGAGATGTAGGACTTGGGAAACAACCTCTGAACATTGTCGCTGTCCCTTTTACCGGTATTATCGACTCAAACACGCTGATTTTGCTTATAGTACACACCCTTTACGCCTCAATGGCCAACCCCATATCTTTCATCTCTCCATAAAATCTCGTTTCAGCTCTTCCCACAGCCATTCATTTGGGATCTCTGTTTTCATATCGGTGACTACTCTGTTTCTATTATATCTCTCTTTTAATTTCATCATTATACTTTTAAATTTGTTTTTTCTTTTTTCTTTTTTGTCATAATCAAAGTACTTATTTTCTTGTCAAATCATATAAAATTCTTCACTATCCACATCCTCTTATAATTCCCATTAATGTATCTGTCCTTGTCAATTTCGTTTAAGATCTATTGTTTTAAACTTGGGGTGTTTGTTATTTTTTTGAGAATAAATTTATAATCTTTTTGGGTTTCCAAAATGTTAGCTATTAGCTCTGAATCCACTAAAAAATAATATGCTACTGGCAGTTTAGTAGTTGGTTATGCACTTTGTTCAAGCGTACTTACTGTTATAACCAAATTCAATTACCTTGGTTTATTGACTGCATTACATTACTTAACTTCTGCTTCAGGGGTCTGGGTTTTGGGCAAATTTGGATTTTTACGTCATGAACCATGCGAATGTGGATACTTCCATAGTGTTTAGATCACTGACACCCTTTTTGGGTTGCCTTGACTGATACAACGTTTAGGAGGCAAACCTTGTCCTTCAAAGCTCACATTTATGTCTCTTTTGATCATTTTGGGTGGTACTGTTGAGTATGTAGCAACTGATTCCGCTTTTACTTTGATTGCTTATCCATGGGCGTTTGCGTATTTGGCTACCATCACCACTGAAATGATTTACATTGAGCATTTGGTGATGAACCTTGGATTGAGTTCTTGGGGTTTTGTGTTGTACAATAATTTGTTGTCCTTATGATGTTAGAAAAGGTGGTACGCAAAAGAAACTTATGAAGTAAGAAGAAAAATTAAGGGAAGAAACAAATAGACTTGAAGTGTGATTCATTGACTTGGCTTTAATTTGCTTGTAGGGCACAAGAAGTCTTAAAATAACAAAATAGAACTGTAAAAATGAAATTATTGAGTTTTACATATAGACACTTATTACGTAACTTGTACCACAAGTTACGTTTTTCTCTAACATTGTAACTTTTTAAAAAAAACTATGTTTTTTTCATTTAATGTATTTTCTGAAAGTTGTGTATTCAAATATATTTGTTCAAAGCAAATAACATAATTGTTATAATTATTTTGAAAATAAAAATAATAACTATATGTACATAAAGCCCAAAAATCTATCTTCTGACCTGTAAATATGTACATAAAGTCTAATAGGTAAGCCCACTTAACTAATGGGCTAGACACTCAATTATTCAAATTGTAAAGAATTTAATATTTGTTAGCAAGGTGGGATTACTAACTTTGCAAACTATTAACAGATGACCTATATTTTAGGTTTTGATTGGAGAATACGATTAGATTGTTTCCCATGAAAGTTCCAAGCAAGAACAGAGACCAAAAATGGAAATTAAACTAGTACCAACACAACCTCAGAGAGATAATCAAGATAGCTATGAGATGCATATAACAACAGAGGGTCGTTCTGAAGCAGGGGAAGGCATCTTTGGTTCTCAGAAGTTGGTGTGGGGTGATATGATCAAGTCGGGTGTTGGAAGCAGGAGCATGGAGGGAAACAAAGTTAGGTCGGGTTGGAGAAGAAGAATGAAATATGACAAAAAAGAAGGCCAAAAAAAAAAGAATAGAAATTTTTTATTGGTGAAAGAGTTAGGTCAGTGAGAATTTTCTAACAGTATTGACTAAATTACAAGTTTTTTTTTTTTTTGAATGATCAAAATGAAAGCGCTTAAAAAGTTGGGTAACCAACTAACTAGTTTATCTTAATTTATTTTATTTAATTTTATAGCAATATAGGAGGATATAGGTACGAGTGCGCTGAATCTCATTATCCTCCTATTTATGGGTTGGATAGGAGCTATGTGTAGTTTCAGACATTGTCTTCTCAAAAATAACAGATATGAATTCAAACAAAATTCTATTACTTTGTAATTAAAAATATAAAAATAAATAAATTAAATAGAAAATAAATAGATAAACAATACGAATGGCATATACAAGTCTGTAACATCTCACATAGTTTAAAAAAGTAATTCTATTCATCCTAACTTGTTATCGTCACTAGCATATACAACTCTTTTCACATAATCTCATTTTGCATAAAATCTAAAATATATGATCTAATTCTTGGTCCACAAGTATGTAGGCTATGGACGACAGCTAATGTAACTAAGAAGCAAATCGCAACTGTACACATTTGCAACCATATTGTCAATGTAAGATCAATTTTTTTACGCCTCTCACTTTGTACTATTAAAGGCAGACAAGTCATTACTGCGAGATATTAAAGTGTTACATATTTTCAAATCATAGGAAAATGGTCACATTTCTTCAATACTAATCTCAATAACAATAAAACGAAATCAAAGAATTTAATTACAAAAGAACTTGCAATGATTCAGTGAATACTAAAGGCTTAGGTGTGGGTGGAGGAAGCAATCAAGCAAGCCAAAGAAGAAGAGAAAGTAATAACACACTAAAAAAGAAAAATAAACAATACATATGAAGAATCTTTGCAAAACACAAAATAGAATTACATCTTTGCAAGTAAAAAACCTGAAATTCATTTCTTTATAAAATTTCATTCAACAAAACCGACTTTTTATTTAGCAAATAACAATGTATTGAACAAAATTATAATTGTTTTAAAATTATATTTAAAGATAATTAAATTACTTTAAAATATGTAAAGGTGATGTAAATAAATATTCCAATAGCCCATGAAATTGATTGGGTTACGTTCATTATCAACACCGAGGATAGCCTTTGATTTTAGGGCCAATTAAAAGATTCAGTTTTTATTTAAGATTTAAAACTTAGCAATTAAGAAACGTATTACTATATAAAAGGAGAAAAATGACAAGCTAAATGTAAATTAATATTTCTTTCACAAAATATATGTTCAGAGAATTACAATATAATTATTAATAAATTAATCCCACTAGTTGTAAAATGAATTACCAATGGTAAAAATATTATACAAGTCATTGTCTTATATCTTAAATTGCATTACAATCCCTCTATTTGAAAAATAAACAAAATGGTCCTTGTACATTACAAAAAATGAGCAAGATGATCCCTTAAAAGAACAAAACTAGATTAAGTTGGCGTAGCTTAAATAGCCAAAAGTTCATAGCCTCAACTCTGAAAAGAAAAATGTCAACAAAGAGTTACTGATTTTTAATTAATAACTAGTGTATGTTTGTATAATCCAACATCAATTCATCCAAGCTTCCTATTTTTGCTTTTTTACTTCCATGACTGCAAATAAATAAAAGGTAGTGACTGCTATATGTCTTAATCTCTAAGGTCAAGATTTATTGCATTTCAACCAAAGAGACAAATAGGTGCTCCATAAAAAAAAAAAAATTCAGCCAAAGACGAAGAGAGGAGAAAAATGGCATGATTGATGCCTTTGATAAGATGAAGTTCTTGGATAAATTAGAACAATTATAAGTAATGTGGATTTATAAACAACATGACATCTTCAACAAAAGAAACAAGAAAAAGCTTCAATAGATTCTAGTCCCTCATCCAGTTTAAAGTTCCAAACAGGAGAAAGTAGGATTCACAAAATTAATGATGAACATCTAAAAAAGCGTAGATAAAGTTTTTACTTCTAGAATTTATATTAAGCAAGAAGTATATGATTTCATTTACTTGGCAGCTTGAAGCATGCGATCCAAAAGTGGACCAAAAACAACTTAAGGAAAAACATAGAACTAACCAAAGATCTTATATAAGAGGGAAGGTGTTTAGGTTTACTCTCATAGCCCCTGGTAGAATCCAATTGCAACTCCGAAATATGCTAAAGCAACCTGATAAACTCATTCATAAATATGTGCCAAAGGAAGATATGATATATATCTGTACATGAGACAACTATTTCAATGAGCCAGTTAAGAATGAGGATTGCAAAACTTAATTTATTACCATTTCAAATAGTAACAATTGAAGGAGCATCTAAACTACAACACATATGGAAAAGAATGCAAAATTCTTCGATACAATAGATGGCATAGATAAATGAAGAAAAAAACCTACCATGTATAAAATAAATTATAATTACTAACAATTTCGAGCTTACAAAACATAAAACATTTATCACCTAAAAATGATCTTGTTTTCTTAATTCAAATAACTTAATAATTAATAATCAAATTAGTTTCCATGAGAAATACAAATGGCATGCTCATTACCTTGAAAACACCCCCAATCAAAACCTACATATTCATTTGTAAAGCAATAGTATAATATAGGTAAGGGAAGAAGACACCTAGACTTGACATGTAACACCCCTTACCCGAGACCGTTGCCGGAGTCGAGCACGATGCATTATTAGACTTAACTTACTAGATCAGGGCATAAAAATTGAAACTGTCCATCTGCGTCATGTTCACTAAATTGACTATAACTCGAGTCACGGAACTTGAAATTTAGATATGTAAATTTTTCCTGAAACTAGACTCATATATCTTCTTACTATAATTTTTCCAGAATTTTTGATGTGGCCAATTAGTACAGTTTATTAGTTAAAGTGTCCCCTATTACACAGTTCGATAGTTCTGACCTCTATTCACTAAAAATCAATTATCTCATAATATACAATTTTTTTTTCCTACACAGTTTTTTTATATAAAAATAGACTCAATAAGATTTAATTCTATATCTCATGCACAATCTAATTCCATTTATACTATTTTTGGTGATTTTTCAAAATCACATCACTGCTGCTGTCCAAACTGTTCCCCTGCATATAATTACATAATTTCTTAAAATAACAATCAACTAAGCATTGCATAACATCCAAAACATGTTCTTGATTAACCATTTTAATAGCTAATCATTACCAAACATTTACAAGCCAATATTAAGCCATATCATAAGGCCATACACACAAAATGGCTAAGTCCCTATACATGCCATAACTTAAAACGTTCAAGTCACAAAATACCAATATAATCCTTTGATAGTGTATAACGAACTCCGACGTCCTTGCGATCCCCGAGTTAGCTTGTAATACTAAAAAAAATAAAGGAATAGGAGTAAGCATAAAGCTTAGTAAGTATACATGTAAATAAATAACAATATTCTTAATGAATTATCTTAATCTTTTCTTACCAAGATTATTTAAGCCTTTAATTTAATATACTTAAGTCTTAAATTTTTACCTGTACCTTCTTAGCTTGAACTTGTCTTACCTTTCCTTTGGTATACTCTTTAAATTTTCCCGTTGAATCACTTTGAATACTAAGGATACGCGGGTACCTTTCCTTGTGAAATTTAACCATTGCCATGTCTTGACATGGTCTTACGTGGTATCATTGCCTTATGAACTCACCAATGTCATGCCTTGGCATGGTCTTACATGGGACCTTTGCCTTACGTGGTATCCTTGCCTTATGAACTCACCAATGCCATGCCTTGGCATGGTCTTACATGGACCTTTGCCTTATAGTAAATTATCAATGCCATGTCTTGACATGGTCTTACATGATTTCCTTAAACCCTATGTCATGACATTTGTATCCTACACATTCCTAAGGTTCAACTGGGACATTCTGAGATTGCTTCTTCGTCAATTCATGCTTGAGTCTTTAAATGATAAATTTACTGAATAAATATGTAAATGCTGGAATTTAATAGTATCAAATGTAAAATAATAAAATATTACATTTATTTACCGTAAACTTACCTCGAAACAAAATACGATAAACTATATCGATTTAGTCCACTATCTTTTTCTTTCCCCGATCTAACTCCGGATTTCATTCTTCTTGATCTATAATAGCAAATTTAGCTTATTTAATACTCACATTTATCAAAACAGTCCTTAAGTCTAACTTTAGAAAAATTATAATTTTGCCCCTAAACTTTTACATATTTACACATTGCCCCAAAGCTCGAAAATTATACTTTATCCCTTATTCTTATGTTTTATGACATGCTGATCGCTTTTCCTTCTATGACAACATCAAATTCTCACTCTAACATGTACTTATGAACATTAGGTATTTTTCTGGATTAAGTAGTTTTACTCGTTTTCACTTAAAATCACTTAGCAAAAGTTGTTTAACATAATTTCAGACTTCATATTCTATCATAAAACATCAAAATAAACACATTTCACCTATGGATATTTTCCAAATATGAACCCTAGCATGAATTATTGATAGAATAAGCTAAACCGAGCTATTGGGGCTTCAAAAATGTAAAGAACATTAAAAACGAGGCTTGAAATCACTAACTATAGAGCTTGAAAGCTTGAAACAAACCCTAGCTATGGTGAACACTTGAAAATTCGGCCAAATGAAGAAGATGAGCATATTTTGCCATCTTTTTCCCTTTTTAATTTCTTTTTATTACCAAATGACTAAATTACCCTTCATTAAAAACTTTGGTTCTTTCTACCTATATATGTCCATTTTTGTCCATGAAAATATAATGGTCTAATTACCATTTAAGGACTCCTACTTCAAACCCCCATTTCAATCAAGTACTCTATAAATTAGAACCCCTATTTAGCAACTTTTGCAAACAAGTCCTAATAGACAATTTAAGCATGAAATCAATAAAATTTCTTATCAATACTTTAACACATGTATTTAATCACTCGGTAAATCATAATAATTAATCATAATAAACTTTCATAGCTCGAATTCATGGTTTCGCAACCACTGTTTCGTTTAGGCCCTATTTCGGGATGTTATATTTCTCCCCCTTTAGGGATTTTCGTCCCCGAAAATCTTACCTGTAAAGAGATTTGGGTACTGTTTTCGCATAGTCTCTTCGGGCTCCCATGTATCCTCGTCTATCCCATGCCTATTCCATAATATTTTCACAAGTGCAATACTTTTGTTCCTTAATTGCTTAACCTCCCGAGCTAGAATTTTTACCGGTTCCTCACCGTAAGTCATATTTGGTTGAATCTCAACCTTTGCTTGCGAAATCACATGCGATGGATCTGAACGACAACGACGTAGCATAGACACATGAAACACATTATGAATATTCTCTAACTCAGTCGGCAAAGCTAACCTATATGCCAATGGCCAAACTCTCTCGATCACCTCAAATGGTCCAATAAAATGGGGACTTAATTTGCCTTTCTAGCCAAATCTAAGAACTTTCTTCCAAGGGATACTTTCAAGAATACCTTATCACCAACTTGAAATTCAATTTCTTTTCTTTTCAAATCTGCATAGGATTTCTATCTATCTAAAGCTGCTTTCAAGTAATCTCTGATGACTTTTACTTTCTCGTCTGTCTCTTTGACTAGATCAACCCCATAAATCTGATTTTCCTTAAGCTCTGTCCAATACAAAGGTGTGCGGCATTTACGTCCATACAAAGCTTCATAAGGTGCCATCTTCAAACTCGATTGATAACTATTATTATAGGCAAACTCTATTAACGGTAAATATTTCTCCCAACTACCTTGAAATTCCAATACACAACATCTAAGCATATCTTCAAGTACCTGAATAACTCTTTTCGATGACCATCGATCGAGGATGGAAAGTTGTACTAAAACTCAACTTTGTACCTAAAGCTTCTGCAATTTCTTCCAAAAGCGTAAAGTAAATCTCGGATCTTTATACGAGATAATCGATATGATACTCCATGTAGTCTCACAATCTCTGACATATACAACTCGACCAACTTGTCAAGTGAATAATCCATACGAACTGGGATAAATGAGCCGACTTCGTTAGCTTATCAATCACAACCCATATTGCATCTTTCTTTCTCGGTGTCGAAGGCAATCCTATCACAAAATCCATAGGAACTCGGTCTCATTTCCACTCGGGAACTAATACAGGCTGCAATAAACCTAAAGGTACCTGATGTTCGGCCTTTACCTGCTGACAGATCAAACATCTAGAAACAAACTCTGATATATCTCTTTTCATTCCTGTCCATTAATACATTTTCTTCAAATCATTATACATCTTTGTACTACTTGGGTGAATAGACAAAGAACTGCTATGCACTTCCTGTAAGATCCGAATAAGCTCATCGTTCTTTGGTACACATACCCTGTCTTTGAACATCAAACAACCGTCAGAACCAATCTGAAAATCAGACTCTACACCTAACTCGTACTGAACTCTTTTGGCTTGCAACTCACCATTATCCTTCTGAGCTAAAATAGAACCATCATCTGATAAGGCCAAACTAGTATGCAAAGCTCTCAAGGCAAATAACGATTTTCTACTCAAAGCATCAGCAACAACGTTTGCCTTACCCGGGTGATAATCGATCACTAGCTCATAATCTTTAATCAACTCTAGCCATCTTTTTTGCCTCAAGTTTAGATCTTTCTGAGTCATCAAGTATTTCAAACTTTTGTGATCAGTGAATATTGGCACTTCTCACCATACAAGTGATGTCTCCAAATTTTTAATGCAAATACAATAACAGCTAGCTCTAAATCATGTGTCGGATAATTTTTCTCATGTGATTTTAACTATCTAGAGGCATAAGCAATTACCCTTCCTTCCTACATAAGTACATAGCCTAGACCATTCAAGGATGAATCACTGTAAATCACAAACTCTTTACCCGGTTCTAGTTGTACTAAAACAGGAGCTTCAGTCAACAATGCATTTAACTTGTCGAAACTCTGCTGACACTTCTCAGTCCATTCAAACTTGACATCTTTCTGTAGCAATCTTGTCAATGGAGTAGCTATCATGGAAAATCCCTCTACAATTCGTCTATAATAACCGGCAAGACCAAGAAAACTTCTGACCTCTGATACATTCCTGGGAGGCTTCCAACCAACAATGGCTGAAATCTTACTCGGATAAACTTTAATACCTTCACCTGAGATAATATGTCCAAGAAAACAAACGTCCCGTAACTAGAACTTACTTTTACTAAACTTGGCATAAAGCTGATTATCTCTCAAAATCTGTAAAACTGTTCTCAAATGCTCTGCATGCTCAGTCTCATCATGAGAATAAATCAAGATGTCATCAATGAACACAACTACAAACTTGTCCAAATAAGGTCTAAAAATTCGGTTCATTAAATCCATAAAAATGGCAGGAGCATTGGTTAAGCCAAATGGCATCCCAAGAAACTCATAGTGACCATACCTAGTTCGACAAGCAGTTTTGGAACATCAACTCTTTAACTCGCAACTGATAGTATCTGGATCTCAAATCTATCTTAGAGAACACAGTGGCTCCCTTCAATTGATCAAACAAATCATCTATTCTAGGTAATGGATATTTTTTCTTGATGGTTACCTTGTTAAGCTGCCGATAGTCTATGTACAATCTCATGGAACCGTCTTTCTTTTTCACAAATAACACCCCATGGTGAATAACTAGGTCTTACAAAGCCTTTATCAGTTAATTCTTGTAGCTGAGCTTTCAATTCTTTCAATTCTATCGAAGTCATTCTATAAGGAGCAATAGAAATAGGTGTGGTACCTGGAATCAATTCAATACCAAATTCAACTTCTCTGATAGGAGGCAAACTTGGTAGTTCTTCCAGAACACATCAAGAAACTCATTTACCACAGGCACTAATTCAATTTTCAACTCTGGATCTTTAGTATTCAACACAAAAGCAAGATAAGCTTCACATCCTTTCCTCAAACATTTTCACATAACAAATCATGGAAATTGAACTACTTGACTTATCCACAGGATCTCACTATTTTCACATTTTAACTCAATGAATTTCTTTCCACAATTCACTATCACATCATATGCAGTTAACCAATCCATACCAAGAATCACATCAAACTCATCAAATGGCAATAGCATGAGATCGGGTGAAAAACAGTAACCTCTAATCATCAAAGGGCAATTTCTACATACTTTGTTTACTAACAAATACTGACCTAATGGATTCGATACTTTAATTACAAATTCCGTAAACTCTACGGGCATGTTCATACTAGGCATCAATTTCATACAAACATAGGAATAGGTTGAACCTGGATCAATCAAAGCAATAACATTAACATCATGAAGAGAAAATGTACCCGTAATTACATAAGGGGAAGATGCCTCTTCACGAGCACGGATAGCATAAGTCTTTGCGGGTGCTCTAACATCTGATCTTATTGTTGTGTCTCTAAATGTACCTCTACCTGCCCCTACTCTGGGATTTCTCTGAGATCTGCCTCTAATGGGGGCATTTCCTGATCTTACACTCGGTATTACTTCTCTTTTAACCATTTCGGGACACTTTCAAATGAAATGATTTGGTGCACCACATCAGAAACAACCAGTCTCAATTGCTCGACATTGACTTGGATGACGTCGACCACATTGAGGACACTTGGATCTATCAGGCTGAATACTACCAAAACTCGTAATCAAAGTGGTTTGAGCTTTTGAATCCATAAATCTTCCACCTCTGTTTCGGCTAGAATACCCGGCTGAAAAATTAGATCTCATAGAGAACTCTCTAGGCCTCTTGGATGTAGACTGAAATGACTTACAGGCTCGTTCAACTAAAACAACAAACTCTTTTATCTCTAATACACCAACTGATAGTTGGATATCATCATTGATTCCATCCTCAAATATTTTGCACATGATAGCCTCTGTAGACACACACTCTTGAGCATAATTGCTGAGTCGGACAAATTCACATTCATAGTCAGTCACAGTCATCTTACCCTATTTTAACTCAAGGAATTCTTTTCTTTTTTGGTCAATAAACCTCTGAATTATGTATTTCTTACGGAACTCCTCTTGAAAGAAATCCCAAGTAACTCTTTTTTTCGGTACTACTGACACAAGTGTCTTCTACCACTGGTAGGCGAATCTCTAATACATTCTTAGGTGTGCGGGATAACTCATTAAAGACTCGATAGTGTTCTCAAGCCAAAATTCACTTTCTGCATCATCATATTTGGTAGCCCAAACTCTTTGGCCCTTATTTTCGATCTTGTCAACGGTGGTTTCTCTCTTCCATTGTATTCAGCAATCGGGAAGCTACATGAGTGGTCTAAGGATCGTGAGGGGTGGAGGTCTAACTGGTAGGGTTCGTATGAACAACTCAACAAACCATTCATTCATAACTTGAAAGAAGGCTTCTCGAGCCCTCCTCCACGACTAAGCATATCGGGCCTTTCACTACTATCTGGTGGCACCATCCTTCGGGAGCAAAGCGCATACTCTCTACATCATCGCACCAGCTCGTTTGGGATCCATAACTATAAAAGAAAAACATTTTAAAATCGTCAGGAGTCGTCACACTATCAAAATATAAGTATGGCATGTATAGTTAGACTCTCACTCATACTGAATATTTCGAGAATTGACTAAACCTTGCTCTGATACCAATAAATGTAACACCCCTTACTCGAGACCGTTGTCGGAGTCGAGCACAAGGCATTAGTAGACTTAACTTACTAGATCAGGGCATAAAAATTGAAATTGTCCATCTACATCATGTTCACTAAATTGACTATAACTCGAGTTACGAAACTTAAAATTTAGATCCATAAATTTTCCTGAAACTAGACTCATATATCTTCTTACTATAATTTTTCCAGAATTTTAATGTGGCCAATTAGTACAGTTTATTAGTTAAAGTCTCCCTTGTTACACAGTTTGATAATTCTGACCTCTCTTCACTAAAAATCAATTATCTCATAATATACAATTCTTTTTCCTACACCATTTTTTTTATGTACAAATATACTCAACAAGATTTAATTCTATATCTTATGTACAACCTAATTCCATTTCTACTATTTTTGGTGATTTTCCAAAATCACATCACTGCTGCTGTCCAAACTATTCCCCTGCATATAATTACATAATTTCTTAAAATAACTATCAACTAAGCATTATACAACATCCAAAACATGTTCTTAATTAACCATTTTAATAGCTAATCATTACCAAACATTTACAAGGCAATATTAAGCCATATCATAATGTCATACACACAAAAAAATGGCTAAGTCCCTATACATGCCATAACTTAAAACGTTCAAGTCAAAAAATACCAATATAATCCTTTAATAGTATGTAACGAACTCCAACGTCCTTGCGATCTCCGAGTTAGCTTGTAATACTAAAAAAAATAAAGGAATAGGAGTAAGCATAAAGCTTAGTAAGTATACATGTAAATAAATAACAACATTCTGAATGAATTATCTTAATCTTTTCTTACCAAGATTATTTAAGCCTTTAATTTAATATACTTAAGTCTTAAATTTTTACTTGTCCCTTTTTAGCTAGAACTTGTCTTACCTTTCCTTTGGTATACTCTTTAAATTTTCCCGTTGAACCACTTGGAATACTAAGAATACGCGGGTACCTTTCCTTGTGAAACTTAACCATTTCCATGTCTTGACATGGTCTTACATGGTATCATTACCTTATGAACTCACCAATGCCATGCCTTGGCATGGTCTTACATGGGACCTTTGCCTTATAAATTCACCAATGCCATGCCTTGGCATGGTCTTACATGGGACCTTTGCCTTATAGTAAATTATCAATGCCATGTCTTGACATGGTCTTACATGATTTCCTTAAACCCTAATGTCATGTCATTTGTATCCTACACATTCCTAAGGTTCAACCGGGACATTCTGAGATTGCTTCTTCGTCAATTCATGTTTGAGTCTTTAAATGATAAATTTACTGAATAAATATGTAAATGCTGGAATTTAATAGTATCAAATGTAAAATAATAGAATATTTACCGCAAACTTACCTCGAAACAAAATACGATAAACTATATCGATTTAGTCCACTATCTTTTTCTTTTCCCGATCTAACTCTGGATTTCATTCTTCTTGATCTATAATAGCAAATTTAGCTTATTTAATACTCATATTTATCAAAACAATCCTTAAGTCTAACTTTGGAAAAATTATAATTTTGCCCCTAAACTTTTACATATTTACACATTTTCTCCAAAGCTCAAAATTATACTTTATCCCTTATTCTTATGTTTTATGACATGCTGATCGTTTTTCCCTTCTATGACAACATCAAATTCTCACTCTAACATGTACTTATGAACATTAGGTATTTTTCTGGATTAAGCCGCTTTTACTCGTTTTCACTTAAAATCACTTAGCAAAAGTTGTTTAACATAATTTCAGACTTCATATTCTATCATAAAACATCAAAATAAACACATTTCACCTATTGGTATTTTTCCAAATATGAACCCTAGCATGAATTATTAATAGAATAAGCTAAATCGAGCTACCGAGGTTTCAAAAATGTAAAGCACATTAAAAACGGGGCTTGGAATCACTTACTATGGAGCTTGGAAGCTTGAAACAAACCCTAGCTATGGGGAACACTTGAAAATTCGGCTTAATGAAGAAGTTGAGCATATTTTGCCATCTTTTTCCCTTTTTAATTTCTTTTTATTATCAAATGATTAAATTACCCTTCATTAAAAACTTTGGTTCTTTCTACCTATATATGTCCATTTTTGTCCATGAAAATATAATGGTCTAATTACCATTTAAGGACTCCTACTTCAAACCCCCATTTCAATCAAGTACTCTATAAATTAGAACCCCTATTTAGCTACTTTTGCAAACAAGTCCTAATAGGCAATTTAAGCATGAAATCAATAAAATTTCTTATCAATACTTTAACACATGTATTTAATCACTCGGTAAATCATAATAATTAATCGTAATAAACTTTCATAGCTCAGATTCGTGGTTTCGCAACCACTGTTCTGTTTAGGCCCTATTTCGGGATGTTACATGACAGAGGAATTCTTTAAGATGTATAAGTTCTCATTAGTCATTACCAATACTAACCATAAATGAAGAGAAATAAACAACACAAGTGGAACACCCCTAACCCATATCCGTCGCCGGACTAGGGTTAAGAGGCATTACCGGACATATCAGAACATTTCACAAATATCTCACAAACATACATTATGTATCAACAAATCATCATCATTCACAATCACTTTGTCCCTTTAGAAGATATACGAAACCTTAAACATACTTTAAAGAAGGTTCGGGACTAAACCTATCTCATATTGAAACTTTTCAGAACTCATAAAATTTTTCTTTCAAAACAGGGCACATCCCTGTGTGGCTAGGCCGTATGCCTCACACGACCTGTCACACGCCCGTGTGTCTGGCCCGCATCCAATACTGAATTGAGTCACACGGCCTATCACACGCTCATGTGTCTGGCCCGTGTGCAACACTGATTTTCTTCTAATTGGGACAGTGAAGGACATGGTCAGGACACACGCCCGTGTGTTCAACCGCGTCGGAAACTATAGGCCATTTTCAAGGTCAAATTGCCACCTATTTTGAGTCATACCTACAAGTACCATACAAGCATCAATTCATATCCCCTATGCAACCAAAACATACCAAATTGTCTACAATTTGACCCATAACAACATCACTAATTCTATATACAAATATAATTCAAGCATACCAATTTAAAATACCAATCTCACATCAAAAGCATATCAGCTTTTGCATCACTTAACATGCACTAAATTCATTCCATAGTCACATTTATTATCAAGCCATATCACATGGCTATATATACACATTTCAAAACATAACTTAAGTTTTCTAGCATATACATGCCATACTTCTATATGTACATTTTCAAAAGGTACCAAAGTATAGTTTGATAGTGTGGTGATGATCCTCGACGATCCCGGAGGTTCCAGTAGCTTTGATAATCTATAAAACAATGCAAACACACACAAAGTAAGCTTTCAAAAGCATAGTAAGCCATATACAATTAAACCTATCACATTGAACAATTATAAACCATTTCATACATATAACTCATAACAAAACACAATTACAAGTCCATATTTCTCATATAGCTCATTTGATCATAGCACAACTTGTATATAACACATCTTATTTCAATGTTCTCATACATAAATCTCAAATCCACATTCTTCACATATACTTACTTTTCATACTCAAACTTTGCATACTTTCAAACGTACTTGAATCAGATACACATTTTACATAATCATTCATTTCTCAGAGTGCCCGTTGAACCGTTTGAAATCTATAAAGATACTCGGATAGCTCTGAAAGCTCGTACAATGCCAACGTCCCAGACGTGGTCTTACATGTAATCAAATATGGATGCCACTTCCTAGACAGGGTCTTACACGAAATTATATATGATGCCAATGTCCCATACATGATCTTATACGTAAATCACAAATCGATGCCAATGTCCCAGACGTGGTTTTACACGATAACATATATCGAATTCCTATGTCATGACATATGTATCCTAACTATTCCTATGGTTTGTACGGGACTTTTGGATGACTTCACATTTTTGAAACTTTCTCGGATTTCACAGAATCAGCTCAAATAGCCATTCATTACATTTCATTAACATATAAGCGGTAATAATTCAATTCAAACACATTTATTTGTATATCGACTTATCTCGTATGGATACAAACAGATGGAAACAACTACTCGACCACTTTCGATTTTCCCCGATCTAATTCCGTTTTCTTTGGTTCTTGATCTATACACATTCAAATTTAACTCTTTTATTCACCAAATCATTCAATTCAATCCATATACACATATTTAGGGAATTTTACAAATTATCCATCACATTTTCACATTTTAACACTTTAGTCCTCATTTCACAAAATCACAAAATACACAAAATTTCTTTATACACATGCTTGGCCGAATATTCTATTAGTCCATATAAGCCTAGATATTTCATTTATTTCACATTTTAATCCTTCAATTTCTCATTTTCACAATTTAGCTCATAATAGTCAAATTCATCAAAAATTCAAAGACAGACATATTAATCTATCACATATCTTTCACATTTCATCAACTATCTTCACAAAGCTTACAAGATCATCAATGGCATTACTCACAATCTTTATCATATTCAAAAATTAAGACATGGGCTAAGTAGATGACAAAGCAACGATCTCAAAAACATAAAAATCATCAAAAACCGAGCTCAAAACATATACCTATTGAATCATGCAAGGGCCAAACTTAATGAAGCTTCAATGGCTATTTCCTTTCTCTATTTCGGTGGTGGAAGATGATATTAAAGAAATTTTTATGTTTTATTTTATTTAATATAACTTATTATATAATTTACATAATTAACCTTTAATAAAAACATATAATTACATCTAATGGATTGTCATTAATGTCCATTCCCACTATCTATGGTCCATTTGCATAATAAAGACTTCACATTAATAAGCCATGTCAATTCGGCATATAACTAATTAGAAGGCTACTTTTGCATTTTTCTGCAATTAAGTCCTTTTGGCAAATTAAGCACACAAACGATAAAATTCAATCATTGAAATTTCACGCATACCAATTCACATGCTGTAGACTCAAAAAATAATATTAAAATATTTTTTTGAATTTGTGGTCTCGAAACCACTATTCTAACTAAGGTCTAAACCAGAATGTTACAATTCTCCCCTCGTTAGGGATTTTCGTCCCCAAAAATCTTACTGTTGAATAGATTCAGATATTGTTGTCTCATAACGTCTTCGGGCTCCCACGTAGCCTCTTCAACACCATGTCGATGCCATATTACTTTTACTAACGAAATTTTCTTATTTATCAATTCTTTAACCTCACGAGCTAAGATATGGATCGGTTCTTCTTCATAAGTCATATCGGACTGAATTTCTATCTCAGACGAAGAAATTACATGTGAGGGATCTGATCTGTATCATCGAAGCATTGATACATGAAACACATTATGAATATTTTCTAGCTCAGTTGGTAGCAATAGTCTATAAGCAACTGGTCTAACAGGCTCAATAATCTCATACGGCCCAATGAATCTCAAACTCAATTTACCCTTTTTACAGAATTAGAGTATTTTCTTCCACGGAGACACTTTCAAAAACACTTTATCCCCTATTTCATATTCACTATCTTTTCGTTTCAAATCTGCATATGATTTCTGTCGATCAGATGCTGCTTTCAGACTATCACGAATCACTTTCACTTTTTGTTCAGTCTCTTTGATCAAATCGACCCCGTGTATCTTATTCTCAATGAGCTCAGTCTAATACAAAGGTGTTTTACATTTGCGATCATACAAAGCTTCGTAGGGTGCCATTTTTATACTTGATTGAAAACTATTATTATAGCAAATTCAATCAATGGTAGGTATCGCTCCCATATACCTTCAAACTCAAGAATGCAACATCTCAACATATCATTGAGTACCGAATAATCCGCTCAGATTGACCATCCGTCTGTGGATGAAAAGTAGTACTGAAGTGTAATTTTGTACCTAAAGCCTCTTGCAGTTTCTTCCAAAATCGCAAACTAAACCTTGGATCTCTGTTAGACACAATAGATTATGGCACCCTTTGTAATCTTACAATATCAGAAATATATAGTTCAGCTAACTTATCAAGTGACTAATCAGACCATACCGGAATAAAATGGGTTGATTTCGTCAATCTATCAATTACAACCCAGATCGCGTCTTTCTTTCTCGGGGTTAGAGGTAAACCCGAAACAAAATCCATCGTCACTTTATCCCATTTCCACTCGGGAATCATAATCGGTTGTAATAAACCTGATGGCACCTGATGTTCAGTTTTAACTTGCTGATAGATCAAACATTTCGAAACAAAATCAGAGATATCTCTTTTCATTCCAAACCACCAGTAAAGTTGTTTCAAATCATTATACATCTTTGTACTTCCCGGATGAACAGATAAACGACTGCTATGAGCTTCTTTCAAAATTAACTGAATCAACTCTGGGCTTCTCGAAACTCAAATTCGATCTCGAAATCTCAAACAATCATCAACATCAACTTAAAATTCAGAATCAGAGTTCAAATCACACTGAGCTCGTTTCACTAACATTTCATTATCAACTTTTTGAGCATCACAAATCTATTGCAAGAACAATGGTCTCGCTTTCAACTCAGCTACTAATGATGTAACAGCCCGATTTTAGGGCTAATCAAAATAGTGGTTTTGAAACCACTAATCTGAGGTCATAGAAAATTATTCTAATATATTTCTTTGTGTTATAGCATGATTATATGAGTGCATGAAAATTTTAGTGCATTAATTTTAGCGATATCATGCTTAATTGCGAAAAAGGACTAAATCGCATAAAGTGCAAAGTTTTGTTCTAAGAGATAAAAGTACCAAATATCCATAGAACCTTAAATTAAAAGTCTTTAAAGTGCAATTAGACCGATAGAAAGGATAGGTCGGCCATAGAGACAAAGGGGAGACATAGTCAATGGTTAGGTATCATTTGGTGACTAAATTGATTTTTAATCATAAAATAAAGAAAAGCTACCATCTTCCCCATTTTTCTTCTTCTCTCCACCAAAAATATCAGCAAAAGAGGGGTTTTGGAAGCCTAAAATTTTTAGTAACTTCTCACCTTTGCAAGTAAGTGATTTTGGTGGTTTTTCTTAATAATTTTTGTACTTTTGAGACCCTTGTAGGTTGAGCTATCTAATGAGGGGACTATTTTGCAAAATGGTTGAAAGTATAGGGTTTAGACATGAGAGAATTAGTTTTTTTTTGCTGAAATTTTATGGAAGAAAATGAGTCTTGGTTGTTTAATAAACAACTTTTGTGAAAGGAGTTTTCATGAAAACACCTAAAAAGAACCTTTTTGTAAAGGTTGTAAAATAGATGGTAAATGTGTGTAATAATTGAAATTTTAAGTTAATATAAGAGGGAATATGAATCAGCTAGGCTTGGGTGTGTGAAAAATGAACACATTTCATTTTACAAGCCTAGGGGTAAAATCATAATTTTATAAAAGTCTAAGGGCAAAATGGTAATTTTGCCAAAGTAGAAATTTTTAGAATGTTTGTTTTATGTGGTGATTAAATGAGTGAAATTTTCATTTTAGATCAAGAAACACGAAGTCCAGACCGAAACCAAGGAAAGAATAATGTGTTGGACTAAATCGGACAAATATACATATTTTGGTACCGAGGTAAGTTTGTGTGTAATAAATTCAACATCATGTTATTATGTTTTAAAATTCTTGACATTTGTAAAGATGTATATTACTAATATGAAATCGATCAATGATGTTTCAATGAGAAAATGATGAAAATTTATGATGTTGAAGTCCCGGTTGGACCTTCGGAAGTGAGAGGATACCATCATCAAGACATGAGATGTGTAAGGTCCCGTATAAGACCATGTCTGGGACATGGCTTCAGCACCAAATTGAGATCTCGTATAAGACCATATCTAGTATATGGCCTCGGCATCGAATATGAAAATCGTGTAAGACTATGCTGGGATATGGCATCGGTATATGATCTCGTATAAGACCATATCTGGGATATGTCATCGACATTGATATGAGATCCCATTTAAGACCATATATGGGATATGGCATTGGCATCATACTATGTGTATGATGATTATTGTGTATCCTCAAATATTCCAAGTGGTTCAACGAGATAAAGAGTTAAGTTTATGTTGAAGATGAAACTAGTGCTAAAGCCATGTGATGAAATGATATAGGTACATGTGAGTAATTTACGAGAAATGTGTTTGATATGTGATATATGATTGGTAAGAGTAAACATGAGTAAGGTATGGCAATGTGGAAATTGTGTTATTACTCAATTCAATGTATGAATGATATCTAGTTCGGGGATCATTGGACGTTAGAACTCGGTTCACATATCAAGCTATTCTTTTGGTATAGTAAAGTTTGATCATTTTGGGTATAGCATGTATAAGAACTTGGTCATCTTGTGATATGTCATATTTGTTAGCCAATGTGTTGGCTATTGATGCTACTCATTCATTTTGTAAATGGCCATTAAAATTGGCCAATACTTGTTAAGTTTTTATTTAATCAATGATGATGAAATTCATGAAGTACAAGTTGTGCAATTGAATGAGTTATGAATAAAGCATGTGCATGATAAAGTAGATTATTAATAAGGTGTGGAAAACACGACCTTAGGACATGGGCGTGTGCCTAGGCCATGTGAAGTCTGCACCTGAATTTAGGAATTTAATTCGCCACTCGGTCTAAGGACACGGGCGTGTGCCTTGGCTGTGTGACCCTATGGGGATGATGACGTTAGA
This sequence comes from Gossypium rotundifolium, assembly GCA_025506655.1. NCBI lineage: Eukaryota > Viridiplantae > Streptophyta > Magnoliopsida > Malvales > Malvaceae > Gossypium > Gossypium rotundifolium. The sequence goes on along the minus strand of CP106727.1, from coordinate 105,060,848 downwards.
AATAGAATGTCAAATTTTTTGCACACGGGCATGTCTAGGCTATGTGAGGGACACGGGCCATAGACATGGGAGTGTGTCAGGCCGTGTAAAAACCCCATAGGTTCGAATTGAGAAATAAAATCCACACGGGCTAGGAACATGGGCGTGTGTGACCACATGGTCTTTCCAAACGGGTGTGTTCCATTCCACACCGGCGTGTGGCCCTGTTTTGTGTAAAAAATTTCTAAGTGTTTAAAAGTTTCCAGATTAGTCCCGAACCATTCTGTATGTATGTTAAAGGTCTCATAGACCTATAATAAGGACGTTATGATCTCGAATGAAAAGTTTTAAGTTGAAATTAAATTTTATGACTCGATGTTGTATGTTTGAGCAAGTTAAGTACGGTAATGCCTCGTACCTGGTTCGGCATTGGATACGGGTAAGGGGTGTTACAACTGAACCATCATTGGATCAGCCAACTGAGTATTCATTGTACGTAAGGCAAAAAATGATTTCTGACTCAAAGCATCAGCAATAACATTTGTTTTACCGGATGATAATCTATCACAAGCTCATAGTCTTTTAACAATTCTAGCCATCTTCTCTGTCGCAGAATCAAATCTTTCTGAGTCATCAAATATTTTAAGCTTTTATGATCAGAATAGACGTGAAATTTCTCACCGAACAGATAGTGGCGCCAAATTTTCAATGCAAACACAATAGCTGCCAATTCCAAATCGTGTGTCAGATAGTTTTTTTTATGTGGCTTTAACTGTCTTGAAGCATAAGCTATAACTTTGCCTTCTTCCATCAAAACACATCCCAGACCAATCAACGAAGCATCACTATAAATCACGAATTCCTTATTGGATTTTGGCTATACTAGCACTAGAACCTCAGTCAAAAGAGCTTTCAACTGATCAAAGCTTTTCTGATACTTTTCAGACAATTCAAATTTCACATCTTTCTGAAGTAATCTCGTCAATGAGTTGCAATCATCGAAAAGCCTTTTATGAACCGTCAATAATAACCAGCAAGTCCCAGAAATTACCACTTTAGACACATTTTTCGGAGGCTTCCACTCTAAAATAGTTGAAATCTTGCTCGGATCAACTCATATACTAGATGCTAACACAATATGCCCCAAAAATCCAACTTCACGCAATCAGAATTCACATTTACTAAAATTTACGTACAATTGCTTATCACGAAGAGTTTGAAGCACAACTCTCAAATGTTTTATAACAGCTCGGTTTGGACCCTAGTCAAAATAGTGGTTTCGGGACCATAAATCTGCGATCAAAAAAATATTTTAAAATTATTTTTGGTGTTTACAATATGTGATTGAGTATGTGTGAAAATTTTATTGATTGTGTGATTAATTTACAAAAAGGACTTAATTGCATAAAATGCAAAAGCTGTGTGATGATTTTTAAAGTGCTTATTTGGCATGGCTTTTTAAATGAGGAGTCCTTATGTGGTAATTAGACCTTTGATAGTGGAAGTTGACATATATAGCCATTAAATGAATGAAATAATAATGTTTTAACAAAGGGTATCTTAGTAAATGATAAAATAATATGTATTAAATAAAAAAATAAGAAAAAAAGAAAGCCATTATCATCTTCCTTCCACCAAAATTGAAAGAAAAAGAAAGAAAATAAGCTTGCTAGGTTTCAGCTAAGACTTTGGCTAAATCAAGGTATGTTTTAAGCTTGATTTTTTATGATTTCTACGTTTTTGTATCATTGCTTAATGTTCTAGCTAGCCCATACTTTAATTTTAGAATTTGATGAAGATTTTGAGAAGTGCCATTGATATATATTTGAGTTTTGTGTTGTTAGTTGGTGGAATATGAAAGCTTAATGTTGGGTTAACATATTTTGTCTTTGAATTTTTGGTGAATTTGAGTAATTTGGGCTAAATTGTGAAAATGAGAAATTAGAGGACTTAAATGTAAAATAAATGAAATATGTGGGCTTGTATGAACACAAGGAAAATTCGGCTAGGCATGTGTGAAATAAAATTATGTGAATTTGATGATTTTATGAAATAGGGACTTAAGTGTCAAAATGTGAAAATGTGAGCGCTATTTTGTAAAATGCCCTAAATATGTGTGTTTGGACTTAATTGAATGAATTGGTGGTTGAATGAGCTAAATTTGAATATATATAGATCAAGAAAAGAGAAATCCAGACTTAGATCGAGGCAAGAACAAAGTGCTTGATTGATCGACTTGTTTCGTAACTTCAACGTCCAAGGTAAGTTCGTTTATAATACGAATTATTTAACTTATGCTCATGTGCTATGTAATGAAAGATTATATGGTTGATGAATTAGTAATGTTAGTTGTGGATTTGAGAGATGTGGCACTAAGTGTGCGAATTAGAATTGATACAGTTGAGAACAACACTGTGTGTGAGAAATAAAGAAAGTATCGACTATTTTGATTAGCACTGTGTTTGCGATACCAAGTTAAATTCAGTTAAAGTAAAGGTACTAAGTGTGCGAGGATATTTAAGCTTCACTATGAAATTGGCACTAAGTGTGCGGTTAAATCAAAGGAATAATGAAGATTAATCAAAATGTAGTATCGAGCATTGAGTAGCAAAAATGGTCGTTAACTAAGTGTTGGCAAAGGTATGTATGGAACCTATGTGGTTGATGAATTTGGCAATAGATGAATGGATGGTTATGTGAGTATTGGATATGGATGAGATTGTGCATTCTTGTGAAATAATCTATGTGATGGTTTATTTTGTATATTGATTTTGAATCATTGAGTTAAATGTATTATATTACGAACTTACTAAGCTTTAAAGCGTACTGTGTGAAGTGTTTATCTGTTTTGCAGTGTCTTTAAAGCTAGCTCGAATTTGGGGATTGTCAGTGACTAAATCACACTATCGGCTATCTATTTTGGTACTTTTGGAAGTTGTATATATTTGGTATATGGCATGTATAGGCTAGTGATTATGGCATGTTTTGAAGTGTATAAGCTTTGCCATGTGATTTGGCTTGGTAGTTTAATGGTTTTAGTATGTTCCTTAGATGTGTAAAAAAGGATGGTTAAAGATGTCTATATGGGATCTATATGAGTGATCATTTTGGTATAAATTAACAAAATGGAAATGGTATGTTTCATGATAGATTTGGTACGGATTAAATGTTGAATGGATTATTTGTTTTGGATGTGATTTTGATACATGAAATGGACATGTTTGAGTTGAATTTGAGTATGGAAATAAATGGTTTAGTTGATGTTTAATTGGTGCAAGTATTGGTATGTTTTGATTTCCATTTGAGGTATAAATGCATATGGTTTGATTCTTGTAAGTAATCCTAAGTGTGGGTGGCAAATTGGCCTTGTAAATGGTCTATAATTGCCCACACGGTTGAGCACACGGGCGTGTGGCTTGACCGTGTCATTTAAGTTTGCCAATTGAAACAAGTCCAGGCTTGTACACGGGCTAGACACACGGGTGTGTGACTGGCCATGTGGTGCAAGTCAGTGTCGACCACGAGTGAGGCTCACGGGTGTGTCTTCGGCCGTGTGGACAAGTCAGTATGTATGCCCTGTTTTGCCACGGCTTGGACACATGGGTGTGTCCGAGGCCGTGTGAAGCACACGACTTACCCACACGGGCGTGTGACCTCTGTAGCTTTGAAAAATGATAAGTTTCAAAACAATTTTGTGTGTGTTCGATTTAGTCCCGACTCCTTTATAATGTATGTTTAAGGCCTCGTAGACCTAATTAAGGGACCATATGATTGTGAATTGCTATGTTTTGATGTGAAATGAATTTAAATGTTCGAAATGATCGGTAATGCCTCTTAAACCTATTCCGACGATGGTTACGGGTTAGGGGTGTTACATGTTCGGCATGTTCAATTTTATTACGCGAATAAATCAAAATGTCGTCAATAAATACAACAACAAATCGATTTGAAAATTTTGTTCATTAAGACCATAAGACAACAGGAGCATCTGTTAGTTCGAAAGGCATAACTAAAAATTCATAATGCCCGTACCTCGTTCTGAAGGCAGTTTTCAGAATGTCTAAATATTTTATTCGTAACTGATAATATCCCGATCTCAAATCTATCTTTGAAAACATAGAAGCTCTTTCAACTAATCAAATAAATCATCGATTCTAGGTAGAGGATATTTATTTTCAATGGTCACTTTGTTTAACCGACGATAATCAATACACATTTTCATCGTACCGTCTTTCTTTTTCACAAACAAAACAGGAGCACCTTAAGGTGAAAAGCTCGATCGTGCAAAACCTCTGTCTATCAATTCTTGCAATTGAGACTTCAATTCTTTCAATTTCGTTGGAGCCATTCAATACGGAGCTATTGAGATAGGGATCTTCCCCGGCACTAACTCAACGCCAAACTCAACTTCTCTTATTGGAGGTAATCCCAGTAATTCATCAGGAAATACATCAGGAAATTCACAAACAACTAGCACCGATTTAACTTTCTTTTCCGACACTTTCGAATCAATTACATAAGCAAAATAAGCTTCACAACACTTTTTCACATAACTCTAAGCTTTCATCACTGATATCACAGCCGGTAACCCATTCAAATCACTGGACTCAATTCGTGTTATCTTATCATTCTAACATCTCAAATCAATAGTTTTCATTTTGTAATTCACAGCAACATATGCAATGTTAGCCAATCCATACCCAGAATTATATCAAACTCATCAAAAGGTAATAACATCAAATCAGCCGGAGAGCAGATATCTCGAAACATCGATGGACAATTATTGCACACTTTATCAACCAGAACACACTTGCCTAAAGGGTTCGATACTCTAATTACAAATTCAGTAGACTCTATAGGAAAGTCTTACTGGATACTAAGTTCATGCATATATATGAATGAGTAGACCCTGGATCTATCAATGCAATCACAGAAGTATCATAAAGAGTAAAAGTACCGGTAATGATGTCTGAGACAAAGCTTCTTCACGAGCTCGGATAGCATAAGCTCTAGCAGGCGCTCTCGCCTCTGATCTCGCAGCTGCATCTTTTGTAGCTCTCTGACTACCACTCATATTTCTTGTGTTTTTGGGAGGTCTACCCCTAGCTGAAGCATTATTCGAATTTGGATTCTGTACAATCTCTTGCTTAACAGACTCCCAGATAAAGTGATCTAATGATGCACATTTAAAGCAAGCTCGGTCATTCAATCTTCAATTACCCGGATGTCTTTTACCACAATGTCTACACTCGGGTCGCTCAGATCTAACATTTCCAACACTTGCAATCGAAGTAGCTGGAGTTCAGAAGCTTGAATGTGATCTTGCATGATCTCTGCTTGAATAACCCACATTTATAACAGTCCAATTTATACCCTAGTCGGAACAGTGGTTTCGAAACCACAAATCCAAGTTTGAATAATAATTTAATATTATTTTCTGTGCCATTGATATGTGACTAAGCATGTGGTAAATTTTCGTAAGTTGGTTTGTCCATCTGTGTGTTTAATTTGACAAAAGGATGAAATTGCATTTAATGTGAAAGTAGTTTGCTATTTGCTAAAGCACTTATATGTTGTGACTTTGTATAAATGGAGGCCTTATATGGCAAATATGCCATCATTGAGATAGTGGATGATGGAATGTCTAAATAACCATAGTATCAGTTTGTTCTATATGTTTAATGGATGGGCATTTTAGTAATTGAATAAATGATATTGGATTAAAGAAACAAAAGATGAGTGTCCATCTTTTATTTTCTCTTCATTGATCGAAAAACACTAAAGAAAAAGAAAGAAAACTTTGGCTAAGCATTTGGCACTTACAAGCCAAAATTAAGGTATGATTTGGTTTCGGTTTTTGATAATTCTATGTTTTTGCAATCGTTGCTTTAAGAGCTACAAAACCTATGCCTTGATTTTGTGTTTTGATGATGTATGTGAAATATGATATTGATGAATTCATGGGAAATATGATGTTTGATGATGAAAAATGAAAGATTTGATGTAACACCCCAAACCCAGCCCATGTGTTATGACTGGATCTGACATGTCACATGAGAAAAACATGTTAAATCCTTTTGATTTGTACTAAAATAGGTATTGATTTGTTAAAATCAAGAAAACAAGTTTGATTTGAAATATTTGTTAAAATACTACTAGCCTAGAAGATTGATCGATAAATCGATAATTTTGAACTAGAAATTTTATAAACAGTGACTTTTGAAAATATCGTTGATATTTCGAGAGAAAATTTCTGAGTTAAAACTATTTGTAGAAGTTTGTTATGAAATCTATTTGTTAATCTAATTTGGAAAATCCTCATTTAAGTTTTTATGAAAAATTCCCATTTTAAAATAATGTGAGCAAAATATAAGTACGTCAAACATAAAACAAAATAAAATAATCCAGAGGCCTTATTACAACATTTAACTCAAAATAATAAAGTAATAAAGTGAACGAAAAAGAAATCTAAAGTCCAAATAAAACCATTTCTAAAGTATGGCCTCCACCGAGTCATCCATGATCCAAATCCACGTTACTGAGCATTACCTGCAAGAGTTAAGGAAAAGGGGGTGAGTTACAAGAACTCAGTGTATAATCCCCTTACCGTTATCCACTGGGCCTGAACCCGTTTAACAACATCTTGGGCTTGAGCCCATATAGCATAATCTTGGGGTTGAGCCCATATAGCATAATCTTGGGCCTAAGCCCATTTACAAAACAAACTAGGCCTTAGCCCTATAAACATGATAATGTAGATAATGTAATGCAACCCAATCCATCCTAGTAATCCATCCGCTACACACCACCCGTACCATCCCATCACACCTGTGGGGATCAAGTCAACCCACCCTTCCAAACACACCAATCGCAGGCATTTTGTCATTTATAATATAGTTTGGTTGTGGCCAAGCAACCAAAATCATAACGAATCAGATTAACAAACAATTTTGTGGCAGTGCCACCAGAATCACTTCTTTTCAACATTTTTCCCAATCCCAATGCAATATATGAATATGCAACATACATAGTATATCATGATATTTACAAATATAAACAACAATCATTAATTCAGAGATTCATTATAAAAATTCGGCCCAATGTAACGTTTGCAAATCAGCCCATTAAGGCAATATAACAAATCGGCCCATTAAAGTAATATATCAAATTGGCCCATTTTGGCAATATATCAAATCACCCATAGGGGCATTTCGGTAAATCGATCCATAGGGAATTTTGGTATTTTCACAACCCAAAGGTATTTCTATAATTTTACCCATCGAGGGTATTTCGGTAATTTTACCCACTAAGGGTAATTTGGTAATTTCGCTACCTAAAACTTAATTACTAATTTGGGGCATAAAAATTTAAAACTGTCCATCTGCGTCATACAAACTAAATAGACTATAACTCGAGTTAGGAAACTCAAAATTTAGATCCGTAAATTTTCATTGAAACTAGACTCATATATATTCTTACTACAATTTTTTTCAGAATTTTTGGCTTAGCCGTTTAGTACAGTTTATTCATTAAAGTTTCCCCTGTTTCACTGACCAATGATTCTAACCTCTCTTAACTTAAATCCAAATATCTCATTGTACAGTTTTCATATAATGCTCCCACTTGTTTCTATTGAAAATAGACTCACTAAAGAATCTATACATATAAATTATAACTTATAATTCATTTTTTACAATTTTGAATGATTTTTTTCCTAGACAGAATAGGGAACCACGAAGTCATTTAGAACTAGTCTCACTAAAATTAAAATATCACAGAATATAAAATTCTTCTTCCTCCTCTATTTCTTCCATATAAAACTAGACACAGTAAGCTTTAATATCTTATTCACTTTCTAATTCCCTTTCTCCTATTTTTCATGATTTTTCTAAATCACATCACTGCTGCTAACCAAAAGTTGTTTCATTGTGAAATATGGTTTCCACTACGAACATACGCACGCTTGAGTAATCACATATGCCGATTTCTAATTTTTCGATCTTTCAACCAAATCACAAAACATTTAGTGCAAATATTCAGAGAGATGTGGGATTACACACCATTTCAAACATGTATTCGGATGGGTACGGGATTACACACCTTAATTACGAGTTGTGCTTTCTACCGATTTCAACACCACGAATGTGATCTCCCTCAGTGCACCAAGAATCGATCCTACCCCTTAGCTATTGAAATCTCGCCCTAACAATATTTGGTGGGTGAAAGAGTTGTTAGTAGTTATCCCACCTTCGATCAAAGCAAATCTTATGATAACGTACTTACTCACTTGCTTGACGAGTCGACGATAACGATTTGGTTAATACAAATCACTTGTGCTCCTTCACCTTGTTGAGAATTGAAAAGAGATAACCCGAAATGCTCAAGGAAAAAGTAGCAAAAATGTCAAGCTCAAAAAGAAACACGAAAGAACACTCAAAAGCAAAGGAAAGTTTCAGTTTCTACCCTTACACCAAATGACCGAAAATGTTATTTTGGAAAAACAAAAACACAAAATGATCAAAGGAGAAAAAACATCTCTCATGCACAAGACTTGCAAAAAAGTATGGAAAATTCAGTTCCTCCCTCTCCCTAGTAAAACCGTCCATCACATTTGCCTAAAGGAAGAATGTTGACCAAAATTCTTTCCAAAACATCTTCCACCCTTTAAGCCAACATGTTCCCTACTCTTGCCTTTTCCTTCATTTCTTTCCTTCTTTTTCCCTTATCTTCCTCCTTGCATACTCCTTATCCTCCTTGCCATAAATAAAAAGTCACCCTTACTATAATAAAGCCTTGGCCGACACTTACCTTATTAGTACAAAAATTTAATCCAAAATATTTGCACTAGGTGAGATTCGAACCTCAGACCATTAGTACCCTCCATAAGCCACTTTCCACATTTACCAATAGACTCCTTGTGCTAGCAAAATGCACACTTATTTACTTAAGTCAAGATGTCACTTACCTTTTCTCCTTAAAGTACTTCAACACAAAAATTTACTTATAGCCTAACTTGAACCCGAAACTTCCTAGAAACCCCGTAACTTTCCAAAATCACCGTCTAATAAGTCCAATTTGCAATAATGCCATTCTCTTGTTCTTAAAAATTTTAAATACTCCTACGCCCAAGGCTCATTGGGCCCAATTCTTCTAGGCCCAATTTTGGGATGTTACAATTCTACCCCCTTAAAGAAATTTCATCCTCGAAATTTCCAACTATAGGAACAGTCGCACATCCTAACCTAGCACACTACACTTTCACTGCGCACTCTGATGTTTAATAACACTAATTCGCTTTCTATCTTTAACCTTAGAAACTCTTCACATCATCAAATATCTAATCCTCAAAAGCAAACAGGTATTTATCACTCATTCATAAAATTTTCTACATTCAACCAAAACATACCCGTCTTAATGGTGATGGAACAATCCCGAGCCCTATGCTCCTTAGACTCCGTATCTCAAACATGCTCCTGACCTCCTCCAGCACTCACCCGGATGACGCCTTCCACAATAATTGCAAGCCAAAAAATTTGGACATGCCTTGACACGCTTCACAGAACGAGATTGCGACCTTGAAAAACCGCGATCTTTTTTTCTTCTTACAATCCACGCATCCAACTCGAAGTGCCTCACCGATTCCTTTAACCTCCTCCAATACCTCCTTAACTAACTGAGTTAGCTTATCAACCCCAGCTCGATCATGAGATCCCGTCTCAGCCACTGGTGAAACTAGTGCGTCCATTTCAAGCATATGTCCCGATGCCTTAGATACAACTCTAGCACCTCGGCCTCTACCACGTCCATGTCTACTGCGTCCGCGTCCTCTAGCACTCATGTTTGCTAAATTAATTTAATCTAATTAAGAGTCTTATGAAATAGTATACTATTTAATGTTTATTAAATAATGTTTTATGGAGTATAGAAGTAAAGTCATTTTTGCAAAATGTATCCTATAGTCTCAATCTCTATAGTTTTAGCTCGTAAAGCTAAAAGTTCTAGAGTATTTCTACAATCATACCACAATAATCATAATCATAAAAATATACTTACTTGACTTGGTGTCGGATACCCGTGGTGCCATACTTCCTTTAGAACATATATGTATAAATTAAAATTTTAAACGGCTTTGAAAATAATTTTGAACCCAAACCACAGTTAAGTTTTGAAACTGGGCTCTGATACCATAACATGTAATACCCCAAACTCGGCCCATACGTTATGACCGGATCTGACATGTCATATGAGAAAAACATGTTAAATCATTTTGATTCGTACTAAAATAGGTATTGATTTGTTAAAATCAAGAAAATAAGTTTGATTTGAAATATTTGTTAAAATACCACTATCCTCAAAGATTGATCGATAAATTGGTTTAGCAAACATGAGCGCTAGAGGACATGGACGCTGTAGACATAGACGTGGTAGAAGCCGAGGTGCTAGAGTTGTATCTGAGGCATCGGGACATATGCTTGAAATGGACACACTGGGTTTAGCGATGGTGAGGCAGATCTCATGATCAAGCTAGGGTTGATGAGCTGACTCAGTTAGTTAAGGAGGTATTGGAGGAGGTTAAAGGAATCGATGAGGCACTTCGAGTTGGGTGCGTGGATTGTAAAAAGCAAAAGGATCGCGGTTCTTCAAGGTCGCAATCTCGTTCTGTGAAGCATGTCAAGGCACATCCAAATTTTTGGCTTACGATTATTGCGGAAGGCGTCATCTGGGTGAGTGCTGGAGGAGGTCAGGAGCATGTTTGAGATACGGGTCTAAGGAGCATAGGGCTCGAGATTGTTCCATCACCATTAAGACGGGTATGTTTTGGTTGAATATAGAAAATTTTATGAATGAGTGATAAATACCTATTTGCTTCTGAGGATTAGATATTTGATTATATGAAGAGTTTTCAAGGTTAAAGATAGAACGCGAATTAGTGTTATTAAAGATCAGAGTGCGCAGCGAAAGTGTAGTGTGCTAGGTTAGGATGTGCGACTGTTCCTATAGTTGGAAATTTCGAGGACGAAATTTCTTTAAGGGGGTAGAATTGTAACATCCCAAAATTGGGCCTAGAAGAATTGGGCCTAATGGGCCTTGGGCGTAGGAGTATTTAAAATTTTTGAGAACAAGAGAATGGCATTATTACAAATTGGACTTATTAAACGGTGATTTTGGAAAGTTACGGGGTTTCTAGGAAGTTCGGGTTCAAGTTAGGCTATAGGTAAATTTTTGTGTTAAAGTACTTTAAGGAGAAAAAGGTAAGTGGCATCTTGAATTAAGTAAATAAGTGTGCATTTTTCTAGCACAAGGGTCTATTGGTAAAGGTGGAAAGTGGCGTGTGGAGTGTACTAATGGTCTGAGGTTCGAATCCTACCTAGTGCAAATATTTTGGATTAAATTTTGTACTAATAAGGTAAGTGTCGGCCAAGGCTTAATTATGGTAAGGGTGACTTTTTATTTATGGCAAGGAGGATAAGGATTATGGCAAGGAGGAAGATAAGGGAAAAAGAAGGAAAGAAATGAAGGAAAAGGCAAGAGTAGGGAACATGTTGGCTTAAAGGGTGGAAGATGTTTTGGAAAGAATTTTGGTCAATATTTTTCCTTTAGGCAAATGTGATGGACGGTTTTACTACGGAGAGGGAGGAGCCGAATTTTCCATACCTTTTTGCAAGTCTTGTGCATGAGATATGTTTTTTCTCCTTTGATCATTTTATGTTTTTGTTTTTCCAAAGTAGAATTTTCGGTCATTTGGTGTAAGGGGAGAAACCAAAACTTTCCATTGCTTTTGAGTTTTCTTTCGGGTTTCTTTTTTAGAGTGATGTTTTGGGTACTTTTTCCTTGAGCATTTTGGGTCATCTCCTTTTGAATTCTCAACAAGGTGAAGGAGCACAAGTGATTTGTATTAACCAAATCGTTATCGTCAACTCGTCAAGCAAGTGAGTAAGTACATTGTCATAAGATTTGCTTTGGTCGAAGGTGGGATAACTACTAACAACTCTTTCACTCACCAGATATTGTTAGGGCGGGATTTGTAGCTAAGTGGTAGGATCGATTCTTGATGCACTGAGGGAGATCATATTCGTGGTGTTGAAATCGGTAGAAAGCACAAATTAAGGTGTGTAATCCCGTACGTATCCGAATACATGTTTGAAATGGTGTGTAATCCTACACTTCTTTGAATATTTGCATGAAATGTTTTGTGATTTGGTCGAAAGATCGAAAAATTGAAAATTAGCATATGTGATTACTCGGGCGTGCATATGTTCGTAGTGGAAACCATTTTTGCAATGAAACAGTTTTTGGTTAGCAGTAGTGACGTGATTTAGAAAAATCATGAAAAATAGGAGAAAGGGAATTAGAAAGTGAATAAGATATTTAATTAAAGCTAATTGTGTCTAGTTTTATATAGAAGAAACATAAGAGGAAGAGGAATTTTATATTCTGTAATATTTTAATTTTAGTGAGACTGGCTCTGAATGACTTCGTGGTTCCCTGTTCTGTCTAGTAAAAAAATCATTCAAAATTGTACAAAGTGAATTATGAGTTATAATTTATATTTATAGATTCCTTAGTGAGTCTATTTTCAATAGAAATGCATTATATCAAAACTGTACAATGAGATATTTGGATTTAAGGTAAGAGAGGTTAGAACCGTTGGTCAGTGAAACAGGGAAAACTTTAATGAATAAACTGTACTAAACGGCTAAGCCAAAAATTCTGGAAAAATTGTAGTAAGAAGATATATGAGTCTAGTTTCAAGGAAAATTTTGAGTTTCCTAACTCGAGTTATAGTCAGTTTAGTCAGTATGACGCAGATGGACAATTTTAAATTTTTATGCCCCAAATTAGTAGTTAAGTCTTAGGTAGCGAAATTACCAAATTACCCTTAGTGGGTAAAATTATTGAAATACCCTCGATGGGTAAAATTATAGAAATACCTTTGGGTTGTGAAAATATCAAAAATGCCCCTATGGACCCATTTACTGAAATGCCCCTATGGGCTGATTTGATATATTGCCAAAATGGGCCAATTTGATATATTGCTTTAATGGGCCAATTTGATATATTGCCTTAATGGGCTGATTTGCAAACGTTACATTGGGCTGAATTTTTATAATGAATCTCTAAATTAATGATTGTTGTTTATATTTGTAAACATCATGACTTACTATGTATGTTGCATATTCATATATTGCATTGGGATTGGGAAAAATGTTGAAGAGAAGTGATTCTGGTGGCACTGCCACAAAATTGTTTGTTAATCTGATTCCTTATGATTTTGGTTGCTTGGCCACAACCAAACTATATTATAAATGGTAAAATGCCTGCGATTGGTATGTTTGGCGGGGTGGGTTGACTTGATCCCCACAGGTGTGATGGGATTACGGGTGGTGTGTAGCGGATGAATTACTAGGATGGGTTGGGTTGCATTACATTATCTGCATTATCATGTTTATAGGGCTAAGGCCCAATTTGTTTTGTAAATGGGCTTCGGCCCAAGATTATGCTATATGGGCTCAAGCCCAAGATGTTGTTAAACGGGTTCAGGCCCAGTGGATAACGGTAAGGGGATTATACACTGAGTTCTTGTAACTCACCCCCCTTTTCCTTAACTCTTGCAGGTAATGCTCAGTAACGTGGATTTGGGCCATGGATGACTCGGTGGAGGCCATACTTTAGAAATGGTTTTATTTGGACTTTAGATTTCTTTTTCGTTCACTTTATTACTTTATTATTTTGAGTTAAATATTGTAATAAGGCCTCTGGATTATTTTATTTTGCTTTATGTTTGACGTACTTATATTTTGCTCAAATTATTTTAAATACTCCTACGCCCAAGGCCTATTGGGCCCAATTCTTCTAGGCCCAATTTTGGGATGTTACATTTGAGTTAGATAAACATGTTTTGTTCTTGAAGTTTTGATGAATTTGGCTAAATAGGGCAAAATTGAGAAAATGGTAAATTGAAGGACTAATTTGTAAATTTGATGAAAAGTATGGACTTGTATAGTCCCTAGGGATATTCGACTAAGCCTATGTATGTATTGATTTTGTGAATTTGATGTTTTGAGTAAAATAGACTAAATTGATAAATTGTGCAAGTATGAGGGCTAATTTGTAAATTTCCCTAAATATATGTGTTTGGATTGAATTGAATGAATTAGTGAATAAAAGGGTTAATTCTGAATGTGTATAGATCAAGAAACAAGGAAAATAGACCTAGATCGCAGGAAAGCGAAAGTAACAGAGTAGTCGTTTTCATTCCGATAAATCGAATCCGAGGTAAGTCACTATGCAAATAAACGTACTTGTATTGAATTGGATATATTCATATGATTATCAATGATAATGAATATGTATGAGATGCTATGTGCATGAATTCCGAGATAAGTTCGATATAGTGACAAATTCTGAGAAGTCCCATACAAACCTAGGAATAGATAGGATTAGTTACGTCATGACTTAGGTATCTGTTCTGTTTTATCATGTAAGACCACATCCAGGACGTTGGCGTTGATTTTTGATTTCGTGTAAGACCACGTCTGGGACGTTGGCATTGATATGAGCCTTACCTGTAAGACCAAGTCTGGGACGTTGGCATCAATATGAACCTTACGTGTAAGACCATGTCTGGGACATCGGCATCTTATTAATTCGTATAAGACCCTGTCTGGGACAGTGGCATCGATATCTGAGTGCATATAAGACCTCGTCTGGGACGTTGGCATTATACGACTAATTCGAGCTTTCTGAGCATCCTACTAGGTTCCTATTGGTTCAACGGGCAAATCTGTGATACGAATGGTATATCCGAGATATGATCAGATAAGTGAACGAATATCCGTTTCAGGTACGTTGAATGTGCATCAAGTATGCATAACAAGGTAAGTACCTATATGACTTAGATTTGAAGAAAAGTAAGATTGAATATGATAATGTGTATGAGATGCAAAAATGATTATGAAGGAGCTATGTGTTCAAATGAGTTTTGAATTGATGAAAGTGGCAAATGTGGTCATAGGTTTGAACCAAGTATATACATGATAAATTGTTAAGTGAATGAGATGTGAAAATGTATCTAATTGCATATATGCTTTCTATGCCAAGTTTGTTTGTATATTGACTTACTAAGCTTTTGTAAAGCTTACTCTATGTGTGTGTTTTCTATGTTTTATAGGTCGTCAAAGCTACTGAAGGCTCGGGACCGTCAAGGATCGTCATCACACTACGAAACTCATTTTGGTACCCTTTTGAAAATGTATGTAGCTAAATATGGCATGTATAGGCTAGATATGTGAATATGATTATAAGGTGATTTTAGCCATATGTTTTGGCTAGTTTGAGTTGATAAAATGCTTGAATGAATTTGTTATTTGATGCTTATTTTTTGGTTTGGTTTGGAGTACAAAGAATGGGCAAGTTTTGAGTAAACAAATGAGTGAATTATGCTTGTGATGATATGAGTGTTGACTTGTAATTTGGCATGAATGATATTGGTATTGGACGTATAAATTGAATGGTCATTTTGGTATGTATTTGGTTGCCATATATGCATGACATGTGATGAAAATGGTTTCTTGTAGGTTTGACCGGTTTGGGTGGCATTTTGGTCTTGCAAATGACCTATAATGTCACACGGCTATGGCACACGGATGTGCCTAATAATCGTGGGGTAAAATCAATATCTAGCTTAAGAAGTACACGGTCATGGCACGGGCGTGCCTAAAGGCCGTGTGAGAAATGGCAATATAGACCTAGTTGGACACGGCCTTAGCATATGGGCGTGCTTGGTAGCCGTGTTGGTTTTGGCAGTATATGACCACGGGAAGGACACACGGGTGTGTCAAGTAGCCGTGGGTGAGACACGACCTACCCCCATGGTGTGTATCCCCTATATTTAGAAAAGTTTTTAATTTTCCATGAAATTTTGTATGTGTTTCGATTTAGTCCCGACTCGGTTATAAGCATGTTTAAGGTCTTGATGACCTACTTAAGGGACATTATGATTGATATTGTTGAATAGTTGTATTATTAATTCTGTAAATGTTTTTGGTCTGTCTGGTAATGCCTTTAACCCTAATCCGATGACGATTACGGGTTAGTGGTGTTACAGCATTAGCCTTTGAATGACTATACTCATCTTGAAATTTCTTTGATGTAGACTGAAATGGTTTACTTGAGGATCTCTTTCTCACATCTCTAACTTCTAACTCAGCTTTTCTTTTCTTTTTCCCAAGTTCTTCGGCCTTACACACTCGGTCAACAAGTACAACGAACTCTTTTATTTCTAAAATTCTGACTAACAAATGAATATATTCATTCAAACCGTCTTCGAATATTTTACACATTATTGCTTCAGTCGAGACACATTCTCGTGCACACTGACTCAATCTCACAAATTATCACTTTTATTCTGTAATAGACATACGGCTCTGTTTCAATTCAAGAAACTCTTTTTGCTTTTGATCAATGAATCTCTAACTAATATATTTCTTCCAGAATTTGGATTGAAAGAAATCCCATGTAATTCGTTCTTTCGGATAACAAAAGTCAAAGTTTTCCACCATTGATAAGTTGCATCTCTCAACAAAGAAACGACACATTTCACATATTCATCAGGGGTACACCACATTTCATCGAATACTCGAATTGTATTCTCAAGTCAAAACTCAGCTCTCTCAGCATCATCATCATTAGTGGCCCTGAACTCTTATTTATATTTACTGAGTTTGTCGTAGGAGGCTTATTCATGATTGATTCATAACTAGAGGTACAACAGGAGTCTTAGAAGGATTAGGTGGGGGCAAAGGTTGAGAAACAATCAAATTTGTTCTAATATACTGTAACACCCCGTACCCAATTTCGATTCTAAGACTGGATGCGAGACATTACCATGCTTGAACTCACTTAATCAAGTTCTTACTGGCTATAAAATTTCGTTTTGACTTAAAACCTTTCTTTCTTGGTCTAGACATATGTATCATGGTCATACAAGGCCTTAAACACTTGTTCGAACTTTCGGAACTTATCAAAAATCCTCTCTCAAAATCAGAGGTTACACTCTCGTGGGGTTTGGGGCACGCCCGTGCACCTTAACACGCCTATGTTTCCCATTCGTGGGGAGCTACTGACTTATCTGACACGGCCTTGACACGCCCGTGTCCTCCAACCGTGTGGAGCTACTGACTTATTTAACATGGCCTGAACACACGCCCATGCCCAAGCCGTGGGTCTTACACGCTCATGCACACGGTCATGGGATTCACCGTGGCCTATTCTAACAAATAATCATAAGGTGCAGGGTATGCACGGTCTAGACACACGCCCGTGTGTCTAACCATATGGGCACTTAGAGGCTATTTACTAAGCCTTCTTACCACTCTCAAATGAATGCATACATATACTAATCCAATAAAGTCTCAAATCATCAACTAAAACACATGAACTTATACATTTGATTCATGAAAATAAGGTTTTCCTCCCATACAATTACAACAATACAAGCCATCATTAACGGCCTTACACAATTAAACTATGAGCCCTCTTAGGCCAACACAATTAAGCATATTTAACCACAACTTAATCAACCTTAAGTTCTAGCCCTATATATGCCATAACTCAATAGGACTTGATACCTCATACCAGGGATCTGCATGATAGTGTGAAAACATCTCCGGCGATCTCCAACCCGAGCTAGCTAAAGAAGCCTATAAGAGATGAGAAAAGAAGAGGAGTAAGCAAGAATGCTTAGTAAGTTCATCCACATAAACTGACAAACACTGATATTCATTGAATATCCATGACTACAGGTTATTGTAATAAGCTTTTCTCATGAGCTCACGGTTACTTACTCAACCATTGTTGAAACTTACTCATTCAATATTTTACCACACTCTTACCCTGTTACCAGCCAACTACTCGTACTGGATAGCATTCATTCCTGCACTGATCACCGTTTAATCACATGAAACCATACATCAACCATCTAAATAAGTCACTCATACCACTAATCTCTCAGTGGTTTTGCTCTTAGCCTACGATTGAATCTCTATTGGGGTGGTATCGCACACCGCCCACCATTCATTAATACTCATGGTGATTCTGCACTTAGCTCACCAATCATTTCTAAGCGATGGTATCGCACACAACCCATCGATTATGATATAGTTGATGGTAACACACATAGCCCATCAACAGCCATCAATGAGGTGCATTTGCACAAGCTCACAGTTACTGTACATTCACAAATTCAAATGTTCATCCGTGAACATCCTCACTTACTATCATTCTTACTTGACTTTCTACGATACTCATTCACATTCACGCAGTACAACAATAAATCTATCTCATGCAACTAAGGTGCATTAATAACACATATCCCACTAGGGGTTCATCATATATTGAATTCATCTCAATTCAGTTCTAACACTAACTTGTACCTCTCGTGGTACAACCACCTACATTTAAATTGTTAAATAACTCACTTGAGTCTCATACACATAATTCTCATCGACATCATACCCCCAATAGGGTCTTTCACATATAAACTTATCGATGACATGTCCTTGTCATGATCTTATACGAACTCCTACACCAATACCATATTCCAATATGGTCTTACTTGAGACTTTAACCATCATCATAGCATTTTATATACATTTTCGTTACTCTTAAATTCAATTCTCTTGACATCTCATCAAGGATGTTTTATACATTCACAGTGTAAATCTACCTTCCATACAACATTGGAATATTAAATTATCTCATACATAGTCGCAACAATCGTACATGAACTTAGCTCGTTGTCGAAATAGCCAAAAAGGACTATTTGTCCACATTTCTCTTTTCACCCTTCTAGGTCTGAAACTCATTTTCTTTGATCTAGAACAATGAAATTTACTAATTTAATCACTTATAAATCATAATATATCGTAATTTACACTCTAGGCAAAAATAACTATTTTGCCCCTACATTTTGGCAAAATTATGATTTTGCCCCTAGGCTCGTAAATAAATTTTCATCTCAATTTCTTGTTAAACAAGCCTAGCTGAATATTTAATCCTCTTACAACTATCTCCAATTGCAACTATTTCATACCTTAATGAACAAATTACAACATTTGCATAATAACCAATTTTAGGTATTTTCCATGAAAATCCTTTCACAAAAGTTGTTTCTCATCATCCTATCATTCATTTCTTCCATAAAAACTCATCAAAAAACATAGACTCTCTAATGGCAAGTCCCTAGACTCTCAACCATATTGTAAAATAGTCCCCTCATTAGCTAGCTTAAGCTTTGGGGATCACAAAAGTATAATTTTCTTTAAGAAAAATGATCAAAATCACTTACTAGGGAGGGGGATTGCTTGCTGAAATTTTAAGCTTCAAAACCCCCTTATTGCTGCTCATTTTCGGTGGAGAAGAAGAGAGAAAAAGATGATATCTTTTTCCTTTCTTTATTTTATTATAAAACATCAATTTCAACCCACCAACTTTGACCAAAAATTAAAACTCTTGTCCCCTCTTGTCTACATGGCTGGCCATCATATTCAAGATAATCTAATTGCCCTTTAAAACCCTCCAATTAATATTTCATGGCTATTTGGTACCTTTAGCCTATAGAATGGAACTTTCGCACTTTATGCGATTTAGTCCTTTTTGCGATTTAGCATGAAATCGCTAAAATTAAAACACCAAAACTTTCATACATCTTTATAAACATGTTATAATGCATAACACAACATGAAAATAATTTTATCTAACCTCAAATTAGTGATTACGAGATCACTGTTTCGATTAGGCCCTAAATCGGTTTGTTACATATACTGAGTGAACCACTCATTCATCATTTGGAAGAAAGCTTTTTTAGCCTCTTGTTCCTGACCGCTAGTGACCGGTCTAGAATCAGACAGCGCTGTCCCTTAAGTGGGAGCAGGCGCATTACTTTCAACATCATCAGGTACTGCTCGTTCGGGATCCATTTACTATACGAAAAACACATTTTTTTCTATTAGGATTCATCACGCTATCACAGTTCGTATATATAGCATGTATAGCTACTCTCAAACACTACGTTAGTCCTAGAATCAACTAAACTGTAGCTCTGATACCAACAAACTGTAACACCCCTAACCCATATCCGTCGGCGGACTAGGGTTAAGAGGCATTACTGGACATATCAGAACATTTCACAAATATCTCATAAACATACATTATGTATAAACAAATCATCATCATTCACAATCACTTTGTCCCTTTAGAAGATCTACGAGACTTTAAACATACTTTAAAGAAGGTTCTAGGCTAAACCTATCTCATACTGAAACTTTACGGAACTCATAAAATTTTCCTTTCAAAATAGGGCACATGCCCGTGTGGCTAGTCCGTATGCCTCACATGGCCGTGCCTTGAACCATGTCTCAGCCCGTGTGCAAAACTGACTAGAACCACAAGGCCTGTCACACGCCCGGGTGTCCGACCCATGTAATACTGAATTGAATCACACGGCCTGTCACACGCCCGTGTGTCTGGCCCGTGTGCAACACTGATTTGCTTCTAATTGGGACAATGAAGGACACGGTCAGGACACACGCCCGTATGTTCAACCGTGTGGGCAACTATAGGCCATTTTCAAGGCCAAATTGCCACCTATTTTGAGTCATACCTACAAGTACCATACAAGCATCAATTCTTATCCCCTATGCAACCAAAACATACCAAATCGTCCACAATTTGACCCATAACAACATCATTCATCTCTATATACAAATCTAATTCAAGCATACCAATTTAAAATACCAATCTCACATCAAAAGCATATAAGCTTTTGCATCACTTAACATGTAACACCCTTTAACCCCAAACCGTCGCCAGAATAGGGTTATGAGGCATTACCAAACATATCAGACAACTTACGAATAATTCACAATTAATATAACATTCATAGTATAATTTAATAATTAAGTCCCTATATTGGACTCTCGAAGCCCAAAACATGTATTAAAAGTAGAACGGGACTTGTTCGAATATTCTAGAAAATTTTTCATAATTTTTTTTACAAAAATTTCAACAGTATTTCTGCTTATTTTTACTTAAAACCCCCTGCAAATTCAAACCAAAACAACCAATACCAATGTCTCAACCAAAGAATTTACATCTTAAACACTACTAGATCATACTTAAATCGTTGATTTATTACTTAAATTTTAAAGTGTTAACATATAAGGAACTAATTCATATCTTTCATTTCATTTCAAAATTTAATACCAAATTTACTAATTTATAGCTTTAAACTTGCTTATCATCCAAATTTCATAACTATCTAATTACAACAAGATCATTTAACCTATATATATATATATATATATATACATG
Source organism: Gossypium rotundifolium (assembly GCA_025506655.1). Lineage (NCBI taxonomy): Eukaryota > Viridiplantae > Streptophyta > Magnoliopsida > Malvales > Malvaceae > Gossypium > Gossypium rotundifolium. The sequence goes on along the minus strand of CP106727.1, from coordinate 105,039,497 downwards.
ACTCATGTACAACCACCTAGTACATGCCACTTAAACAAAAAGAAGAAATACATCACCAAAATTTTCTTGTTGGAGTCGGGATCTTTCTGGATGTTGAACTAAATCTTGAACTCTAATGACCTACGCACGGAAACAACCGTACGCTGAGTATTTCATACTCAGTGGTATTACTATAAATCAAACTATTTAACCTTAATAAATAACAAACTTCAACCATAAACTTTATAAATCATTTAAACTAATTATACACAATTATATATTACTTCATAAATCTTAAGTTCATATTTCATTTTCCACATACTAACTCAATTCATAATTTAACTCATACATTCTTTCTCATACTTTTCAATAGTGCCAAATCAATCAATAAATCTCAATTTCAAAATTTCATTTCAATTATTTACCCTATTAACAAGGCTCGGACTCTGACAGATACGCGGATTCCACCCAAACACACCATAGTATCCAACCCAAACACACCAGAATAATGAAATCCTCCTAAACACACCAGTATAATATAACCTACCAAACACACCAGAATAATGAAATTCTCCCAAACACACAAGTATAATATAACCTCCCAAACACACCAGAATAATGAAAACCTCCCAAACACACCAATAAGGCATTAAATGCCTCTTCGGATAAACCGAAGCATATATAACAAAATCATCTTCTCGGTCCGAGCTACAAATCTCCTCATCACATCACAAATCCAATGGCATGCCATTTGTATCAAATCTAGTCCGACAAGTTAATAGGGTATTATTTTACCTTTCCAAATTCGAATTCATTTTCACAACAATTTCAAATACTTGATCAATTCAAAACATCTATTATATCAATTCACATATAATTCAATATTCACACATATTCTTACTTAATTTCAAATATTATTACTTGCCTTATCTTAATTACTCCATAACATATACTATAAATTCAATATACATTTAATAAATAGTTTGAGTTATAGTAATACAAACCCGGAATACGAGTTTACTCCTCAACGATATTTTCTTTTCCTTTGGATGTCGATGCCTCGTTGTCCTTATTAGCTACAAAAGTAATAATAATTTACATTATTAATTACAACATTAATTTTAAATAATTAATTAAATTTCTACTCAATTTATGCCTAATCCCAATTTAATTCTAATTGACTCTTTTATTTGTTTCACTTATTTCATAATTCAATTTTATTCATTTTCTTCCATATTCATCCTAACTATCAAGTATTCATAATATAACCCTAGTTTAAAATTTCTTTTAATTTAATCCTCTAATACAAAACTTATAACTTACTTTACAATTTAATCCTTTTACTCATTCTAACTTAAAATTCATTTAATTCAATCCCTAATTCATCTTTTTCTTCAACATGAACTTTGTTTAAAAGCTTATAAACTTTCAAACTATCAAATTAATTTCATCAAAACCTTGTTTTAAGACTTCTAAAATATCAAAGTTAAGAGAAAAGGGCTAAATTTAGCTTACCAATTAAACTTGAAGCTTTAAAATCCCAAATTTTCCCTTCTCTTTTCTTTTCATTTTTCTTCCCCTGTTTTCGTTTTGTTCTTTGTTTCTTTTCTGCTCTTCTTTCTTTTACTTTCTTTTTTTATTCTATTTATTTATTTCTTTTAGCAATTTTATATTACTTTAATATTAAGTAAACAAATTATTTTATAACAAATGTACCGGGTATTTTACCCAAATATACCAAAAAAACAAAATTTATGGAAAAGGGTCGGTTTCTTGAAAATTTATGAAAAAGGGTCTTTTCCCCACAAAACGCGTCCACGTCAGTGTGTTTTGTGGGGACAAATCAAGAAAGCGCCCACAGGGACGCGCTTTGTGCCACATCGCAAAAGCGTTGCTACGACGTGGACGCACTTTGCTGATGTGGCACAAAGCGCGTCCCCAGGGGTGCGCTTTAGCCCTGCAACGGTCAAAATTTTTTTTGACCGTTAGGCCTCCAACGGTCAAAAAATAAACCTATAAAAACCCCCTAACCCTTTTATTTTTTTCACACTTTAGTCCTTACTCATTCTTCTCTCAAATTCCTCTCAAATTTTCTTTAAGTCCTTGAAACTTCCTTTGAAATTTTGAAATAGTCCTTTAATATTTACAAAAAAGCCCTTTTTTAATTTTTTTAATATATTTTTTTTGAAACTTTTAAAATTTTCAAACGTGTTACCAATGGCCGGGGAATTAATTCGTCTAGACAATAAGCACATCTCCGTCGATCAAATGCAAATGGTAAGTTTTAATTTTAATTTTTCAATATTATTTAATATTTTTTAGGTTTATGTAATTTTAATTAATTTTTATTTTATAATTTTGTAAATAGTCTGTAGATAGGGTGTTGCAATGTTATATTTGTAATATGCATGGTCCCCCATCGCCGTTGATCGAGAATTACCTGCGGGAAGCGGGTTTGATCAGTGCGTTGATAGAGAGGTGGAGACCCAAGACGTACACTTTCCATCTTCCATACGGAGAATGTACCATCACTCTGAAAGATGTGCAGTTGCAGTTGGGATTGCCGGTGGATGGTCGGTAGTCACCGGGTCCGCAACTTCTACCGATTGGATGGTCGTATGCTACGAGCTTCTGGGTGCCATTCTGGATAACATTCATGGAGGTTGGATCGAGATGGCCTGGTTATGAGACACATTCCCGGAGCCGAATGATGGTTCGACCGAAATAGAAAGAATACGGATGCTCCGGCATACATTCTTGAGATAATTGGAGTTTATCTGATGCCGGACCTATCTAGAAACCTCGTACACTTGAGATGGCTGCTGAAACTTGTTGATTTTAGAGCAGCCAGTGAATTGAGTTGGGGGTCCGCCGTGCTATCGAAGTTGTATCGGGAGATGTGCGGGGCGACGACGTGGCGAGTAAAGCAAAAATCGGAGGTTGCCTATCACTATTGCAGTCATGGGCACGGTTTCGATTTCCATTTTTACGTCCTCGACTCGACCACCCATATTCATTCCCACTAATAACGAGGTAAATTTAATGTTATATTTTACAATTATTATGTAGATTTATAGTATAATTGTATGATAAAAATGTATTTAATTAGGTGGAATCATTCAGCGAGTTATGCTGGAATACCTACCTCGCTTGAAGATATACGGCTTCTATTGGACTAAGAGTCGGAATCACAAGTAAGTTTTGAATTTTGTATTTATAATTTAGTATTTCATTTTTAGTGTTTAGTATTATGTATATAACTAATATTTTGGTAATGTTAATATAGTTTCAATGGACACCGTACTAGGATCCGGCAATTCGGGCAGTAATTCAGGAGGAGTTCTTGCAAAATTCAAACATTTGACACGTGAAGGTCCCAGTGATCAACAATGCGACCGTGGAGATGCACCAGTCAGATCGGGTTCTGCGACAATTTAGATTTCGACAACCGATTCTCGTGCCACCTGAGGTGCTCGATGATGAGCAAAAAGTGGACTTACGGCAGTTGCACACGGATTGGCCAAGATTTTGGTCAGCATATATCGAGATGTGGGAGAATTGGTATGACTATTTACCTATTCGGGAATCGGTCATCGTTCCTGAGTTAGCGTGCGTGCCGAAATACATGCCATGGTTTAGGATCCATGGTAAGCCGTATTTATTGTCGAAAGAAGAGAGGCGATGGCAACTTCGTCAACAAAGGGAACGTCGGGGCCCTTTAAATCCAAGGAGAAGAGGTGATGAGACGGGGCCATCAACAGCGCCGACACAATCACCGGGCCCATCAATTCAGCCAACGACACCGACATCACAACCTTTAGTCTTTATGCCAGGTGCGTACCCTAGCCCTTATATGTATCCTAACCCATATATGTTTCTTTTTCCCAGTCCCACCCCAGGTTGGAATGCATGACCAGGTTTGAGTCCGTTCTCGACTACTCCGACTAGCCAGCCGATCTTGAGGCCGTCGTTTCGTGAGGGATCACAGGAGGCGCCGTCGGGGAGCACTTCTTTTTACCAGTCTCCTTCACCATACGAGATTCAGACACCCCCGCCGTGGTTTATGCAAACACCTCCGGGGTCGTTATTTAACAAGGTGGGTCATCCTCGCAACACCCACAACCAGACTCACTGCCGGAAGAACCGGAATCCCCGCCCGAGGTTCCACAACCTCATGGGAAGCTAGAAGAAGGAGGAATCCGGTATACAGAATCGCTTCGACCACCCCTTGTGGCATCGATTCCACCGCCATCAACATTGATTCGGATAGGCTTTTTATTTTTAAATTGTAATAAATTTTTTTATTTTTAATAAAATAAAAGTTGTTTTTATTTGTGTTTGTAATTTAATTTTAATATCTTCACTAAAATAGAAGTTGTTTATTTTTTTGTATGTAATTTAATTTGAATTTTTAATAAAATAAAAAGTAATTTTTATTTTTATTTTTGTAATTTAGTTTTAATATATTTAATAAAATAATAGTTGTTTAATTTTTATTGTAATTTAATTTTAATATCTTTAATAAAGTAGAAATTATTTAATTTTTATTTTAATTTAATTTTAATATATGTAATAAAATAAGAAGTTATTTTTATTTTTATTTTATTGTAATTTAGTTTTAATATATTTAATAAATAAGATGTTGTTTTTTATTTTTATTTTTGTAATTTAATTTTGTAACACCCTTTTACCCAAACACTACAACCGGATCGGTATGTCACCAAGAAAAATTTTATCGAAACATGTCGCATTTTGGAAAAGCCCAAATATGTTTTATATAGAATATGCTTAAGTAAAGTAAAATCCAAACTTAAATACATGCCTTTTTAATTAAAATAAAAAGCTTAAACGACTTAAAGTAATAGAAGCCCATAGTAAAACATAATAGCCCATGGCCTTATTACAACGAGGTTTGAAGTCCATTAATTAAAAATATAAAATAAAACTTGAGTCTCTTTTTGGCCAAATCTACATATTCTTCTGCATGGCCACCTTGCGTTCCTCTCCAGCCTGGTCCGAATCACTATGTATCACCTGAAATGTTAATTAAAGGGTGAGTCGCGAAACTCAGTGTGCAACCCTCATGCACCACTAGAGTTTGGGCCTTAAGCCCATTAAACAAAATAAGCAGTGTAATAATCATAATAAAATTAATAGCAATTAATATGCAAGGCCCAACCTGCTTGCCTAGGTTTCCATCCGCTACACACCCCCGTACCAACCGTTCACACCATTGGGGATTTCTACAATCGACCCATACCACTACACACCATGATGGCAGTGATGCTGCTCATTCACATATGATGGCCAAGCCCTTATAACATATAATGGTCAAGCTCAGTATAACATTTAATGGTCAAGCTCAGTATAACGATTCACGGCATTAGCCACTACACATGTAACGTATAACTTCCTCCTTTCATCAACCCAACCCATGCAATCACATACAAGCATTTTACTTATAACATTTAAACAGATTATTTACTAACCCTGGGATCCGCTTTTTCCCTCCTTGGGCTTGCATCAATAAACCGAGATTTTGGCATTTATCAAAACATAAAAACCACATGAACATACAATAATAGGCGAGATCTAGATGGTGGGAGGTATTACACACACGATTCTGCGAAAATCTATTATCCCTAACGTAGAGCCTTATTTGTCGGATCTCAAAATCCCTAAGACAACGTCACCTTCCTACCTTCGGCTTTTCCACCAAATAGGCACAGGAGACTTTTAATGAGCAGATTGGCTACTAAAAGAGAGAGGGAAAATCGATGAGCCTTAAATAAGTGTTTGAGTTAGATTTGAATGAAAAGAAAGAGTGAAATCGCATAGAATAAAATCCCAAAACTTACCAAATTAATAAGAAGTATGTGGCTTATGGTGCACCTTGGAAATGAAACCTCCCTTGTAGGTTCGGCTATGTGAGATAAGAGTATGAATCAAATGGAATTGGCTTTTAGAAAAAAAAAAGAAAGCGTAGGAAAGGCTTGGAAATTTGACAGAGAATGAGAGAAAAATAGGGTTTGAATCACAGAAATTGAAGAATACAACTCCCTATTTATAGAGAAATTTCGGCATATCATCCACACACAGAGTTGGAATTTAGGCCAACTCTTCCCTTCTCCTGATAGCCTTTATCTCACCTGATAACCCAATCCTTATCTCCTCAAAAAAAATAGCCCTCATCTTTCTCCTCATTATCTTCCTATTTATCAAGAAATAAAAGAATTAAAATCCCTATTTTGTAGCTAGTGTGCCGTCCACTCTTAGGGCTTGTAAGTGCCAAATTTTCGTCTTAAAATTTGGGCTCTAAGTGGCCATACTAGGCCCAAACTCCTCCCCCTTATGATGCCACCTTATACCCACTTAAAGCTCCTCAAATCCTTGGGCCACAAGCCCAGCTTGTCACTTAATTAACTATCTACTTAAATTATAAGCTAACACCATGTATTAGCCACCTAACCCATATTTTTAAAGCCCAATATATCACTTTAAAATACCCAGAGCACTAATTTAAACCCTAATCCACATATTTAATCAAAAAGTCAGCTCGATCATTAGAATCTCAATTTAACATATTAAACTATCACCTTAATGCGCAGACCCACGTTTAGGATGTTACAATTTTAATATATTTAATAAAATAAGAAGTTTTTATTTTTTATTTTTTTTGTAATTTAGTTTTAATATATTTAATAAATAAGAATTTTTTTATTTTTTATTTTTTATAATTTAGTTTTAATATATTTAATAAATAATAAGTTTTTTATTTTTTATTTTTATTTTTTTGTAATTTAGTTTTGATATATTTAATAAATAAGAAGTTTTTTTGTAATTTAATTTTAATATATTTAAAAATTTTGACTGTTCAAGGCTAAAGCGCCACAGGGACGCGCTTTGTTACATCAAGAAAGCGTGTCCACGTTAGCGTGCTTTTGCTAATGTGGCACAAAGCGCGTCTCCAGGGGAGCGCTTTCCTGGTTTTTCCGCACAAAACTCGCTAACATGGACGCGTTTTATGGGGAAATGACCTTTTTCCGTAAATTTTTAAGAAACCGGCATTTTTTCGTAAATTTTGTTTTTTTTTGGTATATTTGGATATTTTACCCAAATGTACCAATATTTTTGTTACAATTGTCATTATTCAATTTGTTTTAAAAAATCTTATAATTTAATTATTATCATTTACTTATTATATAAGAAATTATATATATATTTTACACATATACCAATAATAATTATACACTTGTCTTATTTCATAATATGATATCAATTTAATAATTATAAATATATATAAATATCTTTTACTTATTATTTAAGGAAATAAACATATATATATTTTACATGTGTATAAATACACATATCACACATGTACACTTTTATCACCATACATTTGGCACAAATTTTAATTTATTTATAATCTAATAAGAAAATTTTAAATCAAATAATAATAATAATATTAACAATAATAATTAATAAACTCTAAGATTAAGATTTTTCTATAAATTTTGCCGCTCAATTATTAAAAATAGCTTAATTGTCATTTTAATCCTTTTTCTTTCTATTGTTTTAAAATTGAACTTTTAACCTTTACTCAATCTAGTCCTTTTACTAATTACTCTAAATTAAACTAGTTTCACCTAAATAAAAACCTAATTAGACATATAACTAGACTCATAATTATTCCTAATAATTATTTACGAACCCGTTCCACTAAGACGGAGGCCTGACAATGTACTTTTCTAGTGCCCACGGATTTTGGGTCATTACATAACATGCACTAAATTCATTCCATAGTCACATTCATTATCAAGCCATATCACATGGCTATATATACACATTTCAAAACATAACTTAGGTTCTCTAGCCAATAAATGCCATACTTCTATATGTACATATTCAAAAGGTACTAAAGTATAGTTTGATAGTGTGGTGATGATCCTCGACGATCCCCGAGCTTCTAGTAGCTTCTATAATCTATAAAACAATGCAAACACACACAAAGTAAGCTTTCAAAAGCATAGTAAGCCATATACAATTAAACCTATCACATAGAATAATTATAAACCATTTCATACATATAACTCATAACAAAACACAATTACAAGTCCATATTTCTCATATAGCTCATTTGATCATAGCACACTTGTATATAACACATCTTATTTCAATGTTCTCATACATAAATCTCAAATCCACATTCTTCACACATACTTACTTTTCATACTCAAACTTTGCATACTTTCAAATGTACTTGAATCGGATACACATTTTACATAATCATTCATTTCTCGGAGTGCCCGTTGAACCATTTGAAATCCATAAAGATACTTGGATAGCTCTGAAAGCTTGTACAATGCCAATGTCCCAGACGTGGTCTTACATGTAATCAAATATCGATGCCACTTCCTAGACAGGGTCTTACACAAAATTATATACGTTGCCAATGTCCCAGACATGATCTTATACGTAAATCACAAATCGACGCCAACGTCCCAGAGTGGTTTTACACGATAACACATATCGGATTCCTATGTCATGACAATGTATCCTAACTATTCCTATGGTTTGTACGGGACTTTTCGGACGACTTCACCTTTTTGAAACTTTCCCGGATTTCACAAAATCAGCTCAAATAGCCATTCATTACATTTCATTAACATATAAGCGGTAATAATTCAATTCAAACACATTTATTTGTATATCGACTTACCTCGTACGGATACGAACGGATGGAAACAACTACTCGACCACTTTCGATTTTCCCGATCTAATTTCGTTTTCTTTGGTTCTTGATCTATACATATTCAAATTTAACTCTTTTATTCACCAAATCATTCAATTCAATCCATATGCACATATTTAGGGCATTTTACAAATTAGCCCTCACATTTTCACATTTTAACACTTTAGTCCTCATTTCACAAAATCACAAAATACACAAAATTTCTTTATACACATACTTGGCCGAATATTCTATTAGTCCATATAAGCCCACCTATTTCATTTATTTCACATTTTAATCATTCAATTTCTCATTTTCACAATTTAGCCCATAATAGTCAAATTCATCAAAAATTCAAAGACAAAACATATTAATCTATCACATTTCTTTCACATTTCATCAAATATATTCACAAAGCTTACAAAATAATCAATGGCATAACTCACAATCTTCATCATATTCAAAAATTAAAACATGGGCTAGGTAGATGACAACGCAACGATCTCAAAAACATAAAAATCATCAAAAATCGAGCTCAAAACACATACCTATTGAATCATGCAAGGGCCAAACTTAATGAAGCTTCAATGGCTATTTCCTTTCTCTATTTTCCGTGGTGGAAGATGATATTAGAAGAAATTTTTATGTTTTATTTTATTTAATATAACTTATTATCTAATTTACATAATTAACCTTTAATAAAAACATATAATAACATCTAATGGATGGTCATTAATGTCCATTTCCACTATCCATGCATAATAAGGACTTCACATTAATAAGCCATGTCAATTCGGCATATAACTAATTAGAAGGCTACTTTTGTATTTTCTACGATTAAGTCCTTTTTGCAAATTAAGCACACAAACAATCAAATTCAATCACTGAAATTTCACACATACCAATTCACATGCTGTAGACTCGGAAAATAATATTAAAAATATTTTTTCGGCTCAAATTTGTGGTCTTGAAACCACTATTCCGACTACGGTCTAAACCGAACTGTTACAACAAGAATGTGATTCATATATTTGATCAATAACTTGTCTTATTCAATTTCTTAACATAATGGGCAATAAGATCCCCAAAATTGTGCTGAACATCATTTTTAAGCAACTCTTAAACGCGGTCTTAGTCACTCTCTTACTCTAACCAAATACCCCTAACTACCTTAGAATTCATTACAATATCTAATCTTTATAACAAGACTGACCATAACATAGAGAAAAATTATATCTTCAAAGCACACAATCAAGCTTTTGAAACAGGATTTTGTGTTCATACACAAGAGTTGTAGTACGATTGGATATAGACCAAACATATTTTCAACGACGCTTTCTCATCTCACAGCTACTAACTCTATTTATCTAATTGTCTCTTTTCTTTCTATCAGAGGATTTTTTTAATCATTTTCGTTCTTTTTTCTTCTGTTATTTATTAATTGAAGATTCATTGTTGTTAATAAACTGAAGGATATGCGATCTCAACAAAGTATAATTTAAGGAAAAATAAATAAAATAAAACTCTATAAGAAGTAAAAAGAAAAATGAGAGATTTTGTTCAGGCAGAAACACATTTCAGAGTGGAGCTTAAGAAAATGGAAGCAAAAGAAACAAAAGAATAGTAATGATTATGCTTGTTTAAGTCAATTTCATACTTCTAAGTACCCAAATTAGACCATCACTTACCGTAAATAAGGAGATTCAACTGAAAAGAAAATGAAGATGGCGAGTGAATGCTTAATTTTTCGTCGATTAATAAGTTAATCTCTAGAATTCACTTTGGGGGAAAAAGTCGAGGAAGAATAAAATGGTTTAAAGTGAAGAGTGAAAATAATGTAATTGAGAAGCTAAGAGAAAAAAATGTAATTACAGGTGATATTAAATAACTAATTCAAACCTTAAGCCCTTAAATTGCTATTACACACTATATCATAATTGAAACTTATTCTATTCGACTCATAATGGACTATTACAATAAACCAAACAATTGTTTATGATTAGCGCATTGAATAAGGACTGTTACATCCAAGCAAAAATGCTAACAAAATAATTGAAATAAGCGATGGTACAGTCAGTGCAGGCATTTATGGTTAATGTTAACTCATGTCCAATCTTATAAACAATTAAGAAATGGAATTTTCAAAAATCATCGGTAAGCATTCTTTTGTTTGTTTCTCCTTTATGAAATAAAGATAAAATAATTACTAAAAATATATTAACAACTTCACCGTTCCTGAGGATAGCTTTCAACTTTCAAGCCAGCTGTGCGGCTGTGGTTGCGGCGTCGCTCGTGAATGAACGTGATTTGAAGTTTTCAGGTTTGCATCCCATTCTTTCCGACAACACTTTCGTATTGGTAAAAAGGGCAAAAAATGACAACACCCATATATTTTTTAAACAAAAAGTCTATAGAAATGAAAAATACTAAAAAAAATAAGACCCGTCTTTTTAGATTTTATTTCTTCTGGTTCGAAATAAAAATATCTATAGAAAATGATAAAATAGATTTTTTTCTACACATGGAGACGATAGAAGCGGACAGACCCACTCCTTTTGCATCCTTCTTTTGTTTGTTTCTCTTTTATAAAATAAAAATTATATATATATACACACAACTTCACCGTTCCTTTTAAGAGGATACTGGACGGATATATAGCTTTCAACTTTCAATCTAAGTACAGGTGACTCTCTTTCTCTGTTTGGCCCCAATTGTGTGAATTTGCAATTGGCCACGTCTCAGTTTAACCCGTGTGTTGAATTTCTTCAATTCCTAAATTTCAGAAATAACGTCTGATTTTGGATTCTGGTTGTAATCTGTTTTAGTAAAAATGGCGAATCAGGGATTGTTCTCAGCGGCGAAGTCTATGAAATCTGTGAAACTCAAGTTTAGAATACCGTATTACACGGAATGGGGCCAAAGCCTGCTGATATGCGGCTCCGAACCAACGCTTGGTTCATGGAACGTTAAGAAAGGGTTGTTGCTGAGCCCTGTTCATCAAGATGATCAACTCATATGGACTGCAACCATTTCAGTGCCATGTCAATTCAGTTGCGGCTACCGTTATTATGTGGTGGATGATGCCAAAAATGTACTGAGATGGGAGATGGGAAACGAGCGTCGGTTGTCAATACCTCACCTGCTTCCGGAGGGTCATACTCTCGAGCTTCATGATCTTTGGCAGGTGCTACTTTCATTTGATTCATCCATCTTTTTTTTTCGTTCATTCAATTGCTTTTCAGATCAATATTCTTCTTAAGCACTGTTCTTGCTCCCATTGTTGTGGAAGTACGTATATTACCGTATCTATATGAATAATAGTTTATTATTGTTGTTCTTATTTTTGTTGTTGAGTTCTAGATCTGCTGAGCAATAGACAGATAAGCTTATTCTCGTTCTTCTAGTGCAGATTGATATGACCTTTTACGTTTATACTGTACTAAGTTGTCTTCTGTTCTACACTTGTGCGTGTCTGGAAGTCTTGAGGAAGCAAATAATTAATCTGTAATTTGACATCAGAAGTTAATTTCAATGGCAGCTTTCCTGTTAGTCTCCAATTTGCTTTTCTACTTCTTGCAAAACTAAGCAAAAACTTGGAACAAAAGACTAATTTTCTGCATACTACATTCTGTAAATTCAATATAATTTATAGAGAAAGCATACCACTAAATATGGTATGAAATTCCCTTTATTGATAGGTCCTTGATTCAAGGGATCCCTTCATTAAACTTTACATAACAAAAAAAAAAAAAAAATCTTATTAAACTAGCTCCAAATCACTAATTGACAGCTCCAAGTTCCTTATGAATTGGACTGTGTTAATTATTCAAGTCAATGATATATATATTTTTTAACTAAGGTCAATGGTATTTTATTCCATAATTCTACATTTACTCTGTTTGCTGTGATGGACTTCTAATATCTTCATTGATGGCCATTTATCAATACTAAGACGAGAAAAAAGTAGTCTGCATTAACCTTTCCTTCTACAATTAACATGCACTGCTCTGTATCTTGTGAAATGAATATGGTAACTGGGAACAATTAAATGATACAACTTGCAGTAATCAGAATGGAGTTCTTTTTGTTGATGCTTTGGCCAAAAAAATTGCAACTTACTCTTGACTTTCTTGTCGAACTAATAGTAAAACTATTCTCTTTCATGCATTATTTCTTGGGCAATTCTGTATTTTTTTCCATCATCTACCTGCATAATTGACAGCCTTGCATCTTTTATCCATTCCAGATGAAAATTATTGATTTTCTCCCCTGAATTTGAATACTGAAAAGTTAAGCCACAAAGCATTCATTTTATCCACCTATTCTTTAGATTCTTTCTGGAAAGGGGTTGGGGTTATCAACACTAGTCTCTGACTGTTGTTGGCAAGGGTTAAAATGAGCAAATCTGCTTAAATTCTTTAAGATATTAATGGTTCAAATTCCTATGGACATATTAGTTTTGAGACAACTGCGATAGACTCATAGGTTAGATGAAACTTATTACAAAATCTATTTGCCAATGACCAGTTATAATTACTTGTTTGTTTTCATAATTCTTGATCATTTGGCATTTCCTAGCTGCCTGGCAAACCATTGCTAATGTTAATGCTCAGAAGTAATAGAGGCACATTTTGCAAATAAATACTGCTTTATAGCATCCTGGCTGAACTACTTTCACTAATCAACTTTCACATCTTCTGATATTTCTATCAGCCTACCTGTCCTCCAGGTTCTACTTTCTTCATCCTAATGTTAGTGTTAGAAATAGGCTTTTTTCTATTATATTATCTCACAAGGAATTACACTAATATTTATATACATAGTGAGCCTAACTTTAGGAAACTCTATACTAGGAAGCAAACTAATTCTAGGGATGTCATTCCCTAAAAACATGACCTTAAAGTTAGGGATAGCAATCAATAAAATATTTACAGGATCCTATCGATACACTCAATATTCCTTATTAGGAAAGCGTAATCGACACTCCCTCTCAAGTCGGGAAGTGGATATCATCCATCCTCGACTTGCTTTCTAGTTTCGAAAGGTCTTCCTAGATAATCCTTTGGTAAGGATATCTGCCGGTTGACCATCAGTGGACACATATGGAGTGCCAATCAAACCACTGTCAAGTTTCTCCTTTATAAAATGTCTGTCAACCTCAATGTGCTTCGTACGATCATGTTGCACTGGATTATGTGCAATATTGATAGCAAACTTATTATCACAATACAACTTTATTGGACATTCCCACTTGATCTTCAAATCTTCCAAAATAATTTTCACCCATAATAATTCACAAAGTCCAAGGGCATCGCTCTAAATTCAGCTTCTGCACTAGATCTAGCCACAACATTCTGTTCTTTACTCCTCCAAGTTACAAGGTTGCCTCCTAGAAAAGTGCAATAGCCCGAGGTTGATCTTCTATCAACCATAGATCCTGCATAATCTACTTCAGTATAGGCTTCAAGGGTTAAATTCTCCCCTTTTTTAAATAGGATTCCTTTGCCTAGAGTGCCTTTTAAATACTGTAGAATCTGATACACAGCTCGAAGATGTGATTCTTTGGGATTGTGCATGAACTGACTTACAACACCAACTGTATAGGTAATATCCGGTCTAGTATGTGACAAGTAAATGAGCTTCCCCACAAGTCTTTGATATGAACTTTTATCAACTGCTACATCTTCTAGTGCATCTCCAAGTTTGTGGTTTACCTCTATGGGTGTCTCTGCTGGTTTACATCCTAACTTGCCCGTCTCTATCAACAAATCAATTATGTATTTTTGCTGAGATATGAAGATTCCTTCCCGAGAGTGTGCTACTTCAATACTAAGGAAATATTTTAACTTACCAAGCTCTTAGACCTCAAATTCTTTTACTAGGCATTTCTTTAAATTTTCCGTTCCTTCCAGATCATCACCAGTCACTATAATGTCATCTACATAGACTAATAAAACGGTTATTCCCCTTGAAGATGAGTGCTTTACAAACAGAGTGTGATCTCCTTGACTCTGTTTATACCCCAACTTGAGCATTACTTTGGTAAATCTTCCAAACCAAGCTCTCGGGGACTGTTTTAGTCCATACAAAGCCTTTTTTAGTTTGCATACTACATGTCCTGTATTTGGACCGAACCTTGGTGGAACATCCATATAGACTTCCTCCTCAAGATCACCATGTAAAAAGACATTTTTGATGTCAAATTGTTGTAATTTCCAGCCTCGGTTGGCAGCGAGTGACAACAACACTCTTACAGTGTTCATCTTTACAACAGAGGCAAATGTCTCAAGGTAGTCTATTCCATACATTTGAGTGTACCCTTTAGCAACCAATCTTGCTTTGTACCTCTCCAAAGAACCATCTGACTTATATTTCACTGTATAAACCCAACGACATCCAACTGGTTTCTTTCCTTTCAAATTTTACCAAATCCCATTTCTTATTTTTTTCAAGTTCTTCCATTTCAATCTTCATGACATTTTTCCAATTCTCATCATTTAATGCCTCATATACAGTTTTGGGAATGGAGATAGAATTTAGGCTAGTAAGAAAGGCTTTGTAGTTATGGGACAAATTTTTGTAAGACATGAATAAGTACAAGGGATGTTTTGTACAGACTCTAGTTCCTTTTCTAGTAGCAATGGGAAAATCATAGTCTATCTAATTTGAATTTTCAGTAGTATTCAAAGTAGGTTCAGTAATTACCTCGGGTTGTAGAGTAGTAGGTTGTATATCCGAAGAAGTTGATTGAACTTGCACCGGTGCCTTCTTCCTTGAGTTAAAGGACGAGTAGTGTCCTGAATCCCTTTTGGTGATTTGGGTGTATTAGGCTCTATTTTGGGTTGCATAGGTTTGAAGCTGGGCAGACTGGTTGGTAGGCAAGGACTGAGTGTTTGGCTGTTGGAGAGGAGCTGGAAAATCAAGTTGGGCAGGCTGGTTGGTAGGCAATGACTAAGTGTTTGGCTGCTGGAGAGGAGCTGGAAAATCAAGAAGAAAGAATTCTCTGTCCTTATCTTCTGTGAATAAGTTCCCCCCTGAAGATAAGGATGAGTAAAGAAATTCTCTTCTTCTGCAAAAGCAACATCCGCTGAAACATAAATTTTTTTGGTGGCTGGATTATAGCATTTGTACCCTTTTTGTGTGTGGAGGAATAACCGAGAAAAACACATTTGACAGCTCGTGGATCGAGTTTTCCCCTATTTTGAGAATGTACATGTACAAAGGGAAACATCCAAATATTTTGGGAGTAAGGTTTGAGGTATTGAAATCAAGAAAGAATTTCACTAGAACTTGCATAGGACTTTGAGATTCAAGGAACTTTGTAGGCAATCTATTTATCATATGAGTAGCAGTTAAAACAGCCTCCCCCCAGTATTGTTTGGGGACTTTTTTTGAAACAAGAGAGCTCTAGTAATAGCTAAAATGTGACCATTCTTTCTTTTGGTAAGACCATTTTGTTGGGATGTGCTAACATAAGAGGACTCATGTATAATGCCTTTTTCTTGAAAATATGGGGAGAGAAATTGATTGAAATAGTCCTTAGCATTGTCTGACCTAAACCGTTTTATGTCAACCCCAAAATGTGTTTTGATCATGCTGTAAAAGGTTGAAAATACAGACCTTACATCATATTTTTGTTTTAAAAGAAATATCCAAGACACACGGGTACAATCATCAATAAAGGATACAAACCATCGAGCCCCAGAGATGTTTGAAATAGTTGATGGTCCCCAAATATACCGAAAAGAGGTACGTTTATGTTTGGCAAGTTCACAAACATCACAATGGAATTTTTCAACAGTTATCCTTTTGAACAATGAAGGAAACATAATTTTAAGGACTCTAAATGAAGGATGACAAAGCCGGAGGTGATAAAGCCAAATTTGGTCTTTATTGGCTTTAACAGACTTGGATATGAAGGATAATGGTGAGGAATTCAGAACACTAACTTCTCCACTAGATTCTTCAAGATAGTATAGGCCATTTACTAAAAAACCACACTACAATTAAAGTCTTTGGTAATTTTTTTGATGGAGAGAAGATTGGTAAACAGTTTAGGAACGTGAAGGACATTTTTAGAGTAAGGGTCTTGTTTATAACAATATCACCTTGACTAGCCACTGTGATCACAGAACCATCGGCTACTGTTATCTTTCTATTATTAGGACAAGGTGTATATGAAACAATTTTTGTGAGGAGTGGGTCATATGGTCTGTAGCACCTGAGTCAATGACCCAAGACCTGTTGATGACTGTGTCCGAGACATTAGAATTTTGAGAAGAGGATACACCTGAAAACGCCAAACTACAAGTACTTATTGAAGAAGACTTTTCCAATGATCCCAGCAAAGTCTTTAGCTTCTCAATTTCGTCTTTTTTAAAAGCACCAGGTGATTCTTGAGAATTCTTTTCTCCATCCAGCTGTCTTGCTATATTTGCTCGCCCTTGTTCCTTTGGTTGTCCACTGGTCCCTGAAAAATTCTTTTTAATTGTCTGTGGTTTCCCATGGAGCTTCTAGCAGTTTTTCTTAGTGTGACGAGATTTTTTACAGTAGGTGCACCATACAAACTCCCTTTTAATAGGCCATGTAAGTTACATCGCTTAATATCGTTGCTAGTTGGTCATTCCATGGAAAATCTCCTCTCACCAACAGCCTTTGTAGCTAAGGCAGAACTATCCACTTGACTATTCTCAATCATAACTCCTCGTCTTCCTTCTTTAGCACGAACAATCGCGATTGTCTCATTTAGTGATGGTAGCTCCTCTTTCCAAGTATTTGGACTCTTCGCATCAAACTCAACATTTAGCCCAAAGCAAGAAAATCATAAATTCGATCCCTTTCAACGAACCTTTTCAAGAGTTCTGCATCTGCACTACACTTCATCTGAATGCTCTGGTAATGATCTATCTCTTGCCATAAGCTTTGCAACAGATTAGAATACTCCGTGATTGAACGACTTCCTTGCTTGTTAGATGAAATCTTAGTCTTGATTTCATAGATTTGAGCAGCATCTCGAACTTTAGAATACGTCTGCTTCATAGCCTCCCATATTTCTTTGGATGATTTAAGAAACATGCATGTGTCACTGATTTTTGGCATCATAGAATTCCATATCCAAGACATTACCATAGAGTTTTGTTCATCCCAAGCATCAAACTTAGGATCTCCTTTTTTAGGTCCCGTTCCGAGTAAGTGACTCACTTTCCTCTTCCCTTCAAGAACGTGCGAACCAGTGAGACCACTTCGTAATTCTTCCCATTTAACTCAGAGGCCACTTGAATGTTCGCAACTCACTTGTTGGGTTGGAGTTGTTCATAGAGACTTCTGAGCTATCCCCATTGGTATTGGTTTGGACAATTTCAGACATATTTCTATGGAACAAAATAGACAGGCTTGAGGGTTGAGTGGGAGTAAAAAAATACCAGATAAAAGAAAAAGAATTCCCAGAAATCGGTCTAATCTGATACCATGTTAGAAATAGGCTTTTTTCTATTATCTAATCTCACAAGGAATTACACTAATATTTATATACATAGTGAGCCTAACTTTAGGAAACTCTATACTAGGAAGCAAACTAATTCTAAGGATGCTGTCCCTTAAAACATAGCGTTAAAGTTAGGGATAGCAATCAATAAAATATTTACAGGATCCTATCTGATACACTCAATATTCCTTATTAGGAAACTGTAATCTGACAGTTAGGTATCAAAAAGGTTCAGTTAGGGTGTCAGGCTCACCAAATCTGCTGTTAACAAATTTCTTCAAGGTGTTTCTAGAACAATGTTGGTATTCTTTAAAGATCTGGTTTTCTTAAATGGATGCTTTTTCAGCTTTGTGATTGATGCTGGATTGGTGGTTGAGTGATGTTTGGCCATTGTAAAACGTGCTAGTTTCTTGACATTGACATTTGAAACTGAACCTAATTTTTTTTGTTAAAATCCAGACTGGTGCTGATGCTCTTCTTTTCCGAAGTGCCTTTAAAGATGTCATATTTTGCAAAAATTCTACCTTTAACATTGATAGGCCTGAAGCAGTCCTTCATGATGAATTGGTTCAGCAAGGTAATTTCACCATTTGTCCTTTTTTTAAAAAAAAAAAAAAAAGTTTAGCTAATTAACTACTGTTCATGAAATTTGAATTGATACAGGGTCAATCCTTGTACGTTTCAAAATCTGTTGTCCAAATGTACAAGAAGGCACATCGGTATGCTTCCCTATCCCAAAGGAGTTTTACGGTGCATTAATTGGTATTTTAGAAGTTCGCTGGATGTTCCATCTATTTATGATGTTTGACCAATGCAGGTGTATGTGATTGGTAGCTCTATGAAGATGGGGAATTGGAAGGTTCAGGATGGACTTCAGCTACATTATACTGGTGAATATATCTGGGAAGCATACTGTGTAATTCCAAGGGGTGATTTTCCAATAAGATATCCTTTCTTATATATGTTTCTGTAATTCAAAAATATACTTTTTCATCTGGAGTTTGTTTATTTCATTGCTATCTATCTCTTTCCTCTTCCTTAACAATTGTTTCACATATAAGTACTGTAAATATGGCAAGAATGGATGTTTCTCTTTGGAAATTGGTTCAACAAGGGAGCTCTCTGTCAATTCCTCTAAAAGTCAATCGCAATATATTTTCCTTTCAGATGGCATGTTGAGGGTACAACACTGAAGATTTCTAAATAGTTAAGTGAATAGTATAATGTGCATTATGTGTAGTGATCATGGTAATAATATGTCAACTGGGTTTGTAGGAAATGCCCTGGCGAGGTTGTGGTGTTGCTGTTCCCATGTTCTCTGTGCGATCGGAAGATGATATTGGTGTTGGTGAATTCCTTGACCTAAAGCTACTTGTAGATTGGGCTGTGGAGTCTGGATTCCATTTAGTTCAGCTTCTACCAATCAATGATACATCTGTACATATGATGTGGTGGGATTCATATCCTTACAGGTAACGCCTATAAATAAGATAGTAGATAAAATGGCTCTAATTATGTCATCATTAAAAGTTATCCCCACCTGTTTGTCTTCACTCTATGGAAGGTGGAGCTGATGTTTTCAATTTTGAACTCATGGACTGCTGTTTGTTTTTTCCCCTTCAAGAGCTCTTGTTGGCTGCAGCATGTCTGCATTTTCATGTTACAGTTTTTTTTTCTGATTTTGTTTACTATCTAATAGAAGGAAGTATGCTATCTAATATTTGACACCATTAAGATTCCCCTTTAAGAGTGCTTATTATGGAATACAAAATGCATATACTTAAAGTTGTAATGCTGAATTTTAATAGTGCTCTCTTATTTTTGGCAGCTCATTGTCCGTATTTGCATTGCATCCACTATACCTGAGAGTGCAAGCCCTTTCGAAAAATTTGCCAGAGGATATCAAGGTAAGTTGACAGCCTGTTCAACCTTAAATTTTACTTATTTTTTGATTTCATGTTTCTGATAGGCCTTTTTAAAATTTTTTTTTAATCATCTTGTTAATCCTTTTTCCTTTCAGAGTGAGATTAGAAATGCCAAAGAACGCCTAGATGGAAAGGTAGATTCTCCTATTTTCTAATGTTTTATTGCTAGTAAGATATTTTTGTTGATATATTGTTTGCATTAATTGTACAATTAGATTGCTGGAAAAAGAATTATGGAAATAGGATGATGGATGTTAGGGGTCATTAGTCGTCTCAATGATAATAGTTAGTTCGCGGGAACTAACGTCAAATTCAAAAAGTTTATTTTGCAGCTATTTAGTTATTCTTATGACATCAATCATGTGACCTTTCCTCATTCTATTGTTATTGATACCCATTTTTGAATTGTGGAAAAACTACACATTTTCTTTGTTAATTTGAGAAGAAAGAAATGGTAGAACATGGGTGGCTGCCGCTGTGAGAAAAAAAGAGGGGGAAAAAAGAGAAAATATTCGAATGTGTGTGCCTCTCATTATCATCAAACATAGGGAAAATATATACAAGTGAAACTATACATAAAAAGGAAAGATAATTTTCTAATTTCCTAAATTTCAGCCTATTGTGATCCCTTAAATTATTGTGTAAGATTTATACATATCTTGACACTCACCCTCAAGCTAGAGTGTATAGATCATATGCTCCTAGCTTGTATATTTATATCCAATCCGAGGTTTCCTGAGAGCTTTAGTGAGGATATCTGCTAACTGATCATTAGAATTAACAAATCTAGTTGCAATACACTTTGCCTCAATCTTCTGTCTAACAAGCTGGCAATCAATCTCTATATGTTTCGTCCTCTCATGGAACATCGGATTGTTGCAATATGTAAGACTTCTTGATTATCACATATCAATTGCATTGGACTGTCAATCTCACTCTTTAATTCCTAAAGAAGTTGTTTCAACCAGATAAGTTTGCAAGTGACTAAGGGCATGGCTCGATATTTTGCTTCTGCGCTTGACCTTGCTACAACATCTTGCTTTTTATTTTTCCATGATATTAGATTCCCTCCAAAGAAAACACAATACCTTGAAATCTTCTATCAGAAGGAGATCCTGCCCAACCAGCATCAGAACATCCAACAATTTGTGTATTGCCTTTATCTTCGTATATCAGACCTTGTCCAGGTGTACCCTTAATGTATTGAAGGATATGCATTACTGCATCCCAATGATTGCTACTAGGAGTTTGAAGAAATTGACTTACTACACTCACTGGAAAATAGATGTCTGATCGGGTGATAGGAAGATTAATTTTCCAACCAACCTTCGATATTGACTAGGATCTCTTAACGACTCCCCTTGTCCTGGAACAAGTTTAACATTAGGGTTCATAGGTGTATCGATAGGTTTACGCTTCAGCATCCCTGTTTCTTTCAAGATATACAACATATACTTCCTTTGAAAAATGACAATGCCTGTATTTGACTATGCCACCTCAATGCCCAAAAAATATTTCAGTTTTCCCAAGTCTTTATTTGAAAAGACTGAAAATATGTTGCTTGAGTTGCACTATCCGCTCATGATCATCTCCGGTGATAGCAATGTCATCCACATAGACAATCAGATAGATACACTTGTCATGGTTGTTAAGATGATAAAAGATTGAGTGATTTGTTTCACTCTGTTTCATCCCAAATTGTTGAATAACAACACTGAATCGTCCAAACCAAGCTCTCGAAAAAAAGTGACTTTTGCAGAAACAAAATATTTTTAAATGCAAGGATCATAGCATTTGTACCTCTTTTGATGCTGAGAGTACCCCTAAAAGATACATTTAATGGCTTTGGGAAGAAGTTTATCGTTTCCTGGTGTGTGGTTATGAACAAAACATGTGCACCCGAAAACCCGAAAAGGAAGAGGATAAGAAGACTAACTAGGGAAGACAATGAAATGAGGGCTTTGGTTTTGTAGGACAAAAGAAGGCATTTAGTTAATTAAATAACATGCAGTAAGAACATCCCTCTAAAACGAAGAGGTATTTTGTTATGAATGAGCATTGTCCGAGCAATTTCTATAAGGTGGCGATTTTTGCGCTCGGTTACTCCCTTTTGTTGAGGGGTATAAGAGCATGAAGTTTGATGAATAATCCCTTTAAAGGTTGAGATATTTTAAACACTTTGCAAAATTTGAAAAGAAATACCAAACTGATTAAGGATCTCAGTATAATTTTTTGAAAATTTCAAACAATTTAGACTAATTTTTCATTAAAAATAACCAAATGTAATAGGAGTCATCAACAAAAGTAACAAAATAATAAATTCCCAAAGTTGAGTCAACACAACTCGGACCCCATATGTCGGAGTGAACAAAGATTAAACAAAGAAGTTTTATTATTCAAATGTTTTGGAAAAGAAGTACGAGTGTGTTTCCCAAGTTGACAAGACTTGTATTCTAAAGATGAGAGCTTAGAAAAACCAGGAACCATTCTTTTGAGTTTGGAGAGACTGAGATGCCTTAAGCGACAATGAAGAAGATCAACAGAGGTATCAAAAGACAAAGCGGTTGGAGCAACACAATAGAGGTAGTATAATCCGTGTGACTCACGCCCTTCGCCAATCATATTCCCCGTACTTCGATCTTGCACAAACACAATGGGAATAAAAAATGATGTTACAATTTAATTGGCGAGAAAGTTTACTAATGGATATTAAATTGTCTGAACATTTTGGGGCATATAATGTTGACTAATGGAATGGATGGAAGAGGATGGATTTCTCCAACTCCTTTAACAACAGTTTGAGTACCATTGGCTAATGTAACTGTGGAAGAAGTAATTGGAAAGAGAGGGTAGAGAAAATGTGTTTATTACCAAAAATATGATTTGAAGCACTTGAATCAAATATCCAAGTACCATTTGAGGAAGACTTTGTTAGGTAATCAAAGGAATTACCAGGTTGTGCAACTGAAGCTATGGAGGAAGAAGAATTTTGTTTCAATGCTTGATTCTGCAGGTATTCGCCATAATCTGCTCCCATCAAGGTAACAGACTTAGCTTCTAAGGCGGATGTTAAAAGGAGTAAATCATCTCCTTGATATTGAGTAATTGAGCAAAGATCGAGAATTTTGGTTTTGGCGGGAATGTCATCCATGGAGAACCCAACGAGTATCTCGTATGTTACATAATATAACTCAACTCGGTTACAAGGTAACTTGCATTTTGTTATATAATAGTGGAGAATTAGAAGAATTTACATCTGTCTTTGCTATTGATTTGTATGAAAATATATACAAATGTTACAACAATTTACAAGGAATAATCAACCCATTAAATTGCTAATAATTTGCTAGAGCATTTCTGTTCGTTCGTGGCTTTTCTTCATATAAAAGTACCCTTCTTGCTCCTTGTTACTTCTACCTAAGAAGTACTTCAATTGCCCCAACTCTTTTGTGCGAAATTTGGTGTGCAAGGAGGACTTAAAAGAGCAGACTCCCATATTATCATCTCCTGTAATAATAATATCATCTACCTACACCACAAAGAGGATGATACCAATTTCTATTGTGTATAGAAAATGAGTGGTCACAATTACTCTTTTCAATCCAAATTCTTGAACTACATCATTGAACTTGCCAAACCAAGTATGAGGACATTGCTTCAATCTATATAGAGATTTCTTCAGATGACATACCTTTCCATACTCCTCTTGAGCAACAAACTTAGGTGGTTGCTCCATATATACCTCTTCTTTGAAGAAAGACATTCTTTTTTATATGAAGAAAGACATTCTTTCTTATATCCACGAAAAAAGACATTCTTGATAACTAACTGGTGTGGAGGCCAACTCCTTGAACTAGCTAACGAAATAAATAGACAAACAAAAGATAGTTTGGCCATAGGAGAAAGAGTATTGGACTAATCCAACTCATAGATTAGTGTCGAAGATCGGAGAAGAAAGCTGTTTCGATTTTGGTTCGCTCATTCGTGACATTCAAAGCTGTTTTATGAAAAAAAAAACTGAATTGTAAAAGAAAGGGAAATGAGAGCTTTTGATTGGTGTAGGCAATGCGAACAGAGAAGGTCATACAACAACAATTTAATAGGCCAGTGATTTAAATAAAATCTTTCAAATAGTTCAATGATTATTTTTGTAATTTTTTGAAGTTGAGTGACCAAAATGTAAACTTACTAATAGTTTAATAACCTTGGTGTAGTTTACCAAAATATTAATATTTTATATATTTATTAAATATTAATACATATAAATATATATAAAAGAATTATTTTATTGTTGTGTCATGCAATGTCCAAGTCATCAAATTTTCAAAATTAATGTGTTGTGTTTGAGTCATATTGTACTTGTATTATGTGCTCGTGTCTGTGCTTCATCGGGGGTAAGTATCAAATTTTGGTTTCTAGGGTTTGCCAAAATTTGGGAAAAAAAGAGAGTGAACTGTAAATCTAGATTTTTGGCTTTGGTGTCTTGTAGAAAGAATAGAATCATGAAATAGAGAAGAAATTGCTTCTATTGTGTGTTGAGAATAACAATTTACATGGGTATTTATATATACTATATAAGCCTAAGTTAGGAAACTACAATGAATAGGATATCCTAAAATCAAGCTAAAAAAACTGTCAATTAGCAAACATATCAGCCTGCAAATCGCTAATTTGGCTGTTAGATTATGATTTAGCTAACATTGCCAAACCACTAATTTGGCTGTCAGATTCTGTTTTTATCAACACATATAACTTAATTTTTCAAAATGGAATCCTTGATAATTTAATCTCTTAATTAGGATGTTTTCATCTCCTTTAGATATAATAACTGTCACTACTTGCATATGAATGCCTTTTGGTTTCAGGATTTGTTGGTTAAGCAAATTACAGTAGTATTAGGATTGGTCCTTGTCATTGTTTTGGAAAATTATAATGAGATTACAGTGCAAAGACTAATAGAAAGTGCCTTAAAACTAAACTTATTAGTTTTATGAAAACCCAACTCTAGACATTGAAAGGAAGAAAATGAGAGAAGAACTTTTAAGTACAGTACATATGAAAGTCAATATCTTCAGTGATGATGTAAGTTTTAGCATATGCATTTCTTGTATCCTATCTTAATATTTATGATTATAAGGGTTATAATGACATGTTTTTGGTATGTCCAGGATGTTGATTATGAGGCTACAATGGCTACCAAACTTTCAATTGCCAAGAAAGTCTTCATGCAAGAAAAGGATTTAATAATTAACTCAAGTTCCTTCCATAAATTTTTTTCTGAGAATGAGGTCTTCTAAAATTTTCATTCCTTCCATATAATGGTTAAATATCCATATCTCTTTCTAATATTTTGTTTTACGATACATGACTACTTTTCTGACAGTACTTTTAATTGTTACAAGGATTGGTTAAAACCATATGCGGCTTTCTGTTTTTTGCGGGACTTTTTTGAAACATCCAATCATAGTCAGTGGGGTTGTTTTTCTAGTTATTCTAAGGACAAGGTACTGATCCTTCCTACTTTTACTTGAACCTCCAAGTTGAGTCAGGTTGTTGAATATAGTTATTTTGTCCTATCTTTTATATATCTGTTTTACCCTAGGTTTTATTGCATAGATAAGCTTCTTCGTCTTAACAAAAATGTTCTCTCTCCTTTTCTTACAGCTTGAGAAACTTGTCTCTAAAGATGCTTTGCACTATGATACAATTTGCTTTCATTATTACATCCAGTTCCACTTACATTTGCAGGTAATTAAAAATTAGTTGATCTCCCAAATGTTGTGTAGCTCATTCTCTCTGCCTGTTGGTGCATGATTTTTCTTGCTGTTAAACAAATTGGTCTCTTGGTGTTTATTTCTGGGTAATTTATTGGACAGTTATCAGAAGCTGCAGAATATGCAAGAGCTAAAGGGGTGGTTTTGAAAGGAGACCTACCTATTGGCGTTGACAGGAACAGCGTTGATACTTGGGTCTATCCAACTTTGTTCCGCATGAACACCTCTACCGGAGCACCTCCAGATTATTTTGCTAAAAATGGCCAGAATTGGGGATTTCCTACTTATAATTGGGAGGAAATGTCTAAAGATAACTATGGTTGGTGGCGTGCTCGCCTAACACAGGTTTTTCTATTTTATTCTTTCTTATACAGGTTTCTTTCAAAATCTCATCCTACATGTAATAAGCTGTTTGGCTTGTTCAAGTAGTTTGAAGGAAAACCATGGCCCTTTCAGTCTAAAATTTGATAATGTTCTTTGTTTTTAATGCAGATGGGGAAGTACTTTACTGCTTATAGAATAGACCATATATTAGGCTTCTTTAGAATTTGGGAGCTACCAGACCATGCTATGACGGGCCTGATTGGAAAATTCCGACCCTCTGTAGCTCTAAGCCAGGTATAGAAAATAAAATTCCTTGAAATATGCAAGGGATATGCTGGTATATAACATCAAGGGGATGAAAATTTGCTCTTGATGTAACTGAATAATGCTTTGATTTCAGGAAGAACTTGAAAGAGAGGGTATTTGGGACTTTGACCGCTTGACTCGCCCATATGTTCGAAAGGAGTTTTTACAGGTGGGGAAAAGTCATTTACTGGTTTCTCATGAAGAGTATTGACTTCTTTGAATCTAACTGCTAAATACTTGCTTTAAGATTTAATGTTTATCAAAATTTTCATTTCAAAAAATCTATTTTTCTTTCAAATTAGTATGCTACCTTTTGAATTCTACCCATTGAAGAAAAATTGATGAATAATAGGTGATTATTATTAATAATGCAACTAATAGTAGCCACATGAAGATAACCAACATATATGGGTATGAATCAGTTGGTTCTGTTAATGGTAATCAGCAACTTTTTCATCAATTTTCTTCAAATGGATAGAAATGAGAAGGTTACATTGTGGTTATGAAATAACAAGTTAACTCCTGGAAATAATAATTTGGTAAATATTGGATTCCAAAATGAATATTTAACGTATGTAAGTTCCCTTAAGACTCAAGTTCCTCTATATTGTATTTTACTTTCTCATGCATATTTACCTTTGTTTTTTTCTTGTCATATTTCAGGAAAATTTTGGAGAATCTTGGATTTTGATTGCGGCAAATTTTTTTAAGGAATATCTAGACCGTTATGAGGTGATGTTCATACTTCATTTTCTATAGTTTGTTTTCCATTTCATTCCACTCCTGAAGTTTTTGTTTAGTGAATTCTTGGCGATTTTAAATGTTGGATGGCTATGCTAATTCAACTAATTAACAAATACTACTATTGAACTGACTTGTAACTTTATATTGTGGAGTCATTTATCTAGATACATTTGGAGTAATTTTCAAATGAATGCGAAGGAGGAATTCATTAGGATCTAAGGAAATGAGATTATTAATGTAACCTATTCAATTAACTTGTATTTGGAAATCTTATCATGGAAGGCTTGTTAATGATGCATACAAATGTAGCTAGAACCTGCATTTTCTTTGGTGTATTCCAAAATACTAAGGGCCCTTTGGATGGGCGGTGTGTTTATCTGCGGTTTGTGTAAAAACAACGGTGAGTTAGATATCGTAGGGTGAGACAAAAAGAAAATTAAACGCACTGCACCAGTGGTAAACGCCCATTCAAAAGGGCCCCAAGTATTTAATCCACAGTTAGTTTGATTTTCCTGCATGAGATTTAATTACTCGTTGTATATCTCTTGTGAGAAAAGCTGAAAGGAGAAAACTAAAAGCTAAAAGGAGAAAAGTCTTTCGTATATTTCTAATGAGTGAAAATAGTACAATTTAAAGGTTACAACCTACGCTAATTAAGGAAACAAAATATTTACATAATAATAAATTCTCTTAAAATTTCCTCAAATCTAATCCCTAGTTACAAGCATAAACCAGTGAATTAAATTCCCCTGCATTCAAGGTATCTATTTTCAACTTGGATGAAAGATATCTTCCATAGACAACTTGCTAATTAGGCCATCAAACTGCTTCTTATGAAGTCCCTTTGTAAGTATATCAACAATGTTTGTAGTCGTAGGAATGCATGCGTGCAAATCTATCTTCTATCGACTTTTCCCTTAATAAAATTCTTGTTTACTTGTACTTGTTTTATTCTATCATGTAAAATTGGATTGTGTGCCATAGAGATAACTGCTTGTTGTCACAATAAAGCTTTATGGGTAAAGAATTTAATAGCTTCAAATCTTCAAATAGTCTTTTAGCCACATTACCTCACAGATCTTGAGTAAGGGATTAAATTTAGCCTTTGCATTGCTCCTTGCTACACCAAGTAACTATATTTCCACCAAAAAAGGTGTTGTAATCCGAAGTTGACCTATCGATTATACTTCCAGCCTAGTCAACATTTGTATAAGCCTCAATTTGTAGATGTCTAGACCTTTTAAACAACAATCTTTTATCGAAAAAGAAGAAAAAAAAATAGCTATCCCTTTTTGGGAGTCTCCTTTATATATCTTCCCAAGATTTGATATACAATATCAAAGTGGTATCTTCCTAATTTGTGCATGAACTAACTTACCTGGCTCATTGCAAATGCTATGTTCCGGCATGCTCGATATAAATATATCAATTTCCAAACAAGCCTTTGATATTTTTTCCTTGTTTATCGTATCTTCTTTCTATATGTTTCAATTGCCTTGTGACCAAGCATGTTTGTTTCACCAAGTAAGTCAGGTGTATGCTTGCGTTGAATGACAAATATACCTTCTTTAAACCTAGTGAACTCCGTACTAAGGAACTTTTTCACTAAGCCCAAGCTTTTGGTTTCAAGTTCGGTGCTTTGAAACCTGCATTGTCATCACTTGTAAAAATTATGTCATACATATAATAATTAGATTAGCAACTTTATTTTCCCTCGAGTATTTATAAAATACAATGTGATTTGCTTGACTCTAAGAATAGCTATGATTCCTTATAGCTTGTCCAAAATGTTCAAATAAGCTTAAGGAGGTGGTTTAAGTCAATAAAAGACGTGTAATTTGGACACCTTTTCTCTAAGCTTTTGTTTGAACTTGCGTGTTAAGCTCATGAACACTTCTTTTAATTCTCCATTCAAGTATTGTTTTACATCCAGCTAATATAAGAATTAATTATGATCCATACCCAAATGTCACGAGACTAGAACTTTAGTTTGACAAATTGCACAGCTTTAGGTGATTTTTTTCCTTCAAATCTGCCTAAAGCAGCCTAACGCTCAAAAAGTGAGAATTCTCAAAGAAAATTTTTCAAGACACCGAAATAAAGTGTAAGTAAACTAAAAAGACATAAGAATGAATCAAACAGAAAACCACAAGAAAGTAAATAGCAGATCAAGTGTTTGAGCAATTGTTCCTAAAAGTATTCTATTACTCAAGAATGTGATAATTACAAATGAGAGCAAACATCTCTATTTATAGTTAAGCTCCCCTAGATTGAACGTTACTGTTTAAATTACATCAACGATTGAGATTAAAACTAATTTATAAATTTAGATTAAGGGATTTTCCAAGATCCCCTAAGATTATTTTACATATTTACCCTGGTTACTCTAATTTTACTGAATGTTTCATTGGGTCATCAATGCTTTTAGTAGATGGGTTTCTCCACATATTCTATGGACCAAACTAGTTCAAGTGGGTCAAATGAGTCATTTAGTCAATTGACCTTCATGGGACGCTTTATTAGCATTCGTCATGGGTTTTGATTCGCGGCCTATGACATTCTCCCCCACCCTCTCGCGATACCTTCGTCGTGTTCTCGAAATGACATTGGTTTGCTTTATCTCGAAATTGTTTCAATGCATTGGCCAATTTCCAACTAATGTCTCTATCGGTTAGTTTTGCCCTTTGAAACATTTGCCTTGCATTATGCCTCCACCATTGCCTAACTTGAATTGTTTCTCTCTTTTGTACATCTTTTCACAAGAGCCCTCCCTCTGCTCTTACTTGCCCTCATTCTGACTTGTCTCAATTGAAATCCCTTATATCCACACAAACAGGCTTAGGCATACCAACATTGAACACTGGATTAACCTCGAGTGTTGCTTCCAACTCTAGTTTGTAAACTTTTTGGTTTACCCACTTCAGAACTTTGAAAGGATCTCTATTTTTTTACCAAATCAACGGTAAGTCAATGTAAAACACTAGGAAAATGTTCGAGATTTACTTCACTCGAAGCATTTACTTTTCTTGACTGTTTAGTTTGCATAATCATTTTCCCCCACTAAGTTTGATGCACAAACTCCTCTCATAGGTGGTAGCCTTACTGATAACTCAACAGACTTAATATTGGTCTGTTGCACCTTTAGCATTTCCAAGGGGGTCTTTGTATCACTCTAATCTACCAAGTCAATTTTTTTTTCCACAATAAACATCATTAGTTAGCTAGATTGTGGACAATACTTTGGTTCCACTTTTCTTATCACGACTTATCAGAACAATGTATTGTCGTTGATGAGCATCCAAAATACATAGATAATCGGCACAAGAGATCAAGTTTGTAATTATGTAAATAAATTCCAATAGAGCATTAATCCGATCAAAGAAATTCGAAGTAAGCACGAGTTTGTAATTTTCTAAATAAATTATCTTTCCACTCACCAATTTGTAGCTTAACTTCTTGTGCTACTCCCACTGTTTGGATCTATTTAGAATTTACAATTTTGATCTTTTTAGTCGATTTGCTAACTAATAGATCACGTCTATCCGTGACTTTCTCTGATATAAACAAATCAGATGCTCCTATATCAACAAGAGCACTCCTCTTTTGGCCTGTGATTTTGATGTCCACAAACATTAACTCTTTTTGCTTGCAATCCTTCCTCGCTTTATCATAATTGAGTAACATTGACCCAAGCTTCAATAGTCTACCCTTAAGCTTCGTTTCCTCTTTTTTGTTGTTTGCGGTGAACTTGAATCATTGTGGGTAGTCCTGCACCTTATGCGGACCACAATATAAGAAGCATTGGATCTCTCTTCTTTTTCTTCAGTTTGTTGTTGGTTGCCAAAGAAAAGGTTTGTGGCAATGAAGGCCACATTAAAGTTATTGTCGCAAGGAAAAAAATTGATGGAATAAGGAAAAGGTGAGGTAATTAAGGCCTCAAGCAAGATGCCACAGTAGTGGATTTTGAAGGAAGAACAAAAAAATTTAGGAAAATTGATTAGGTTGAGACCAAGTTGTAAAACTGAAATTCTGTCTTGTATTTTCCCTTATTTACACATCTATTTTATAGACTTAAGGCTCCTTTGAATGGGCGTTTACCTCCAGTGCGGTGCGTTTAGTTTTTTTTGTCTCACGCTACAGTATCGCTACAATATCTAATCTCATCGTCACCGTTGTTTTTACACTAACCACAGGTAAACACACTGCCCATCCAAAAGGGCCCTAAGAGTGAGAAAAAGGAAAGAAAAAAAATTTACCTAAAAATCAATGATCTAATCCCTAAACTTTTAGGAACAAGATATTTACAAGATATATACAATAAATAGAAAGATAAATATTTTCCACAAGTAAGAATCCTGCTCTCCCTAGTAACAAACCTTGTTGGCCCTTATGTTACGGGCCGCAGTTCAAAGCCTGTGACCATCGCACCAAATGCATCCAATGGAGGTCTATTGTGTAGATGGGGGATCATTTGGCCCTATTCGGTAACCTGTTGGTAAAGCCTGTCAAATTGAAGCCTGGTTGGCCCGATAATGAAGATATGGCAACTTAGGTTATTTTGGTAACTAATCTTAGAAGATTGATAGAATCATATCTTGTAAAGATTAGATTTGATATGGCATATCTTGTAAATCGAATATAGTTAATCTTTTCCGTCAATGTGAATGTATCTTGAGCGTCGGTTTTGGGAGAGCTCAACTATAAATAGAGAGCCTCCCCTTATTTCTATTGATTCCATTCATTGTTTCATTATTCTTTGTGAATAAGAGAATATTGAGAGCATTTACTCAAACACCTTGTGTGCGTTCTTTTTGTTGCTTCTTTTGGTATATATCGCTTTCGTTATACAAATTGGTGCCTTGGAGTACTTTTAAGAATCCTCATTTGAGTAAAGGTTGACTTAGGTGAGTTTTGACAAATGAATCACCTACGGCCGTACGGATCGCGAGACGAAAGGTCTAGTCCCGTGACACTTACATCAACTTGATGTTAAGATTCTTTTTTTGAATGGAGGTTTAGTGGGAGAAGGGTACATGAACATTCCACAAAAACAAGGTATGCAAATTGAAAAGAGCTTTATATGGGCTCAAGCAATCTACTTGTTCAAATTGAAAGGATACATTCAGAGTCGAATAGATCATACGTTATTCATTAAACATACGTTAGAAAGAAAACTCTTTGTTCTTATTGTGCTTGTAGATGATATAATCATAATAGGGAATGATATCGTGCTGATGAATAGTCTAATCAAGTTATTGATAAAAGAATTCGAGATCAAGGACCTTGGAAACTAAGATATTTTCTAGGGATGGAAATAGCGCATTCAAGGAATGCAATCTTTGTTGCTCAAAGAATGTATGCTGTTGATCTGTTAAAAGAGCTAGGGATGCTTGGATGTAAACTCTCAAGTACCCCAATGGATACAAGTCAAAAATTGCAGTCTAATGAAAGCAATCTAGTTGACAAAGGCAGATATCAGAGGCTTCTATGAAATTTGATATAATTGTTACACACAAGGCCTGGAATTGCTTTCTCAGTTGTTGTGTGAGCTAATTCATGAATGTTCCGCGAAAACAATGTAAAGCAATCCATAGAATTCTAAGATAATTAAAGAATGACTCCTAGAAAAGGTCTCTACGTCAAGAGGAATACCAACTGAGGTATTGAAGTTTCATTGATGTGAACTGGGCAGGCTCACTAAAAGATCAATAATCAACTTTTGGATATTGTATTTCAATATGAGGGAATTTTGTCACCTAGAGAAGCAAAAAGATTGTTGTGCTCTCCAGAAATAGTGCCAAGGCAGAATATAGATCAATGACACATAGTATATGTGAAGGAATATGGCTTGAAAGGGTACTAAAGGGGTTAGAGGTTGAAATCAGCTACCCTATGAAGATGCTTTGTGACAATCTATCATCCATAAAACATTGCAAAATAATCCTTTACAAGATGACAAGACCAAGCACGTTGATGTCAATCATTATTTTATAAAGGAGAAAATGAAAGAAAGGTCGATCAAATTACTCTATGTGCCTACATCAGTTCAGGTTGCTGATATCTTAACAAAGACGCTTCCAAGAATCACATTCAAGATTCTCAGTTCCAAGCTTGGCTTATTCAACATCTACAGCCCAAAAATTCATATAATAAAATCAAGAATTAAATTGAAAATTAAGTTTCTTGGTTTAAGGGAGAAGATTAAAGAGAATCTGGTAACCACTAATTCTGTCTCCCCATTTTGTCTTCACCAACTGTGTAGCAGCAGGTTAAGCAGAAAATCGAGAAATAAAAAATACGTTCTCTTACCCTTTTCTCTCTTCACATTCTTTAAATGAACTTAATAAAATTTAATTTCTACGGTTCTATTAATCTATGGTGTATATCCTGTAAAAGATCTTTAAAAATTTAAATATAAAAGAGACAAATATAATGTGAGCTTATTTTTATGTAAAAACCTCTATCTTGTCCTCTTAATTTTAATCGGAAAATTTATGTATGTTTGCCCTTGGATTCTTATTGTTATTAACCAATGCTTTTAGCTGTTTTTTTCCTTGTGGCCATGAAATTATTAGAAATAGGCTTTTTCTATTATATTTTCTCACAAGGAATTATACTAATATTAATATACATAGTGAGCCTAACTTTGGAAACTCTATACTAAGAAACAAACTAATTCTAAGGATGCTATCCCTTAAAACACAGCCTTAAAGTTAGGGATAGCAATCAATAAAATATTTGAGAATCCTATCGAAACACTCAAGATTCCTTATTAGGAAGCGAATCGACACTCCCCTCAAGTGGGAAGTGGATATCATCCATTCTCACTTGCTTTCTAGTTTCTGAAAGGTCTTCCCAGATAATCCTTTGGTAAGGATATCTGCTGGTTGACCATCAGTGGACATATATGGAATGCAAATCAAACCACTGTCAAGTTTCTCCTTTATAAAATGTTTGTCAACCTCAATGTGCTTCGTACGATCATGTTGCACTGGATTATGTGCAATATTGATAGTAGACTTATTATCACAATACAACTTCATTGGACATATTCACTTGATCTTCAAATCTTCCAAAATAATTTTCAGCCATAATAATTCACAAATTCCAAGGGCATCGCTCTAAATTCAGCTTCTGTACTAGATCTAGCCACAACATTCTGTTCTTTACTCCTCCAAGTTACAAGGTTGCCTCCTAGAAAAGTGCAATAGCCCGAGGTTGATCTTCTATCAACCATAGATCCTGCATAATCTACTTCAGTATAGGCTTCAAGGGTTAAATTCTCCCTTTTTTTAAATAGGATTCCTTTGCCTGGAGTGCCTTTTAAATATTGTAGAATCTGATACACAGCTCGAAGATGTGATTCTTTGGGATTGTGCATGAACTGACTTACAACACCAACTGCATAGGTAATATCCGGTCTAGTATGTGACAAATAAATGAGCTTCCCCACAAGTCGTTGATATGAACTTTTATCAATTGCTACATCTTCTAGTGCATCTCCAAGTTTGTGGTTTACCTTTATGGGTGTCTCTGCTGGTTTACATCCCAACTTGCCCGTCTCTATCAACAAATCAATTATGTATTTTTGCTGAGATATGAAGATTCCTTCCTGAGAGTGTGCTACTTTAATACCAAGGAAATATTTTAACTTACCAAGCTCTTAGACCTGAAATTCTTTTACTAGGCATTTCTTTAAATTTTCCATTCCTTCCAGATCATCACCAGTCACTATAATGTCATCTACATAGACTAATAAAACGGTCATTCCCCTTGAAGATGAGTGATTTACAAACAGAGTGTGATCTCCTTAACTCTGTTTATACCCCAACTTGAGCATTACTTTGGTAAATCTTCCAAACCAAGCTCTCGGGGACTGTTTTAGTCCATACAAAGCCTTTTTTAGTTTGCATACTACATGTCCTGTATTTGGACCGAACCTTGGTGGAACATCCATATAGACTTCCTCCTCAAGATCACCATGTAAAAAGGCATTTTTGATGTCAAATTGCTATAATTTCCAGCCTCGATTGGCAGCGAGTGACAACAACACTCTTACACTGTTCATCTTTGCAACAGAGGCAAATGTCTCAAGGTAGTCTATTCCATACATTTGAGTGTACCCTTTGGCAACCAATCTTGCTTTGTACCTCTCCAAAGAACCATCTGACTTATATTTCACTGTATACACCCAACGACATCCAACTAGTTTCTTTCCTTTCGGTAATTTTACCAAATCCCATGTCTTATTTTTTTCAAGGGCTTCCATTTCAATCTTCATGGCATTTGTCCAATTCTCATCATCTAATGCCTCATATACAGTTTTGGGAATGGAGATAGAATTTAGGCTAGTAAGAAAGGCTTTGTAGTTATGGGACAAATTTTTGTAAGACATGAATAAGTACAAGGGATGTTTTGTACAGGCTCTAGTTCCTTTTCTAATAGCAATGGGAAAATCATAGTCTATCGATTTGAATTTTCGATAGTATTCAAAGTAGGTTCGATAATTACCTCGGGTTGTAGAGTAGTAGGTTGTATATCCGAAGAAGTTGATTGAACTTGCACCGGTGCCTTCTTCCTTGAGTAAACTAGTAAAGGACGAGTAGTGTCCTGGATCCCTTTTGGTGATTTGGGTGTATTAGGCTCTATTTTGGGTTGCATAGGTTTGAAGTTGGGCAGACTGGTTGGTAGGCAAGGACTGAGTGTTTGGCTGTTGGACAGGAGCTGGAAAATCAAGTTGGGCAGGCTGGTTGGTAGGCAATGACTAAGTGTTTGGCTGCTAGACAAGAGCTAGAAAATCAAGAAGAAAGAATTCGTTGTCCTTATCTTCTGTGAGTAAGTTCTCCTCTTGAAGATAAGGACGAGTAAAGAAATTCTCTTCTTCTGCAAAAGTAACATCCGCTGAAACATAAAACTTTTTTGTGGCTGGATGATAGCATTTGTACCCTTTTTGTGTGGAGGAATAACCGAGAAAGACACATTTGACAACTCGTGGATCGAGTTTTCCCCTATTTTGAGAATGTACATGTACAAAGGCAACACATCCAAATATTTTGGGAGTAAGGTTTGAGGTATTGAAATCAGGAAAGAATTTCGCTAGAGCTTGCATAGGACTTTGAGATTGAAGGAATTTTGTAGGCAATCTATTTATCATATGAGTAGCAGTTAAAACAACCTCCCCCCAGTATTGTTTAGGGACATTTTTTTGAAACAAGAGAGCTTTGGTAATAGCTAAAATGTGACCATTTTTTCTTTCGGCAACACCATTTTGTTGGGGTGTGCTAACATAAGATTACTCATGTATAATGCCTTTTTATTGAAAATATGGCGAGAGAAATTGATTGAAATAGTTCTTGGCATTGTCTGTCCTAAACCGTTTTATTTCAGCTCCAAATTGTGTTTTGATCATGTTGTAAAAGGTTGAAAAGACAGACCTTACATCAGATTTCTGTTTTAAAAAAAATATCCAAGACACACGGGTACAATCATCAATAAATGATACAAACCACCGAGCCCCGAGATGTTTGAAATCGTGGATGGTCTCCGAATATCACTATAAATAAGAGTAAAAGAACGGATGTGCTTTTTTTGCTTACCGGAAAAGAGGTATGTTTATGTTTGGCAAGTTCACAAACATCACAATGGAATTTTTCAACAGTTATCCCTTTGAACAATGAAGG
Source organism: Gossypium rotundifolium (assembly GCA_025506655.1). Lineage (NCBI taxonomy): Eukaryota > Viridiplantae > Streptophyta > Magnoliopsida > Malvales > Malvaceae > Gossypium > Gossypium rotundifolium. Next base: position 105,002,550 of record CP106727.1, on the reverse strand, counting down.
AAACATAATTTGAAATACTCTAAATGATTGATGACCAAGGCGGAGGTGATGGAGCCAAATTAGGTCTTTATTGGTTTTAAAAGACTTGGATATGAAAGGTAATGGTGAGGAATTCAGAGCACTAACTTCTCCACTTGATTCTTCAAGATAGTATAGGCCATTTACTTCCTTAGCATGGCCAATTATCCTCCTTGTATTTTGTTCCTGAAAAAACATCGATTGGGATAAATAACCACACTACAATTAGAGTCTTTGGTAATTTTTTTGATGGAGAGAAGATTAGTAAACAGCTTAGGAACGTGAAGGACATTTTTAAGAGTAAGAATCTTGTTTATAAGAATATCACCCTAACCAGCCACTGTGATCACAGAACCATCGGCTACTGTTATCTTTCTATTACTAGGACAAGGTGTATATGAAACAATTTTTTGTGAGGAGTGGGTCATATGGTCTGTAGCTCCTGAGTCAATGACGCAAGACCTGTTGGTGACTGTATCCGAGACATTAGAATTTTGAGAAGAGGATATACCTGAAAAAGCCAAACTACAAGTATTTGTAGAAGAAAATTTTTCCAATGATCCCAACAAAGTCTTCAACTTCTCAATTTCGTCTTTATTAAATGCACCAGGTGATTCTTGAGAATTCTTTTCTCCATCCAGCTGTCTTGCTATATTTGCTCGCCCTTGTTCCTTTGGTTGTCCACGGGTTTCTGAAAAATTCTTTTTAATTGTCTGTGGCTTCCCATGGAGCTTCTAGCATTTCTCTTTAGTGTGACTAGAATTTTTACAGTAGGTGCACCATACAGACTCCCTTTTAATAGGTCTTGTAAGTTCTGTCTGCTTACTATTGTCGCTAGTTGGCTGTTCCAGGCCAAATTTCCTCTCATTTACAGCCTTTGTAGCTAAGGCGGAACTATCCACTTGATTATTCTCAATCATAACTCCTCTTCTTCCTTTTTCAGCACGAAGAATCGCGATTGTCTCATTTAGTGATGGTAGCTCCTCTTTTCCAAGTATTTGGACTCTTACTGCATCAAACTCAACATTTAGCCCAGCAAGAAAATCATAAATTCGATCCTTTTCAACGAACCTTTTCAGGAGTGCTGCATCTGCACTGCACTTCATCTGAATGCACTGGTAATGATCCATCTCTTGCCATAAGCTTTGCAACAGATTAGAATACTCCGTGATTGAACGACTTCCTTGCTTGGTAGATGAAATCTTAGTCTTGATTTCATAGATTTGAGCAGCATCTCGAACTTTAGAATACGTCCGCTTCACAGCCTCCCATATTTTTTTGGATGAGTTAAGAAACATGCATGTGTCACTGATTTCTGGCATCATAGAATTCCATAACCAAGACATTATCATTGAGTCTTGTTCATCCCAAGCATCAAACTTAGGATCTCCTTCTTTAGGTCCCGTTCCAAGTAAGCGACTCAGCTTTCCTCTTTCTTTCAAGAACGTGCGAACCAGCTGAGACCACTTCAGGTAACTCTTCCCATTTAACCTGTAGGCCACTTGAATGTTCTGCAACTCACTTGTTGGGTTGGAGTTGTTCATAGAGACTTCTGAACTATCCCCATTGGTATTGGTTTGGACAATTTCAGACATATTTCTTTTGAACAAAATAGACAGGCTTGAGGGTTGAGTGGGAGTAAAAAATATACCAGACAAAAGAATAAAAATTCCCAGAAATCGGGCTAATCTGATACCATGTTAGAAATAGGCCTTTTCTATTATATTTTCTCACAAGGAATTACACTAATATTTATATACATAGTGAGCCTAACTTAGGAAACTCTATACTAGGAAACAAACTAATTCTAGGGATGCTGTCCCTTAAAACACAGCCTTAAAGTTAGGGATAGCAATCAATAAAATATTTACAAAATCCTATCTGATACACTCAAGATTACTTATTAGGAAACTGTAATCTGACAGAAACATCAATTTCTATCACTAGAAAGAATCGTGAATCGGCATCCTTAATTTAGTTGTTTTTTTCACCATTTGTTTTTTATGGGTTGTTAGCATTACTGTTTTATAAAGCAACGATCAGGTATTCTAGAATTAACACTGAATCATTTCATTGCTTCTTCCCTGAAATTCTAGTTCAAGGAGGAGTGCAACACAGAGAAAAAAATTGCTGCCAAGGTGCACTCATGTGCAGAGAAGTCCTTGCTACCAGAGAGCGAAGTCAAGATACGTTGTGATCTATTTGATCTTCTAAAGGTAGATAATCTATATCCATGTTATACATAAATGTGGCTTAAAGGATGTGAAACTATTGCCCTTTTACTTTTAATCAAATTCCAGTCATGTCATTTTGTTATTAATAGAAGTAATCTCTATAATCTTTATTAACAAACAACCTTGAACAAACTGATAAATACTAAAACTTAGTAAAACTAATTGGTTAAAAGGAATTAACTTGAAGAAAGATTTATAGAATAATTAGTTACAAAATTTTAGTTGAAAACAATTATTGAAATTTGAAGTCAATAAAATGCTTATTTGACTTGAATAACTTGTATATTATATTAGTTCTTTGAATAATAAAGATAATACATCGTGGTCGATGTGCAAATTGCATGCCAAGTAGGAGCTAGCATGTTGGATTCATTGATATAACTTTTTTCTTTTCAAATTTTTTTTAATGTTCAATATTTTACAGTCCTGATCTTTGACTTCATAGTCCTTTTAATTCTTATTGCTGAATGTGGTTGTTATCAAGAGATCCAATGCTGAGGCTGACGACTGTCTTTCGCTTTCGGTTGTTGGCCAACTCTCCAATATAACATTGATGCCGAAAGAATCAGCATCAGAATTATTGGAGCAAAAACTTTGTATCCTAATTTTAATCTCGATTCTTCAAGTTTTATTATTTATTTAAATAGTAAAGATGAAACATCATGGTTCACGTGCAGATTGCATGTTAAAGTAAAAAGCTAATATGTCAGAAAGATTCGTTCATAGTCATCTTATAAAAGCATGTGGAAACTTGAGTACTTTTCCTTCTTTTTTGATCGTTCAATATGTCATAGCCCTAATGTTAGACTTCATTGCCCAAACACATTATGCAGAACATAGTTCTTATCAGAGATCCAGAACATGACAAAAGTTTCTATCCCCGTTTTAATCTGGAAGATACTTCCAGTTTTAGAGATCTGGATGATCACAGGTAGTGTGATAATTTTAACTCTTATTCTATGTCAAATTCAAAATCTTAACATTCAGTTTATAGCCTTCTTTTGATTTTGAAACACAACAATTGATGGATCTCTAAATGTTCGTTGGATAATGTAGCAAAAACGTCCTGAAAAGATTGTACTATGATTACTATTTCCACCGGCAAGACAAGTTGTGGCGGCAAAATGCTTTGAAGACACTCCCTGCGCTCTTAAACTCATCAGATATGCTAGCTTGTGGGGAGGATCTAGGTCTTATTCCGGCTTGTGTTCATCCTGTATGTTTATGTGAAGCTTCCCAAACCTGATTGACCTTCCCTCTCCTTACAATTAGCATATATTGTATGATCCATAATTATTCCTTTCATCTGAATATGCAGGTTATGCAAGAACTTGGCCTAATTGGCTTGCGGATTCAACGTATGCCCAGTGAACCAGATCTTGAATTTGGTATTCCTTCTCAGTACAGCTACATGACAGTAAGAGCCAATATCACATTGATTTCAATTGCACATATCATTTGTCAATCAGCTTCATTTTTGCTTCATCATGTAGTAGGTGAAGATACTAGGACAATTTATTTATATAATTTTGATATATTTTAATTAGTATCACTGAACATTGTCAGATTCTTCTGTGGAAATGAAAACTTCTTGTCCTAATCTTAAAAGTCGTTTCTGGCCATTGATTAGAAAGTCAGAGTGCCTTTACCTTAAAATACTTGACATTGGACACTAGGGCATTGTCTGTTTATTGAATGTGTGGCTTGTCATTGAGCATATAAATGTCCTTGTTACTCTGAGATGCATGTTGTTTTAGTATTCCTGGCTAAACAGTGCGCATCAGAAGTTACAAAATTTTCTTCTTTTCTGTGGGAAGGATGGGTAATGTTTTTTTCCCCAAAATCATGTATATGTCTTTGGCAATTAAATGGAGTTTTTGTTCCTCAGTTTTCCTGATCCATAGCTTTCACTGAACTGTTAACTAGAGTTGCTCCCATAAAAAGAAATAACTTAATTTGAGGAGTTGGCTATAACAATATGTTTCAGGTGTGTGCTCCATCATGTCATGACTGCTCCACCCTGCGTGCCTGGTGGGAAGAAGATGAAGAGAGACGACACCGGTTTTTCAAGTCTGTGATTGGGTCAGATGATCTACCACCGAGTCAATGCGTCCCAGAGTTGGCACATTTGATCATAAGGCAACATATAGAATCTCCATCAATGTGGGCAGTTTTCCCCCTTCAGGTTCGTGATAAAACTTGGTAGCAATATCATCTTAAACACAATGATTTTGTCTTGGAACTGCTGTTGGCTGATGTCCTTTTTCATGTAAGCCTTACAATATCTATTACACTAGTGTTTGAAACAGTGGGTTTGATGATCAGGATTTGTTAGCTCTTAAGGAAGAGTACACGACTCGCCCTGCTACTGAGGAAACGATAAATGACCCAACAAATCCAAAGCACTATTGGAGATACCGTATGTAACTCTTGCTCTCCCCTAAATTGGTCTGATATTTCTCTGCATTATTTCATTCAAGTAGCATCCCTGTTTTGATTTTGATAATGATGCTTTACTTGAAAGTGGTACACTTAAATACTTTATCCTGCTTCTAACTCAGGTGTTCATGTTACAATGGAGTCCTTGATAAAGGATAAAGAGTTAAAAACGACCATTAAAGATCTTATACAAGGGAGTGGACGATCATATCCTCACATTGGAGAAGCTGAAAGGCAGTTGAGTCAAGAAACAGCAGCCTTAGCTCTGGGAAGCAGTAGCACCATGTGAGTGGTCCAGGTATAATTTGTAGTCGAGTTTCACAGAAAGGACATGTTGGTAATCCTTTACAAAGCGAAGGTTGTTCGTATGTAAGCCCATTACTTTGGAATTCCAGTTTACTAAATAACAAGCAAGGGAGGTAATCCTTGTAAACGAAGAGAGCCTAGTATTTCCATTGCTCGCTTTAAAATTATAGATAGGTCAGAAACACATTATTATTATTATTATTATTATTATTATTATTATTATTATTATTATTCTTCAGTACTAATAAAGGACTTGCCTCTTAATAAATTGCAAAGTTCAGCCATGAAAAACAATGACGGTGATTCACCTTTGATCTATGAAGCATGAACACTGAAACGTTCAATAGAACACGTACGCAACGGTATGATGGTTTTTATTAACCAAAGGACACGCGTATGGCTAAAAAACAGCATCGGGAACCTGGATCTTGGTTCAAAGTTCGTGAATTGCTACACTGAAAGAGCTCCTTCATGCGTTTCTCCTTCGCCCTTTACGAATCGAATTATTCGAGTTAATCGAGTTATTCGAGTCAACTCGAATTTTTTTTTCAAATTTCGAGTTCGAATCGAGTTGAGTTTTCGAATTCGAATAACTCGAATAATTCGAATAATTTAAATATTAAAATATAATATTTTATATTTTTATCCCAAACTCCCAGATTTTTTTTACTTTTCCCTTAAAATTTTTACGCCTTCCCACTTTTCTCCCAAAATTTTTATTTCCCTCTCATCCCAACCCTCTAATCTACCCAAAATCTATTTTCCACCAAAATTTTACTCTCTCATTTATTTTTTCTCAAAATTTTACTCCAAAAAACTCTCAACTTTTTATTTCCCCCCAAATCTTTACTCCCTTCCACTTTTCCCCTAAAACTTTTACTCCCTTCCCATCCCACTCCCCATCCACCCCAAACCCATCCCCCATTTTTTTTATATTTTCCTTCCAAAATTTTACTCCCTATTTATTTTCCTCAAACTTTTATTCCCCAAAATTTTTATTTTCCCCTAAACTTTTACTTCTCATCTTTTACCCTCAAATAAAAAATCAAAATTATCCAAAAAATCACTAAACATAAATAGCAATAATTTTATTTATATTATTAAATTAAATTTCACATTTTATCTTATTTATATTATTGAATTGTTTAGTCATATTGAATATTTATATTAAAATTAAATTATTAATTATGCTATAAAATATTCGTATTAAAATTTTATATTGGTATCAATTTCATATTTTATATTTAAAATAACTTTTATTAAAAAATCACATTTTTACATTTAATATATATTTTAATTCCAAAATACATAGTGACAAGAATCTGAAGATAATTGAAATAACTAAGTAAGCAAAGAAGCTAACCCGTATATAAAAGATTAATAAATAAATTATGAGGTGATGAAAGTTAATAAAAATTTAATTAAGGTGGACAAATTTTATTACGATGGGTGATAGTGGTTACAAGGACCTAAAATTATTTTTTAAAATTTAACTCGAACAAATATATTCGATTCGATTCGAATTCCATCTCACTCGACTCGATTCGAGAAAATTTCAAATCAAATTAGGATGATAAAATATGATTCGTCAACTCGATTAACTCGAAATTTTTTCATTCGATTCGATTCGATCAAACCGCTTCACCCCTACTTTCGATCACCGTAGAAGCCCTCGATGAGCTGCTTATAGATACGTATTATATGTAATAATCTGAGGAAGAATTGTAGTCCTGCACCTTTCTTGAAGTCTCCTTGTGTAACATCCTTCCTTTACTTGGGTTTGGCGCTTCTCATAATTAAAGCTTAGTTTAGTAATGTTCTTTAAAAATACTTTTGAGAAGAAAAACACTTTTGAAGGGATGTTTGGGATTTTTTTTTTTTTTTTTTTGAGAGAAACTTTTCTCTAGAAAAGTTTAGTTTATTTTTATGTTTTTGTATCAAAAGTACTTTTTAGAAACAATAATAAAACTAAATTAAAATTTATCTTTCTTTTACTAATTAATTAATACTTATTAATTATATGTATTAATTACATATGTTTTTATGTATATTTTAAATATTTATTTATATTTATATTGTAGAAGTCAATTTTGGCCTAATCCAAAAAACAGATTAAAACTCAAAAATGTCCAAAAATAAATGTCCAATTACAGCAGAAACTAAAACCCGACTATTAATCCAAATTCTGTCTCACTAAACCTAAATCTACCTCAAGCCCACTTAAACCAACAGCCCAAATTAAAAACCCTAGCCTAATCTATATTGGCCCAAAACTTTAAAAATTTTCAGAACCCTAGCCCCTAAGTGCCTCAGCCGCCTCTGCCATTGGCCACCGCCCATCAGCGCCCTCTGTTCGTCTGCCTCCTCTAATGTCTCACGTCACCTGCAATAAAGAAGCAAAGACACGCAACCACCACAGAACAAGGAAGAAAACAACAAAAATAGCAGAGGAAACAAAATGAAAAAAACAAAATAACAGAGAAACAAAACGAAAGAAAATAAAATCGAATCTTTGTAAATCGATTATAAAAACCGAAACAAATATTGTATTAGCTTCGGTTGGGGGAGAGCTTCTCCTTTTACGAACTTTTACAAAACTATCAGAAGTCAAAAAGAGAATAAAAATTCTAAGGTTGATCTAAGTTTTTCCATTTTTATTTTCGATTATTAGTTACTGTTACTGTTTATCTTATTTTATTTTCCTTTAAAAAAAATCAAAAAGAAAGGGGAAGAGCCTTACCGGAGTCCCCACGGTCGCGGCGTCGGAGTCCGCTTTCTCCGTCGACGGAACTCGACCTGTGGAGGGTGCCGAAGGTCCTCTCCTTCCATTTTCGGGCGCTGAGAGTCGAGGTTTCAAAGGGGATCTCGAAGGAAGGCTAAAAGCCTGGCCTCGAGCATCACCGCCCACCGATATGGTGGTGGCGCGGTGGCGCGACGGATCGACAGGGGGAAGCCTAATCGGTCGACAGAAAAGAAAGGGGAAAGGCTGCAGTTTTTTTTGAAGAAAGGCTGAAATGAAAAAAAAAAAAAAATAGAAAATTTGGGTTAAATACCCCCTGGAACGGCATCGTTTTAGTGGGTTCCCCCAGTCGCCAAAACGGCGTCGTTTTAAAGGAACCCGTGTGACCCGACCCGCTCAAGATGCAGGATCCGCGTGTTTCCATTCTATGGGATAATTACGCATTTGGTCCTCCCTTTCGCAGCACTATTCAATCGGCCCTTTTTTGTTATTTTTCCTTTTTACGGATTTTACCCCTAAACCTCTTCGGGTTTTCAATCGAGTCCTTAACCCATAAATGCACATAAGGGCTGGAATATTGCCCCAACCAGTCCCCCTATCTTAGCGTGTTTTCTAATTTAGGCCTGTAATTTCATTTTTATTCTGATTCAGTCCCTAACCTGTTGATTTTTGACTGCCTTAAACTTGTTATTTTATCATTTTAATACTTTATATATTATTCATCTTAAACTATTTTATTCATTCAAAATATTCGGATATTATTCATTAAAATATTTTATCATATATATATATATATATATATATATATTATCTGTTTTTAAAACTCTTTTACATACTATTTTAGATTTTATTTTTATATATTGTTTATTTTTCTTATTATCGTTTATCTTAAATTTTATATCATGTCCATTTTAGACATTTCCTATATATAATATTTTCTTTTTATATATATGTATTATTCATTTTAAATTATTTTTACATATTATTCATTTTAAATTTCTCTTATACATATATTGTTTATTTTAAATTTTGGTATATATATTTTCTATTTTAAAAGTTTTATATGTATTACTTGGTTTAAACTATTTCATATGCTATTCATTTTAAATATTATATATATTATTTTTAGTCTCCTTTATTTTATTTTAAATTAATTATTTTTTTAATTGTTCTCTAAAATGCTTTATATATTACTATTTTTAAACTCAGTTTTTTATTACATAAAATTGTTTTATTATCCATTTTAAATTATTTCATATATTTTATCTTGAATTCTCTTTATTTATTTTAAATGTTTTATCATTATTTGTTCTAAGTTTTCTTCATATTATATTTTATACTTTATTTATATATATATATATGCACTATCCTGTTTAAAGTTTTCGTACATCATCTTTAAGAAAATTGTTTCATATGTTAATAATTTAAAAATCTCTTTTACATTATCAATTTTAAACTGATTTATTGTCATTTCAAAGTGTATGTTTGTATATTTTATTTGTTTTAACTTGCTTTATACTTGTTGCAAATTGTTATATATGTTGTTTAATTTATTTGTCTTTGATTATTGATGTTGATGTTTAAATAGTACACGTAATGTGATTATTATTGTATGTGTTACAATTTACTTATTCGTATTTTCATATCGTTGTTGCTCATTCGTATAGTATTTTATTCATGTATTATTATTCCATGATTGTTGCTATTTTCATATTATGCCATCACAGTGTGCATTAAACCCCAATGTATTATTTCAACTTAGATCGTTTTTTAATCCAAACAAATCATATATGTCTTTTGAATGTTGCACTCGCTATCGTTTTAAAATAAAAACTTTCAAAATAAGGTAATATTTTGCATTTTGTAAATTCGAGAAAATCGTGCCCTAACTTACTGGGTTTCGATTTTCCTCGTTTAGCCAAAATAACGAAATATCTTTTTAAAACGAAATACAAGTTTAAAATAAAAAGCTTATTCTCGAGAGTACAAAATATTGTGCCCTAACTTATTGGGTGTGACATCTCGTTACCTCGAGATAAGAATTTCTAAAAATAACAATATTCCGTTTTTAGAAATTTGAGAGACCGTGCCCTAACTTACTGGGTTTCATTTTTCTCGTTTAATCTAAATAACCGAATATCCTCTAAAAATTAAAATACACATGCTTTTAGATAAAAGGCGGGCTTATTCTCAAGGATTCGGGGTGTCGTGTCCTAACTTACTGGATGTGGTATTTCATCGCCTCGAGATGAGATGGTCTTTTACAATTATTCCAATTCATTCAAGTGCTTTAAAATCAACATTAATAAAAAATGATCGTATTTTTAAAAATTCGTTCTCGGTTTTTAATTTTTGACATTAAGACACTAATTAATCGATTTGGTACCAATTTTGGGCGTGACGAGGGTGCTCACCCTTCCTCGCACGTAACCGATTCCCGAACCCGCTTTCTCAAATTTTGCAGACCAAAAACACTGTTTTAGTAAATCAAAACGTTTTATTAAAACAAAGGTGATCCGATCACACCAAATAAAGATCGGTGACGGCTCCCATTTTTTTTTTATTTTAAAACCCAAGTCGATTCCCGTCTTCAAAAAAATAGTTATGATTTCACCTTAATTTACTTGGGTGATCAATTTATTTATTTATTTTTGTGCCTTTTAAGCCTAAAAGTTTGTAACGTTTGATGTCCATGACAACATTGGCATGTTCTAAGCGTGACAAAATATTGATATTGTTGGTACTTACACCATTGTTGATGGATTGCTTGTGGTAGTTTGATTGTACACTCGCGTGTTAAAACATTTTTTCTTGCGTAAGTTAGTTGGTCAAACTCAAGATCGTCAAATCAAAATGCTATCATTAACTATTGATTGTTTAAAGAGGTTTGATTGTAATTGTCAATGTTATAGATATAAATACACTTGATAATTTATAGAATGCATCGAGTAACTACAGAGCAATTTGGGTTTGCCGGTTTCATACGCAGGTCCAAGGTAGCGCAAAGTTTCTTTACCACAAATATTTTTTCATAAATATTAGTTTTGAGTTTGAAAGAACATGTACGTAGGACCCCATTATTAGTTTGTTTATGATCTTTATTATAACCGCTATTGCCTTTTTTGTTTAACTAATTCCCTAATGGATTCCTGGTTTAATGCATCAGATAATTTGTTGGGTGGGATGAATATTATGAGTTGTTTACTTAACAAATCAAAATCCTCCATTATTAAAACAATTCAACATTAATTCATAATTACCTTTAGATTAATAATTGTAAAAGAATAAAAAGTTAAGTATGGATTGTTAAAATTAATAACGGAAAGAAAAATAAAATAAATTTAATCGTTTTTGTTTGTGTTAGGATTGACCCGATTAAGCAACAAGAAAAATAGAGGAATAAATTGAGAAATTGAGCACACAAATTTAACGTGAAAAAACTCCTCCAAAGATGATAAAAAGTCACGGGCAAAGATAATTTTACTATAATGGCAAAAGAACGGAGAGTACAAAAGATGGAGATAAAAACTAAACCCCGAAAACTCAAAAACAAAGAACCCTCAAAACGTAAACTCAAAAATTCTATAAATGTGTTATGCGTTCTAATATCTAATGGGTGTATTTTCTAAGGTTGTAAAAGAGCCTATTTATAGGCTAAATTCATAACTTAAATAATAATAATAATCTAAACTAATCAGTGTTTGATTGAAACAAATAAACAGAGTTTAACTAGAAGATTACTTCTCAAATTTAACTGAAATAAGAGTCATACTTAACAAATCTCCACCTTGACTCATATTTCCATAATGCCATCTTTGCCAAAGCCTGCCACAAGCCTATCTTGAATCATGCAGGGAATTAACTGAGCCGAATATGTGCTTAGAAACTGGAAGACTTCTAGCCTTCGACTTTTACATTGCCAAATCAAAACTAACCCGGGTTTGATTTTCACGAACACAGTGCCCTAACTTTTCAAAATTTGCATCGAAAAGAGAACCTCTCTTCAACGAAACGGTCATACCTTTTTCCCTCCTATGACCAAGTTGTCTCCGCTCTAAATGAGTTGACTTCGACTCTGTAACGGACGAGGGACGTCCAATTTCACCGGTCACTGTAGAACCTTCCAGAATATAAAGACTGTCAGTTCTTTTACCTTTTAACAAAACGAGAGCTCCACGTGATACTTTAATGCCGCTCGATTCGATGTTGATTCTGCATCCTTTCAAGTCTAAAATACTCAAGGAGATGAGATTCTTTCGTAAATCAGGTACGTACCTGATGTTCAACCCAATTTTTGACCCCAATTTTTAGCCCGGGGCCCAAATATAGACCCAAACTAACCTCAACCAACCCAAACAATAAATCAATACAAACAGGCCCAAATCTAAATTCAATTAAAAACCCTAAAGCCCAAACCTAGCTAGCCCACTACCTAAACAGAAGTGAAACCCTAACAGTCCCAGCGCCGCACGCCGCATCGTGCGCGCCTCCACCATACCCGTGTGAAGAGCCCCTCTTCACCACGACGCACGTACCTCCAAATACGCAAAAACCGTTTGTAAAAATAGGCTATAAAAGCCGAAATAAACATGTAAAAAAGGAGGATTTTTTAGATCCAAGGGTAATACTTTTGTTACGAATACACACAAGTGAATACACAGAATATACAAAGATCAGTACCAAAGAGCAAAAGTTTTTTTTTTTATTTTTTTCCCTTTTTTTTCATTTTTGAACACTGATTTTTTTATTTTGCTTTTTTTTTGTTTTTTTTAAAAACCATACGTATAATATATATAATATACGGTATAAAAAATAAAAAAAAACTCACTTTTTTTCAAATTTCGGCCATCGCACGGTGGCCAGCGGCGGCGTCGACAACGGCCGATACGGTGGTGGTTCGCCGGAAGCCTTGGCCAGATTAGGGGAGAAGGAGAGAGTTGAGAGAGAAATTTCAATTTTTTCTAAAAGAAGAAGAGAAAAAATGAAATTTTCTAATTTTTTTTTTTTTGCTTATAAAACGGCATCGTTTTGGGCCTCTGACCGCAACCCGACTCGCTCTGAGGAAGAGGTCCGCCTTTTTTTAAAAAGTGGGCTATTTACAGCCTAGTCCCTTCGCTTTTTTACTTTTTTACAATTAAATTTATTTTATTTTCACTTTTGCCCGATAATTTACCTTGGCTTTCAATTGGGTCCCCCTGATGCTATGCGTTTTGGAGGGAGGGAATTTTTTCCCTTTTGGTCCCTCCATGTTATTCGCGCATTGCAATGGGGTCCTTTTTTGTTCTTTTTTTTCCTTCCCAATTTGCCCCGAAATTTCATTTTTAAGTTTAAATTGGTCCTTTTTTTATTTTCTTTTATTTTTGTTATTTTGTTGTTGTTTTAACATGACTATTTTTTTACATTTTATTATTATTATTATTATTTTAGTTTTACTATTATTTTTATGTTGTCGATTACTATTATTTTACTATTATCAATATTATTATTATCATTACTTTTAATATTATTATTCCTATTTTATTATTACTACTATTTTTATTTTTATTCTTATTATTATATTTACTATTATTAGTATTATTATTTTTTATTACCTACATTATTATTGCTATTTTTTATCATTTCTATTATTATTATTATTATTAATATTACTTTTATGTTTACTACTACTATTATTTTTATTATTACTAGCAATTTTAATATTATTACTATTATTTTATTATTAATGCTAATTTTTATTTTACTTCATTATTATTACTATATTCATTAGTATTATTAGTGGTATTTTATTATTATCATTTTTATATATATGTTATCCATACTAAATAGTTTTCTACTCTCTATATATAAATATATATAAAATATATATATATATATATATTATCGATTTCATGTTATTTTGTGTATATATTTGCTTCTAAATCTATTTATGTTCATATATTTTTAAAATCTATTATATATAATTTTTGTTTTAAAGTCCTTATTTTATTATATAGTTTTGTTTATTTCAAACATTTTTATATATTATTACTTGTATATATTTTTACAATAAGCTTTTTCATTTCATGTACGTTGTTATTTGGATTGATATGTATTATTTTTTTTGTGTAGTATTAGTACCATGTATTTTGATTTCCTGCTCGATATTATGCTTGCGTGGTTCTTATTATTACATTATGGTTTAAACTCCAATGTTTTGGCGATATTAGTCATCTCACTTTTATCCCAAACAAATCGAATAAACGCATTCTCGGTCAATTTCATAATCGCTTATTTAAGAGCTTTTGAAAACAAGGCAATGTTTCGTGTTTGGAAGTTTCGAGAAATTGTGCCCTAACATGCTGGGTTTCGATTTTCCGTTCGTCCAAATGACTAAATATCCTTTTAAGATTTTGACCTTGTTTTCTTAACTTCAAAAATAAGGTAATATTTCATGTTTGAAAATTCGAGGAATCGTGCCCTAACGTGCTGGGTTTCGATTTTTTTCGTTTGGCCAAATAACGGAATACCCTTTTAAAATTGCAATGCATGAATTTTGGAAATCATGAAATGATCTTGGTGTCAAGGGTTTGAAGCATTGTATCCTAACGTGCTGGATGTGATATTTCATTCTTTCGGAACAGGAGAATTTTGATATCCAATTCGAATTATCCAAACATTTTCTAAAGAATTTGTAATTTAAAATCTATTCCAATTTTCGATATTAGGACATTAATTAATCAATAAGGTACCAATTTTGGGCATTGCGAGGGTGCTAATCCTTCCTCGTGCGTAATCGACTCCCGAACTTGTTTTCTTAAGATTCTAGACCAAAATGTTTTATAAGGTGACCCAATCACACTTTAAAAAAGGATTGGTGGCGACTCCATGTTTTTAAAGTCGGCTCATTTTCCAAACTAAAAAATGGTTTCGACAGCTTGGCGACTCCGCTGGGAACATAAGAGAGTCAAGCCGTAAATTGATTAATTTCTATCCTTTTGACGAAAGTTGAAGATCAAATTTGAAAATTACAATTCTTTTATTGCATTTGTTTGGGTCATTTAGTTGGTTGTGATTTGAGTGTCTAGGGTACTCTTGCATCATATTGCATGACCGTTGTGGCCACACCTTTTAAGTGATAGTGAGAAGCTACTCTTCGTGAGGTTTTCACCTCCGTTCAGGATAGTGGATCGCTTTCGGCGTACAGCCTACTTATGTCTTCGTGAAATTTTCATCTCCATACAGCCATGGGGAAATGTATTCCCTTGAACTAAACTTGGTCCGTATGAGCCTATAATGGGTGAGGATCAGGAATCTGCCAGTTCAGGTACCTCTGCTTTAGAACCAAACCGCATGTAGAAAGCCCTAAGAGCTTACCCTAGGTAGAACTATGCCGAACCCTAGCAATCACCCAGATAGGTGCTTGATTGTTTGCCGTTTGCCTTAAATTTTATTTTTGATATGATATTGACTTGTGTTTTATTTTGTCAAATTGATTATTTTTTATCCTTTTATCAAAAATTAAAATTTGATTTTGATTCTTTCACCGCATAAGTTTGTGTTGTGTCATATGTTTGTTGTGGTTTGAGTCTTGTGGGATATTTTCGCATCATATTGCATGATCATTGTGGTCATACCTTTTAAGTTTGAGTGAGAAATTATGCCTTCGTAAGGTTTTCACCTCCGCATGGGCTAGTGGACTTCTTTCGGGATACATCCGTACCTATGTCTTCGTAAGGTTTTCACCTTCATATGGCCATAGGGAAATGTATTCCCTTGAATTGAACTCGATCCATATGAGCCTATAATGGGTGAGGATTGAGAAATCTGTTGGTTCAAGTACCCTCTCTTTAGAACTAAGCCACATATAGCGATCCTTAAGAGCCCACCCTAGATAGAGCCATGTTGAACCTTAGTGGTTACCCAGATAGTGGTTCGACATTTTTTCACTTACTTTGGTCACTATTATTCGATACTAACTTGTTGTGTTTTGGCTATGATTGCATGTCATTTCATATTAAAAAGGTGTTGATTCCTGTTTGGTTACTGAATTAGAAGGCTTGTCATAGAGAACAAACTTCTTGATAAAATAGAGGATAATGCGGCTGTCCATATATGGTCGGAGAAGACGCAACTTGAGAAAGGGGATAGTCTAGCGGAGGGATATACGTCAGAGCTGTGGGACTTCGCTCGTATCAGTGTGACACAGAATGAGCTCTAGGAATTAAGAGATATATTGGCCCGTTGGGATGATGAGACTAAGTAGCTATTCTATCATGAATATGATGATCTACCCTACCTGTTTGGCATCAAAGTGGACAAACGCCTACTTTGGGTTATGACTCAGTTTTGGGACCTCGTATATAGTTGTTTCACATTTGGGGAAGTAGACTTGGTCCCTACTGTAGAAGAATACACGGCCTTGCTTCGTTGTCCAAAGGTTTAAGTCGACAAAGCTTATTTAAGGGCCCCTAATGTACCGACTTTTGTAAAGAAGCTGATGAGTATCACCGGGATGAGCAAACAGTGGGTCCGAATTCAGCAAAAAGATGAAGAGAGATGCATTCCCTTGGTGAGCTTGAGGGATTTGATTGTAGCACATCCAGATACAAAGAGGAAAGTCGACATCTTCACCTTGAATATCTATGGTTTGGTAATTTTCCCCAAAGCCTTGAGGCATATTGATGAAGCAATGGCTGACCTATTTGACCGACTTGACAAGGGGGTTACACCGATACCAGCGATTCTTGCTAAAACATTCAGATCTTTGAGTGCATGTCGAAGGGCAGGTGAAGGTAGATTCATCGGATGCGCGCAACTATTGCTGGTTTGGTTCCATAGCCATTTCTAAAAGGTGGATAAAGTTTCTTATCGGTTTTTTGAGAATTATTCCCGTTAAAGGAGTTAGCAACCACGCCTAGAAGAGACGACATATTAGAAGAAAACTGGATCTCGTTCCTTCAGAATATCCAAGAAAAGGACGTTGAGTGGAGAGCTCCTTGGTTGGTTCTCGATGAAATCCTTTACCAATGTGGGAGTTTTGATTGGGTCCCTTTGCTGGGAATTTGGGGAGCCATTGGGTATGCGCCTTTGCTTGTGTAGATGCAATATAGATCAAGACAGTTCATACCGGTAACGCATGGGCTAGCTCAGTTTGAATTTACGTATGGAGAAAATAACTACAAGAAAAGAGTTAAAGAGATATCTATTGCTTGGAAGTAGACTCGCCGAATGAAAAGAGTTACTGTAAGTCCGATGACGACCCTCAAATATGATGCGTGACGGAATAAAAAAACCAATGATAATATCCCCAGACCAACACAAGATAGTGTTCGACCAATGGAGGAATACCTATAAATAGTCCATTCTGAGTTGAAAATCATAAAACAAGACTTCAAAAATAGAAATTTGGAGTTAGGAAAAAAGATAGAACAACTGGAGGAAGAAAGAGCACATTTGAGGTTAGATATCGACGTCCAAAAATTAGAGGCTGAGAAATTGAGAAAAAAAAGAAGGTCGAGGAAGATTTAGACAGTTTGAAGACCGATTACAAAAAGTTGCATTCATCGATGAGAACTGCTGGGTTGGGTAAAACCTCAGAACAATGGCGTCAAGAAATTCAAGAAGAGAAGGCTAAGGTCGATCAATGGAAGAAGAGGTTTCATGATGCTCAAGCACGAGAAGATACTCTGAAGAGGACTATATTCTAGAGTCAAAATGAAAAGAAAATGTTAAGAGCTCGATAGCAGAACTAGAGAAGGCATTGGGTTGAAGTCGTAACTCTGCGATGAAGTTGGAAACAAGCCTAAATAAGATTGAAGAGTTGAAAGGAAAGGTGGGAGAGCTCGAAATGACACTGCAAAATAGTGAACTCTGGTTGCAACTATTGGAGGCAAATAACGAGCGATGGGAAGAACAGTTTCAAATATCTCAAGACCAGGTCAGAGAAAGAGATTACGTCATGGGCGAAGCTGTGGCTCAGATACGAGAAGTGGCTGATCATTTACAAGATTTAGCGGTTCAGCCTGATGTGTTAAGTGTAAAATACGAGCTAGAGTCGGACTGGGGTCGAGAGTTAACTTGGCATCTTAAGAAAGTTAAAGCTTTGAGCATAAGGGCTAGGCCGTATATGTGATTTTGTTTTATGTAAAAGATTTTGTTTTCTAGTAAAGTTATTCTAAAATAAATTGAACCAGAATTGAAACCTTTTATTTTTGCATTCATACCATGCATTTGCATTACATCACATCATATGCATTAAGTATTATAAAAGAACCCTATTAACTAGAGATCGTATTATAGTTACCCTGGAACATCACTACTACACTCGAAGAAAAATGAAAGCCATGGATCAAATGATATAAAAGTTAGAATAGATGCAGAAGGAGATGCATGACCAACTGCAAACTCAGATGCAAGAACTGTTGGCTAAGATCCAATAGGACATGAGGGATCAAATGCTGGAATCCCAGAGAAGCATGATGAGCTAGTTAACACAGTTGTTGACTGGAGGGCCTGATAAAGGAAAGAGCCCTATGGTCGATACTGGAGATGATAATGAAGATTCTGCCTATCCTCCAGGTTTTGCCTTGGTAAATTTCCAATTACAACCACCAAGAGTGTCCGTCAATATCAAACCCCAGTATTAATCCGGTACCTCAGCATCGGTAAACTTTTCCGACAGGCTCGAGTTCTAACCCTGGAGATAATTTAGTAAAACTAATGGTCTCTAACTTCTATGATGCAGCAGAAGGGGAAAAGGTAGGGGCGGAACTCTAAAACAATTTGAAGATCGATGCAAATAGTTGGAGGAGAAGTTCAAAGCATTGGAAAGTGCTGATTACCAATGCGAAGTGGATGCTAAGAAGTTGAGTCTGGTCCCATATCTGGTACTCCCAACAAAGTTCAAGATGCCAGAATTCAAAAAATATAACGGGACCAACTGCCTTGAGGCCCATATTACAATGTTCTGTCGGAGAATGACGGGATATGTCAAGAACGACCGATTGTTGATTCACATTTCAGGATAGTCTCGACCGAGCGTGACTACATAGTACAATCAGTTGAGTCGTACTCAAGTCAAATCAAGGAAGGATTTAGCACAGGCCTTCATGAAGCATTATGGCCATGTGACCGATATAGCGCTCGATGGGATCATGTTAGAAAATATGGAGAAAAAGTTATGCAAAAGTTTCATGAAATACGCCCAGAGGTGAAGAAAAGTCGCCACACAGGTCCAACCGCCACTACTAGAGAAAGAAATGACCATGCTCTTCATTAATACCCTGAAAGCACCTTTTATCAATCATATGTTGGAGAGCACAACTAAGAGTTTCATGAGACATAGTAATGTCTGGTGAAATGATAGAGAACGCGATAAGGTGTGGGAAAATAGAAGCTAGAGAGAGCACAAGAAGGTCAACTCTGAAGAAAAGGGAAAATAAAGTAAGTAATGTGAACCCGGGTTATTCAAAACCCGTTACTGTTAGTCAATCGAGAACGGTAGCCACGGGCCAGCTGGCCTCACCAAGGCAAGATCCCACACGAGGCAGAATATCTAGAAACTCCAGTTTACTCCCATACCAATGACGTATAGGAAGTTGTACAAAAATTTATTTGATGCACACGTTGTAGCCCCTTTCTACTTGAAACCGTTACAACCCTCATATCCTAAATGGTATGACACAAACGCTCAGTGTGAATACCATGCGGGAATTATAGGACACTCGATAAAAAACTACACCTCATTCAAAAGGTTAGCCAAAAGACTTATTAAAGCAGGTGTTGTGAAATTCGACGACGCACCTAGTGTGGGAAATCCGTTACCTAGTCATATTGATAAAGGGGTAAACGCGGTAGTCGAGAACATGGGGAGAAGAATCAAACAAAATGTTGCTGAAGTAAGAACCCTATTAAGGGAGGTTTGGAAGGAAATGCAGAAAAGAGGGTTAGTTCTACAAGAGTTGGGGAGCAAATCCAGAGATACGAGGAACTATTGTGAGTTCCATAATAAAGAGGACCATGAGATCCAAAGACACAGCGAATTTAGGGCCCTAATGCAAGGGTTAATGGATAATAAGGAACTAAAGTTCTTTGACTCTACTGAAAAAGAGGACGTGTGCACAACAGAAGGAAAGTCAGCAGAGAAGGTCTTTGAAGTCAATCACCTAGTAGTGATCATCATAAGACCGAGAATCGATGAAGCAAAAGTGAGAGTGGCACCGAGAGTGGTAATTCAGAAACCCGTGGCCTTTCATTATAAGGATAGCAAAAGGGTTCCCTAAAATTACAGCTGTAATGTGACATGCTTGGGAAAGGAGAATCCGGTCAGCATGCCGAATACAAAAGTCAAACTGAAAAAAGAAGTCCCTGATGATTGAATAGGGGGAAGAGAGGACAGAACCTCTAGTTAACGAACCGGTAACTGAGAATGAAGCCAAGGAGTTTTTGAAGTTTTTAAAGTACAGTGAGTATAATGTTGTGAAACAGTTACACAAGTAGTCGGTGCGCATATCGATACTAACTTTGCTCATAAACTTAGAGGTGCACCGTAACGCGCTAATAAAAGTATTGAATGAAACCTATGTCGCTGATGATATTTCGGTAACAAGCTAGATCGCCTTGTTAGCAACATAAGCGTAGAAAATTTCATCCCTTTAAGTGATGATGAAATTTCACTAGGAGGTATGGGATCCACCAAGGCTTTGCACATCACTACCCGATGTAAAGGGTATATACTACCGAAGGTATTAATTGACAATGGATCGACACTGAATGTCTTACCCCTATCCACATTGAACAAGTTGCCTATAGATAGCTCTCATATGAAAACATGCCAGAACATAGTGAGAGCATTCGATGGCACGAAAGGAAAGTAATGGGAAGGATTGAGATACCCTCTCGATCGGACCAAATACGTGAGGTAGACTTCCTCGTGATGGACATCAAGCCTTCTTATAATGGTTTATTGGGGAGGCCCTAGATTCACTCAGCGGGAGCAGTACCATCATCATTGCACCAAAAGCTAAAGTTGGTGACCAAGGGTCGGCTGATAACTATAAATACCGAGGAGGATATTATTGCATCCGTTACTAGTGATATGCCGTACATAGAAAATATTAGAGTTCGTAAATGCAACTTTCATCATCGAAGGAGGTAAGGTCCCAGTGCCAAAAATATCCGAAGCTACGTGGATGGGCCTGTGACTGATGGTAGGAAAAAGAGCATTGCTTGGGAGGGGACTCAGAAAATACCTCCATAGACGGGTCAAAGTGCTGTGGTTGAAAAGCACAATTATTTTGGTTTGGGGCATAGGTCAGGCGCCAAAAAGAGAAAGGAAGAACTGGAGAGGAAGCAAGAGAGACGAAGGGCACGATTGAGTAGGGTTGGGGTTAAATGGGGATCAATGACTTTTCCCCATATATCTAATACATTCGTATCGGGAGGAATTATCCATCCAGGACTGGAGAATACGAATAAAGAAATGGCTGAAGATATGATGAAAACTTTGAGCATCAACGCCATATTTGAAGAGGGTCCGAAGGAAGGAAACTTAGCGAGCATTCGCCCTATGAGCCTGGAAGTGTTCTGAACAACTGGACTGTGAAGGAAACTTAGCGGGCATTTATCCCAAACACAAAGTAATGTTCAAAACACACTTGTTGTTTTAAGCCTAGAAACAATAAGAATCTTTTGTGAAATAGGCTCATGTTCAAACATCTTTATTTTCAATAGAAAATGCATTTTATGTTTCATGCCGGGCAAATATTTTTTTGTTATTTATTCTTTCATGCCATTCATAATCATACCATACAAATAAATCATTCTTAGATTTCATTGGTTTCTTTGGGTATTCTTTCGTACCTACAATAGGTCCCCAGATATCGATGTCATGAGCAACACTACTATGAACCCAGAATTCCCTTGTGAGCGAGACATATGCTTAGAGGGATCTCAGGATTTTACAAATGACGGAGATTATAGTTTATCCCCAAATTTGTTAAGGATGGTAGAGTAGGAAGAGAAGCTGATTCTACCCCACAAAGAGGCAATCGAGAATGTGATTCTGGAAGAGGGGAAAGAGGTGAAAATTGGCACTTGCATAAATGAGGAAAAAGGCAGGATCTCGTTAAACTTCTACTGGAGTTCAAAGATGTCTTCGCATGGTCATATCAAGACATGCTTGGGTTGAGCACTGATATTGCGGTACATCATATCCCCATAAAAGAAGAATGCAAGTCGATTCAACAGAAGCTTCGAAAGATGAGACCTAATGTTGCAGTAAAGATAATAGAAGAGGTCAGGAAGCAATTTGATGCTGGGTTATTACAAGTGGTGAATTACTCAGAATGGGTAGCCAATGTCGTCCTCGTTCCTAAGAAAGATGGAAAAGTACGGATGTGTGTGGATTACAGAGACTTGAACAAGGCCAGCCCAAAGGACAACTTCCCACTGCCTTACATCGACACTTTGGTGGATAACATGGCAGGTTATTCATTGTTCTCCTTCATAGATGGTTTCTCTAGATACAATCAGATAAAGATGCATCCCGGAGACATGAAAAAAACCACGTTTATAACCTTATAGGGAACATTTTGTTACAAGGTGATTCCATTAGGGTTAGAAAATACGGGAGCAACATACCAAAGAGCCATGGTAACCTTGTTCCATGACATGATACACAAGGAGATCAAGGTCTACGTTAACGACATGATCGCAAAATCCCGAACTGAAAAGGAGCATGTATAAGTTTTGAGGAAGTTGTTCTTGAAGTTGAGGAAATTTTAACTGAAGCTCAATGCAACCAAGTGTACTTTCGGGGCTAGGTCAGGAAAACTGCTTGGTTTCGTAGTCAGTGAAAAGGGAATTGAGGTCGACCCGGATAAAGTCAAGGCTATACAAGAATTGCCTTTTTCGCGCACTCAAAAGGAAATTCGAGGTTTTCTAGGAAGACTAAATTATATTGCCCGGTTAATTTCGCAATCGACTGAGAAATGTGACCCCATATTTCGTCTTCTTAAGAAACACAACCCAGGCATTTGGAACGATGAATGCTAGAAGACTTTTGACAGAATTAAACAATACTTGTGTAATACTCCAGTACTAATACCACCCTGTCTTGATAGACCATTGATTCTGTATTTGACGGTATTCGATAATTCAATGGGATGTGTGCTCGGCCAACATGATGAGACAGGGAGGAAAGAAAAGGCGATATACTACCTCAGTAAGAAATTTACTGAGTGTGAAATGAGATACTTGCCAATTGAGAAGTTATGTTGTGCCTTGGTCTGGACAACTAGGAGATTGAGGAAGTACATGTTGTACCATATGAATTGGTTAATCTCGAAACTAAACCTTCTTAAGTACATGATGGAGTCAACCGCTCTGAATAGAAGAATGGCTCAATGGTAAATTTTGCTCTCCGAATTCGACATAGTCTATGTAAACCAAAAGCGGTGAAGGGGAGTGCAATAGCAGATTTTCTAGCTAGTAGAGCTCTAGATGATTACAAACCCCTGAACTTTGATTTTCCCAATGAAGATTTGATGTTTGTAGTGGTGACTGAGGAAGATACCCTAGAAAATCATCCTTGGAAGTTAAACTTCGACGGGGGCTCAAATGCCGTTGGTAATGGAGTTGGGGCAGTCTTGATATCCCCAAGCAGAGATCATTATCCATTCACTTGCAAGTTGGATTTTGATTGCACAAACAATATGGCAAAATACGAAGCATGTATCATGGGAATTTGAGCAGCCATAGACCGCAAAGTCAAGGTGCTAGAGGTATATGGAGATTTCGCATTGGTGATCTATCAACTCAAAGGAGAATGGAAAACGAGAGATCCCAAATTGATTGGTTGCCGAAAATTAGTCTTGGAGTTAATTGAGGAGTTTGATGATATCAACTTTTTTTACCTCCGCATGATGAAAACCAGATGGCTGACGCGTTGGCCACATTAGCTCCTATGATCAGAGTAAATGAGCAGGAAGGTATGAAGCCTATCCAAATGAGTATCAGCGAGGCTCCAGCTCATTGTTGCAATATCGACGACAAGGAGGAGAGAGATGATCATCCTTGGTATCATGACATTCTGCGATATGTGAAGAACCATGAATACCCTGATCAAGCAGCTGAAAATGATAGAAGAACCTTGAAAAGACTTGCTAGTGACTATGTCTTAGATGGAGAGATCCTGTATAAAAAGAGGAAGGACCAGGTGCTGTTAAGATGTGTTGATGCTGTTGAGGCTAAGAAAATCCTGGAGGAAGTCCACGAAGGTGTCTGCGGAACGCATGCCAATAGGTTTACAATGGCCAGGCAAATTATGAGATTCGGTATTATTGATCCACAATGGAAGGAGATTGCATCCGTTACACCAAGAAGTGCCACAAGTGCTAGATTTATGGAGACAGAATCCATATGCCTCCTTCACCTCTTCATGTTATGACTTCTCCGTGGCCTTTCTCAATATGGGGCATGGACATCATTGGGCCGATTTCACCGAAGGCTTCTAATGGACATCAATTTATTTTCATGGTCATCTATTACTTCACCAAATGGGTAGAGGCAGCTTCATATGCTAATGTCACGAAGACGACAGATAGCAAATTTTTGAAGAGGGAGATCATATGTCACTATGGTATGCCGAAAAGGATTGTTTCTGACAACGCATTGAACTTGAACAATAGTGATAGTGAAAGTCTGTAGTTAGTTCAAAATTAACCACTATAACTCGTCACCATATTGCCCGAAAATGAATGGTGCCGTTGAGGCAGCTAATAAAAATATCAAGAAAATTGTGAGGAAAATGCTGAGACCTACAATGATTGGCATGAAAAGTTACCGCTTGCCCTCTATGTCTATCGAACATCTATTAGAACCTCCACCGGGGCAACACCTTTCTCATTGGTTTATGGGATGGAGGCAGTTTTGCCCATTAAAGTTGAAATTTCTTCTCTCTGGGTTTTATCAGAGTTGAAGTTGGATGAAGTGGAGTGGATACAATCTCGATATGATCAACTGAATCTAATTGAGGAAAAAAGGTTAAAAGCCATTCGTCATGGTCAAATGTATCAGAAGCGATTGATGCAGGCTTACAACAAAAAAAGTCCACCCTAGAGTATTCCATGAGGGAGACTTGGTATTGAAAAAATCCTCCCTATACAAAAAGACTTCAGAGGAAAGTGGATGCCTAATTGGGAGGGACCTTATGTCGTAAAGGCCTTTTCTGGAGGGGCGTTGATACTAGCCGAGATGGACGGCAAAAGTCAGCCAAACCCAGTTAATGCAGACTCCGTCAAGGAGTACTTCACTTAAGAAGGAAAATGGGCCAAGGCGAAAACCCGCAAAGGGCGTCTTGAGTTCAAAAAAGAATGGAGAGGCCAAGGTGAAAACCCGTAAAGGACACTTTGAGACCAAATGAGCTTTGAATTGAAAACCCGTAAAGGGCAGTTCAAATTTTTGAGGAGAAATAGAGCATGCGTTATCCACCCTATATTTGAGTTAGAAATGAGGAGATATGCTACATCTTCGGGGCATCGACAAAGTACTGCAGATATCTTAAATACATGTTGAACTCAAAATGGTCTTCAAGAAGTTCGTACAGAGAAGCTCAGGCTATGATATTTGGGGCACCAATTCCACTCTTACTCATTTTTGTACCTTAGAAAATTTGATTCCTTTACTCAATCCATTCTTTATGGATTTTGTCCCGAATAAATTTCAGTTTTATTCATCTTTATCATCTTTTTCAAGCATTTCATATTGAAATAATGATTAATGAACTAATAATGCTTTCATAAAGGAAGTTTTGCATATTACTCTGAAAGTCTCTAAATAATGCAAGAATCTGAAATAGGATTTTAGAGCTCACCAAGCTTAAAGGGCTAGGAACACTTGAGATAAGGGTCTAAGTAGTGATGACATCTTCAGATTGTCTGTTAGAAGTATCAGCTGAACATGAAGACATACGTCAGGGATATCACCCTAACAAATGGCAAGCAATGATAGCCCAAAAAAATTGAATCCTTCTCATGACATTTTGCATTCACTCATAATATATTGGTTAGGAGCATTTTCCAATCATGACATCCTAATCATTTGACATGATCATAGACCCCATAAAATCAATTCTACAGGTAGGTTCCCCAGAGGACGATGTAGCAAAATTGATTAGAATTACAGAGTTGACGAATATTATCTCCATGTATTTGTAATGGAGCAGATTTAGGCCACTAGCCTTATCTCCCTGAGATAGCAAGGGAGCAGGCTAAAACTACAAGTCTTATCTCCATGTACCGGCAATGGAGTAGACTGGAGATTGTAAATCTTGTCTCCTCGAGATAGCAGTGGGGCAGATCGAAGTTGGCGAATCTTATCTCCATGTATCGACAATGGAGCAGATTCAAACCATTAATCTTATCTCCCTGAGATAGTAAGGGAGCAGGCTGAAATTACAAGTCTTATCTCTATGTATCAGCAATGGAGTAGACTGAAGATTATAGATCTTGTCTCCTCGAGATAGTAGTGGGGCAGATCGAAGTTGGTAAATCTTATCTCCATGTATCGACAATTGAGCAGATTTAAACCATTAGTCTTATCTCCCTAAGATAGAAAGGGAGCAGGCTAAAATTACGAGTCTTATCTCCATGTATTGAGAATGGAGCAGACTGGAATATCGTAGATCTCGTCTCCTCGAGATAGTAGTGGGGCAGATCAAAAATGGTGAATCTTATTTCCATGTATTGGTAATGGAGCAGATTTAAGCTACAAGCTTTATCTTCCTGAGATAGCAAGGGAGCAGGCTGAAAATTACAAGTCTTATCTCCATGTATCGGCAATGGAGTAGACTAAAGATTGTAGATCTTGTCTCCTCGAGATAGCAGTCGGGCAGATCAAAGTTGGCGAATCTTATCTCCATGTATTGGCAATGGAGCAAATCTAAGCCAATAGCCTTATCTCCCTGAGATAGCAAGGGAGTAGGCTAAAATTACAAGTCTTATCTGCATGTATCAGTAATGGAGCAGACTGAAGATTACAGATCAAATCTCCCTAAGTAGTAGTGGAGTAGATTGAAATGAAAATTCCTCTACTCCTGAAGATGCAGTGGATGGAATAAAGCTACTTGAAGAAAGGAAGCATCAAGAAGTCAAGATTTAATAAGACGGGCAAAATTAGCCTTTTAAAGTTTTTGCTTCATTCCCGTTACACGAAAAAAAGCAAAGAGGGGCAGCTGGTCAACCTAATTTTTATCCGAATTTTTAGCCCGGGGCCCAAATACAGACCCAAACTAACCCCAACCAACCCAAATAATAAATCAATACAAATAGGCCCAAATCTAAATTCAATTAAAAACCCTAAAGCCCAAACCTAGTTAGCCCACTACCTAAACAGAAGTGAAACCCTAACAGTCTCGGCAGCAGATGTCCAAAGAATCGCCTCCCGGCGCAAGGCCAGACCCCTCAGCACGTCGTGATCGTGCGCGCCTCCACCACCCCCGTGTGAAGAGCGCCTCTCCACCACGACGCTCGTACCTGCAAATACGCAAAAATTGTTTGTAAAAATAGGCTATAAAAGCCGAAATAAACATGTAAAAAAGGAGGATTTTTACAGATCCAAGGGAAATACTTTTTTACGAATACACACAAGCGAATACACAAAATATATAAAGATCAGTGCCAAAGAGCAAAGGTTTTCTTTTATTTTTTCCCTTTTTTTTTTCATTTTTGAACACTGATTTTTTTATTTTGCTTTATTTTTTTTTAAAACCATACGTATAATATATAATATACGATATAAAAAAGGAAAAAACTCACTTTTTTTCAAATTCCACGGTGGCCATGTCAAGACGTCGGTGGTTTGCCGGAAGCCTTGGCCGAATTAGGGAAGAAGGAGAGAGTTGAGAGAGAAATTTTAGTTTTTTTAAAAGAAGAAAAGAAAAAAATGAATTTTTCTATATATATATATATATATATTTTGCTTATATAACTACACAATATAGCGTCGTTTTGAGAATTAGGTTCAGAGGCCAAAACGACGTCATTTTGGGCCTCTGACCCTCAACCCGACCCGCTCCGAGGAAGAGGTCTGCGTGTTTTTTAAAAAATGGGCTATTTACAGCCTGGTCCCTCCAACTTTTTACTGTTTTACAATTAAATTTATTTTATTTTCACTTTTGCCCGATAATTTACCTTGGCTTTCAATTGGGTCCCCCGATGCTGTGCGTTTTGGAGGGAGGGAATATTTTCCCTTTTGGTCCCTCCATGTTATTTGCGCATTGCAATGTGGTCCTTTCTCCTTCTTCTTTTTTCTTCCCAATTTACCCCAAAATTTCATTTTTAAGTTTAAATTGGTCCTTTTTTATTTTCTTTTATTTTTTATTTTGTTGTTGTTTTAACATTACTATTTTTTACATTTTTATATTATTATTATTATTATTATTATTATCATTATCATTATTATTATTATTATTATTATTATTATTATTATTATTATTATTTTAGTTTTACTATGATTTTTATTTTGTTAGTACTACTATTATTTTACTATTATCAATATTATTATTAGCGTTACTTTTAATATTATTATTCCTATTTTTATTATTACTATTCTTATTCTTATTCTTATTCTTATTCTTATATTTACTATTTTTAGTATTATTATTATTTTATTACTGCATTATTATTACTTTTTTTATCATTCCTATTATTTTTATTATTAATATTACTTTTATCTTTCCTACTACCATTATTTTTATTATTACTAGCAATTTTAATATTATTACTATTATTTTTTTATTAATGCTAATTTTTATTTTACTTCATTATTATTACTATATTCATTAGTATTATTAGTGGTATTTTATTATTATCATTTTTATATATATGTTATCCCTACTAAATATTTTTTACTCTATATATATATTATCGGTTTCATGTTATTTTGTGTATATATTTTCTTCTAAATCTATTTATGTTCATATATTTTTAAAATCTATTATATATACTTTTTCTTTTAAAGTCCTTATTTTATTATATAGTTTTGTTTATTTCAAACATTTTATATATTATTACTTGTATATATTTTTATAATAAGCTTTTTCATTTCATGTACGTTGTTATTTGAATTAATATGTATTTTTTTTGTGTAGTATTAGTACCATGTATTTTTATTTCACGCTCGATATTATGCTTGTATGGTTCTTATTATTACATTATGGTTTAAACTCCAATGTTTTGGCCGATATTAGTCATCTCACTTTTATCCCAAACAAACCGAATAAACGCATTCTCGGTCCATTTCATAATAGCTTATTTAAGAGCTTTTGAAAACAATGCAATGTTTCGTGTTTGAAAGTTTCGAGAAATTGTGCCCTAACGTACTGGGTTTCGGTTTTCCGTTCGTCCAAATGACTAAATATCCTTTTAAGATTTTGACCATGTTTCCTTTACTTCAAAAGTAAGGCAATATTTCATGTTTGGAAATTCGAGGAATCGTGCCCTAACGTGCTGGGTTTCGATTTTTTTCGTTTGGCCAAATAGCGGAATACCCTTTTAAAATTGCAATGCATGAATTTTGGAAATCATGAAATGATCTTGGTGTCAAGGGTTTGAAGCATCGTATCCTAACGTGCTGGATGGGATATTTCATTCTTTCGGAATAGGAGAATTTCAATATCCAATTTGAATTATCCAAACATTTTCTAAAGAATTCGTATTTTAAAATCTCTTCCAATTTTCGATATTAGGACATTAATCAATCAATAAGGTACCAATTTTGGGCATTGCGAGGGTGCTAATCCTTCCTCGTGCGTAACCGACTCCCGAACCTATTTTCTTAAGATTCGTAGACCAAAATGTTTTTTAAGGTGACTCAATCACACTTTAAAAAAGGATTGGTGGCGACTCCATGTTTTTTAAAGTCGGTCCGTTTTCCAAACTAAAAAATGGTTTCGACACCTGACATCTGAGAGTGTCCTAATCGTCCCATCGTTTATCCTAATTTCAACTGTACCAATACTAATTACCTTACTAGATGAATCATTTCTCATGCACACAACTCCACCTTCAACCGAACTGTATGTGGAGAACCATTATCTATTGGGACACATGTGGAAAGAACATCCCAAATCTAGGATCCACTCGGACATGAGCTTGGAGTTATCGCTCGTTGATACTAACAAGAAATCATCACCGCTTTCATCGACCAAATTAGCACCAGCTACATCTTCCTCGTTACTCTCAGCAGCTCTTTTATTTCGCAGTTTATAACAATCTGCTTTGACGTGACCTAACTTTTTACAATAACGACACCTTTTGTCTCGTTTCTTTGATGCTATCAAAATGGAAGCTTGCCTATCTGTCTTGCTGTCCAAATGAAGCTCATTGTCAAGTTTGTCTCTACTCAACAAATGAGCCTTCACATCTTCGAATGAGCGAATGAGAGCTTGTCTTTACCATAAATCAGGGTCTCCCTGATAGACTTGTATAAAGGGGGTAAAGAGCACGATAATAGCATAGCTTGATCTTCATCATCAATATGAACCTCAACATTTTTAAATCATTTAAAAGAGTAATGAATTGACTGATGTGATCTATAAGAAGCTCACCTTCGTTCATGCAAAATGTAAATATACGTTGTTTCAACACTAAAAGGTTAGCCAGAGACTTAGTCGCATAAAGAGTTTCTAACCTTTTCCACAAGACAGATGAGGTCTTCTCCATCAATACCTCCTGCAATATCGTATTCGTGAGGCATAACTGGATTGCAGACAAAGCCTTTTCATCAAGCTCTTCCCATTCTATTTTATTTAGATTCTCAGGCTTTTTCCGGGTAACAACCTTTTTCAAACCGGATTGAATTAGAATTGCCATCATCCGAACTTGCCACAGATTAAAATTTGTCTCACCATAGAACTTCTCAATTTCAAACCTTGTTGTTGCCATATTTGAATGGGCTTGTACAGGCCCAAATCGCTTCGGGCCCAAATTCAAAACCAATAAACAAAAAATAAATGGTCCAAAATAAATGTCCAATTACAACAGAAAATGGCCCAAAACCCTAATGGCCCAGTGTGGCCCAAAACTAAACAAAATTAGGGAACCCTAGGGTTCCCTCTTCCCTCTCGCGTCGCATGACCAACCCCTAAGTGGCCTAGCCGTCGAATGCTTCTGACCCTCAACGCCCCAGCCGCCTCTGCCGTTGCCCACCGTACGTCCGCCTCCACCACGTGCTCCTGACACATGCAAGGACGAGACTACACACAGCAAAGACAAAGACAAAGGCAACAACATCATGCAAATGAAAACAGACGAAGAAGAAAATGAATAAAGAATAAAAAAAACAAAACGATAAAAATAAAGAATGACAGAGGACAAAATAGAAACAAACGAAGACGGCTCTGTAGAATCGGTTATAAAAACCGAGATGAATCCCCTGTAATTCTTCTTTGAGTTTTAAAAAAAAATTGTAAACAACTAGTAATAAAAAGTAATAAAAAAATTAAGGTTGATTCTTCTTTTTCGTTTATTTTTCTATCAATATTCACTGCCCTTTTTGTTTTTATTTTTGTTTTTATTTTTATTTTTGTTCAAATCTTGAAACAAAAGGAGTAGTAACAGGAAGGGAGGGGAGAGTAGTTACCTTAAACCCTATCTTCGTGGGTCGTTGGCCGCCGAACGGGGAGGTGGCGCGACGATCGGACGAAAATGAAAAAGGGGGGGTGAGGTTTTTGAGAGAGTATTTGTTTTTTTTTTTTGAAAAATAAAGAGAAAGAATGTGATTTTTTTCTAATTTCGTGTTTTTATACAGGGGTAATACGGCGTCGTTTTGATATCATAGCATCTGTTACCAGTGACACTCCATATATAGGGGTAGACAACAAAGCGATAGAATGTTCTTTTCGATCGCTTGAATTTGTCAATGCAACCTTTGTCGTCGAAGGCAACAAGATCCCCATACCCAAAATATCCAAATCCATAAGGATGGGCCTGCAAATGACAGTTGGGAAAGTAGCCTTGCCAGGAATAGGACTTAGAAAATGCCTTCAAGGAAAGATTGAGGTGCCAATGCTGAAAGAAAAATGAGATCATTTCGATTTGGGATTTAAGCCAGATGTAAAACAAAAGAGGAAAGAAGTGGAGAAAAAGTAAGAGAGAAGAAGAGCACGTTTGAACGGCGAGGAAGCTATATAGGAACCAATGACCTTTCCTCATTTAACCAAGACATTTGTTTCAAGAGGGACCATATACCCTGAACAAAGAATGGCAAGAAAAGAAGTAGTGAAGGAAATATTAGGAAGTTTGAGCATAAACGCTGTAACCGAGGAAGGAACCGAAGAAAGAGATTCATCAGGGATTTGCCCTTATCCTCCTAGAAGTGTTCTGAATAATTGGACCATGGAAGAGATTCTTGTAACCTTTAAGATTAATTCAGAGTAATGTTCAAAACACACTTATTACTCTAAGCCTAGGAGTAATAAGAATTGTTGATTAAATAGGCATATGTCTAAAAATCTTTATTTCAATAAAATGCACATTTTTGAATCATTCCGAGCAAATGCTCTTTTACTATTTTCTTTGATAACCAAAATATTCTTTACATTTCATTCATAACCAATCATACAAATAATCATTCTTAGATTCTTTATTTTGCACCTTTTTTTTTATCTTCTAACAGGTTCCCAGATATCAATGATATGAGTGACGCTGTTATCAACTCAGAATCTCCTTTTGAACAAGATACGGGTATGGAAGATTCTTAAGATTTCCAATATGACCAGGATCGTGACATATCTCTTGATTTGTTAAGGATGGTAGAGCAAGATGAGAAACAAATCTTGCTACACAAAGAGTCAGAGGAAATTGTGAGTTTAGGAGAAGGAAAAGAGTTGAAGATCGGAGCTAGCATTACTGTAGAAATGAAGCGAGACCTCATTGAGTTACTCCAAGAATTCAAGGATGTCTTCGCATGGTCGTATCAAGACATGCCGGGGTTGAATACTGATATCGTGGTACACCGGCTCTCCATAAAAGAGGAATGTAGAGCAGTTCAACAGAAGCTCCGAAGGATGAGGCTTGATGTTTTGTTGAAGGTAAAAGAAAAGGTCTTGAAGCAGTTTGATGCCGGTTTCTTACAAGTAGTTAAATACTCAAAGTGGGTGGCGAACATAGTACCCATTCCTAAGAAAGATGAGAAGGTACGGATGTGTGTGGACTATAGGGATTTGAACAAGGCCAGCCCAAAAGATAACTTCCCGCTACCACACATTGATACCTTAGTGGATAACACGAGTGGTTACTCACTTTTCTCTTTCATGGACGGTTTCTCCAGGTATAACCAGATTAAGATGCACCCTGAAGATATGGAGAAGACCATGTTCGTAACCATGTGGGGAACATTCTATTATAAGGTAATGCCATTTAGACTGCAAAATGCAGGGGCAACATATCAAAGAGCCATGGTAACCCTTTTCCATGATATGATGCACAAGGAGATCGAAGTTTATGTAGATGATATGATTGCAAAGTCCAAGACTGAGAAAGAGCATGTACAAGTCTTGAGGAAACTGTTCCTAAGGTTGAGGAAATTCCAACTAAAGCTAAATCTAGCAAAATGTACCTTCGAGGCTAGGTCGAGAAAGTTACTAGGATTTGTAGTCAGCGAAAAAGGGATTGAGATTGATCCGGATAAAGTAAGGGCTATACAGGAGTTGTCTCCACCACGTACTCAAAAAGAAGTTTGAGGTTTCCTAGGAAGACTAAACTACATCGCCCGGTACATTGCACAACTAATGGAGAAGTGTGACCCTATATTTTGTCTTCTTAGGAAACACAACCCAGGTGTATGGAATGAGGGGTGCCAAGAAGCTTTTGATAAGGTCAAGCATTACTTGTCCAAAGCCCCAGTACTGATGCCACCTTGCCCAGATAGACCACTGATATTGTATTTGGCGGTAATCAAAAATTTATGGGATGCGTGCTAGGCCAGCATGATGATTGAGAAGGAAGGAAAGAGCGATATACTATCTCAACAAGAAGTTCAATGAATGCGGGACAAGATATTCGCCAATTGAGAAGCTGTGTTGCGCTTTAATTTGGGCGACTGGAGACTGAGACAGTACATGCTATACCATACCACTTGGCTTATCTCAAAACTAGATCCTCTCAAGTACATGATGGAGTTTACTGTTTTGAATGGAAGAATGGCTCGGTGGTAGATCCTACTTTCTGAGTTCGATATAGTCTATGTAAATCAGAAGGCTGTGAAAGGAAGTGCAAGAGCAGACTTTCTAACTAGAAGTGCAAGATTAGCATTGAACTTTCTAGCTACCTAAGAGCTTCAAATGCTCAAATGAGGGTCATGGGAAATAGACTTTGATGGAGCTTCAAACTCTGGTATCCCCAAGTGGATATCATTATCCTATTACTAGTAAATTAGATTTTGATTGCACAAATAACATGGTCGAATATGAAGCATGCATCATAGGTATTCGTGCAGCCATTGAACGCAAAATCAAAGTGTTAGAGGTGTATGGCGATTCTGCACTAGTGATTTATCAGCTCAGGGGCGAATGAGAAACAAGAGGTCCCAAGTTGATCAGTTATCAAAAGCTAGTTTTGGAGTTAATTAAAGAGTTTGATGATGTCATTTCTCTTACCTCCCACGAGAAGAAAACCAGATGGCCGACGCCTTGGCTACCTTAGCTTCTATGATCAGAGTAAACAAGCAAAAGAAGTGAAGCCTATCCAAATAAGCATTCATGAGGTTCCGGCACATTGCTACAACATCGACGAAGAAGAAGAAAAGATGATCACCCTTGGTATCATGATATACTGCAATATGTGAAGAATCGTGAGTATCCCGACCAAGCCACCAAAAATGATAAGAGAACGCTGAGAAGACTAGCAGGTGATTACGTCTTAGATGGAGAATTCTTGTATAAAAGAAGGAATGACCAAGTGATTTTAAGATGCGTGGATGCTGTTGAAGCTAAGAAAATCTTGGAAGAAGTTCATGAAGGTGTCTGTGGAATGCATGCTAAAGGTTTTACAATGACTAGACAGATTATGAGATTCGGGTATTATTGGTCCACTATGGAAGGAGATTGCATCAACTATGCCAAGAAGTGCCACAAATGTCAAACTTATGGAGATAAAATCCACGTGCCTCCTTCGCTTCTTCACTTCATGACTTCTCCATAGTCGTTCTCTATGTGGGGCATGGACGTCATTGGGCCAATCTCACCAAAGGCTTCGAATGGACATCGATTTATCTTTGTAGTTATCGACTACTTCACCAAGTGGGTGGAAGCCACTTCATATGCAAATGTCACAAAGTCGGCAGTCAGCAAGTTCTTAAAGAAGGAGATCATATGTCGATATGGAATGCCCGAAAGGATCATATCTGACAATGCACTGAACTTGAACAATAGTACCATAGTAGAGGTCTGTAGGCAATTTAAGATCAAACACCACAACTCATCACCGTATCGCCCAAAAATGAATGGTGCAGTCGAGGCATCTAATAAGAAATCAAGAAAATCGTGGGAAAAATGACTGAGACTTACAGAGATTGGCATGAAAAGTTACCATTTTCTCTTTATGCTTATCGAACATCAGTCAGAACCTCTATTGGGGCAACACCTTTCTTATTGGTTTATAGAATGGAGGCGGTACTTCCTATTGAAGTTGAGATCCCTTCCCTGCAGGTCTTGTCTGGACTGAAGTTGGTTGAATCAGAATGGATTCAATCCCGATATGATCAGCTGAACCTAATCAAAGAAAAGAGGCTAAAAGCCATTCGTCATGGACAAATGTACCAAAAGCGAATGATTCGGGCTTATAATAAGAAGGTTCGCCATAGAGAGTTCCACGAGGGAGACCTTGTTTTGAAAAAGATCCTCCCCATACAGAAGGACTTTAGAGGAAAATGGATGCCGAATTGGGAGGGACCTTATGTGGTTAAGAAGCCCTTCTCTGGAGGAGGGTTGATTTTGACAGAGATGGATGGAAATGGCTTACCTAATCCTGTGAACTCAGATTCTGTGAAGAAATACTTCGCCTAAAAAAAAGGGGGGCCAAGACAAAATCCCGCAAAGGGCGTCTTGAGCACAAAAAAGAAAGAGGAGAGGCCAAGGTGAAAACCCGCAAATGGCACCTTGAGACCAAAGGAGTTTTGAATTGAAAACCCAAGAATAGGTAATTTAAATTCTTAGATTGAGAGGGAGGTATGCAGTAGTCTTGCTATGCCCAAATTAACAAAAAGGAGAGACGTTACACCTTGGGACGTCAAAGAAGTTTTCTAAGTCTGCCATACACCTATCAAGTTCGAAAGGGGTTTTCGAGAAGTTTTGTGCAGAGAAGTTCATGCTATGATATCTGGGGCACGTATTTTCATCTTATTCATTTTTTAGCAGATTTGTTATTCTTGTTTAACCTATTCATTTTTGTATTCTTAGCAAATTTGCTATCTTAACTTGTTCCCATTTCGTACTTCAACAAAGTTTAATCTCTCGATCAGTTTATTCATTTCGAGCTTGGCTCTCATTAAAATTTCATCTTGAGAATCTTTTTCAAGCATTTCTCTTTGAAATAACAATTAATGGACTATTAATATTTAAAAGGAGTTTTGTATACTACTCTAAAAACTTCTAAATATTACAAGAAATCGAAGTGAGACCACTATTCAGAACTAATCAGGCTCGGAGGTTGGGAGCAATTTAAGAAAGAATGATCTGAATTGGGACCATCTCCTCACATCTTTTGTCAAAGTACCATCCAAGCAAGAAGACAGCATAATACGTCAGTATTAGAGATGAGCAATCAGCAACGACACTTTAAATAAAAAGGATCATTCTCATAACATTCTGCATTCATGCAAATGTCATCCATAATACATTTAGTTAGGAGCATTAGGTTTATTTTGATCATTGCGTCCTAATCATTTGGCATAAACATAAACATATAAAATTGAGTCTATAGGATATATCCCTCGGAGGACAGTGTAGCAACATCGGTGGATTCACTAATCCTATCTCCCTAACCAGCAGTGGAATAAGTCAAAGATAGCAGGTCTGGCATTTCTGAAGTTGAGGAGTAGATCAAAGATAGCAGGTTTGGCATTCCTGAAGTGAAGGAGCAGATCGAAGATAGCAGGTCTAGCATTCCTGAAGTGCAGGAGCAGATCAAAGATAGCTGGTCTGGCATTCCTGAAATGCAGGAGCAGATCGAAGATAGCAGGTCTGGCATTCCTGAAGTGCAGGAGCAGATCAAAGATAGTAGGTCTGGCATTCCTGAAGTGCAGGAGCAAGTCGAAGATAGCAGATCTGACATTCGTGAAGTTGCAGGAGCAGATCAAAAATATTAGATCTTGTCTACCTGAGTTTGCAGTAGAGCGGATCGAAGATAACAGATCTGGCATTCTTGAAGTTGTAGGAAGCAGATTGAAGACATCAAATTTCATCTCCTTAATGTTACAGTGGGGCAAATTAACGCACCAATTCCTATGCTTCTGAAGTTGCAGTGGGTCAAAACCGAGGCTACCTGAAGAAGAAAAGAAGTGTCGAGACTCAATAAGACCGGGCAAATTTGGTCCCTCTAAAGTCTTTTCTCCATTCTCGTTACACGACAACAAGCAAAAAGGGGCAACTGTACAGGCCCAAATCTTCCCGGGGCCCAAATCCAAAACCAAAATAAACAAATAATAAATAGTCTAAAATAAATGTCCAATTACAACAGAAAATGGCCCAAAACCACCCTAATGGCCCAGTGTGGCCCGAAACTAAACAAAATTAGGGAACCCTAGGGTTTCCTTTCCCTCTCACGCCGCATGACCAGCCCCTAAGTGGCCTAGCCACGGATGCTTCAACCCCTGAATGCCCCAGTCGCCTCTGCCATTGGCCACCGCACGTCCACCTCCACCACGCGCGCCTGACACCTGCAAGGATGAGACTACACACAGAAAAGACAAAGATGAAGGCAACAACAGCATGCAAATGAAAACAGATGAAGAAAAAAACGACAAAAGAATAAAGAAAACAAACCGAAAAAAAACAAAGAATGACAGAGGACAAAATAGAAACAAACGAAGACGGATTTTAGAATCGATTATAAAAATCGAGATGAATCCCCTATAATTCTTCTTCGGGTTTTAAAAAAAACTGCAAACAACTAGCAATAAAAAGTTAAAAAAATCAAGGTTGATTCTTCTTTTTCATTTATTTTTCTGTCAATATTCATTGTCATTTTCTATTTTTATTTTTGTTTTTATTTTTATTTTTTTTCAAATCTTGAAACAAAAGGAGCAGTAACAGGAAGGGAGGGGAGAGTACTTACCTCAAACCCCATCTCCGTGGGTCGTTGGTTGCTGGACGGGGTGGTGGAGCGACGATCGGACGAAAATCAAAAAGAGGGGGTGAGGTTTTTGAGAGAGTATTCATTTTTTTGAAAAATAAAGGGAAAGAATATGATTTTTTTCGATTTCTTGTTTTTATACAGGGGTAATACGGCGTCGTTTTGAGCTAAAGCTTCCATAGCCAAAACGACGCCGTTTTGTATCAACTCGAAAACCCGACCCGACCTCGTGCCAGATCCGCTGTTTATGCCCTAAAAGGGAAATTTTCTCGTTCGACCCTTTCTCCTTTGTGCGGGTTCAATTTAAGGCCTTGCGCCCTTCTTTATTTTATTTAGATTTGGCCTATATTTTTAACTCTTTTTCAATTTGATCCATAACCTTATGATAGCAAATTGTTTTACATACTTATTATAAATTTATTACATTATTCATTTTATATAGTATTACATATTATTCATTTTTAAAATCCTTTGAATATATTAATTATTTTAGACTACTATTTGTTTTAAAATCATATATATATTGTGTATAATAAACTGCATTTAGCATTATTCATTTCAAATAATTTCATTTGTTTAATTACTTTGAAACGTTTTACATGTTCCTTAAAAAATCATCATCTTATATATATCATTGATTTTAAAATCTTTTATATTATCTATTAGACTAAGTTATTATCATTTCAAATCTTGTGTTTTATGTTTGTTTGTTTCAACTTGTTTCATACTTTTACAAGATTGATATATTTTGTTTAATTTATTTGTGTGGTCATTGATGTTAATATTTTAGTAGTGTATGTGACGTGAGCATTATTATTGTATGTGTTATGATTGGCTTATTCGTATTTTCATATCATTGTTGTTCTTTTGTATAGTATTTTATTCATGTATTATTATTCCATGATTGTTGTTATTTTCATATTATTCCATCACATTGCGCATCAAACCCTAACATATTATTTCAACCTAGATCGTCATTTTTATATCTAAACAAATCATACATGTCTTTTGAATATTGTACTCACTACCGCTTTTAAAAAAAATTTTCAAAAAAAGGTAATATTTCGTGTTTTAGAAATTCGAGGAAATTGTGCCCTAACTTATTGGGTTTTGGTTTGTCTTGTTTAGCCAAAATAACGGAATATCCTTTTAACACAAAAATAAAATTTTAAAATAAAAGACTTATTCTCGAGAGTACAAAGTGTTGTGCCCTAGCTTATTGGGTGTGACATCTAGTTACCTCGAAATAAGAATTTCTAAAAATGATAATATTCCGTATCTAGAAATTCGAGAGATCGTGCCCTAACTTACTGGGTTTCGATTTTCCTCGTTTAGTCTAAATAATCGAATATTCTTTTAAAATTAATTAAAACACACATGTTTTTAAATAAAAGACGAGCTTATTCTCAAGAATACGGGGTGCCGTGTCCTAACTTACTGGATGTGGCATCTCGTCGCCACGAGATAGGACTATCTTTAATGGTTATCCTAACTCACTCAAGCATTTTAAAATCAACATGAATAAAAAATGATCATATTTTTAAAGTTTGTTCTCGGTTTTCAACTTTCGACATTAAGACACTAATTGATCGATTTGGTACCAAATTTGGGCATGACGAGGGTGCTAATCCTTCCTCGAACGTAACCGACTCCCGAACCTATTTTCTCAATTTTCGTAGACCAAAAACACTGTTTTAGTAAACCAAGACGTTTTATTAAAACAAAGGTGATCCGATCACACCTAATAAAGATAGGAGGTGACTCCCGTTTTATTTTTGTTTTCAAAACCAAAGTCGATTCCCGTCTTAAAAAATGGTTTCGACAGCTTGGCGAATCCACTGGGGATGGCAAGTGTCGAGCCAGAAATCGATTAATTTTTATCTTTTTGTCAAAATTTGAAAATTCGGTTTAAATTACGTCATTTTATTGCACGTTATTTGTTACTTTCATGGTTTCTCTGATAATATGTCTATTTTGTGGTTTAAATATCTTGGCGTATCTTTGCATATTGTATCACATCGATTCGCCAATTTACCCTTTTAAGTGGGAGTGAGAAGCTTTGCCTTCATGAGGTTTTCACCTTCGCATGGGCTAGTGGACCGCTTCCGGGATACATCCGTACCTATGTCTTCGTGAGATTTTCATCTCCGCATGGCCATAGGAAATGTATCCCCCTGAACTGAACTCGGTCTATATGAACCTATAATGGGTGAAGATCGAGGAATCCGCTGGTTCAGGCCCTTACTTTAGAACCAAACCACATATAGTGAACCTTAAGAGCCCACCTTAGGTAGAGCCGTGCAAACCCTAGTGGTTACCCGAATAGGTGCTTGATTATTCCCTGTTTGATTTGAGATCTTTTTTTGTATATGATACTAACTTGTCGTGTTTTATTGTTATTGCATGGCATTTCATCATGAAAGGTGTTGATTCACGTTCAGTTACTAGATAGAAAAGCTTGACATGGAAAAGGGGTTTCTTGATAGAGTGGAGGATAACGCGATCATTGGATATGGGCCGAGACAGTGCAGCAAGAGAAGGGTAATAGTCTTGCAGAAGGGTACGTTTCAGATTTATGGGATTTCACTCGCATCAGCGTGGTCCAAAATGATCTTCAAGAGATGAAAGAAATATGGGATCGATGGGATGATGAGATCAAACAACTCTTCTATTGTAATTACGGTGACTTGCCCTACCTGTTCAATATTAAAGTGGACAAGTACTTGTTCCGAGCCCTCGCCTAGTTTTGGAACCCTGCTTATAGTTGTTTTACTTTTGGAGAGGTAGATTTGGTGCCTACCATAGAAGAATACACGGCCTTGCCCTGTTGCCCGAAGATTCACGCTAATAGAGTTTACTCCAAATCCTCTAACACCCTGACTTTCGTAAGAAAGTTGATGAATATCATGGGGATGAGCGAACAGTGGGTTGCAGCCCAAAGTCAGCAGAAGGGTGATAGTAAGTGTATTCCTTGGAAAAACTTGAAAGATTTGATCTTAGCACATCCTGATATAAAGAAGAGGGTCGATGTCTTCGCTCTTAGTATCTATGGATTGGTGATCTTTCCCAAGGCTTTAGGGCATGTAGACGAAGCAGTCTCAAATCTGTTCAACTGGCTCGACAAAGGGGTCACATCCATCCCTATAATCTTAGTAGAAACTTTAAGATCCTTGAATGCATGTCGGAGAGCGAGCGAGGGCAGATTCATAGGGTGCGTGCAACTTTTGTTAGCTTGGTTCCATAGTCACTTTTGGAAATTGGAAAAGGTCTCCTATCGAGTTTTTTTTGTGAATTACTTCCCATTGAGAGAAATAGTGGCTACACCGAGATGAGATGACATCTCAAGAGAGAAATGGATTGCTATTCTCTGAAATCTACAGGACGAAGATGTTGAATGGAGGGCTCCATGGTTGATCTCGGACGAAATCTTGTACCGAAACAGCAATTTTGACTGGGTCCTCTACTTGGGATATGGGGAGCTGTTGGATGCACTCCACTACTCGTACTAAGGCAGTATCGATCAAGACAGTTCATACCAGTGACGCAAGGATTAGCTCAGTGCGAGTTCACATACAAGGACGATAATTACAAAAAGAGAGTTCGTGAAATGTTGAGCGCTTGGAGCCAAACTCGCAGAATGAAGATATTTGCCGCAAACCCGATGGCGACCCTTAAATATGATAGGTGGCGAAGGCAAAGAGTCAATGACAACATCCCTATGACAAGTCAAAAGAATACTCAGCTGATAGAAGAGCATTTACGAGCTGTCCCATCTGAATTAGAAATCATCAAGCAGGACTTTGAGGAAAGGAGTCGGGAATTAGGAAAGAAAATAGAGCAACTAGAGGAGGAAAAGATGTAGTTAGGGTTAAATGTCGACATCCACAAGCTCGAGACCGAAAAATTAAGAAAAGGTAAAAATAAGGCTGAAGAGGATTTGGACAGCTTAAAGACAGACTTCAAGAAGTTGCGCATGTCAATCAGAACCGCTGGTTTAGGCAAGATATCATAACAATGGTGCTAAGAAATCAATGAAGAAAAGATCAGAGCCGATCAGTGGGAAAAGAAGTTCCAAGATGCTCGAGTACGGGAGGATGCTTTGAAAAGGAGTATGTTGAAAGTCAAAGTGAAAGAGAGAAGTTACGAGCCCGAATAGCAGAATTGGAAAGTTCACTGCATTTGCACCGTAGTCGTAACTCGATAATTGAATTAAGGCTAGCCAAAACAAGGTTGAGGAGCTGAAAGGAAGGATGGAGGAGCTCGAGACTGCACTACGAGATAGTAAGATTTGAGTTGAATTTCTGGAAGCAGACAATGAATATTGGAAAGAGCAGCTCAACTGCTCACAAAATCAGATCAGAGATAGAGATTATGTTATGAGCGAAGCTGTGGCTCAAGTTCGAGAGGTGGCTGACCATTTATAGACTTTGGCTATTCAGGCTGATGTATTAAGTATAATGTACGAGTCAAGATCGGATCGAGGCTGAAACTTAGCTTGGCTTCTTAGGAAAGTCAAGGATTTAGGTATTAGGGCGAAGCCGTATATGTAATCGTCCATTCTATGTAAAGAACTTCGTTTTCTAGTAAAGTTTATCTAGTGGAATTGGATCAAAATCAACGCCTTTTTGCATTTATCTCATTCATTCGCATTACATCACATCATTTGCATTAAGTTCCATAAAAAGACCCTAATTGATTAAAAATTATGGCAGTTGCCCTGGAATCCAACAAAAATCCAACAGTTACATATCGCTACAGTACTCGACGCAAAACAAAAGCCATGGATCAGAGACTGGAGAAGTAAGAACAGATGCAAAAAGACATGCAGGATCAAATGTAAGAACGATTAGCCAAAATGCAGTAGGATATGATAGAACAGATGCAAGAATCCCAGAATATATGATCAGCCAACTAGCGCAGTTGCTGGCAAATGAACGCGAAAAGGGAAAAGGCATTGTTACTAGTTTAGGAAATGATCATGACGACCCTGTTTACCCTCCGGGTTTTACCCTACCAAACACCCAAGCACCACTAGATGTAAACCCACAAAGGGTACATGTTACCGTTAGACCCCAACATCAGGCTGATGCTTCGATACTGAAACACCTCAAACCCACCACGAGCCTTGACCGGATCTGGTATGTTCCCCGGTGTAAACCATTTCAAATTCTTTGGTTACTTAGGAAAAACTTGTGTGTTTTGAAAGAAAGATTGTTTTGGGTTGGGCTTGAGTTGAGAACAAGTTTATTTCATTATTAAAAATCCTTTACTTTAGGTCACAAAACGTTTGGGCTTAGTTTTAAAATAGATTTACTTAATCTTTAATTGATAAAAATTCGTAAGCTTAACAAATAAAAACACAATAAAATATTCCTACTAAGGCCTTATTACATCAAATAATTCCCAAAATTTAAATTCAAAATACTTAAAATAAAATAAAAGTCCAAGTCGTAAATTTCTTGTTGTGCATGGCCATCCCTAAGCTTCTGCCAAACCCGGTCCATCACTGATCGTCACCTGAAACATGTTCCCACAACGGGGTGAGTCAAACGGACTCAATGTGTACACAAACACTAAGTCTTAACAAATTCAGGCATAACAAATCATATTCATAGTATCATAATTTCACATTTAATGATTCAAGATAATGATGCAATCCCAAACCCAAACCTATTTGCCATCCGCTACACTCCACCCGTACCATCCTGCACACCGTGGGGACTACTAAGTCAACCCTCCATCCGCTACACACCATCAAAGGCGATCATTGCAATGACGTGCTCATCGCCCTATATAAAATTCTTGGTATAGCCACTCAGATAATTGTGTCATGAGACACCACATTCAAATAATGTAACCGGGTTACCACATTCGGATAATGTGACCAAGTCACCACATTCGGATAATGTGACCAAGTCACCACATTCGAGATAGTGAGACCAAGTCATCACATTCACTTCCCTTTCTCAAATAACCCAAATGCCCCATATTATTCATATCATGCATATCATACTTAAATTCACATTCATGTCACTTTTCACATGTTAAGTATAACATATTTTGTAATCCTAGTAGGAGTAGGAAAACATACCTGAGTACTTTGTACCATAACATGGTACTTTAGCCACATTCTTACACTTTCATAGTAACACATATATCAAGTTTAAGCCATAAATCTATTAAGATTAGTGTGGGGTACACACGATACCTTAGCCATATTCTTACACTTTTATATTAGCACATATAATAAAATT
Organism: Gossypium rotundifolium; assembly: GCA_025506655.1. Classification (NCBI taxonomy): domain Eukaryota; kingdom Viridiplantae; phylum Streptophyta; class Magnoliopsida; order Malvales; family Malvaceae; genus Gossypium; species Gossypium rotundifolium. Next base: position 104,958,230 of record CP106727.1, on the reverse strand, counting down.
AAAGCCGTAAATCTATCAAGATTTAGTGGGGGGTACACACCTGATTCGCTTAACAACTTCAATCGAAATCCCAAAATCGATCCATCGCCTTAGATCTCAAGTTCCTACATTCACCAACCTTAGTATATTAATATAAGGCCTATTCACCATAAAACCAAATCCTAGTAGGATTTGTGCACTTACCTTAATGCCGATTGAATAAAAATTAAATCCCGAAAACTTGTATTCTTCCCCTTTGAACTCAGCTAATCACTAGATCCCTTGAATCAGTTAGTTTTTGGTTAAAACAAATAGATCTAAGTACTTAAGATAGGGCCATGGCCGAATATGTGAATACACTTACCTTGGAGTTCTCAAATCCTGAAACTTTGCTTATGCTCCTTCCTTGTATTCAGCCAACTCTAGATCCCTTTAACATATTAGTTTTTGGCTTTTAAGATAATAAAAGATAGATCCAAACACTAAAATAAGCCTTGGCCGAATGCTATAGGTACTTACCTTGTAGATTTTTAAATCCCGAAACTCACCGAATAACTAGGGAACACGTGGCCTATGGTGTACCTTCGGAAAAGAACTTCTCCTTCCATGATTCGCCAAGATTAATAATCAAATTAGTCCCTAAATTTTGATAAGTCTAAAATATAAAATAATGGAAACTAAACTTGGATCTTACCCTTATTTGAAGGAATCGATTGCACCTTCACTTCAACCTTCAAAGATTTGGCTATGGCTAAATGATGCTCTCACAACTTTCGGCTTTTGGAGGAATTTAGAAAGAAAAGAGAAGGAAGAATAAAACTGTAGGAATTTTGGCAGAGAGAGGAGAATCTGCTTAAGAAATTCGGCAAAGGAAGAGTGAATGAATGAATGAATGGCCTTCTTTCCCTTTTATAGCCGAAATTACTAGGCTAGAGTCCCCTACTTGGCCACCACTCTTCCTATGTGATAATTATCACTTTATCAAAAGAATTAATCCAACAATTATCTCCTAATTAGCCGAAATTTTAAAGGAAATAAAACTCCTCTTTTAAGAGCCCACATGCTGTCCACCTCTCTGCTCCTTGTAGTAAAATAAAACTTATTTTATTTACTTCCTAAGTGACTCGATCCCTGGCCCAAATACACTTGCATGTGGCGCCATTTCAGAGGCCCTAAGTGGCATCTCCAAGCCACTTTTCCAAGCCCAATTGTGTGTCAAATTTCACATACTTTTCTCTTAAGGCCACCTTGCCTTAATTTCCTCTTTAAACTTTAAAACTTGACATTTCTAAGTCATTTCTAAGTTTCCAAAATTTTCGTTTGGCTCTTTAAACTTGACATTTCCTAGGTTTCCAAAATGTTCACTTTCCTCTTTTAACTTAGGTTTCCAAAATGTTCACTTTCCTCTTTTACTTAGGTTTCCAAAATGTTCACTTTCCTATTTTACTTAGGTTTCCAAAATGTTAACTTTCCTCTTTTTGAAACTTAACATTTCTAAATCATTTCCTTACATTTCCTAGTTTCCAAAAATGTTCACTTTGAACTTAACATTTCCTTACATTTCCATACATTTCCTTACATTTTTACATTTCCTTACATTTCCATGCATTTCCTTACATTTCCATACATTTCCATACATTTCCTTACATTTTCATACATTTCTTACATTTCCATACATTTCCATACATTTCAAGGTTCTAAAATGCACACCACACATCCATATCACAATAAACATGCTATTTCATAAAATTAAGCAAAATGCACATAATGGGATTGAACCTCTTCCTCAAAGTACTTCACTTGATGCCATAACCCTTGCACCTTAGGTGGCGCCCTTGCCACTTTTCCACATCACTTCTTGTTTTTAACTTAAAACCAATAATTGTCCAAAGCTTTCTTCCATCCTAGGATTTTAAAACCCTTAATTCACTTCCAAACACCGCCAAAACCTACTACTCATGAATTATGCACAAACGCATAACCCCTAATCTAGGATGTTACAGTTCTACCCTCCTTAAAATAATTTCGTCCTCTAAATTACTTACTAACATCAGACAATCCTTCTCACGCAAGACTATGCTTACGCTGCAAGACTCGATCTTAATAGAACCATCATACTTTCCAGCACAATCTCTAAGTACACGCCCCTTAGAACTTATTTCTAACGTCGCGATTTAATCGATTAAGAAGTTTTATGTAAAAAATTTTGTTTCACCGATTAACCGCGAAGAAGTTTTATGGAAAGAATTTTAGAAGTGGTTCTTTCAGATTCATACATGCACACGCCTTTACATTCATACATCCATCAATCAATTATGAACTTTCGCTCATTCGGAGAAATGTTGTAGTTTTCATTGTTGTTGTTTTTCCACTACCTGTGGGTATTTTCGTAATTTGCCCTACTGTGGGTATTTTCATAATTTGTCAAAATAAGGTTCCTTGGTGATGTTGTCAATAAGGGTATTTTGGTAATTTTGAAATCCGGAGCTTTTGGAAATTTTGAAATTACGAGGGTATTTGATGAATTAACTGTGGTAAATTTGTAAATCTCAATAAATCAAGGGTATTTCAAAATTTGTGAAACTTGAGGGTTCTTTTTGAGAATTTGTTTTCCAAATCGGTGATGTTGCAAAAATTTTGAAAATCGTGGTCATTTGGTAATTTTGTCAATCGGGGTAATTAGTAAATTTTAAATCGAGGTATTTTGGACTTTCGTAAAATAGGGTTTTTACATACTTTTACAAAGTGAGGAAATTTTATTGAAATTAAGGGTAATAAGGTAAATTTAAAACCAAGGGCATTTTGAAGATTTCTATTTTGAGGTACTTCGTTGATTTTCCTTCCGAGGTATTTTGGTCATTTTGCAAATCGGGGATATTTTGTAAATTTCTTTCCATAATCAAGGTATGTTGATATTTTGTAAATTTAGGGTTCCTTTAAGCAAAGTAGTGAAATTTTGATAAGAACTGTGGGTATTTGGAAATTTCATAAACCAAGGGCATTTTGTAATTTTACCACTGGGGTATTTTAGTAAATTTGTAAATTAGAAATATTTAGGAAAATTTATAAAAATAATCTTTTTCAAATCAAGAGGGTAATTTAGAAATTTTAAAACTAGGGTTTCCATAAAATACGGCTAGTCCTTCCGTGTTTTAGTTAGGGGTTTAGCAGTAGCTAAGTCCTCTTGGTTGGGGTGAAGCAGTAGCCACGCACTGTAGGATTCGAGTGGAGAGGAGGTGAGTCACGGACTTCTTAAATACCAAGCTCCCATCGAAACCAATCCTAGACATGCGTACCATGGTTGCCACACCCTAATTCGGTGACTCAACCACGTGTTTGTTTAATTAGATATTTAAGTCTTATGTATTTGTTGGGGTACACTAGTCCTAGGGTTCAAATACTTATCAAACTAATCCACGTTGCCATAAAAGCCCATACATTTCACATATTCAAATCACTTCAGAAGTCAAAAGTACTTACGGTGGATCATGGTTGGAGACTTAGTGGGCCATGCCAGAAAAACCTGAAAATTTTTCAGAAAATTCCTTTTGGGCTTACTTTGGAAAACGTTTTGGCCTTAAACCCAAGGCCGAGAGTTTAAAACTGGGCTCTGATACCAAACTAAAACACCCCAAACCCGCCCACGAGCCTTGACCGGATCTGGTATGTTCCCCGGTGTAAGCCGTTTCAAATTCTTTGGTTACTTAGGAAAAACTTGTGTGTTTTGAAAGAAAGATTGTTTTGGGTTGGGCTTGAGTTGAGAACAAGTTTATTTCATTATTAAAAATCCTTTACTTTAGGTGACAAAACGTTTGGGCTTAGTTTGAAAATAGATTTACTTAATCTTTAATTGATAAAAATTCGTAAGCTTAACAAATAAAAACACAATAAAATATTCCTACTAAGGCCTTATTACATCAAATAATTCCCAAAATTTAAATTCAAAATACTTAAAATAAAATAAAAGTCCAAGTCGTAAATTTCTTGCTGTGCATGGCCATCCCTAAGCTTCTGCCGAACCCGGTCCATCACTGATCGTCACTTGAAACATGTTCCCACAACGGGGTGAGTCAAACAGACTCAATGTGTATACAAACACTAAGTCTTAACAAATTCAGGCATAACAAATCATATTCATAGTATCATAATTTCACATTTAATGATTCAAGATAATGATGCAATCCGAACCCAAACCTATTTGCCATCCGCTACACTCCACCCGTACCATCCACGCACAAGTGGGGACTACTAAGTCAACCCTCCATCCGCTACACACCATTGAAGGCATCATTGCAGTCGACGTGCTCATCGCCTATATAAAATTAGTGGCATAGCCACGGATAATTGTGTCATGAGACACCACATTCGAGATAATGTAACCGAAGTTACCACATTGAGATAATGTGACCAAGTCACCACATTCGATAATGTGACCAAGTCACCACATTCAGATAGTGAGACCAAGTCATCACATTCACTTCCCTTTCTCAAATAACCCGAATGCCCCATATTATTCATATCATGCATATCATACTTAAATTCACATTCATGTCACTTTTCACATGTTAAGTATAACATATTTCGTTATCCTAGTAGGAGTAGGAAAACGTACCTGAGTACTTTGTACCATAACATGGTACTTTAGCCACATTCTTACACTTTCATATTAACACATATTTCAAGTTTAAGCCATAAATCTATTAAGATTAGTGTGGGGTACACACGATACCTTAGCCATATTCTTACACTTTTATATTAGCACATATAATAAAATTAAAGCCGTAAATCTATCAAGATTTAGTGTGGGGTACATACCTGATTCGCTTAACAACTTCACTGAAATCCCAAAATCTGATCTACTGCCTTAGATCTCAAGTTCCTACATTCGGCCAACCTTAGTATGTTAATATAAGGCCTATTCGGCCATAAAACCAAATCCTAGTAGGATTTGTGCACTTACCTTAATGCCGATTGAATAAAAATCAAATCCCGGAAACTTGTATTCTTCCCCTTTGAAATCGGCTAATCACTAGATCCCTTGAATCAGTTAATTTTCGGTTAAAACAAATATATCTAAGTACTTAAGATAGGGCCATGGCCGAATATGTGAATACACTTACCTTGGAGTTCTCAAATCTCGAAACTTTGCTTATGCTCCTTCCTTGTATTCGGCCAACTCTAGATCCCTTTAACATATTAGTTTTTGGCTTTTAAGATAATAAAAGATAGATCCAAACACTAAAATAAGCCTTGGCCGAATGCTATAGGTACTTACCTTGTGGATTTTTAAATCCTGAAACTCACCGAATAACTAGGGAACACGTGGCCTATGGTGTACCTTCGAGAAAAGAACTTCTCCTTCCATGATTCGGCCAAGATTAATAATCGAAATTAGTCCCTAAATTTCGATAAGTCTAAAATATAAAAGAATGGAAACTAAACTTGGATCTTACCCTTATTTGAAGGAATCGATTGCACCTTCACTTCAACCTTCGAGAGATTGGCTATGGTTAAATGATGCTCTCACAACTTTCACTTTTGGAGGAATTTAGAAAGAAAAGAGAAGGAAGAATAAAAGCAGAGGAATTTCGGCAAAGAGAGGAGAATCTGCTTAAGAAATTCGACAAAGGAAGAGTGAATGAATGAATGAATGGCCTTCTTTCCCTTTTATAGCCGAAATTACTAGGCTAGAGGCCCCTACTTGGCCACCACTCTTCCTATGTGATAATTATCACTTTATCAAAAGAATTAATCCTATAATTATCTCCTAATTAGTCGAAATTCTAAAGGAAATAAAACTCCTCTTTTAAGAGCCCACATGCCATCCACCTCTCTGCTCTTTGTAGCAAAATAAAACTTCTTTTATTTGCTTTCTAAGTGACTCGATCCACAGCCCAAATACACTTGCATGTGGCGCCATTTCAGAGGCCCTAAGTGGCATCTCCATGCCACTTTTCCAAGCCCAATTGTGTGTCAAATTTCACATACTTTTTCTCTTAAGGCCACCTTGCCTTAATTTCCTTTTTTAAACTTTAAAATTCGACATTTCTAAGTCATTTCTAAGTTTCCAAAATTTTCGTTTGGCTCTTTAAACTTGACATTTCCTAGGTTTCCAAAATGTTCACTTTCCTCTTTTAACTTAGGTTTCCAAAATGTTCACTTTCCTATTTTACTTAGGTTTCCAAAATGTTAACTTTCCTCTTTTTGAAACTTAACATTTCTAAATCATTTCCTTACATTTCCTAGTTTCCAAAAATGTTCACTTTGAACTTAACATTTCCTTACATTTCCATACATTTCCATACATTTCCTTACATTTCCATACATTTCCATACATTTCCTTACATTTTCATACATTTCCTTACATTTCCATACATTTCCATACATTTCCAAGGTTCTAAAAATGCACACCACACATCCATATCACAGTAAACATGCTATTTCATAAAATTAAGCAAAAATGCACATAATGGGATTGAACCTCTTCCTCAAAGTACTTCACTTGATGCCATAACCCTTGCACCTTAGGTGGCGCCCTTGCCACTTTTCCACATCACTTCTTGTTTTTAACTTAAAAACCGATAATTGTCCAAAGCTTTCTCTTCCATCCTAGGATTTTAAAAACCCTTAATTCACTTCCAAACACTGCCAAAACCTACTACTCATGAATTATGCACAAACGCATAACCCCTAATCTAGGATGTTACAGATACCGACAAATTTTCCAATCGGCTCGGGTTCTAATCAGGAGATCACTCAACTAATCTTGTCGTTCCCGATCTCAATGACCTGGCGAAAACGGAGAAGGCGAGGGTTAATGTGTCTAAACAACTTGAAAACTGGTGTAAATGGTTAAAAGAGAAGTTTAAGGCAATGGAGAACCCAGAGTACCGTGGTGGGGTTAGTGCTAAAGATTATAGCTTAGTCCCAGACCTAATACTCCCACCAAAATTCAAGACTCTGGAGTTTGAAAAATATAATGGGACCAGATGTCCTGAAGCTCATGTTACAATGTTTTGTTGAAAGATGACAGGTTATGTCAATAATGATCAGTTGTTTATTCACTGCTTTCAAGACAGCTTGATCAGATTGGCGGCCAAGTGGTACAACCAGCTCAGCCGTGCTCAAATTAATTCATGGAGTGATTTGGCACAGGATTTTATGAAGCAATATGGCCACGTAACAGACATATCAATGGACAGAATAACATTACAAAATATGGAAAAGAAGTCGAGCGAGAGCTTTAGACAGTACTCCCAGAGGTGGAAGGAGGTAGCCACACAAGTCTAACCCCCCTTCTAGAAAAGGAAATGACCATACTTTTTATCAACATGCTTAAGGCTCCATTCATCAACCACATGTTGGGAAGCGCTACTAAGAGCATTTCAAACATAGTGATGTCTGGGGAGATGATAGAAAACGCAATCAGGAATGGGAAGATAGACGCAGGGGAAAGCACAAGGAGACCAGCCCCGAGAAAGAAAGATAAAGAGGAGAACAATGCGAGCGTGTACAGTAAGGGTTATTCAAAGCTAGTCACTATAAGTCAGCCAATAATAGTAACCGCTAGCCATCAAGGCCCACCAAGGCAAGATTCCAACCTAAGGCGTACTATGGAAAGAACCCTATTCACGCCGATTCCTATGACATAAGGGGAATTGTACCAAACTTTGTTCGATGCACATGTGGTAGCCCCTATCCACCTGAAACCTCTGCAACCTCTGTTCCCAAAATGGTATGAAGCCAATGCTCAATGCGAATACCATGCGGGAATTACTGGACATTCGATTGAGAACTGCATCACCTTCAAAAAATAGTTGAAAAGTTTATAAAGATGGGCATAGTAAAATTCGATAGCTCTTCAGGACCTAACATAGCAGGAAATCCATTACCCAACCATTCTGATAAAGGGGTAAATGCGATAATAGAGAGTGAAGGCAAGAGAGTCAAGGCTGACATGGTTGAAGTAAAAACCCCACTGAGATGGGTTTGGAAACAAATGGTAAACAGAGGCTTAATCACGCAAGAATCGGGAGAAAAACCTGAAGGTGTGGAAAAATACTACGAGTTCCATGCCGAGGAGGGTCACGACATCCAAGAATGCATTGAGTTTAGGGCCACAGTATAAAATTTCATAGATAATAAAGAAATGGAATTCTATGAAGAAATCGAAGGATCAGAAGAAGGAGAGCTCTGTGCATCAGAGGAGGGATCAACTAAGAAGGTCTACGGGGTCAATCACCCTTTGGTAATTATCTCGCGACCAAGGGTTAGTGAAGCTAGAGTACCAATCGTGCCAAAGGTCATAATCCGAAGCCTGTAGCTTTCCCTTATAAGGATAGTAACAGGGTTCCGTGGAGTTACGACTGTAATGTAACGACCCCAGAGAGGAAAACTCGGCTAACACCCTGGAGGAAGGTCAAGACGAAGGATTTTATGGATCTGCCCTGAATGTCTTACCCTTGTCCACCCTAAACAAGTTGCTCGTGGATAGCTCCCACATGAAAACATGTCAAAATGTTGTGAGAGCTTTCGATGGCACCGAAAGAAAGGTCATGGGAGGATCAAAATACCCCTTCAGATTGGTCCGAGTACATATGAGGTGGACTTCTTAGTAATGGACGTCAAGCCTTCCTACAACTACCTGCTAGGAAGACCTTAGATTCATTCCGCTGGGGCAGTGTTGTCCTCACTACACCAGAAGTTAAAATTGGTAACTGAAGGCAGATTGGTCACAATAAACGCGGAGGAGGATATCATAGCATTTGTTACCAATGACACTCCATATATAGGGGTAGACGATGAAGTGATAGAATGTTTTTTTCGATTGCTTGAATTTGTCAATGCAACCTTCCTCGTCGAAGGCAACAAGATCCCCATACCCAAAATATCCAAATCCACGAGGATGGGCTTGCAAATGACAGTCGAGAAAGAAGCCTTGCCAGGATTAGGACTCAAAAATGCCTTCAAGGAAAGATTGAGGTGCCAATACTGAAAGAAAAATGAGATCACTTCAGTTTAGGATTTAAGACAGATGTGAATCAAAAGAGGAAAGAAGTGGAGAAAAAACAAGAGAGAAGAAGAGCACGTTTGAACGACGAGGAAGCCAAATAGGAACCAATGACCTTTCCTCATTTATCCAAGACATTTGTTTCAAGGGGGACCATATACCCTGAACAAAGAATGGCAAGAAAAGAAGTAGTGAAGGAAATATTAGGAAGTTTGAGCATAAACGCTGTAACCGAGGAAGGAACCAAGAAAGAGATTCATCTGGGATTTGCCCTTACCCTCCTAGAAGTGTTTTGAACAATTGGACCATGGAAGAGATTCCTGTAACCTTTAGGATTAATTCAGAGTAATGTTCAAAACACACTTATTACTCTAAGCCTAGGAGTAATAAGAATCTTTTGATTAAATAGGCATATGTCTAAAAATCTTTATTTCAATAAAATGCACATTTTTGAATCATTCCGAGCAAATGTTCTTTTATTCTTTTCTTTGATAACCAAAATATTCTTTACATTTCATTCATAACCAATCATAAAATAATCATTCTTAGATTCTTTATTTTTGCACCTTTTTTTTACCTTCTCACAGGTCCCCAAATATCAATGATATGAGTGACGCTGTTATCAACTCAGAATCTCCTTTTGAACAAGATACGGGTATGAAGGATTCACAAGATTTCCAATATGACTAGGATCGTGACATATCTCTTGATTTGTTAAGGATGGTAGAGCAAGATGAGAAACAAATCTTGCCACACAAAGAGTTAGAGGAAATTGTGAGTTTAGGAGAAGGAAAAGAGTTGAAGATCGGAGCTAGCATTGCTGCAGAAACGAAGTGAGACCTCATTGAGTTACTCCAAGAATTCAAGAATGTCTTCGTATGTTCGTATCAAGACATGCTGGGGTTGAATACTGATATCGTGGTACACCGGCTCCCCATAAAAAAGGAATGTAGACCAGTTCAACAAAAGCCCCGAAGGATGAGGCTCGATGTTTTGTTGAAGATAAAAGAAGAGGTCATGAAGTAGTTTGATGCCGATTTCTTACAAATAGTTAAATACTCAGAGTGGGTGGCGAACATAGTACCCATTCCTAAGAAAGATGGGAAGGTACGGATGTGCGTGGACTATAAGGATTTGAACAAGGCCAGCCCAAAAGATAACTTCCGCTGCCTCACATTGATACCTTAGTGGATAACACAGCTGGTTACTCACTTTTCTCTTTCATGGACAGTTTCTCTGGGTACAACCAGATTAAGATGCACGCTGAAGATATGGAGAAGACCATGTTCGTAACCATATGGGGAACATTCTATTATAAGGTAATGCCATTTGGACTGAAAAATATGGGGCAACATAACAAAGAGCCATGGTAACCCTTTTCCATGATATGATGCACAAGGAGATCGAAGTTTCTGTAGATGATATGATTGCAAAGTCCAGGACTGAGAAAGAGCATGTACAAGTCTTGAGAAAACTGTTCTTAAGGTTGAGGAAATTCCAACTGAAGCTCAATCCAGCAAAATGTACCTTCGGGGCTAGGTCGAGAAAGTTACTAGGATTTATAGTCAGCGAAAAAGAGATTGAGATTGATCTAGATAAAGTAAGGGCTAGACAGGAGTTGCCTCCACCACGTACTCAAAAAGAAGTTCAAGGTTTCCTAGGAAGACTAAACTACATCGCCCGGTTCATTTCATAACTAACGGAGAAGTGTGACCCTATATTCCGTCTTCTTAGGAAACACAACCCATGTGTATGGAATGAGGGGTGCCAAGAAGCTTTTGATAAGGTCAAGCATTACTTGTCCAAAGCCCAGTACTGATGCCACCTTGCCTAGATAGACCACTGATATTGTATTTGGCGGTATTCAAAAATTCTATGGGATGCGTGCTAGGCCAGCATGATGATCGAGAAGGAAGGAAAGAGCGATATACTATTTCAGCAAGAAGTTCACTGAATGCGAGACAAGATATTCACCAATTGAGAAGCTGTGTTGCTCTTTGATTTGGATGACCCAGAGACTGAGACAGTACATGCTATATCATACCACTTGGCTTATCTCAAAACTAGATCCTCTCAAGTACATGATAGAGTCGACTATTTTGAATGGAAGAATGGCTAGGTAGAAGATCCTACTTTTGAGTTCGATTTAGTCTATGTAAATCAGAAGGCTGTGAAAGGAAGTACAATAGCAGACTTTCTAGCTAGTAGAGCTTTGAAAGATTACGAGCCATTGAATTTTGATTTCCCGAATAAAGACCTAATGTACGTGGCAATCACTGAAAAAGATGCTCAAAATGAGGGTCATCCTTGGAAACTAAACTTTGATGGAGCTTCAAATGCAGTGGGAAATGGAATTGGGGCAGTCTTAGTATCCCCAAGTGGAGATCATTATCCTATTACTAGTAAATTAGATTTTGATTGCACAAATAACATGGCCGAATATGAAGCATGCATCATAGGTATCCGTGCAGCCATTGAACACAAAATCAAAGTGTTAGAGGTGTATGGCGATTCTGCACTAGTGATTTATCAACTTAAGGGCGAATGAGAAACAAGAGATCCCAAGTTGATCAGTTATCGAAAGCTAGTTTTAGAGTTAATTAAAGAGTTTGATGATGTCATTTTCTCTTACCTCTCACGAGAAGAAAACCAGATGGCCGACGCCTTGGCTACCTTAGCTTCTATGATCAGAGTAAACAAGCAAGAGGAAGTAAAGCCTATCCAAATGAGCATTCATGAGGTTCCTACACATTGCTACAACATTGACGAAGAAGAAGGAAAAGATGATCACCCTTGGTATCATGATATACTGCAATATGTGAAGAATCGTGAGTATCTCGACCAAGCCACCGAAAATGATAACAGAACGCTGAAAAGACTAGCCGGTGATTACGTCTTAGATAGAGAATTCTTCTATAAGAGAAGGAATGACCAGGTGCTTTTAAGATGCGTGGATGCTGTTGAAGCTAAGAAAATCTTGGAAGAAGTCCATGAAGGTGTCTGTGGAATGCATGCTAATGGTTTTACAATGACTAGACAGATTATGAGATTCGGGTATTATTGGTCCACTATGGAAGGAGATTGCATCAACTATGCCAAGAAGTGCCACAAATGTCAAACTTATGGAGATAAAATCCACGTACCTCTTTTGCCTCTTCACGTCATGACTTCTCCATGTCCGTTCTCTATGTAGGGCATGGACGTCATTAGGCCAATCTCACCAAAGGCTTCAAATGGACATCGATTTATCTTTGTAGTTATACTACTTCACCAAGTGGGTGGAAGCCACTTCATATGCAAATGTCACAAAGTCGGCAGTCAGTAAGTTCTTAAAGAAGGAGATCATATGCCGATATGGAATGCCTAAAAGGATCATATCCGACAATGCACTAAACTTGAACAATAGTACCATAGTAGAGGTCTGTAGGCAGTTTAAGATCAAACACCACAACTCATCACCGAACCGCCCAAAAATGAATGGTGCAGTCGAGGCAGCTAATAAGAAATCAAGAAAATCGTGGGAAAATGACTGAGACTTCTAGAAATTGGCATGAAAAGTTACCATTTGCTCTTTATGCTTATCTAACATCAGTCAGAACCTCTACTGGGGCAACACCTTTCTCCTTGGTTTATAGAATGGAGGCGGTACTTCCCATTAACGTTGAGATCCCTTCCCTGCAGGTCTTGTCTGAACTGAAGTTGGATGAATCAGAATGGATTCAATCCCGGTATGATCAGCTAAACCTAATCAAAGAAAAGAGGCTAAGAGCCATTCGTCATGGACAAATGTACCAAAAGCGAATGATGCGGGCTTATAATAAGAAGGTTTGCCCTAGAGAGTTCCATGAGGGAGACTTTATTTTGAAAAAGATCCTCCCCATACAGAAAGACTTCAGAGGAAAATGGATGTCGAATTGGGAGGGACCTTATGTGGTTAAGAAGGCCTTCTCTGGAGGAGGGTTGATTTTGACAGAGATGGATGGAAAAGGCTTACCTAATCCTGTGAACTCAGATTCTGTCAAGAAATAATTCGCCTAAAAAGGGGGGCCAAGGCAAAAACCCACAAAGGGCATCTTGAGCTCAAAAAAAAAGAGGAGAGGCCAAGGTGAAAACCCGCAAAGGGCACCTTGAGACCAAAGGGGTTTTGAATTGAAAACCCAAGAATAGGTAATTCAAATTCTTAGATTGAGAGGGAGGCATGCAGTAGTCTTGCTATGCCCGAATTAACAAAAAGGAGAGATGTTACACCTTGGGACGTCAAAGAAGTTTTCTAAGTCTGCCATACACCTATCAAGTTCGAAAGGGGTCTTCGAGAAGTTTTGTGCAGAGAAGTTCATGCTATGATATTTGGGGCACCTATTTTCATCTTATTCATTAGCAGATTTGCTATTCTTGTTTAACCTATTCATTTTTGTATTTTTAGCAAATTCGCTATCTTAACTTTTTCCCATTTCGTACTTCAACAAAGTTTGATCTCTCGATCAGTTTATTCATTTCGAGCTTGGCTCTCATTAAAATTTCATCTTGAGAATCTTTTTCAAGCATTTCTTGTTGAAATAACAATTAATGGACTATTAATATTTAAAAGGAGTTTTGCATACTACTCTAAAAACTTCTAAATATTACAAGAAACCAAAGTGAGACCACTATTTAGAACTAATCCAGGTTAGGGGGTTGGGAGCAATTTAAGAAAGAATGATCTGAATTGGGACCATCTCCTCACATCTTCTGTCAAAGTACCATCCAAGCAAGAAAAGCGTAATACTTCGGAATTAGAGATGAGCAATGAGCAACGACACTTTAAATAAAAAGGATCATTCTCATAACATTTTGCATTCATGCAAATGTCTTCCATAATACATTTAGTTAGGAGCATTAGATTTATTCTAATCATTGCGTTCTAATTATTTGGCATAAACATAAACATATAAAATTGAGTCTATAGGATATATCCTCCGGAGGACAGTGTAGCAACATCGGTGGATTCACTAATCCTATCTCCCTGACCAACAGTGGAATAAGTCAAAGATAGCAGGTCTGGCATTCCTGAAGTGCAAGAGCAGTTCAAAGATAGCAGGTTTGGCATTCCTGAAGTGAAAGAGCAGATCGAAGGTAGCAGGTCTGGCATTCCTGAAGTGCAGGAGTAGATCGAAGATAGTAGGTCTGGCATTCCTGAAATGTAGGAGTAGATCAAAGATAGCAGGTCTGGCATTCCTGAAGTGCAGGAGCAGATCGAAGATAGCAAGTCTGGCATTCCTGAAGTGCAAGAGCAGGTCGAAGATAGCAGATTTGACATTCGTGAAGTTGCAAGAGCAGATCAAAAACATCAGATCTTGTCTATCTGAGTTTGCAGTAGAGCGGATCGAAGATAGCAGATCTGGCATTCTTGAAGTTGTAGGAAGCAGATTGAAGACATCAAATTTCATCTCCTTAATGTTACAGTGGGGCAAATTAAAGTACCAATTCCTATGCTCCTGAAGTTGCAGTGGGTCAAAACGAGGCCACCTGAAGAAGAAAAGAAGCGTCGAGACTCAGCAAAATCGGGCAAATTTGGTCCTTCTAAAGTCTTTGCTCCATTCTTGTTACACGACAACGAGTAAAGAGGGGCAGCTGTACAGGCCCAAATCTGCCCGGGGCCCAAATCCAAAACCAAAATAAACAAATAATAAATGGTCTAAAATAAATGTCCAATTACAATAGAAAATGGCCCAAAACCCTAATGGCCCAATGTGGCCCGAAACTAAACAAAATTAGGGAACCCTACCATCTCCCCTCTCATGCCGCATGACCAGCCCTTAAGTGGCCTACCCGGCGCATGCTTCTAAACCCTGAACGCCCCAGCCGCCTCTGCCATTGGCCACCGCATGTCCACCTCCACCACACGCGCCTGACACCTGTAAGGACGAGACTACACACAGCAAAGACAAAGACGAAGGCAACAACAGCATGCAAATGAAAACAGACGAAGAAGAAAATGACAAAAGAATAAAGAAAACAAAACGAAAAGAAAACAAAGAATGACAAAGGACAAAATAGAAACAAACGAAGACGGATCTTTAGAATCGGTTATAAAAACCTAGATGAATCCCCTATAATTCTTCTTCGGGTTTTAAAAAACTGCAAACAACTAGCAATAAAAAGTTAAAAAAATCAAGGTTGATTCTTCTTTTTCGTTTATTTTTCTATCAATATTCATTGTCCTTTTCTGTTTTTGTTTTTGTTTTTATTTTTATTTTTGTTCAAATCTTGAAACAAAAAGAGTAGTAACAGGAAGGGAAGGGAGAGTGCTTACCTCAAACCCTATCTCCGTGGGTCGTTGGCTGTTGGACGGGGCGATGGAGTGACGATCGGACGAAAATCAAAAAGGGGGGTGAGGTTTTTGAGAGAGTATTCGTTTTTTTGAAAAATAAAGGGAAAGAATATGATTTTTTTTCTAATTTCATGTTTTTATACAGGGATAATACGACGTCGTTTTGAGCTAAAGCTTCCATAGCTAAAACGACGCCGTTTTGTATCAACCAAAAACCCGACCCGACCTCAAGCCAGGATCCGCGCGTTTATGCCCTAAAAGGGGAATTTTCTCGTTCGGCCCTTTATCCTTTGCGCGGGTTCAATTTAAGGCCTTGTGCCCTTCTTTATTTTATTTAGATTTGGCCTATATTTTTAACTCTTTTTCAATTTGATCTATAACCTTATGATAGCAAACTGTTTTACATACTTATTATAAATTTATTACATTATTCATTTTATATAGTATTACATATTATTCATTTTTAAAATCATTTGAATATATTAATTATTTTAGACTACTGTATATATTGTGTATAATAAACTGTTTCGCATTATTCATTTCAAATAATTTCATTTGTTTAATTACTTTGAAACGTTTTACATGTTCCTTAAAAAAATCATCATCTTATTATATATATCATTGATTTTAAAATCTTTTATATTATCTATTAGACTAATTTATTATCATTTCAAATATTGTGTTTTATATTTGTTTGTTTCAACTTGTTTCATACTTTTACAAGATTGATATATTTTGTTTAATTTATTTGTGTGGTCATTGATGTTAATATTTTGATGTTAATAGTGTAGTGTATGTGACGTGAGCATTATTATTGTATGTGTTATGATTGGCTTATTCGTATTTTCATATCATTGTTGTTCTTTTGTATAGTATTTTATTCATGTATTATTATTCCATGATTGTTGTTATTTTCATATTATTCCATCACATTGCGCATCAAACCCTAACATATTATTTCAACCTAGATCGTCATTTTTATATCTAAACAAATCATACATGTCTTTTGAATATTGCACTCACTACCGTTTTAAAAAAAATTAAAAAAAGGTAATATTTCGCGTTTTAGAAATTCGAGGAAATTGTGCCCTAACTTATTGGGTTTTGGTTTGTCTTGTTTAGCCGAAATAACGGAATATCCTTTTAACACAAAAATAAAATTTTAAAATAAAAGACTTATTCTCGAGAGTACAAAGTGTTGTGCCCTAACTTATTGGGTGTGACGTCTCGTTCTCGAGATAAGAATTTCTAAAAATGACAATATTTCGTATCTAGAAATTCGAGAGATCGTGCCCTAACTTACTGGGTTTCGATTTTCCTGGTTTAATCTAAATAACCGAGTATTCTTTTAAAACTAATTAAAACACACATGTTTTTAAATAAAAGACGAGCTTATTCTCAAGAATTCGGGGTGCCGTGTCCTAACTTACTGGATGTGGCATCTCGTTGCCTCTAGATAGGACTGTCTTTAATGGTTATCCTAACTCACTCAAGCATTTTAAAATCAACATGAATAAAAAATGATCGTATTTTTAAAGTTCGTTCTCGGTTTTCAACTTTCGACATTAAGACACTAATTGATCGATTTGGTACCAATTTGGGTGTGACGAGGGTGCTAAACCTTCCTCGCACGTAACCGACTCCCGAACCTGTTTTCTCAATTTTCGTAGACCAAAAACACTGTTTTAATAAACCAAGACGTTTTATTAAAACAAAGGTGATCCGATCACACCTAAAAAAGATCGGTGGCGACTCCCGTTTTATTTTTGTTTTCAAAACCAAAGTCGATTCCCGTCTTCAAAAAAATGGTTTCGACAAGGCTGATCTATGAAAATTGAACTAGCTCTTGATACCACTTGTTAGGATCGACCCGATTATGCAACAAGAAAAATAATGGAATAAATTGAGAAATTAAACACACAAATTTAACGTGAAAAACTCCTCCAAAGAGGATAAAAAAAACCACGGATAAAGATAATTTTACTATAATGGCAAAAGAACGAAGAGTACAAAAGATGGAGATAAAAACAAAACCCCGAAAACCCGAAAACAAAGAACCCTCAAAACGTAAACACAAAAATTCTATAAATATGTCATGAGTTCTAATATCTAATGGTTGTATTTTCTAAGGTTGTAAAAGAGCCTATTTATAGGCTAAATTCATAAGTCTAATAATAATAAAATAATCTAAACTAATCGGTGTTTGATTGAAACAAATAAATAGAGTTTAACTAGAAAATGACTTCTCAAATTTGACTAAAATAGGAGTCATACTTAATGATCTGGTTAGTCGGTAGAAATTTAAAAACTAATTAATTATTGATTATTTATAAGCATAACTTTTTTATAATATAATTATGTATAAAGTAAAGAGGGTAAAATAGTAATTTCCATATCTAAAATCTGTTTACTTTCCTTTCCTCAACTTTCCTTTCGATTTGGGGTAATTTAAATATTAACATTTTGAAGGAAAATAAAGGATCCATAGTTTTCCTTTATCCAAATAAATAAATAAATAAATTACTTCAATCCAAGTTAAACTCTAAAGAAATCCTAAAATTTAAATTTGTGATATCATATCAAGTTACTTGATTGAAAACAACAATTCAGAAGTTAAAATTATTAACACCAAACTGATTTTTATATATTTTTTGGCTAGCAATTGATTTTGATTCCCGGACAACATCCGGTGTCTATATTTTGTTATTAACTCCATGGGGTAAATTATTTTATTAACAAACCACTAAATTTGAGTATAACATAATATATTACAATGGAGAAGCAGAAAATATTTTAGGAGGTCAAAATTAAATTTTAATTTTAATAGTTTATATCTTTATAATTTTAAAGGATTAAATCAAATTTTTATCATTTTTAAAGACGACCAAAGTGCAATTTTACTTTTATTAATTTAAAATTTTAAAATTTCTAAATAACCTAAATAGACAATTTTCTATTTTAGGGTGAGCCCCTGCTAGCCCCTAAATACGCCGCTATATAACACATTGGTGGTAATAAATTTTGTAGTTGAGTAAGATTATAAAATATTTGATAGAGGCAAGATATTTGGGTAAATATCCCATATATACCAAAAAATATGAAAAATTATGGAAATGTGCCAGTTTGAAGAATATTTACGGGAAAGTACCGTTTCCCCAAAAGCGCGGCCACGTCGGTAGCGTTTTGGGGATCTGAGCTAAAGCGTGCCCGAGGACGCTTTTGTCCACCTCAACAAAAGCGGCATACGTAAGCACGCTTTGTTGAGGTGGACAAAAGCGTCCTCTGGGCGCGCTTTAGCCCTCCAACGGTCAAATCCCAACGGCCAATTGTCAAAAAAAAAGAGTATAAAAACCCCCCAACCCTTTATTTTTTTCACACTTCAATCCTCTCTCAATATTCTCTCAATTTTATCTCAATTTTCTCTCAAAGTCCTTGAAATTTACGCTCAAATTTCTAAATAGTCCTTACCATTTCTGAAAAAGCCCTTTATAATTTTTTAATATTTTTTTGGAAAATTTTAAAATTTTTTATCGGATTACAATGGCCGGGGAATTACGTTGCCTAGAAAACAAGCATATCTCCATCGAGCAAATGCAAATGGTAAGTTTTAATTTTAATTTTTCAATATTATTTAATTTGTTTTTCAATTATGCAATTTTAATTAATTTTTAATTATATAATTTTCTAAACAATCTGTAGATCGGGTGTTGGAATGTTATATTCGCAACATGCATGGTCTCCCATCGCCGTTGATCGAGACTTACCTGCGGGAAGCGGGTTTTTGGCACATGGCCACGATAGGCCGGGGGTTCAAGTTGGAGTCGCCTTTGATCAGCGCGTTGATAGAGAGGTGGAGACCCGAGACGCACACTCTCCATCTGCCATGCGGAGAGTGTACCATCACTCTAGAAGATGTGCGATTGCAGGTTGGGATTACTGGGTGGGCCGGGTCGGTAGTCACCAGGTCCGCAACATCTACCGATTGGATGGCCGTATGCTACTAGCTTCTGGGTGCCATTCCAGATAGAATTCAAGGAGCTCGAATCGATATGGCCTAGTTATGAGACACATTCCCGGAGCCGAACGAGGGTTTGACCGAAGTAGAAAGAATACGGTATGCTCGGGCATACATTTTTCAGATAATTGGAGGCTATCTGATGCCAGACCTCTCTAGAAACCTCGTCCACTTGTGATGGCTCCTGAAACTTGTTGATTTCAAAGCAGCCAATGAATTGAGTTGGGGGTCTGCCGTGCTATCGAGGTTGTACCGGGAGATGTGCGGGGCGACGCGGCCGAGTAAAGCCAAAATTGGTGGTTGCCTATCACTACTGCAGTCATGGGCATGGTTTCGATTTCCATTTTTACGTCCTCGACTCGACATATTCATTCCCACTGATAACGAGGTAAATTTAATATTATATTTTTACAATTATTTCGTAGATTTATAGTATAATTGCATGCTAAAAGTTTATTTAATTAGGTGGAACCATTCGGCGAGTCATGTTGGAATACCTAACTCGCTTGAGGATATACGACTCCTATTGGACCAAAGGTCGGAATCACAAGTAAGTTTCGAATTTCATTATTATAATTTAGTATTTCGTATGTAGTCTCTAATATTATGTATATAACTAATATTTTGGTAATGTTAATATAGTTTCAATGGACACCGTACGAGGATCCAAAAATTCAGATGGTTATTTCGGAGGAGTTCTTCCAAAATTCGAACAGTTGGCACGTTAAGGTCTCATTGATCACCTACGCGACCATGGAGATGCACCAGTCAGATCGGGTTCTGTGGTAATTTGGATTCCGGCAACCGACCCCCGTGCCACCGGAGGTGCTCGATGATGAGCACAAAGTGGACTTACGGCAGTCGCACACGGATTGGCCAAGATTTTGGTCAGGTCATATCGAGACGTAGGAGAACCGGTATGACTTTTACCTATCCCGAACCGATCATCGTTCCTGAGTTAGCGTGCGTGCCGGAGTACATGCCATGGTTTAGGATCCATGGCAAGCCATATTTGTTGTCGGAAGAAAAGAGGCAACAGCAAATTCGCGAGCGAAAGGAACGTCGGGCCCCTTTAAATCCAAGGAGAATGGGTGATGAGACGGGGCCATCAACAGCGCCTACACAGTTACTGGGCCCAGCAACAGCGCCTACACAGTCACCGGGCCCATCAGTTGAGCCGACAACACCGACACCATAGTGTCCACTGTTTATGCCAGGTGCGTACCCTACCCCTTATATGTATCCTTCTAACCCTATATGTTTCCTTTTTCCAGTCCCACCCCAGGTTGGAATGCATGGCCGGGTTCGAGTCCGTTCCCTACTACTCCCGTTAGCCAGCCGATCGTGAGGCCGACGTCGCATGTGGGATTAGAGGAGGGGCCGTCGGGGAGCAGTTCTTTCTACCAGGCTCTTTCGCCGTACGGGATGCAGTAACCCCCGCCGTGGTTTATGCAAACACCTCCGGGGTTATTATTTTATCAAGATGGGTCATCATTGCAACACCCAAAACCAGACCCACAACCGGAGGAACCCGATTCCCCGCCCGAGGTTCCACGACCCCCGCCAGAAGCTAGAAGAAGGAGGAATCTAGCGCATAACTCCGACCGCCCTGTGGCACCGGTTCCTCACCTAAGATCGACCTAAACCCTAATTTAGTTTTGTAATTTTTTTTTTTGTAATTTAGTTTTAATATATTTAATAAAATTTGAGTTTAATTTTTTTATTTTTTGTAATTTAATTTTTTTAATTTAATTTTAATATCTTTGATAAAATAGAAATGGTTTAATTTTTTTTTGTAATTTAATTTTTTATATTTAATAAAATTTGAGTTTAATTTTATTTCTTTTGTAATTTGATTTTTTTAATTTAATTTTAATATCTTTGATAGGATAGAAATGGTTTAATTGTTTTTTTTAATTTAGTTTTAAAATATTTAATAAAATTTGTTTAATTTTTTTTAATTTAATTTTTTAATTTAATTTTAATATCTTTGATAAGATAGAAATGGTTTAATTTTTTTGTAATTTAATTTTTTATATTTAATAAAATTTGAGTTTAATTTTATTTCTTTTGTAATTTAATTTTTTAATTTAATTTTAATATCTTTGATAAGATAGAAATGGTTTAATTTGTTTTTGTAATTTAATTTTTTATATTTAATAAAATTTGAGTTTAATTTTATTTCTTTTGTAATTTAATTTTTAATTTAATTTTAATATCTTTGATAAGATAGAAATGGTTTAATTGTTTTTTTTGTAATTTAGTTTTAATATATTTAATAAAATTTGAGTTTAATTTTTTATTTTTTGTAATTTAATTTTTAATTTAATTTTAATATCTTTGATAAGATAGAAATGGTTTAATTGTTTTTTTTGTAATTTATTTTTTATATTTAATAAAATTTGAGTTTAATTTTATTTCTTTTGTAATTTAATTTTTTAATTTAATTTTAATATCTTTGATAAGATAGAAATGGTTTAATTGTTTTTTTTTGTAATTTAGTTTTAATATATTTAATAAAATTTGAGTTTAATTTTTTATTTTTTGTAATTTAATTTTTTAATTTAATTTTAATATCTTTGATAAGATAGAAATGGTTTAATTTTTTTGTAATTTAATTTTTTTATATTTAATAAAATTTTAGTTTAATTTTATTTCTTTTGTAATTTAATTTTTTAATTTAATTTTAATATCTTTGATAAGATAGAAATGGTTTAATTTGTTTTTGTAATTTAATTTTTTATATTTAATAAAATTTGAGTTTAATTTTATTTCTTTTGTAATTTAATTTTTTAAATTTAATTTTAATATCTTTGATAAGATAGAAATGGTTTAATTGTTTTTTTTTTTGTAATTTAGTTTTAATATATTTAATAAAATTTGAGTTTAATTTTTTATTTTTGTAATTTAATTTTTAATTTAATTTTAATATCTTTGATAAGATAGAAATGGTTTAATTGTTTTTTTTTGTAATTTATTTTTTATATTTAATAAAATTTGAGTTTAATTTTATTTCTTTTGTAATTTAATTTTTTAATTTAATTTTAATATCTTTGATAAGATAGAAATGATTTAATTTTTTTTGTAATTTAATTTTTTATATTTAATAAAATTTGAGTTTAATTTTATTTCTTTTGTAATTTAATTTTTTAATTTAATTTTAATATCTTTGATAAGATAGAAATGGTTTTTTTTTTTGTAATTTAATTTTTTATATTTAATAAATTTTGAGTTTAATTTTATTTCTTTTGTAATTTAATTTTTTAATTTAATTTTAATATATTTGATAAAATAGAAATGGTTTAATTTTTTTTGTAATTTTGTAATTTAATTTTAATAACTTGAATAAAATAAAAGTTCTTGTACAAAAGTTTACTGTTTTCCTCTAAAAAATAGAAATTACATAGCCACCGAGGAGACAAAAAGCTAAGAACACGGTCAACTATTCCGATTTGGACACGAGCGAGATGTATGGCCGGTTCCTACACCATCCATACAATGACTTTGGTTGCTCGTTTCTGGATATCCATATTGTTGCGTATTCTAGTTGAGCAAGGTCGACCTTTTGGTTTGCGCCTCAATTGTCTATCCGACAGCAATGACTTATACTGTGCAAGCGATACCGACGGCCACTTACGTTCATGTGGGACTGGTGGGAATATGTGTCTCCACATGTTGTACATGTTTTTTAATTTGTACACTTCGTCGACATAGCTCATGGGATCAAGACAGAGATTCTGACAAGCCGCAAGTACATGAGCACATGGGTAGCAAAGTGCATCAAATATCCCACAGTCGCAGGTCCTATTTGTCAAGTGTACACGAAATGCCCGCCAACAATACCTTGGTTCGGTCTGTCAAACTCCGTGACATGAAACCATAGGCTGTCGCGGCCGTGACACACTGTGTGCATGGTGTTCGCCCGTGCCTTCCCACGGTTTATTTCTTACAAGAACTTCGGGCTCCATACATGGCCTCCTTGCATCTGCCCTATATAACTCGCTGCTCTCTTCAGAAATAATGTCTCTAAAGAAAATATGTCTCCCGCACAACCGATGTAATCGGCAGATGACGGTTTCCTTTTAGAATAGAATTTATGCATTCGGCCAGGTTTGTGGTCATATGACCATATCGTAGGCCGCCGTCATATGCTTGTGTCCACTGTTTGAAAGGAATATTGCACAGGTAGTTTGCGCTTTCGACATTATCTGATCGCAAATTGGCAAGCATCTTCTGAAAATGGTCTTTATTGATCTCGTACCCTGCCAACATACATTGATAGTGAATATTACATACCACTCTTCAATTGAGAATAAACTGAATATTACAAATGAAATTATATTAATAGATATTTCATACCCATATCGGTCACTTGTTGTTTCTGTCTTTTAGATCGATGTTGCCCATAGTAGTTGGATGAAACATGCCTCGGGCAATATCGATGGTGTGTGCGATGCCACATGCTTCCCTGGCGTTCTATTGCTGCAAGTATTCTAGGGCCCCGATCCGATATAACATATATGTCAAGTTGGGGACAGCATGCCTCCTTAACCTAGATAGGAAGAAGTCCTAGTCATCAACTGACTCCCCCGGTGTTATTGTGAATGCAATCGGAAGGATTCTCCCACAGCCGTCTTGTGCCACAGCTAGCAATAGCCGATGCGTATATCTACCATACATAAAGGTACCGTCAATTTATACCAATGGCTTGTAGTATGTAAAAGCATCTCGGCATTGCTTAAATGTCCAAAACAGACACTTGAACACTGCGCATCCACGGAGCAGACGATCGTTGTAGTATGCGATTCTGTTTCAAGGTGCATCGTCTTTATCTGGGACATATCTCTCTAGCACCTGACACCACTGCCACACTTCATTAAATGAAGTGTCCCACAGACTGTGAAACTTTTCTAACGCCTTCTTCTTGGCTATCCAAGCCTTTCTGTAAGAGGGCGTGTACCCCAATTGGCTACGAATATTGCCAATTATGGTAAGATCGTAGTCTTGGGATCGGCCATCACCGTCGGATTATTAAGTCAACCAACATGTCCGAAACCATCCTCGATGATCTTGTGTTACACACATCGAATACGTTAAATAATGCAACATTACATAATATTAGTGTTATTCGAAATCATTGAACACATAGTAGTACTGTACCGGCAAAACATGTATGTAGACCTTTGTACTTTTTGACCTCCCACAACCCTATCCTTTTCCTCAAGGACACCATGATTTTCCATGAACATGTACCGTCTTGCACTGCACACTTCGCCTCGTACTTATTGAGCCTGGATTTAACCACATTGTAGTTAACCCGTCCTCGATGATGTATTGTTTCAATGCAAGAAGAAAAGTATTCTTGTTGGAAAAGCGGTTACCAACTTCTAATTGGTCCGAATCCAACGAACAACTTGTGCAGTCCACGCGTCCGTGTGGTAGTTCAGAAACTCAATGCATCATCTTGAGATAGATCGACATTATGCATGTGGAATTTGGAGGTGAGTACGAATAGTGATCTTCTTCTTCTTCGTCGAACCACCTCAACGTCTTGGTACAATTGGAGCGGGCTCCGGTTGTAAAATAATCCAACCGCACCGTCGGCCCTGGCTCCCAAGGTGGATCTACATCGGATTCATCGTCTGACCCTCCATAACCTGCAACAAACGAGGGCCCTTTGCCGGTGGATGTCACCGGGAATACATCATCCCTCCTTAAACATCTTTCGTAAAGATCCCAATCATATATGAATTGCCAACCACTAGAAGTTGATGACGTCCCCCAATACGTATTTCTATCATCGGACGTCGAAGGACGGATATGCATGTCCCATCCATCAACCGAGTGTCGTGCAGGGGTTATGTTTTCCATACTACCACCACACACGGGCACTTCTGTGTTTTGCCTGCCACTTACAGAGTGTCGGCTTGGGGTCATGTATTCCCCTCAAACGGCAGTAGATGTTGAGGTCGCAGAAAGATCACTTGGAGATGAAAATTCTACATATAACTCGAGATAGGGCGATCCACTGGTAAGATGAGTCTTCACCATTGCCTCAAGGCTCCGAGGACCTTTGATTTCGAATGAGTCATATCTCACCGGATCAACCGAAGTGCAAAATCTATACTTAATAGACTGAATTTTCATTGGCGTTGTTCCGAATATTTTATGCCTAATTCTTTTACGAAGTTCTACCAAATCGACGTTCCGATTAAAACTCAGTCGCGCTGTGTTCTCCGATAAGAAAACAACACTATTTTTGGTGTCACGAACTTCACCATTGTAGTAAATAACATCATTAATACATTCACTCATTTTCAATTTTTTTTTCTTTTGCCTAAATTTGCCTTCTGCCAACTGAGAATGAAATTTGGCTGATTTATAGCCTAAGTTTGCCGGAGACCACTATAGCAAAAGAGCGTCCATGTGGGAGCTCTTTTCGGTACTCCTGCTGACAGTGCACCCTGCTGGAAGCGTTTTCGGCCACTGTTTGTTCAGAAACGTCTCCTCAAATTAATTTTGTCGGAGACCACTATAGCAAAAGAACGTCCACGTGGGAGATCTTTTCGGTACTCGTGCTGACAGTGCACCCTACTGAAAGCGTTTTTGGCCACTGTTTGTTCAAAAACGTCTCCTCAAATTAATTTTTCCAAAGACCACTGTAGCAAAAGGGCATCCACGTGGGAGCTTTTTTCGGTACTTCTGCTGACAGTGCACCTGCTTTGGAAGCATTTTTGCCATTTGTTTGTTGAAATGTCTCCTCAAAATTATTTTGCCGGAGACTCATCGCCCAAAAATTCAATTAATTTTCATAGGGAAAGGAGGGCAAAATGCGTCCATGTCGGTAGCGTTTCTTGGTTATTCGTTGAGAAAGCGCGCCTAAAGACGCTTTTGTCCACCTTAGCAAAAGCGAGCTTACGTGGGCGCGCTTTTGCTGAGGTGAACAAAAGTGCGTCCTCAGGAGTGCGCTTTGCTTTCTGCATCCCCAAAACGCTACCGACGTGGACGTGTTTTTGGGGAAGCGTACTTTCCCGTAAATATTCTTCAAACGGCACATTTCGTAATTTTTCTTTATTTTTGGTATATATGGGATATTTACCCAAGATATTTGGTTTAAAAAACCACTAAAATTTGGTATAATATAATATATTAAGTTGGTGGTAAGAAATTTTGTAATTGAGGAAAATATTTTGTAATTAGATTAGCAAAATATCTTACACATTCTTATAAAAATATTTGGTAATGAGGAAAGTATTTTGTTATGAAAAACTAAATTCGGTTATAACAAAATATCTTATGTTTGTTCTAAGAAATTTTGTTATTTTATAAGGTATTTTATTATTAGTTACAAATATCTCACATGGGTTGTAAAATATTTTCTTAAAAGGTAAGGTCTTTAATCACAAAAATAAAATAAAATATTGTTATAACAAAAATCTTAGGTTTGTTTTTAGCTTTACCAAATATCTTACCCAAGTAGTAAAATATTTTGTTAAAAGGTAAGGACTTTTTTAAAAAAAAAACAAAACAAAATTTTGTTAAATAAAATTGGTATTTACAAAGATATTTTGTTGTTAGCTTTACCAAATATTTTGTTATTATGTAAGATATTTTGTAAAGATAATAACAAGATACCTTAGAATTAACAAAAGTTCTTAGAACAAATGTAAGATATTTGTTATAAAAACAGAATTCGGTAACAAAATGCCTTAGGTATGTTCTAACAATTTTGTAAGTTCATGGTATTTTTTTATTAGCTTTTACCAAATATCTTAGATGAGTTGTAAGATATTTTTGTTATTTTGTAAGGTATTTTATTATTAACTTATAAAATAGGATAAATTACATTTGTAGTCACTTAATTATTCAAAAATTTCTTTTTGGTCATCCAACTATGAAAAATTATAACATAGTTTCTCAACTATTCAAATTCTTTATTTTTTTTTTTGGTCACTAGCCGTTAAATGACTAATGGAAAGGTGACATGGTAGTTTTAAAATTGACATAATAGTAACTTTAACCTTTAATATTTATAAATTGTGTAAATTTAGTTTTGACACTAAAATTTGATTTTAACATTTACACATAGTGTAATTTGATCTTTTTTTTTTTCAGTTTTGCTTTTCTTTGGGACTATTCCACCAAAAAAGTTAAAAACAAAAAACAAAATACCAACTAAAATTGATCCAAAATATATCAAAATGAAAACTCAGAGATTCAAGATAATAGTTTTCATCCTTTCTCATTCTTTTACGATTAACTCTCAATTTAAAAAAAATTGCAAAAAAAAAAATCAAATTACGATATGTAAATGTTGAGGGTTAATTTTTGAATCAAGACTAAATTGATACAATATATAAATGTTGATAATTAAAATTATTATACAATTTTAAAAACTACTAAATTATCTTTCCATTAATAATTTAATAGCGGATGAACAAAAGAAAATTTTGAATAATTTGATGACTCAAAAGAAAGTCAAACAATTGATAACAATTTTATGATTATAATTAAGTAACAAAATAAAATTTATTAATAATCGAATTACTATTGGTGTAGTTTAAATGTAGCATAAGTTGTTATTTCATAAAAAATTGTTATTAACTTTACAAAATATCTTACGGTAAGATATTTTGTTAAAAGTAAAGGTATTTTGTTTAAAATTTTTATTATAATAAAATATATTACGCTTGTTTTAAGGAAGTTCGTTATTTCCAAAAAATTATACTTCAAATATATATATATATATATATATATATATATATTATTAGCTATATATATATATATATATATATATATATATATATCAAAGCTTTAACAAATATTTTACACGAGTCTTTTGATATATTGTATATTTTGTTAAATGTTAAAAAATAGGTTTAATACGTAATTTAATAAAGTTGACATTTTCTTCATGTTATTTTTTTATCCACTCTAGTACCTATTTATATTTGATAAAGTACTCAAAAGTAAAGATGCTAACTTTTAGTGCTCAATGTAAATTTAGAGATGATTTGATGAAAAGTTATAATTAATTAATAATATTAACAATTAACTTTCAACAAATCAATTCTAAAACTCAAATTAAATCATATCCATCAAATTGTTTTTGATAAGTTAAACGTAAAATTAAATAAATTCACAACACTAAGTTTATTTTATCAGCAAAATGATGAAAATTCAAACTTGATAATATTAGCAACTATCTTTTTATCAAATCGAACTAAACATGCCTTTTTAAGTAACAAAAGATATAATTTTTGACAAATACATGCATTGGGTTTGGAGTAAAAGAAAAAAGAGAAACGGATGATGTATATTTTATTATAATCTATTAAATTGATTAAAGCTTACCTAAAAGCTCTCCAATTTGAGGCGAACGGGAATTTATTGGAACTTTTATTATTTAGGGTTGAAATAGAATTAAAGAAGTCATGGACGAGGAGTGACCGGCAGTATTTTTGGAATTCTCATTGGTCGGTAGCTCAGACTAATCTTCTCCTGTTCATAAATTATATTATATATGTGAATTCAAAAAGAATGGCGATCTTGAGTAGCGAAATATGAAGGAAAACGAGGTGATTTGCATCGCTCAAGATCCCAGTAGTCATAAATTTTGTAATAAATATGGATGGATAGGTCAAGGAGTGTAAAAAATTGTGTTACACAGAAATACTTACGACAATCGAAGTCAGAAACCGCCAAAGCAGCAACTACCTCACGGTTCATTTACAGATGCCCCTTAATACTTTCCAATCATCATCTTCAACATTAGACCTGTGACAAGGCCAAAAGAAATGGCTCCACATTGCTTGTATCTTTACAAAGGGAAATAAAAATAAGTAAAAACAAAAAGCCAAGAAATAATACTCCATTTCCTCTACAGCATGTCGTAACCCCATCCAAACAAAATCCAGATAAATCCTCCAAACCCAGGTACATGAGCACACAAGATATTTTGGATAACGGCTCATCAGAAGGCCTCACTTTTCAGAAATCAAGAACTTCCATACAGAACTGAATATATAACTCCTGGTCAAGAGAGAACTGCAGCCATTGCCAAAATTTTGAATAGTCCATTCCCAGAAGATATATGTCCAAGCATCGCATGAGTTCAACAATGGCCTTCAAGAATCAGAGATTTCCAGAAAAATCGTCGTACTTAGCAAGCAATAATCAGCAAGATTGCAAGAGTTGGCTAATCCAGGCCAGAATGGCTTTTAAAACATGATTCTAGACAGATGCATCAATTTCCTTTCCGTGATCCTCCTCACGAATACTCCTCTTAAACCTTCTTAACCATATATCATAATCCATAGGATAAGGCGTTCCGCACAAGCTGTCAACATAATCGGCAAATGCTTTCAATACAGTAGAGACATCACCCAATTTCTGCTGAATCAACCTCCTAGACCATGACGTCTCTCTCCACTGTAGTTCCCCTTCAACAGAATCAAGATCAGGGAAAGCACCTCCACATGCAAAATAAAGCATGTAAACCAGGCTCTCAGCATCTGATGCTGAGCACAATTTTCCCTCCTGTAAAGCATAAGTAGATGAAAAATGAAGGTTCATTGCAGGGCGGTCCCTATCTTCTAAAATAGCATGTCCCCAACCAATAAGGACAAAATAGGGATGACTTTCACCAGATCTTACACAGATCACATTTTCTGGTCGAATGTCTCCATGCCTAATGCCTTCTGATGAGGCAGTAGAAAGAGCAGATAAACAGTCATGACAACACCTGATAGCCTCATCCACACCAAAATGACCTTCACTAACCATATCAGCAACGGTTTCACCAACTGGGCTGGTCGCAAGAATCGGGGTGCCACACCAAGGGTGATCACAGTTTCCACCTGAACTGGGTCTCCGACACTGACCAGGATGAATAATCCTTCCAGATGCACTCAATTGAGGTAGATATTTGCCAGATAGACCTTTCTGTTTCATAATAGTCAATACCTTGGTTTGTCTCTGAACTAGATACCACAAATTCATATCCTCCCATGCTGGTTCCAGCTGAGAAGGATGGGAACCCACGTAGAGAAAGAGAGACTTTCCTGGGTCTTCAACTGGTGAAGCAATGTAATAAGGAAGCTCACCATTACTCCTGATTTGGTTAATATGATAACCTCTTTCCCAGTTTGAATCCTCCAGCCATAATACAGATCCTACTTCCAGCTTCAGCGACTCAGACTCAAGCTTGACAGATTCATCCTGAACTTCAACAATTTCGGGAGAGACACCATGCTGCTGGAACCTAAATAAACCACTTCCATTCACTCTGGTATCCCCCAACTGCCTCTCCAGTCTCCTTGTTTGGAGACGACAACCATGGTCGGCAGCTAAATCTTCAATGGAGTGCTTAGGCAGACCAGCAAACTGCATAATACAGTAAAATGTTGCAAAAGTTACCTGCAAAGCACCAATATCTCCCCAATTGGCATTCCCAAGCTTGTTCCAGATCCTATCAACTGGAGATACAGCAATTCTGGCATGCCTTTGTATCCACTCAGCAGCACACTTATAGACATTATTCACATCAAAATCCATTTTATTTACATCTCCTTCAACTTTAACAACGCCACCATATTGAGAATCAACAAGAAGAACAAAGGCAGAATTTGAACTCAGAGGAAGATTCTGCCTGCTTAAGCTCCTTGATATGAGCATGCGCAAGGCATAGAAAAGAGCCTCGCCTAGGACATGCAGAGAAGGCTGTTGTTCGCTTTCCCCAACAAGGCTTTGAATACCAGGCCTCAAAAGAGCCAGTTCAAGAAGATTGTCCCACTTTCCATGAGGATGTCTTGGGTTCTTAAGCAACACACCAGAAGCACAGAGACTTCCAAGTCTCCCACCAGCTATCGCGTTCTCTGCCTGGTAAAATTTTAAATTTTCTTTGTAAAGACAGGCAACAGAGAAAGGCATTGGCTCATCTTGACTCCAAAATGCCTCCCACAAGCCCTTCACAGTTGCATGTAAAAAATCTTCAACAGCAAGATATGCAGTTGCTTCTGCAGAATCAGATGTTGAAGCATAAACAGCATTTGGCATCCGAATAAGCTGTTGGAATGAAACTCCTTCCAAAGCATAGTCAAATTTTTGAAGATCTATTAACTCAAAAGGTACATCAAAGACAGGATTCATCTGTGCTGACTTCTCATATAATGATTGAAACCAGTCTTCAAGATTTGCAGTAAAAGTTTCACAATCTACAAGTCTGTATACAAATTCCTTGTGATTACGAGATTTACTGCCAGAGGACACACTGGACCTTTTTGTACCAGACCCAACTGATTCTTGGTCTGGGGACCCACCTGTCAAATATCATGTGCATTTGAGATAAGCTGACAATTAAGAAAATTACAATACCAGGCACCAAAATAGTTTAAACCAAAGAGAATAAGACTTATATTACAGATATAATACAGTGTAGTTAACAGTTCAGAATCTTTTGCATTCAACCCTTAGTTAAAAAGTTACTAACTCCATAAACAGAATACACACAGAGAAACCAAATCACTTCATGCTGCGGTAAAGATGATGATATGATACAAACTCTAGAAATCAACCAACACCAGACCAGAAAGTCCTTAATAAAATTTAAAAAAAAAAAATACCATGTTACAGGTTATCCATTTGATGTAGCCCTAATGAGGAAAATAAGATTTACTATGCCTCCCAACAATTTATCCCAGCCATTTGCCCCACTTGATGTGGCAAAAATCTGTTGTTTCAACTTTTAACATGCATTATTAATAGTTAATCCACTTTGGTAGATGTTTCTGTCACCTTTGATGTGGTCCAACAAACATTTGGCGCATCAGGTGGAATAAAAAGTTGTAACAAAAGTTTTGGAGCAAGTAGCACCACTCCCCGCATAATCTTAAAAGAAAGACTTCAGACATAGTTTGAAATTTAAATTGTCAAAACGCAAAATTCATTTCTTAAAACTCATTATCTCAATCATTGAAAGCTAACCAAATGTCTGAAAAGATATCCATTTAAATGAGCTTCACATAAAAATTAAGCCCAAATATATCATAGAAAGTCCATATCATAAATAATAATATAAGTTCAGAATTAAAAGATCATTTCCTCTAAGAACCATCAAAAGGAGTACTCCTCCAAGACAATGGTTCAACTGCTAAGTTAGATGAATTTTTATGGAAAATAAAATAAATAAATAAATAAGAAAGAATGAAAAAGAAAAAGAAAGTCAAAGGCAATCAATGTTCCACTTTCTGCCTGTTAATATTTTGTAAAGATGCTTTATTACAGTTCCAGTAATTTTTGCTTCACTTAAAACATGTCGTGTTAATCTATTGATATAGAGTTTAATCCAAGATAGACAGTCACGATGCTGTAGAATAATAAAAACACGGTATTAATGTAATAAATGAGCATTATGGGAGCTTATGAAAGTCATTCTCTGCTTTCACTATTCTATTTATTCATATACATATTAGTTTATTTGCTCATTTATCAGGGAAGAAGAGTAAGATGCTTCACAAAGTTCTTGTAAAGACCTAAGCCATAGGTTTACAATAAACCTAGTGACATCACCAACAAAAATCCATTTCAATTCTATTAATTAACAGAATCTTGAAAGAAAGATGTATTGTATGGCAAAAACATGGCAATGCAAAAGCACAACTTCAGAAAAAATGGTTACCAAACAATGATTATACAACTCATATGTAGAAAATACCACAAGATTTCCTAATGATGGAAACATGCTAGTTGAGGAATTAAGTTATCTAGACTAGTAGGTTGGTTTCTATTAATTTTCTTTATTTACCAAGTATGAAGGGTTAAGTGTTATATTTTGCATCTCTACCAGGGTTTAGTTATAAATAGCTATTGTTATCTTAATCATGCATAGGCTTGGAATATGATGTGTTTGAGATACAGATATTTTTTTGGATTTTTAAAATTTTGGTTATTGATTTAGACTTTTTGATTGAGAAATCAGATAACATTTTGAGTGCTTTGAATTTGGAATACTTGCACTAGATCATATCCTCCCAAGCTGACCACTTTAAGTAAAAGCATATAGAAGTACACAAAGCAAAAGCCATTCTTATGGTTGTAACTTAATGCACAAATGAACCAGGTACAACTATATTCAAGAAAGAAAAAATCCCACAAGAAGGATTCTATATCATTCTAGCCTACATATTTATTATTATAATAATTAGAAAAATGGAAACAAAAATGATGTCTACCATCAAGAAGGATTCTATCTCATTGATATATGACTAAAAATTCCAGATTTTGAAGTGGTGGGTATGAAGAATTGATCACACTACGAATAAAGTCCACCATCACTCAGGATTGCAACTTCACTCTTTTTCTTGCATCATGTTTTAAATTTTAGCTCAGATCTCTTTATACTGCGAAAATTCTAAGTTTAACCAATGTAATGGCCTCAAACATTCACAGAAACCAAAACAATGGTGTTCAAGAGAAGGAACAAAAGGAACATGAACAGTAAAAATCTTCCATAAAACAGGAACAAAATGTGACACTGAGATTATATAGCCTTCTGCACTGTATTTGTGAGACAGTTTTAGGCCAATAGATGCATCATGTGTAGTCTTGTATGCCTAATATAATCCTCTAGCTCATTTTTCAAAGCAAAACTAAAGCATTGAAACGCTAATATAGTGACGTAAAGAGTTAAAATCACATTACCATGTTACCTTAAGAACAGCTAAACACGAGAAACCCCTATGTGGCATCTAATTGCACACGGAAACAACCTTGCACAAAATAAGGCTGTTATTGTTGGATTAAGGAAACTCTATACAGTAAGAGAAGCCGTTGTATTAAAAAGTCCATTGCAAGGCACAGACAAATGCAGCAAAACACAAGTTACAGCTATCCATATCACCTTCTTGGCTGATGGTGCTAATGCCACAGAGCAGTTCCAGACAGACCATGGACATCTAGTGTATTTGTCTTAAAAAGGCTAAACTATATCAAATGGATCGATAATCAACTTAGATACAAAAAATTAAGAACTGGAGGTCAAAGAATACACCTCAATTTTTGTTATATTTAGTTACTTATCTTTCCCCAATTTTCCTTTCCACGATTAAAAAGGTTTTAACCAAAATTTTAAAAAGTTCTGTTTTAAAAGAAAGCAAATTTCAATATAATTAAGATAACAAGAAAGCAGTATATGTTAAGGGAAACGAGCAGATAATTAAAAACATATATACATAAATAAATGAAAGAGGAAAAAAAAAAAAAAAAGAGGATGCAAAAAACGTGGGGGTGGAAGTGAACAGAGTCAAAAGCGAGGAATGGAGACAGCTAAGAGAGAATTTAGGGTTAGAATTTGGAGGAAGAAAGAGAAAAGAAGAAAGAATATACCTTCCATTCCTTCAGAATTCAGATCTCTCTCTCTCTCTCTCTCCTGTCTCTCTATTTTCAACTCCTCAGTCGAATTGGATTTCTATTTCTGTTCCTTTCTCCATTTTGTTCCCCCCTCCCCTTTTTTTGTGTGTGCTGTTGTTGTTCACTCAATTAATTATTATTTCAACAATAAAAATACGTTCCAATATATTTAAGAAAAGAAACTTCCGTTTTTAATTCATTCTAATTAGTTTTCTAATTTTATTTCAAGGTTTTTAGGCATTGTTTGACAATTAGTTGAAATAATTAAATTAATAATTTATTTTCTTTTAACTTTGTAAAATAAAAAAATATATTAAAATTTAAATAAAACTCGCACCATGAATCTAAATGAGATAAATGAAAGTTTGAAATTTACTTTCACCTATTTGAGTGGACAACAATATTTTTGGCAGGAAAAGAATTTGTGTTCAAATGTTGGATGAAAAGTGATGGGAATAAGCTCTTGAAGTTTTCATAGTCTTTCAAAATTCTATTTTATGTTAGACTATGAATTTTAGATAAGTGTGGAGCAAGGGAGGATACACTAGTCTTTTATTTAAAACACCTTTTGATTAAGCATAATCACCTGTAGGAATTTTGGAAATTTAAAATCAAACGTGATATCCTTATAGGGCAAAGAATATAGTATTATGATTTTGTAATAAGATTATAAGTTGTATGTTCATTTATCTAGAATGTAAAATTCAACTGTTCGGTTGACAAAATGTGAAATTTTTATAATTATATTTTTACTAAATTATCCTTGTTATATAAAATATTTTTAATAGCCTTAATTTATTTAAATTTTTAGTCTCAATTTCTATAAAATAATGATTAATTATTACAATTCTACTTTTTATTACAATTTATATATTGACGATTAAATATATGATATTAAAATAAATTTACAAATCATAATTATAATAATTCATAAAAAGTTATTTCATGACCAACCATAATTATAATTATAACCAAAATTAATATACTAATAATAAAAGGGCAAACTACATCGCAAATCACTTTAAAATAACATCATTCCTATTTTGGTCGCTCTAATTTTTTTGTCAATTTAGTCACAATTGTTAGAGAAATTGTTCAAAATGGTCACTCAAACGTCAAACCATTAACGAATTGCTGACTGGACCTATTACATTAACATTTTTTTTCCACCAAAACCATTATAGTGATTTTTTCTCTACATTGCTCAAGGCACAACCCCAACAACTTAATGATTGGAAGGCAAAGCTGTGGTCTAGATTTTTTTCCTCTCGGAATCTATTTGTTGTTGCATATAATCTTTGACAATATCCTCATATGGATAAAGCTTTAATCCCATGCTTGCCAATTTTTCTACTATTATAGTGTTAAAAAATTGCCCTACAAGTGTATGTTACAATGTACCTAAATGACTGTCAATGTATTACTTTCTATGTGGGCATTGGACTCGACACAAAAAAATTTAATATGCATGTCATCATTGAGGCTAGCTTTTAGCCACAATGTAACATCTCTTACCCGTGTTCAAAGCCGGAACCGGATACGAGGCATTACCAGACTTAACATGCTTAAACATGACCATAAAATTTCGTTTCAACTTGAAACTTTTCATTCATACTCATAATGTCCCTAGTATGGGCCTACTAGACCCAAAACTTACATACAAAATGGTTCGGGACTAAACCGAAACTTTCGCACACTTAGAAAATTTCTACTTAAAACAGGGCCACACGCCCATGTGGAAGAAGGGACACGTCTGTGTGACATATCACACGCTCGTGTTCCACACCCATGGTTGACACTGACTTGCATCACACGGCCTGTTACACGCCCGTGTGTCTAGCCCGTGGTCGACACTGACTTGCATCACACGGTCAGTCACACGCCCGTGTCCTTCCACCATGTGGCGAATTAAATTCCAAATCCAGGTGCAGACTTCGCACGGCTTGGGCACACGCACATGTCCATGGCCATGCCATCCACACGGTTGAGACACACAGTCGTGTCTCTGCCCGTGTGTTTACTACTGACCATACTGACTTGTAAACTAACATGAAAGGGACACACGGCCTAACCACACACCCATGAGGCTGGTCGTGTATCACACACACTGTATGCCTACCCGTGTGGACAAGAACAAGGCTGTTTTCCAAACTCTTTTATCACCCTAACTCATACAACATAAATCACATTCAACCATTAACCAAGCAACCCAATCATGCATCATGCATATTCATGAATAACCTTATCTTTTCATATATTAATAATAGTGAGCCATCAACTTTGGCATTATACAAAAGAGTTTATCCTTGAATGAGCCAACACCTTTGGCCTAAATACATGACATTTAACTAAGTTTAGACCCTATACATGCCATATCCAAAATGCTAAATCTAACTATACCGAGATGGGCTGATAGTGTGGGTAATCTTTCGATTATCTTCGTATCCTGAGCTAACTCTTTGACACTATAAAATAAGGGAAAAGAAAAGGGAGTAAGCTTTAAGCTTAGTAAGTATACATGTAAACAATAAGCATCATACCATATGTTAAGTAATCACAAACATTATATATTATATAAGAACAATTCACATTTTCGTAATCATGCTTACTCATCTCATCTCTTACCATTTTCCACCATATGACATATATTTTACTTACATTTATTTGTACATATACCCTGCACTCTTCACCACAAAGCCACATGAATTATTTACTTAGACAAGTTTCTCGATGAACCCTTCGGAATAATACTAGGTACCCGGTGGTTTCACACACAGCCCACCATTAATCAATAATAGGGTGGCATCACACATAGCCCACCAACAAGAATAATTACGGTGGTTTCGCACATAGCCCACCAAAATAATAATTTAAACGATGGTATCGCACATAACCCATTGTGAATAAATAATAAGGTGGTATCACACATAGCCCACCAACAATGGTAATTACGGTGGTATAGCACACAGCCCACCAAATGATAATTTTGGATATTTATCCGTACTTACATTTCTATTCCGAGGTTCATACAAGAGTTACTCATTATCTATCATTTTCAATCAATCTCACCAACAAGTAATTTCATCCATACAATGCATCAACAGATAACAATATATGTACTAAAGATGTATCGTTTACACATAAACTTACCCCGGTGCAAAATGTATTAATCAACGGTTTAGTCCGTAACCTTGCCTTTTCCTCGGCCAAGGTTGTTTTCGCGCTCTTCTTGATTAACAAGGAAAATAGGTTACTAAAATTTCAAGCTTCCAAAGCCCTTCTTGAGTGTGAAAATTCGGTGGAAGAAGACGAGAAAATAAAAATATGATAGCCTTTCTCTTTATTTTATTTATTTCCTTCAATTTAATCCACCTTACCCACATACTTGACCAATTTTGACCTCATTTTGTCCCCTATGGCCGACCACCCATTCTCTAACGGTCTAATTGCTCTTTAAGGACCTCTAATTTTATATTCCATAGCTATTAGACACCTCTATCTTGTAAAATAGAACTTTTGTATTTTATGCGATTTAGTCTTTTTTCACAATTAAGCATACAATTGCTAAAATTAAAGCACCAAAATTTCCATGCATCCTTATAATCATGCTATAACACATAAAATAATATTAAAATATTTTTCTTCAACCTTAGATTAGTGGTCCCAAAACCACTATTCGACTAGCCCCAAAATGGGGCTATTACAACTCTTTCCCTTTAGAGATTTTCGTCCCCGAAAATCGTATCGATAAAAAGGTTTGGGTACTATTCCATCATGGCTTCTTACAGTTCCCACGTAGCCTCTTCTACACCGTGTTTTTGCCATAACACTTTTACCAAAGCTATGCTCTTATTCCTCAACTGTTTAACCTCTTGAGCCAAAATCTTAATTGGTTCCTCTTCATAGGTCATGTCCGGTCGTATCTCAATTTCAATTGGAGGGATCACATGCGAAGGATCGAAACAACATCGCTGCAACATCGACACATGAAACACATTGTGTATCCTTTCTAACTCTGTCGGCAAAGCCAACCGATAAGCTACTGGTCCAATCCTTTCAATAACCTCATACGACCCTATGAATCGTGGATTCAATTTTGCCCTTTCGACCAAATCTCAATATTTTCTTCCAAGGGGATACTTTCAGGAATACTTTGTCGTCCACTTGAAACTAAATTTCTTTCCTTTTTAAATTCGCATATGATTTTTTTCGATCTGAAGCATCTTTTAGACTATCACGGATCACTTTCACTTTCTCCTCGGTTTCCTTAACTAGATCAACCCCATGAATTTGTTTCTCACTAAGCTCTGTCCAATACAAAGGGGTCTGACACTTGCGACCATATAAAGCTTCGTACGGTACCATCCGTATACTCGACTGATAATTGTTGTTGTAGGCAAACTCAACCAAAGTAGATATTTTTCCCAGCTACCTTCGAACTCTAACACATAGCATCGGAGCATATCTTCAAGAACTTGAATTACTCTTTCGGATTGGCCATCAGTTTAAGGATGGAACGCAGTACTAAAATTTAATCTTGTACCCAAAGCTTCCTGCAACTTCTTCCAAAACCTCGAAGTGAATCTTGGATCTCTATCCGAGATAATGGATATAGGCACCCCATGTAATCTCACCACCTCAGCAATATATAGCTCAGCCAACTTGTCAAGTGAACAATCCACACGCACCGATATAAAGTGAGTCAATTTCGTTAATCTATCAACAATAACCCACACAAAATCTTTCTTTTTCGGAGTCATAGGTAACCCCGTTATGAAATCCATTGTGATTTCATCCCACTTCCACTCGGGAACCATAATTGGCTGAAGTAATCCCGAGGGCACTTGATGCTCAGATTTCACTTTTTGACAGATCAAACACTTTGTAACAAACTCAAAAATGTCTATTTTCATACCCGACCACAAATACAACTTCTTCAAATCATTGTACATTTTTATGCTGCCCGGATGTACTGACAAGCAGCCACTATGTGCTTCATGAAAAATTTTTCGGATTAACTCATCATCCTTTGGTACACAAACTCTATCATGAAACATCAAGCAATCCTCTGAACCAACTCGACATTCAGAGTTATTCCCCGATTCGCACTGAGCTCTCTTAAATTGCATCTCACTATCATTCTTTTAAGCTTCACATATCTGCTGAACAAATAATGGTTTAGCCCTCAACTCGGCTAATATAGCACCATCATCAGACAACACTAAGCTCATACTCATAGCTCTCAAGGCATATAGGGATTTCCTACTCAAGGCATCTGCTACTACATTCGCTTTCCTCGAATGGTAATCGATTACTAACTTATAATCCTTTAGTAATTCGAGCCATCATCATTGTCGCAAATTCAAATCTTTTTGATTCATCAAGTACTTCAAGCTCTTGTGATCAGTGAAGATTCGACACTTTTCACTTTACAAATAATGATGCCAAATCTTCAAATCGAAAATAATCGCAGCTAACTCCAAATCGTGAGTAAGATAATTCTTCTCATGTGGCTTTAAGCTGTCTCGAGGCATAAGCTACTACTTTACCCTCCTGCATCAACATACAGCCAAGACCATTTAATGATGCATCACTGTATACCACAAACTCCTTCCCTAACTCAGGTTGTACTAAAACCAGCGCTTCAATCAACAAAGCTTTCAGTTTCTCAAAACCCTATTGGCATTTCTCAGTCCATTCAAACTTAACATCTTTATGCAACAGTTTTGTCATCGGTGTAGCAATTGTGGAAAACCCTTTAATAAACCGTCTGTAGTAAGTCACCAAACCCAAAAAGCTTCTAACCTTGCCTTTTCCTCGGTCAAGGTTGTTTCGCGCTATTCTTGATTAATAAGGAAAATAGGTTGCTAAAATTTCAAACTTCCAAAGCCCTTCTAGAGTCTAAAAATTCAGTGGAAGAAGAAGAGAAAATAAAAAGATGATAGCCTTTCTCTTTATTTTATTCATTTCCTTCAATTTAATCAACCTAACCCACCTACTTGACCAATTTTGACCTCATTTTGTCCCCTATGGTCGGCCACCCATTCTCTAAAGGTCTAATTGCTCTTTAAGGACCTTTAATTTTATATTCCATAGCTATTAGACACCTCAAGCTTGTAAAATAGAACTTTCGCACTTTATGCCATTTAGTCCTTTTTCACAATTAAGCAAACAATTGCTAAAATTAAAGCACCAAAATTTCTACGCATGCTTATAATCATGCTATAACACATAAAATAATATTAAAATATTTTTCTTCAACCTCGGATTAGAGGTCCCGATACCACTGTTTCGGCTATCGCCAAAATTGAGCTGTTACACATAATGCCAAATCTTGGTTATATTTAAAATATTCTAGCTTCTTATGTTAAAATTTGAGCTCTATAGCAATATTGTTATACAGTGTAAATGTGTCTGTGGACAACCAATGTAACAAGATGTTACTAGGGTTGCTAGAATAATGTGTTTAACAAAGAGCAACAAGTAAAGAATGCTACCACAGGAATGCCATAAATGTCTACATACATCTATGAGGCCTTGCCTAGAGAATGATTCTCTTTCATAGTACACCATTTAATTTATCATTATTGCAGACTTAAAGTTGCACTCACTCAGTGAATTCTTTTACCACTCAACTTTTCCTACTGAAGGTTTTTATCAACTTTTACGGGAGTGAAATGATTTCTGAAATTGCATTGATAACTAGTCCTTATTGAACATATAGGTTGTAAAAATTGATAAACTTGGTTAATTGAATCCATGTATTTAAATATCTAGGGATGACCTAAGGCATTGTTTGGTAGACACATTAGAGCTAAAAAAAGGTTGATCGATGCATGAATCCCCTAATACCTTATTTTGAGCCAAACTCCATTTTCTTGAGGAACCATAATTGAAACCATAAACTTATTTCATATTATCTTTATCCTTTTTAGTTGTCCTAACACAAACTTAAACTTTAGACCATCGATATTAAGGGTTAGGTAGATACATTGTAGAAGTTTCAAAATAAAGAAAAAATATTGAGAGTGAAAACTAAGGAACAATGTAGTATAGTGAGTATAAGATTCTAGCAAGCTTGTGCTTTAGTGAAAAAAATCGATTGGAGAAAAGCTTCGTAAAGGCTAAAAGGCAAGCAAGAAAATCTTGAATAAATAAAAGCAAAGTGAAAAGAAGAAGAAGAAGAAGAAAATACTCATTTTTAGCACAAAAAACTAAGATGATTGTAATCGTTAATATTATATTGTGTCTTAGGAAATGGAGAGAAAAGGAAGGTGAGGGAAGTGGATATAAGGTGGTGAGCTTATTGAGACATTGGAGGAGTATTGGGAGCAATATAATGTGTCAAATTATTTTCGTGCTTAACATGTTTTGTCGAGCCTATTCTTGAAATCCGAACCAACCAAAGCTGCAAAACGTTACAAGCTGAAATGTCCTATATAACCTAGGTGATACACTACATGGATGAAAACTAAACTAGGTTTTGAAAATTCTTTCTTTTAGCATAAATGCATATTAGTGTATTTGTTTTGATGGATAACTATGCTTGACTTTCTTTGATTTGTTTGCTTTTTAATTTATTGAACGAACCTCTCTAACTCTAGAAATCATGAGTCAGTTACCTATCACGTTAGAATTGTAACACCCCTAACCCATCTCCATTTTCGGATTAAGATTACTAGATATTACAACAGTTAATAAGACGATAATACATTAACACAATTCAAAGTATTTAATTAAGTATAAAAAACTAATAATTGTTCACTATTCATAGCATAAATACTAAAACGAGACTTAAATTGAGCATTCGAAACCTTAAAATCAGTTTAGAAACAAGTAGGGACTAATTTGAAATAAAAAAGAAAAATAAGGAAAAAACTGAAAATAGGGGTCACGCGGTCATGTGACAGAGCCTAGACAGTGTGGCTCAAAAACATGGTCGTGTGGTCAAACTGTGTCACAACTTGAGTCCATGTAACTAAGGGTCACATGACCATGTCATCATGCCGTGTAACTCTATAAGACTGTGTGGACAATCCTGCGCCAAAAATCAAATAGACCACATGGTTGTGTGGGGGTGACCGTGTATGGCACACGACCATGTGGCAAACCATGTCCTAGGCAGTGTGCACCTAAAATAACTTCAAAACCAAGCCATTTCAATTACCATTTCTTAGGTTACAAGCCATACCATTTCCATCCATTTTTTACCTATTCAAAACACATTGTGTAACACCCTAATCCCGAATATGGAGAACTCGAATACTAAGGCGCTACATCAGGTCACCGAAGTAACCCAGCAAAATTTTCAAAAAAAATTTAAAACATTGAAATGCATTTTATATAAGAGAAAATATAATACATAGTTATACTGAAAATAGTAATAAAAGTAGTTATACAAAATATGTGGAGCTCCAATATCATTGTATATCAAAATAGTCAAAATAACAAAAATGATAAATGAGTTACAGACCTACAAAAAAATACAAGTAAGGCCTTAAGAATACAATGCCCACTAATAGATAAGGTACTGTGCTCTAAATACGTGATGCTAGGAGTCTCTCGTCGATGATGTTCCTCGGACACAAACAAAAGTCTACAAATCTGAACAATAAGAAAATTCGAAGGTTGAGCTTTACAAGCTCAGTGGTACACAACAAATCTACCATACTTCAAGCAATTCATAAATATAAGCATGCAATCAAAT
The DNA here is from genome assembly GCA_025506655.1 of Gossypium rotundifolium. NCBI lineage: Eukaryota > Viridiplantae > Streptophyta > Magnoliopsida > Malvales > Malvaceae > Gossypium > Gossypium rotundifolium. The sequence goes on along the minus strand of CP106727.1, from coordinate 104,914,801 downwards.
GTATACATAGAAACATGACATGAGTATCGAATAATTAAATCATGAGTCATTAAAACTACATAACCAAATCACTTGCATATCAAACTTGTCAAACTTGTTAGATTGCACATACTACTCAAATAATCGGGTATCCGGATAGTCCGCGCCACTCATGGCCACTAGTTAAATAATCTCGGGTGTCTGTATGGTTATCTTGAGAGCCACTCATGGCCGCTAGTTAGGTTAGAGTCTGATGGCTGAGCGCAAACAAAGTATCAAACTTATAATCACAAAGATACAACCATGACATTCGAGTCTCATACTCGTTTCAACTTGCTTATCATTCCAGCTAAAATACTAACTAAAGAGATGTAATAGTCTACTATCTTGACATTCTGACCTTTCCTCATTCAAAAAATTAATAACTCTTAATATATAACTTTAAATCGAGCACCGTTTGTTTTAAACGAAACTAGACTTCTGTACGGCTGTAGAGATATAAGGCTCACTTCCTATATTATCTTATGAAATTTTTGGTAATTTTTCAAAGTCACTACTAAATCTGTTTTATAAGAATTCTGTTGCTAGATTTTTATTACCTTTCAACACTAAAAAAATCATATATTTTAAAATACAAATCAAAATTGATCCCCATTTGTTTTAAAAGAAACTAGACTGAATCACGATTACAACGATGTATAGATCACTTCTTAATTATGTTTATAGAATTTATGGTGAATTTTCAAACTTACTGTTCATGTAATAATCTGTTTCTAGCATATTTCACAACTAAGTTTTTAGCTTCATTTTAAAACATCCAAACAAGAGTTCCACCCAAAGACATATAAAATTCATGCATTATCACACATGCATCATATTTATGACTTATCAAGAAGTACAGGAGAGTTAGAGGGTACCACCTTGATGGAAGAACACCAACAAAGTTTCTTGCCTAGCTCTCCACCACTTTGCCTTTGCCCTTAGCTTTAGAAGATTCACCACCCTCTTTAACTAATAACTATGTAACACACAAGATTTCCCACAAAAATAAGACTTGATAGGATGTAAAAATACATACTTTAAATAAACAAATAAATAAAATATGAGAAGATGGGTAGAGACTTCCTCAAACTCAAACCCTTCCAAACACCCAAAAAAAAACCTCCACCTTCATCGTTGATGAACATAGATATTTTTTTTCTTCAAAGAACTTTTTAAAAAAAAAGATCAAGACCCTTACCTTCTTTAAGATTTGGAGGATGAATATAAAATGGTGAGAACTCACTCAAATCTCTCTCCCTCTAAAAGACTTGCTAAAGAAAAAAAAAATAGATGAAGAAAAGAAGAAAATGAAAAATAAAAATAAAGAAATGTAAAAGGAAAAAAAACAATAGGGTAATTATAATATAGGGTAAAATAGGGACAAACATAATTTATCCCATACCTCAATCTACCAAACCATCTTTTCTCATTAATTGGGAGAAGATTTTTAGTCAAAAATGGTAAAATCACCATATTAGCCATTCATCTTCCCCTACTTCACACAAGCTTCCCAACATCCTTAATTTCTTATAGAAAAGGTCCAAAATTCACCCAAATTAAGTCTAACAAAAATCCAGTCCAAAAATAAATTTATCCATCGCCAACCTAGGTCAATGCTCAAACGTTGACTCAAGAATTTGGGGCCGTTACAACTCTCTCTCTTTAAAAGAAATTTCGTCCTCTAAATTTACCTGAATAAAAAATGTGTGGATACTGTAATTTCATGGACTCCTCTGGCTCCCATGTCACCTCCTCAACTCCGTGATTCCTCCACAGGGCCTTCACTAAGGGGATCTTCTTATTCCTAAGTTCTTTAATATTTTAGGCTAAAATCTGAATCGGCTCTTCTTCATATGACAAGTCTGGGCTCACTTCAATCTGCTCAAGCGGTAAGATATGGGAAGGATCAGAACGATACCTCCTAAGCATGGACATGTGGAACACATTATGAATACGCTCTAACTCTGGTGGCAAGGCTAACCAATATGCCAATGGTCTAACTCTCTCTAGAACTTTATAAGGTCCAATGAACCTGGGACTCAATTTCCCTTTGCGTCCGAAACGTAAAACTTTCTTCCAAGGTGAAACCTTAAGGAAGACCTTGTCGCCCACTGCAAACTTAATCTCTTTGCGCTTCAAATCTGCATATGACTTCTGACGATCGAAAGCTACTCTCAGATTGTCTTGGATCCTCAAACCTTATCTTCAGTCTCTCTGACCAACTCCGGACCAACAATCTTCCTCTCATTAAGTTTTGTCCAACACAAAGGAATCCTACACTTACGACCATATAATACCTCAAAAAGAGCCATCTGAAGGCTAGACTGATAACTATTATTGTATGCGAACTCGACCAAGGAAGGTGCTCCTCCCAACCTCCCTGAAATTCAATGATAAAAAAACAAAGCATATCCTCGAGAATTTGAATGACTCACTCTGACTGACCATCAGTCCGCCGATGAAAAGCTGTACTGAAGTGCAGGCGAGTATCCAACGCCTCATGAAGCGCTCTCCAATATCTTGAAGTGAAACGTTGATATCTGTCTAAAATAATTGAAGCCGGCACCTTGTGAAGCCTCACTATCTCACCAATATACAATTTGGCCAACTTCTCGAGAGTGAAGTCCATGTGCACTAGTAGGAAATGTGCAGTCTTCCTCAATCTATCCACGATTACCCAAATTGCATCGTGTCTACACTGAGACATATGTAACCCAGTCACAAAATCCATAGTGACTCTATCCCATTTCCACTGTGGAATTTGGATAGGCTGATGAAGACCTAAAGGAACTTGATGCTCTGCCTTTACCTGCTGACAAGCTAAGAATCGAGTCACAAACTCTGACACATCTCTCTTCATCCTTGGCCACCAATAAAATGGACGAAGCTCCTGATACATCTTGTTACTACTTGGGTGCATAGTAAACAGACTACTATGTGCCTTACGAAGGATTTCATCCCTTAGTTCACTTGCTGGATCACAAAGTCGCCCTCTAAAGTACAATACACTACCATCTTGTAATTTTAAGCTTGATGCTTCTCCTCGCCTCACCCTATCTGCTCTAGCAACCAAACTATCATTAGACTTCTGCGCCTCTTTTACCTCTAGCACAAACATCGGTTCAACCTGAATCTCAGCTAATAAACCACTGTGCTCTAACAAGTTCAAATTTTTAAACATTGCTCGCAATGTTGCCACTGATTTACGACTCAATGCATCTACTACCACATTAGCTTTACTATAACACCCCTAACTCGTGTCCGTCACCGGATTTGGGTTGTGGAGCATTACCAATTAAATTTTTAATTCACAACAAGCATATTTTTTTTTGAAACATATATCAATCATGTATCATGGTTTAAGTTAAAATGAACTAACATACATAATGACTAAATTCACTTCAACATCTAAAATGAGGATTCATTATACACATACTTCTCAACAATTCCCAAAACAATTTATCAAATGCCAAGCTAATATATATATATATATATATATATATATATATATATCTTATCCAAATCTAGGATACATCAAGTTTCAAGCAAATGTCTACCCACCTATTCAACCATGCAAAGTTTTAAAAGTTTTTTAAAAAAATATTACAACTCGTGACTCAAACTACATTCCCATACATCCATCTATAATATTCGAATTTACACCTCCTCCAAATTATAACCCAAATACTATTTATACTAATCCTGAAAATACACTTATATCTCATAGACATATCATGACCGAACAATAAAAAATATAATTACTCAATCCATTATAACCACATATTCAAATACTAAGCATAATACCTTGAAAAAAATATATACACCTTCATTAAGAAAGACCATGGCCAAATATAAATGAAACCATGGTATTATAATTTGGCCATTTTCTCTTGGCACATATACACATACACATCAGGAAAACAATTCAAAAGTGATACAGCCTATACATGCCATAATTCTCAAAAGTCTCGTATTTAAAGAGATACTAAGGTCGATGATTTGTGTGATGAGCTTCCGAAATGATCCCAAGTACGAGCCAAGTATCCAAAATGAGATCTACAATGCAAAACAACCGAGACACAAGTAAGATTTTACAGCTTAGTAAGATTTAAGCGACTCATTCATACATCTAAGTTAATTAACTATTCGCTTTCATCATGACTTCACCGAATTCTGTAATTTCCACACTAAATTTCAAGGCAATATATATATATATACATATACATACTTATACTCATCTCTATATACCACCATTTTTTCCAGTATAGTGAAAATATAATTCTTCTACTTATTAAAGCTTATACTCACATTCCAAGTTATCAAATTTTCAAGGTGGTAAGCATTGTACATACCTCAAGTTTGCTTAACCCTTTTTGTTTAACCATTAACGCATAACCACTGATGTTACACCCGTACCTTTTTGTAACGTACCGCTCACATAGAGCCATTACTTTGCTTTTCTCGTAACGTATCGCTCACTAAGAGCTGTTACTAACATTTTTCGTAACGTATCGCTCACTAAGAGCCGTTACTTACATCCCTTGTAACGTATCGCTCACTAAGAGTCGTTACTAACATTCCTCGTAACGTATCGCTCACTAAGAGCCTTTACTAACATTCCTCGTAACATATCATTCACAAGTAATTTAAATATCACTTCACTGTGTCACATGTAGTTACTTACAATAGAATATAATTTAAATGTTCTCTATCCCTTGCTATATCACATTCGGCCATCATATTTATCAAGCATCCAAACTATCCAATTGAGATAAGTCAAATTCAAACTTAATATTCCCACACTCGATTTCATAATTAACAATTTCATGATTTTTTTTTTCTAGCAATTCAGTTTAAGCTAATAATAATAACATTTCATTTGGCCATCAATTAATCCATCTTCATAACTCACTCAAACATTACATATATATATATATATATATATATAACATATTTATCTTCTAATAGAAGAAGTTGCATTGTAATGTAAGATTCAATTCAACTCGGTTTCTTAAATCTTACCTCTGATAGATTAGATATAACTTCTCGATCACTCGTTCAACTAGCCTTTCCTTTATTCACCCCTTTTTCCTTAGAAACTTGATCTAACCAAATATAAATTTGAACTCATTCAATACAATTCTATTTGATTTAGCCATAAACAAATAAAAGACAAATTATCCATTCGTCCTTGATATTTCACACCTTAAGCAATTAATACAAAAATTGTTACTCATTTGAAACATGTCCATGACTTCACATATAAGCTCATACATACATATATACTTTATGATTTAACACCCATGTCTATATATATTATACTCGGCTTAAACATTATCAAGCCACCAACAATTTCCTTTGAATATATCATATCTCAATTTAGTATATCTTATATCTAAAAGTATCACTATATTAAAAATACACATTTCATACGATTGATTTTAAACCTTCAAGAAACCACCTATAATCGGTCAACCCATACAAATTCCATTATTACATCCGGCAATGGGAATATTAATACACTTACCACCATTTTCCTTAGGCATATAATATGGTATAAAATTCAATCAACCCAATTGTTTAAAATATAAAACATATAAAATTTGAGTTAATTCCTTAAGGACCAAATTTTCCTTAGCTTCCTACAAGTCTATACTATTCTCTTATTTAGCATTTTACACCCTCCCTTTTGAGTTTTCTCAATCTAAGTCCTCTTACTCTATTCATTTAAAATTTCTATCCAATACATAATAACATCATACACATGCATGCTATTTCACCATCAAACTTAACAAGGCAAGATTATCCATCCATGGCCGATTCTTTATCATGCTTTATACACTAAAATTTTTACATGGGCTTGATAGTATGGAAGATAACTAACTCAAAGTTGTGTAGATTACAAGAAATCAAACTCAATTACTAACCTCAAAGAAGCATGCAATGACTGAAAATGAAAAGCCAAATTTCCCCATTTTTCCCTTGTTAAAATTCGGCAAAATGAAGAACAAAAGAAGAAAGATGAATTTTTCTATCATCTTTTTGTGTTTTACTTATTTTAATCATATAAAATATATTAACATCACCCCACTTACTACATCAAATAATTAAAAATTATAAAGCCATCATTATGCCGTCCATACACTTTATTTTAGGACAATTTACCATGCAAGTACCTACATGCAAGAGAATAATTTAATTAAGCCCTCCCAATCTCACAATAGTTATCTTTCATGTTTATTCCATTTTAATCCTTCACCAAAAAAAATTCATTAAAACATTCGAATTAACCTACGATATTATAACATATGCTTAATCACACAACATTGATATAAAAAATAATAAATAAAACATTTCTAAAATTCAGATTCGTGGTCCCGAAACCACCGTTCCGATTCGGTTGAAATTGGGCTGTTACATTTACCCAGATGGTAATCAATGACACAGTCATAGTCCTTAAGCAACTCTATCCATCTATGTTGTCTCAAATTTAGCTCCTTCTGGGTGAACAGATACTTAAGACTCTTGTCGTCAATATAGATATAACACTTCTCCCCAAAGAGATAGTGCCTCTAAATCTTCAATGCGAAAACCACTGCTGCTAACTCCAAATCATGGGTAGGGTAATTATGCTCATGCGACTTAAGCTGCCTAGAAGCATAAAAGACTACCATACCTTCCTACATAAGAATGCAACCAAGTCCATTCAAGGATGCATCATTGAACACTACATAGTCCTTACCTGACTCCGGTTGGGTTAAAACTGGTGCCTCTGTCAGAATTGTATTAAGCTGATCAAAACTCTATTGGTGCTTCTCATTATACTCAAATGGAACTCCCTTATGCAACAACTTGGTCAATGGAGTAGCAATCATCGAAAAACCTTTAACAAACCGTTTATAATACCCGAGAGGCTTAAAAAACTATGAACTTCAGAAATATTAAGCGGTGGCTTCCAATCCACCACTGCCTGAATCTTCTGTGGATCCACTCGGATACCATCTGCCGCGACAATGTGACCCAAAAAGGCCACCTCAGAAAACCAAAATTCACACTTACCAAATTTGGCAAAAAGTCGTCTCTCTCAAAGGTTCTGAAGCACAACTCGGAGATGGTGATCATGCTCATCCTCAGATCACAAATACACCAATATATCATCAATGAAAACCACCACAAATTGATCTAAGTAGGGCTAAAAAATACTGTTCATTAAATCCATAAAGGCTGCAGGAGCATTTGTGCGCCCAAACTACATCACCAAGAACTCATAATGGCCATATCTAGTCCTAAAAGCTGTATCCCCCTCCTTAACTTTCAACTGATGATACCCTGATCTTAAATCAATCTTTGAAAACACACAAGCACCTCTCAATGGTCAAACAGGTAATCAATCCTCGCAAGTAGGTATTTGTTCTTCATTGTCACCTTATTGATCTGACGATAATCAATGTACAATGTCATTGACCCATCCTTCTTTTGGACAAATATTATTGGTGCTCCCTATGGTGACACACTAGGGCATATAAAACCATGCTCAAGCAACTATACCAACTGAGTCTTCAATTCTTTCAACTCAGCCGGTGCCATGCAGTACAGGGCAATGGATACTGGAGCCGTACTAGGCAACACTTCGATCCCAAATTTTAACTCTCTATCTAGAGGTAATCATGGCAACTTCTCAGGAAAAACATTTGAAAACTCATTCACAGTTCGTAGGTCTTCCAATGCCGGACTTTGGACCCTTATATCCACCACATGAGTTAAGAAGGCTTTACAGCCTTTACTAATCAACTTTCGAGCTACAGTCATAGAAATGACATAAGACGAGCATTTACTAATCTCATTAGTCGCTAGGACTCTGGTTCCGTCCAACCCACGGAGCTTAAGCTGCCTCGCTCTACATCTTAAACTTGCATCATGCTTGGTCAACCAATCCATGCCCAAAATTACATCAAACTCTCGAAAGGGAAACTCCATCAAGTCTACCAAAAATAGCTGACCTTGAATCTCAACTGGGCATCTTCGATACACCTTATTCACCAACATATCAAGGCCTAACGGGCTGGACACTCGAACCCCAACATCTAACTCCTCAACAAGAATACCTCTCTCTCGGATGATCTCACTACAGATATATGAATGCGTGGACCCGGAGTCCACTAATGCAGTAATGGGAATAGAGAACAATGTGAAAATACCTGTAATCACATCAACGGTGTTACAGTCTTCCCAAGCTTTCACAGCATACTGCCTAGATGGAACTCAAATATCAGATACGGTTGCAGATCTGACCGTGCCTCTACTCTGCTGGCCTGAAGCGACATTATCACCACCATAAGTTGAACCTCTACCATGTTGAACAGAAAATGCTGATCTCTGATTCTGAGCAGGCAAAATACCACTAGCTCTAGGGCAATCTCTGGAAAAATGCTCTGTGGACCCATACTAGAAACAGGATCTAGTCCTCTGATAACACTTCCCGGGATGTCTCTTGCCACATAAATTACAAACTAAAAAAGTTGGGTCTGACTGATCCTCCTGAACTCGCTAGCGACGAGGAAGTCAATGGTCTCCTATGAGCCCCTAATCTTGACCCTTGACCTGATCTCTGAGACTGTGTCGATAGAACTATCTTGAATCCTCTAAAATCCCAAATCTTCTTGGTTGCTATCTGGGATGGACTCGCAGTGTAAGAAGCCCTCTTACTCTGGATACCAGACTCGTTTGACGAGCTCAATCTCATATTTAGAACCCTTTCCATAGCTTTAGCTTGTCGTCCAATTTTGTAAATACCTTAGGCGGGTCTGCTGCCAAATAAGTGTGAACATCAAGATGCAGCCCCTCACGAAATCTCCTGCACCTAAGACTCTTAGAAGCCACTAACTTAAGAGCGAAGCGACTCAATCGTAAAAAGTCCCTCTTGTACTCATACATCGATCGGTTACCCTAGACTAGTCGTGAAAACTGCATCTTCAAGTCATCCATATGTGCCTGACCAATGTACTTCCTTTGGAACTCAGACAAGAATTGATCCCACGTTCGACTGCTCTGGCTGTAAAGCCATCTCGACTGTCTCCCACCAATCATATGCATCACCCTTCAACAATGAGATGATGCACTCTAAGTTTCCCTCAAGGGTAAAATGGAGCGGCCGCAAAGTCCTCAATGTGTCCCTCAGCCACTGACCAGCAGCTATCGGGTCGTCCTCACTGGTGCCATAAAAGTCCTCTGCCTTACATCTGCGAAATCTCTCTATCAGAGTCTCCTGTGGAACAATAGATGGTGGTGGAGTAGGTGGGGTAGGTTGAACCTTCGAGATCACTCGAAGGATACGATGCAGTGCAAAATTAAGATTCTGAAAATAAGTTACCTCATCCTCATCCACGCCCGGACCCATTGGAATGTCAAAGTCGTCAGTGTTTGGGACAAACTCATCTACTGTATCATCCATCGGAGAAGCATGACTCTCCTCCCTAGCCTAATGGCTACGATTTGAATCGTCGAGCATGTTGAATCTGAAGACAAAACAGAAAAGAGAGAGCATCATCAGACTTCTAGTCTTAGAAGAGTATACTCTTAAACTTAGGGGCATGTATTCATCGACACCTTACTATGACTGACCAGCTGGTCCTAGAACCGACTAAACCTTGCTCTGATATCACTAAATATAACACCCTAATCTCGAATACGGAGTACTCGGGTACTAAGGAGCTACATCAGGTCACCGGAGTAACCCAGCAAAATTTTCAAAAAAAAACAATTTATATAAGAGAAAATACCATACATAATTATACTGAAAATAGTAATACAAGTAATTATACAAAATATGTGGAGCTCCAATATCATCGTATATCAAAATAGTCAAAATAACAAAAATAATAAATGAGTTATAGACCTACAAAAAAAATACAAGTAAGGCCTTAGGAATACAATGCCCACTAATAGATAAGGTACTGTACTTTGAATACGTGATGCTAGGAGTCTCTAGTGGATGATGTTCCTCGGACACGAACAAAAGTCTACAAATCTGAACAATAAAAAAATTCGAAGGCTAAGCTTTACCAGCTCAGTGGTACACAACAAATCTACTATGCTTCAAGCAATTCATAAATATAAGCATGCAAATCAAATGTATACATAGAAACATGACATGATTATCGAATAATTAAATCATGAGTCATTAAAACTACAAAACCAAATCGCTTGCATATCAAACTTGTCAAACTTGTTAGATTGCACATACTACTCAAATAATCGGGTATCCGGATAGTCCGCGCCATTCATGGCCTCTAGTCAAATAATCTCGGGTGTCTGTAGGGTTATCCCGAGCGCCACTCATGATCGCTAGTTAGGTTAGAGCCGAAGGCTGAGCGCAAACAAAGCATCAAACATATAATCAAAAAAGATACAACCATGACATTCGAGTCTCATTCTTATTTCAACTTGCTTATCATTCCAGCTAAAATATTAACTAAAGAGATGTAACAGTCTGCTACCTTGACATTATGATCTTTCCCCATTCAAAAAATTAATAACTCTTAATAAATAACTCTAAGTCGAGCACCATTTGTTTTAAATGAAACTAGACTTCTGTATGGTTGTAGAGATATAAGGCTCGCTTCCTATTTTATCTTATGAAATTTTTGGTGATTTTTCAAATTCATTGCTAAATTTGTTTTATAAGAATTTTGATGCTAGATTTTTATGACCTTACAACACTGAAAAATTCATATCTTTTAAAATACAAATCAAAATTGATCTCCGTTTGTTCTAAACGAAACTAGACTGAATCACGGTTACAAAGATGTATATATCACTTCTTAATTATTTTTATAGAATTTATGGTGAATTTTTGAACTTACTATTCATGTAATAATCTGTTTCTAGCAGATTTCACAACTAAGTTTTTAGCTTCATTTTAAAACATCCAAACAAGAGTTCCACCCAAAGACATATAACATTCATGCACTATCACACAAGCATCATATTTATTACTTATCAAGAAGTATAGGAGAGTTAAAGGGTACCACCTTGATGGAAGAACACCAACAAAGTTTCTTGCCTAGCTCCCCACCACTTTGCCTTTACACTTAGCTTTAGAAGATTCACCATCCTCTTTAACTAATAACCATGTAACACACAAGATTTCCCACAAAAATAAGACTTGATAGGATGTAAAAATACATGTTTTAAAAAAAAATAAAAAAAATATGAGAAGATGGGTAGAGACTTCCTCAAACTCAAACCCTTCCAAACACCCAAGAAAAAAAAACCTTCACCTTCATTCTTGATGAACATAGATATTTTTTTTTCTTCCAAGGAACTTTTAAAAAAAAGACCAAGACCCTTACCTTCTTTGAGATTTAGAGGATGAAGAAAAAATGATGAGAACTCACTCAAATCTCTCTCCCTCTAAAAGACTTGCTAAGGAAAAAAAAATAGATAAAGAAAAGAAGAAAATGAAAAATAAAAATGAAGAAATGTAAAAGGAAAAAAAAAATAGGGTAATTATAATATAAGGAAAAATAGGAAGAAATCTAATTTATCCCATACCTCAATCTACCAAACCATATTTTCTCATTAATTGGGAGAAGATTTTTATTCAAAAATGGTAAAATCACCATATTAGCCATCCATCTTTCCCTACTTCACACAAGCTTCCCAACATTCTTAATATCTTATAGAAAAGGTCCGAAATTCACCCAAATTAATTCTAACAAAAATCCAATCCCAAAATAAATTTATCCATCGCCAACCCAGGTCAACGCTCGAACATTGACTCGAGAATTTGGGGCTGTTACACATTGAAACATGTCAAAATATACTAAAAACATTCGACCTAAGTGCCTAACCAATATGCCCTCATTGGCATCACAATTCAAGCATTAAACCATACACATTTTTCAATCACATTCACCATCAAGTACCTAATGTATAGGCCCAAATCTGCCCAGGGCTCAAATCCAAAACCAAAATAAACAAATAATAAATGGTCCAAAATAAATGTCCAATTACAACAGAAAATGGCCCAAAACCCTAATGGCCCAGTGTGGCTCGAAACTAAACAAAATTAGGGAACCTTAGGGTTCCCTCTCCCCTCTCGCGCCACATGACCAGCCCCTAAGTGGCCTAGCCGTCACATGCTTCTAACCCTCAACGCCCCAGCCGCCTCTGCCATTGGCCACCGCATGCCTGACACTTGCAAGGACGAGACTACACACAACAAAGACAAAGACGAAGGCAACAACAACACGCAAACGAAAATAGACAAAGAAGAAAACGACAAAAGAATAAAGAAAACAAAATGAAAAAAATCAAAGAATGATAGAGGACAAAATATAAACAAATGAATACGGATATGTAGAATCGGTTATAAAAACCGAGATGAATCACCTGTAATTCTTCTTCAGGTTTTTTAAAAAAAACTGCAAACAACTAGCAATAAAAAGTAAAAAATCAAGGTTGATTCTTCTTTTTCGTTCATTTTTCTGTCAATATTCACTGTCCTTTTCTGTTTTTATTTTTGTTTTTATTTTTATTTTTGTTCAAATCTTGAAACAAAAGGAGCAGTAACAGGAAGGGAGGGGAGAGTACTTACCTCAAACCCCATCTCCGTAGGTCGTTGGCCGCCGGACGGGGCGGTGGCACGACGATCGGACGAAAAATAAAAAGGGGTGAGGTTTTTGAGAGAGTATTCATTTTTTTGAAAAATAAAGGGAAAGAATGTGATTTTTTTTTGATTTCGTGTTTTTATACAGGGGTAATAAGGCGTCGTTTTGAGCTAAAGCTTCCATAGCCAAAACGACGCTGTTTTGTATCAACCCGAAAACCCGACCCGACCTCAGGCCAAGATCCGCGCGTTTATGCCCTAAAAGGGAAATTTTCTCGTTCGGCCCTTTCTCCTTTGCGCGGGTTCAATTTAAGGCCTTGCACCCTTCTTTATTTTATTTAGATTTGGCCTATATTTTTAACTCTTTTTCAATTTGATCCATAACCTTATGATAGCAAACTGTTTCACATACTTATTATAAATTTGTTACATTATTCATCTTATATAGTATTACATATTATTCATTTTGAAAATCCTTTGAATATATTAATTATTTTAGACTACTATTTGTTTTAAAATCATGTATATATTGTGTATAATAAACTATTTCGCATTATTCATTTCAAATAATTTCATTTGTTTAATTACTTTGAAACATTTTACATGTTCCTTAAAAAATCATCATCTTATATATATATATATATATATATATATATATTATTGATTTTAAAATCTTTTATATTATCTATTAGACTAAGTTATTATCATTTCAAATATTGTGTTTTATGTTTGTTTGTTTCAACTTGTTTCATACTTTTACAAGATTGATATATTTTGTTTAATTTATTTGTGTGGCCATTGATGTTAATATTTTAGTAGTGTATGTGACGTGAGCATTATTATTGTATGTGTTATGATTGGCTTATTCGTATTTTCATATCATTGTTGTTCTTTTGTATAGTATTTTATTCATGTATTATTATTCCATGATTGTTGTTATTTTCATATTATTCCATCACATTGCGCATCAAACCCTAACATATTATTTCAACCTAGATCGTTGTTTTTTAAATCTAAACAAATCATACATGTCTTTTGAATATTGCACTCACTACCGTTTTAAATAAAAATTTTCAAAAATAAGGTCATATTTCGTGTTTTGGAAATTCGAGGAAATTGTGCCCTAACTTACTAGGTTTCGATTCGTCTTGTTTAGCCGAAATAATATAATATCCTTTTAACACAAAAATACAATTTTAAAATAAAAGACTTATTTTTGATAGTACAAAGTGTTGTGCCCTAACTTATTGGGTGTGCCATCTCATTACCTCGAAATAAGAATTTCAAAAAAATGAAAATATTTCGTATCTAGAAATTCGAGAGATCGTGCCCTAACTTACTGGGTTTCGGTTTTCCTCGTTTAATCTAAATAACCGAATATTCTTTTAAAATTAATTAAAACAAACATGTTTTTAAATAAAATATGAGCTTATTCTCAAGAATTCAGGTGCCGTGTCCTAACTTAATGGATGTGGCATCTCGTCGCCTCGAGATAGGACGGTCTTTAATGGTTATCCTAACTCACTCAAGCGTTTTAAAATCAACATGAATAAAAAATGATCGTATTTTTAAAGTTCATTCTCGGTTTTCAACTTTCGAGATTAAGACACTAATTAATCGATTTGATACCAATTTTGGGCGTGACGAGGGTGCTAATCCTTCCTCGCACGTAACCGACTCCCGAACCTGTTTTCTCAAATTTCATAGCCAAAAACATTGTTTTAGTAAACCAAGACGTTTTATTAAAACAAAGGTGATCCGATCACACCTAATAAAGATCGGTGGTGATTTTTATTTTATTTTTGTTTTCAAAACCAAAGTCGATTCCCGTCTTCAAAAAAATGGTTTCGACAGCTTGGCGACTCTGCTGGGGATGGCAAGAGTCAAGCCAGAAATCGATTAATTTTTATCTTTTTGTCAAAATTTGAAAATCCAGTTTAAATTACGGTTATTTCATTGCACGTTATTTTTTACTTTCATGGTTTCTCTGATAATATGTCTATTCTGTGGTTTAAATATCTTGGTGTTTCTTTGCATATTGCATCACATCGATTCACCAATTTACCCTTTTAAGTGGGAGTGAGAAGCTATGCCTTCGTGAGGTTTTCACCTCCGTATGGGCTAATGGACCGCTTTCGGATACATCCGTACCTATGTCTTCGTGAGATTTTCATCTCCGCATGGCCATAGGGAAATGTATCCCCCTAAACTGAACTTAGTCTATATGAACCTATAATGGGTGAAGATCGAGGAATCCACTGGTTCAGGTACTCTTACTTTAGAACCAAACCACATATAGTGAACCTTAAGAGCCCACCTTAAGGTAGAGCCACGCAAACCCTAGTGGTTACCCGAATAGGTGCTTGATTATTCCCTGTTTGATTTGAGTTCTTTTTTTGTATATGATACTAACTTGTCGTGTTTTACTATTATTGCATGGCATTTCATCATGAAAGGTGTTAATTCACGTTCGATTACTAGATAGAAAAGCTTGACATGGAAAAGGGTTTCTTGATAGAGTGGAGGATAATGCGGCTGTTCGGATATGGGCCAAGATAGTGCAGCGAGAGAAGGGTAATGGTCTTGCAGAAGGGTACGTTTTAAATTAATGGGATTTCACTCGCATCAGCGTGGTCCAAAATGATCTTCAAGAGATGAAAGAAATATAGGATCAATGGGATGATGAGGTCAAACAACTATTCTACTGCAATTATGGTGACTTGCCCTACCTGTTCGATATTAAAATGGACAAGCACTTGTCCTGAGCCCTCTCCCAAATTTGGAACCCTGCTTATAGTTATTTCACTTTTGGAGAGGTAAATTTGGTGCCTATCATAGAAGAATACATGGCCTTGCTCCGTTGCCCAAAGATTCACACTAATAGAGTTTACTCCAAATCCCCTAACACCCTGACTTTTGTAAGAAAGTTGACAAATATCATGGGGATGAGCGAACAGTGGGTTGCAGCCCAAAGTCAGCAGAAGGGTGATAGTAAGTGCATTCCTTAGAAAAACTTGAAAGATTTGATCTTAGCACATCCTATTATAAAGAAGAGGGTTGATGTCTTCGCTCTTAGTATCTATGGATTGGTGATCTTTCCCAAGGCTTTAGGGCATGTAAACGAAGCAGTCTCAGATCTATTCGACAGGCTCCACAAAGGGGTCACACCCATCCCAGTAATCTTAGCAGAAACTTTTAGATCCTTGAATGCATGTCGGAGTGCGGCGAGGGTAGATTCATAGGGTGCACGCAACTTTGGTTAGCTTGGTTCCATAGCCACTTTTGGAAATTGGAAAAGGTCTCCTATCGAGTTTTTTCTATGAATTACTCCCCGTTGAGAGAAATAGTGGCTACACCGAGACGAGATGACAGCTCAAGAGAGAAATGGATGGCTATTCTCCAAAATATACAGGACAAAGATGTTGAATGGAGGGCTCCATGGTTGATCCCGAATGAAATCTTGTACCGGTATGGGGATTTTGACTCGGTCCCTCTACTTGGGATATGGAGAGCTGTTGGATACACTCCACTACTCGTACTAAGGCAGTATCGATCAAGAAAGTTCATACCGGTCATGCAAGGATTAGCTCAGTACGAGTTCACATACAAGGACGATAATTACAAAAAAAGAGTTCATGAAATGTCGAGCGCTTGGAACCAAACTCGCAGAATGAAGATATTTATCGCAAACCCGATGGCGACCCTTGAATATGATAGGTGGTGAAGGCAAAGAGTCAGCGACAACATTCCTATGACAAGTCAAAAGAATACTTAGTTGATAGAAAGCATTTACGAGTTGTCCCATCAGAATTAGAAATCATCAAACAGGACTTTGAGGAAAAGAGTCGGGAATTAGGAAAGAAAATAGAGCAGCTAGAGGAGGAAAAGATGCAGTTAGGGTTAGACGTCGACATCCACAAGCTCGAGGCTGAAAAATTAAGAAAAGGTAAAAATAAGGCTGAAGAGGATTTGGACAGCTTAAAGACGGACTACAAGAAGTTGTGCATGTCAATCAGAACCGCTGGTTTAGGCAAGACATCAGAACAATGGCACCAAAAATCAATGAAGAAAATATTAGAGGCGATCAGTGGGAAAAGAAGTTCCAAGATGCTCGAGTACGAGAGGATACTTTGAAAAGGAGTATGTTGGAAAGTCAAAGTGAAAAAGAGAAGTTACGAGCCCGAATAGCAGAATTAGAAAAGTCACTGAATTTGCACCGTAGTTGTAACTCGATAATTGAATTAAGGGCTAGCCAAAACAAGGTTGATGAGCTAAAAGGAAGGATGGAGGAGCTCAAGACTACACTACGAGATAGTAAGATTCGAGTTGAATTTCTGGAAGCAGACAATGAATATTGGAAAGAGTAGCTCCACCGCTCACAAAATCATATCAGAGATAGAGATTATGTTATAGGCGATGCTGTGGTTCAAGTTTGAGAGGTGGCCAACCATTTACAGACTTTGGCTATTCAGGCTGATGTACTAAGTATAATGTACGAGTCAAGATCGGATCGAGGCCAAAACTTAGCCTGGCTTCTTAGGAAAGTCAAAGATTTAGGTATTAGGGCGAAGTCGTATATGTAATCGTCTGTTCTATGTAAAGAAATTCATTTTCTAGTAAAGTTTATCTAGTGGAATTGAATCAAAATCAACGCCTTTTTTGCATTCATCTCATTCATTTGCATTACATCACATCAATTTGCATTAAGTTTCATAAAAAGACCCTAATTGATTAAAAATTATGACAGTTACCCTGAAAACCAACGAAAATACAACAGTTACATATCGCTGCAATACTCATGTAACACCCCAAACCCAGCCTAAACGTTACGACCGGATCTGGCATGTCACATGAAAGGAATGTCTAAAAAATTGTGTGTTCGTTAAAAAGTTCGTGTTCTTTATATTTGTTGGGAAAAGTCAAGTTTAAGTAATTTTGAATAAGAAACGATTTATTGATATTTTGGAAAATGGTTATTAAGGGTTTAGGAAATTCCCATATTGAACATTTAATAATAGTAGGCAATAGTCAAATTAAAAGCGAAACCAACCAAAATACCAAAATTAACGTTGTAGAGGCCTTATTACAAATTTGTAAACCAAACTTATAGTAAAACAACTCCCATGATAAATATTAAAATAAAACCAAAATATTGAGCATGGCCACCTCGAGTCTGCCTCCGCTCCCAAATCCGTGATCTAATGATTACCTGTAAGATTTAAACAAAGGGGTGAGTCATCGAGATTCAGTGTGCAATTCCCCTTACCACGATAACCAGGCCTAAGCCCACAGTAATATGTTAGCCCAATGCCATGGCATATCAATAACTAGTGCAATGCAATTAAACCACATGTTTCCCAAATGGGCTTGGCCCAAACCACATAATCCACATACCACACATGATGATGCAAATATGTTACCCAACCCTACCTAGGATCCATCCTCTACACACCCCCGTACCAACCATTACACACCAGGGGATTACTAAATCGACCCTCCAACCGCTACACACCCTCGAAGGTAGTCGCTGCAGTCAACTGCTCATCGCCCTTAATACGTGGCATAGCCACCGGATAATGTGACAACATCACCGAATCATAATATTGTGACATGAGTCACCGAATAATGTGGTAAAACCACCGGAACACTTCCCCTTTTCGTTGTAACTTCCCGATCCCATGCATATGCAACATGTTATAATAATTCGTGTATGCAGTATGACATGTATGCAAATCATATATCAGATAACGTATGAAATGAATTACCATCATAATCAGAATAATGATATACAACATAATCAAGCTAACCAACCTCTAAGGGTATAACAGTAATTTTACCTACCAAGGGTATTTTCGTAATTTACCTACCAATGGTATTTTCGTAATTTACCTACCAAGGGTATTTTCGTAATTTCCCTATCAAGGGTATTTTCGTAATTTACCTACCAAGGGTATTTTTGTAATTTTGCACCGCCATGGCCCTCTCAGAGGTCTAATGTTACCCTGAGCGACTCGGCTACCATTTTCGGTCGTCACTAGACTATTGGGCCTAAAATCCAATTTTGCCCATTCTGCCCACACGCCATGTGGCCCACCTAACACAAATCTAGCCACGTACTGTGTTCCACCTAGTCTAGTTCACTATATACTATATCATTATACAATTTATTCCAATTGGGCCCACGGGCCCATTGGACCAACTTCACCCATCGCGACCAAGCAATTTCAACCCATAAGAATACTCATCGATGGCCTCAACTATCGCGTGAAGCCCCACACGCGGCGCGCGACGTCGGTGGCTACTAATGCCGTGATCGAGACTTCAAAGCATTTGCCGCTTACAACTAGAATAGAGAGTTACACACCGACAGACTCGGTGCTAAACCACGCTGCGACCACTCCTGTGCCTTACGCCCACCAAGGTATGTTAACCCTCCTCCTGGCATGCTCTTTATATAGCTAGCTCTTCACCTTCATTCCTTGTATCTTTCCAATGTGGGATCCTTCACAAGAGAGTTTAAATTCAACTGAAACTCTTACCGTCCAATCCGCAAAATAAATACTCCCTTACTCCTCATAAGATTCGAACCCAAGCTCTCCCATCAGCCAATTCATGTCACTTGCCACTAAGCCACCAGCTCCTCTTGTGTCTTAAACCGTGCACAACTAAATATAAACTATGGCTAAATTCTAAGATCCAAGTAAAAAGAAAACCAAAATGCAAAAGCCAAGACTTGAACCTTGGATCTCCTTCCTTCCTTGTGGCATCACCCCTTGCCTCTTATGTGGCATCACTTTGCCACTACACCACACACTCCACTTGTGTCATTTTTCTCCATATTTTATTCTTAAGGCCTACCTGCCAACTTCCGTGGTTTTTTTCACCTAAAACCAAAATTTCCCCAAAGCTAATATTTGATCCCGGGACTTCATAGAAGCCCTCTAACCTTCCAAAATCACTTATCTAAAAGGTCCAACTTGCACTTAAGTCGATCTCCTGTTCTTCAAAAATTTTAAATGCTACTACGCCTAAGGCCCATTGGGCTCAATCCTACTAGGCCCAATTTCAAGATGTTACAACTCGATGCAAATCAAAAGCCATGGATCAAAGACTAGAGAAGTTTGAGCAAATGCAGAAAGACATGCAGGATCAAATATAAGAACGATTAGCCAAAATGCAGAGGATATGATAGAATGGATGCAAGAATCCCAGAATAATATTATCAGCCAACTGGCACAGTTGCTGGCTAATGAACGCGAAAAGGGAAAAGGCATTGCTACTAGTTCAGTAAATGATAATGACGACCCTGTTTACCCTCTGGGTTTTACCCAGCCAAACACCTAAGCACCACCAGATGTAAACCCATAAAGGGTACATGTTACTGTCAGACTCCAACATCAGGCTGATGCTTCGATACCGATAAATTTTCCAACCGGCTCAGTTCTAATCTGGGAGATCACCCAACTAATCCTGTCGTTCCCGATCTCGACAACCTGGTAGAAACGGAGAAGGCGAGGGTTGATGTGTTGAAACAACTTGAAAACCGATGTAAATGGTTAGAAGAGAAGTTTAAGGCAATGGAGAACACAGAGTACCGTGGTGGGGTTAGTGCTAAAGATTTGAGCTTGGTCCCAGACCTAATACTCCTACCAAAGTACAAGACTCCGGAGTTTGAAAAATATAATGGGACCAGTTGTCCTGAAGCTCATGTTACAATGTTCTGTCGAAAGATGAGAGGTTATGTCAATAATGATCAGTTGTTGATTCACTACTTTCAAGACAACTTGATTGGATTGGCGGCCAAGTGGTACAACCAGCTCAACCGTGCTCAAATTAATTAATGGAGTTATTTGGCACAGGCTTTTATGAAGTAATATGGCCACGTAATGACATATCACCGGACAGAATAACATTACAAAATATGGAAAAGAAGCTGAGCGAGAGCTTCAGATAGTACGCCTAAAGGTGGAGGGAGGTAGCCATACAAGTCCAACCCCCTTCTAGAAAAGGAAACAACCATGCTTTTTATCAACACGTTGAAGGCTCCATTCATCAACCTTATGTTGGGAAGTGCTATTAAGAGCTTTTCAGACATAGTGATGTCTGGGGAGATGATAGAAAACGCAATCAGGAACAGAAAGATAGACGCGGAGGAAAGCACAAGAGACTAGCCCCGAGAAAGAAAGATAATAATGTGAACAATGCGAGCTTGTACAATAAGGGTTATTCAAAGCCAGTCACTGTAAGTCAACCGATAACAGTAATCGTTAGCCATCAGGGCCCACCAAGGCAAGATTCCAACCTAAGGCCTACTATGGAAAGAACCCAATTCATGTTGATTCCTATGACATATGGGGAATTGTACCAAACTTTGTTCGATGTACACGTGGTAGCCCCTATCCACCTGAAACCTCTGTAACCTCCGTTCCCAAAATGGTATGATGCCAATGCTCAATGCGAATACCATGCGAGAATTGCTGGACATTCGATTGAGAACTGCATCGCTTTCAAAAAGATAGTTGAAAAGTTTATAAATATGGGTATAGTAAAATTCGATAGCTCTATAGGACCTAACATAGTAGGAAATCGTTACCCAACCATTCTGATAAAGGGGTAAATACAATAATAGAGAGTGGAGGGAAGAGAGTCAAGCCTGACATGGTTGAAGTAAAAACTCACTAAGATGGGTTTGGAAACAAATGGTAAACAGAGGCTTAATCACGCAAGAATCTAGAGAAAAACCCGAAGGTGTGGAAAAATACTTCGAAGTTCCATGTCGAGGAGGGTCACGACATCTAAGAATGCATTGAGTTCAGGGCCACAGTACAAAATGTCATAGATAATAAAGAAATGGAATTTTATGAAGAGATCGAAGGATCAGAAGAAGAAGAGGTCTACGCTTCAGATGAGGGATCAACTAAGAAGGTCTACGGGGTCAATCACCCTTTGGTAATTATCTCGCAACCAAGGATTAGTGAAGCTAGAGTACCAATCGTGCCGAAGGTCATAATCCAGAAGCCTGTAGCTTTCCCCTATAAGGACAGTAAAAGGGTTCTGTGGAGTTACGACTGTAATGTAATGACCCTGGGAGAGGAAAACTTGACTAACACCCCGAAGGAAGGTCAAGAAGAAGGATTCTTTACACGCAGCAGAAGGTGTTATACCTCAAAGGAAGGGCAGAACCAGCAAAAGGAAAGGCCTTGGAGGTGGAACAACAGAAAGAAAAGTCGGTTAGAGTAGAACTACCTATTAACGAGCCAGTGACTGAAAGAGAGAACAAGGAATTCCTGAAATTCCTAAAGCACAGTGAGTACAGTGTTGTGGAGCAATTGCATAAACAACCAGCTCGCATATCGATACTAGCATTGCTCATGAGTTCGGAGGCCCACCGTAGTGCATTAATAAAAGTGTTGAACGAAACATACGTAACGGACAATATCTCTGTCAACAAGCTGGACCGTTTGGTCAACAACATAAGCGCCGACAATTTCATCTTCTTCAATGACGATGAGATACCTCCAGGTGATATGGGATCTACAAAGGCTCTACATATAACCACACAATGCAAAGGATATACGTTGCCAGGGGTGTTAGTGGATAATGGATCGGCCCTGAATGTCTTACCCTTGTCCACCCTAAATAAGTTTCCGTGGATAGCTCCCACATGAAAACATGTCAAAATTTTGTGAGAGCTTTTAATGGCACCGAAAGAAAGGTCATGGCGAGGATCGAAATACCCCTTCAGATTGGTCCGAGTACATACGAGGTGGACTTCTTAGTAATGGACATCAAGCCTTCCTACAACTACCTACTAGGAAGATTTTGGATTCATTCGGCTGGGGTAGTGCCGTTCTTACTACACCAGAAATTAAACTTGGTAACTGAAGGTAGATTGGTCACAGTAAACACGGAGGAGGATATCATAGCATCTGTTACTAGTGACACTCCATATATAGGGGTAGGCGATGAAGTGATAGAATCTTCTTTTCGATCGCTAGAATTTGTCAACACAACCTTCTTCATCAAAGGCAACAAGATCCTTATACCCAAAATATCCAAATACACGAGGATGGGCTGTAAATGACAGTTGAGAAAGGAGCCTTACTAGGAAAAGGACTCGAAAAATACCTTCAAGGAAAGATTGAGGTGCCAATGCTGAAAGAGAAATGAGAATAATTTGGTTTGGGATTTAAGCCAGATGTGAAGCAAAAGAGGAACGAAGTGGAGAAAAAGCAAGAGACAAGAAGAGCATGTTTGAACGGCGAAGAAGCCAAATGGGAACCAATGGCCTTTCCTCATTTATCCAAGACATTTGTTTCAAGAGGGACCATATACCCTAAACAAAGAATGGCAAGAAAAGAAGTAGTGGAGGAAATATTAGGAAGTTTGAGCATAAACACTGTAACCGAGGAAAGAACCAAAGAAAGAGATTCATTTGGGATTTGCCCTTACCCTCTTGGAAGTGTTCTAAACAATTGGACCATGGAAGAGATTCTTGTAACCTTTAGGATTAATTCAGAGTAATGTTCAAAACACACTTATTACTCTAAGCCTAGGAGCAATAAGAATCCTTTGATTAAATAGGCATATGTCCAAATATCTTTATTTTAATAAAATGCACATTTTTGAATCATTCCGAGCAAATGTTCTTTTATTCTTTTCATTCATAACCAAAATATTCTTTACATTTCATTCATAACCAATTATACAGATAATCATTTTTAGATTCTTTTATTTTTGTACCTTTATTTGCCCTCCTAACAGGTCCCCAAATATCAATGATATGAGTGACGCTGTTATCAACTCAGAATCTCCTTTTGAACAAGATACGGGTATGGAGGATTCTCAGGATTTCAAAGATGACCAGGATCATGACATATCTCTTGATTTGTTAAAGATGGTAGAGCAAGATGAGAAACAAATCTTGCCTCACAAAGAGTCAGTAGAAATTGTGAGTTTAGAAGAAGGAAAAGAGTTGAAGATTGGAGCTAGCATTGCTGTAGAAACGAAGCGAGACCTCATTGAGTTACTCCAAGAATTCAAGGATATCTTCGCATGGTCGCATCAAGACATTCCGGGCTTAAATACTGATATCGTGGTACACCGGCTCCCCATAAAAGAGGAATGTAGATCAGTTCAATGAAGCTCCGAAGGAAGAGGGTCGATGTTTTGTTGAAGATAAAAGAAGAGGTTATGAAGCAGTTTGATGCTAGTTTCTTACAAGTAGTTAAATACTCAGAGTGGGTGGTGAAAATAGTACCCGTTCCTAAGAAAGATGGAAAGGTATGGATATGCGTGGACTATAGGGATTTGAACAAGGCCAGCCCAAAAGATAACTTCCTGCTGCCTCACATTGATACCTTAGTGGATAACAAAGCTGGTTACTCACTTTTCTCTTTCATGGACGGTTTTTCCGGGCACAACCAGATTAAGATGCACCCTGAAGATATGGAGAAGACCATGTTCGTAACCATGTGGGGAACATTCTGTTATAAGGTAATGCCATTTGGACTGAAAAATGCGGGGGCAACATATCAAAGAGCCATGGTAACCCTTTTCCATGATATGATGCACAATGAGATTGAAGTTTATGTAGATGATATGATTGCAAAGTCCAGGACTGAGAAAGAGCATGTACAAGTCTTGAGGAAACTGTTCCTAAGGTTGAGAAATTCCAACTGAAGCTCAATCCAGCAAAATGTACCTTCGGGGCTAGGTCAAAAAAGTTGTTAGAATTTGTAGTCAGCAAAAAAGGATTGAGATTGATCTAGATAAAGTAAGGGCTATACAGGAGTTGTCTCCACCACGTACTCAAAAATAAGTTTGAGGTTTCCTAGGAAGACTAAACTACATCGCCTGATTCATTGCATAACTAATGGAGAAGTGTGACCCTATATTCCATCTTCTTAGGAAACATAACCCATGTGTATGGAATGAGGGGTGCCAGGATGCTTTTGATAAGGTCAAGCATTACTTGTCCAAAGCCCTAGTACTGATGCCACCTTACCAACATAGACCACTGATATTGCATTTGGCGGTATTCGAAAATTTTATGGGATACGTGTTAGGCCAGCATGATGAGTCGGGAAGGAAGGAAAGAGCGATATACTATCTCAGTAAGAAGTTCACTGAATGCGAGACAAGATATTCACCAATTGAGAAGCTGTGTTGTGCTTTGATTTGGACGACCCGGAGACTGAGATAGTACATGCTATACCATACCACTTGGCTTATCTCAAAACTAGATCCTCTCAAGTACATGATGGAGTTAACTGCTTTGAATAGAAGAATAGCTCGGTGGCAGATCCTACTTTTTGAGTTCGATATAGTCTATGTAAATCAAAAGGCTGTGAAAGGAAGTGCAATAGCAGACTTTCTAGCTAGTAGATCTTTAGAAGATTACGAGCCATTGAATTTTGATTTCTCGAATGAAGACCTAATGTACGTGACAATCATTGAAAAAGGTGCTCAAAATGAGGGTCATCCTTGGAAACTAAACTTTGATGGAACTTCAAACGCAGTGGGAAATGGAATTGGGTCAGTCTTTGTATCCCCAAGTGGAGATCATTATCCTATTACTAGTAAATTGGATTTTGATTGCACAAATAACATGGCCAAATATGAAGCATATATCATGGGTATCCGTGCAACCATTGAACACAAAATCAAAGTGTTAGAGGTGTATGGCAGTTCTGCACTAGTGATTTATCAGCTTAGGAGTGAATGGGAAACAAGAGATCCCAAGTTGAACAGTTATTGAAAGCTAGTTTTGGAGTTAATTAAGGAGTTTGATGACGTTATTTTCTCTTACCTCCCACGAGAAGAAAACCAGATGACCGACGCCTTGGCTACCTTAGCTTCTATGATCAGAATAAACAAGCAAGAGGAAGTGAAACCTATCCAAATGAGCATTTATGAGGTTCCGGCATATTACTACAACATCGACGAAGAAGAAGGAAAAGATTATCACCATTGGTATCATGATATACTGCAATATGTGAAGAATCGTGAGTATCCAGACCAAGCCACCGAAAATGATAAGAGAACACTGAGAAGACTAGCCAGTGATTACGTCTTAGATGGAGAAATCTTGTATAAGAGAAGGAAGGACCGGGTGCTTTTTAGATGCGTGAATGTTGTTGAAGCTAAGAAAATCTTGGAAGAAGTCCATGAAGGTGTCTATGGAACGCATGCTAATGGTTTTACGATGACCAGACAGATTATGAGATTCGAGTATTATTGGTCCACTATGGAAGGAGATTGCATCAACTATGCCAAGAAGTGCCACAAATGTCAAATTTATGGAGATAAAATCCGCGTACCTCCTTCTCCTCTTCACTTCATGACTTCTCTATGGCCGTTCTCTATGTGGGGCAAGGACGTCATTGGGCCAATCTCACCAAAGGCTTTGAATGGACATCAATTTATCTTTGTAGTTATCGACTACTTCACCAAGTGGGTGGAAGCCACTTCATATGCAAATGTCACAAAGTCAACAGTTAGCAAGTTCTTAAAGAAGGAGATCATATGCCGATATGGAATGCCCGAAAGGATCATATCTGACAATGCACTAAACTTGAACAATAGTACCATAGCAGAGGTCTATAGGCAGTTTAAGATCAAACACCACAACTCATTGCCGTACCACCCAAAAATGAATGGTGCAGTCGAGGAAGCTAATAAGAATATCAAGAAAATCGTGGGAAAAATGACTGAGAATTACAGAGATTGGCATGAAAAGTTACCATTTGCTCTTTATGCTTATCGAACATCGCTAGAACCTCATCTGGGCAACACTTTCTCCTTGGTTTATGGAATCCTATTAAAGTTGAGATCCCTTACCTGCAGGTCTTGTCTGAACTGAAGTTGGATGAATCAGAATGGATTCAATCCCGATATGATCAGTTGAACCTAATCGAAGAAAAGAGGCTAAGAGCCATTCGTCATGAACAAATGTACCAAAAGTGAATGATGCGGGCTTATAATAAGAAGGTTGACCCTAGAGAGTTCCACAAGGGAGACCTTGTTTTGAAAAAGATCCTCCCCATATAGAAGGACTTTAGAGAAAAATGGATGCCGAATTGGGAGGGACCTTATGTGGTCAAGAAGGCCTTCTTTGGAGGAGGGTTGATTTTGATAGAGATGGATGGAAAAGGCTTACCTAATTTATGAACTCAGAATTTGTCAAGAAATACTTCGCCTAAAAAAAAGGGGGGCCAAGTGAAAACCCGTAAAGGGCCTCTTGAGCTCGAAAAAGAAAGAGGAGAGGCCAATGTGAAACCCGTAAAGGGCACCTTGAGACCAAAGGGGTTTTGAATTGAAAACCCAAGAATGGGCAATTCAAATTCTTAGATTGAGAGAGAGGCATGCATTAGTCTTGCTATGCCCGAATTAACAAAAAGGAGAGATGTTACACCTTGGGACGTCAAAGAAGTTTTCTAAGTCTGCCATACACCTATCAAGTTCGAAAGGGGTCTTTGAGAAGTTTTGTGCAGAGAAGTTCATGCTATGATATCTGGGGCACCTATTTTCATCTTATTCATTTTTTAGTAGATTTTCTATTCTTGTTTAATCTATTCATTGTTGTATTCTTAGCAAATTCGCTATCTTAACTTGTTCCCATTTCGTACTTCAACAAAGTTTGATCTCTCAATCAGTTTATTCATTTCGAGCTTGGCTCTCATTAAAATTTCATCTTGAGAATCTTTTTCAAGCATTTCTCATTGAAATAACAATTAATGGACTATTAATATTTAAAAGGAGTTTTGCATACTACCCTATAAACTTTTAAATATTACAAGAAACCGAAGTGAGACCACTATTCAGAACTAATCAGGTTCGGGGGTTGGGAGCAATTTAAGAAAGAATGATCTAAATTGGGACCATCTCCTCACATCTTCTGCCAAAGTACCATCCAAGCAAGAAGACAGCGTAATATGTCGGTATTAGAGATGAGCAATGAGCAACGACATCTTAAATAAAAAGGATCATTCTCATAACATTCTGCATTCATGCAAATGTCATCCATAATACATTTAGTTAGGAGCATTAGATTCATTCTGATCATTGCATCCCAATCATTTGGCATAAACATAAACATATAAAATCGAGTCTATAGGATATGTCCCCCAGAAGACAATGTAGCAACATCGGTGGGTTCACTAATCCTATCTCCCTAACCAACAGTGGAATAGGTCAACGATAGCAGGTCTGGCATTCCTAAAGTGCAGGAGCAGATCGAAGATAGCAGTCTGGCATTCCTGAAAGTGCAGGAGCAGATCAAAGATAGCAGGTCTGGCATTTCTAAGGTGTAGGAGCAGATCAAAGATAGCAGGTCTGGCATTCCTCAAGTGCAGGAGCAGATCGAAGATAGCAGGTCTGGCATTCCTGAAGTGCAGATGCAGATCGAAGATAGTAGGTCTGGCATTCCTGAAGTGCAGGAGAAGATCGAAGATAGCAGGTCTGGCATTCCTAAAGTGTAGGAGCAGATCGAAGATAGCAGGTCTGGCATTCTGAAGTGTAGGAGCAGATCGAAGATAGCAGATCTGGCATTCCTGAAGTTGCAGGAGCACATCAAAAACATCAGATCTTGTCTACCTGAGTTTGCAGTGGAGCGGATCGAAGATAGCAGATTGGCATTCTTAAAGTTGTAGGAAGCAGATTGAAGACATCAAATTTCATCTCCTTAAAGTTATAGTGGGGTAAATTAAAACACCAATTCCTATGTTTCTGAAGTTGCAGTGGGTCAAAGCAAGGCTACCTAAAGAAGAAAAGAAGTGCCGAGACTCAGAAGATCGGGCAAAT
This sequence comes from Gossypium rotundifolium, assembly GCA_025506655.1. Lineage (NCBI taxonomy): Eukaryota > Viridiplantae > Streptophyta > Magnoliopsida > Malvales > Malvaceae > Gossypium > Gossypium rotundifolium. The sequence continues at coordinate 104,886,366 of CP106727.1, read as the reverse complement.
TTGGTCCTTCTAAAGTCTTTGCTCCATTCTCGTTACACGACAACGAACAAAGAGGGGCAGCTTACAGGCTCAAATCTGCCCGGGGCCCAAATCCAAAACCAAAATAAACAAATAATAAATAGTCCAAAATAAATGTCCAATTACAACAGAAAATGGCCCAAAACCCTAATGGCCCAGTGTGGCCTGAAAATAACAAAATTAGGGAACCCTAAGGTTCCCTCTCCCCTCTCGCGCTGCATGACTAGCCCCTAAGTGGCCTAGCCGTTGCATGCTTCGACCCTCAACGCCTGGTAGCTCTCGCCATTGGCCATCAAGACGTTCGCCTCGCCACGCGCTGCGTTCGACACTGCAAGGACGAGACTACACACAGCAAAGACAAAGACGAAGGCAACAATAGCACGCAAACAAAAATAGACGAAGAAGAAAATGACAAAAGAATAAAGAAAACAAAACGAAAAAAACAAAGAATTACAGAGGACAAAATAGAAACAAACGAAGATGGATCTATAGAATCGGTTTTAAAAACCGAGATGAATCCCCTGTAATTCTTCTTCAGGTTTTTTTAGAAAAAAGAACTACAAACAACTAGTAATAAAAAGTAAAAAATCAAGGTTGATTCTTCTTTTTCGTTTATTTTTCTGTCAATATTCACTGTCCTTTCTATTTTTATTTTTGTTTTTATTTTTATTTTTGTTCAGATCTTGAAACAAAATGAGCAGTAACAGGAAGGGAGGGGAGAGTACTTACCTCAAACCCCATCTCTGTGAGGTCGTTGGCCGCCGGACGGGGCGGTGGCACGACGATCGGACTAAAATTAAAAAGGGGGTAAGGTTTTTAAGAGAGTATTCGTTTTTTTGAAAAATAAAGGGAAAGAATTTGATTTTTTTTTGATTTCGTGTTTTTATACAAGGTAATACGGCATCGTTTTGAGCTAAAGCTTCCATAGCCAAAACGACACCTTTTTGTATCAACCCGAAAACCCGACCCGACCTCAGGCCAAGATCCGCGCGTTTATGCCCTAAAAGGGAAATTTTCTCGTTCGGCCCTTTCTCCTTTGCGCAGGTTCAATTTAAGGCATTTTGCCCTTCTTTATTTTATTTAGATTTGGCCTATATTTTTAACTCTTTTTCAATTTGATCCATAACCTTATGATAGCAAACTGTTTTACATACTTATTATAAATTTGTTACATTATTCATCTTATATAGTATTACATATTATTCATTTTAAAATCCTTTGAATATATTAATTATTTTAGACTACTATTTGTTTTAAAATCATGTATATATTGTGTATAATAAATTGTTTTGCATTATTCATTTCAAATAATTTCATTTGTTTAATTACTTTGAAACGTTTTACATGTTCCTTAAAAAAAATCATCATCTTATATATATTATTGATTTTAAAATCTTTTATATTATCTATTAGACTAAGTTATTATCATTTCAAATATTGTGTTTTATGTTTGTTTGTTTCAACTTGTTTCATACTTTTACAAGATTGATATATTTTATTTAATTTATTTGTGTGGTCAATGATGTTAATATTTTAGTAGTGTATGTGACGTGAGCATTATTATTGTACGTGTTATGATTAGCTTATTCGTATTTTCATATCATTGTTGTTCTTTTGTATAATATTTTATTCATGTATTATTATTCCATGATTGTTGTTATTTTCATATTATTCCATCACATTGCGCATCAAACCCTAACATATTATTTCAACCTAGATCGTCGTTTTTTAAATCTAAACAAATCATACATGTCTTTTGAATATTGCACTCACTACCGTTTTAAATAAAAATTTTCAAAAATAAGGTCATATTTCGCGTTTTGGAAATTCGAGGAAATTGTGCCCTAACTTTCTAGGTTTCAATTTGTCTTGTTTAGCCAAAATAATGGAATATCCTTTTAACACAAAAATACAATTTTAAAATAAAAGACTTATTCTTGAGAGTACAAAGTGTTGTGCCCTAACTTATTGGGTGTGACATCTCGTTACCTCGAGATAAGAATTTCAAAAAAATGACAATATTCCGTATCTAGAAATTCGAGAGATCGTACCCTAACTTACTGGGTTTCGATTTTCCTTGTTTAATCTAAATAACCGAGTATTCTTTTAAAATTAATTAAAACAAACATGTTTTTAAATAAAAGATGAGCTTATTCTCAAGAATTCGGGTGTCGTGTCCTAACTTAATGGATGTGGTATCTCGTCACCTCGAGATAGGACGGTCTTTAATGATTATCCTAACTCACTCAAGCGTTTTAAAATCAACATTAATAAAAAATGATCGTATTTTTAAAGTTCGTTCTCGATTTTCAACTTTCGACATTAAGACACTAATTAATCGATTTGGTACCAATTTTTGGCGTGATGAGGGTGCTAATCCTTCCTCACATGTAACTGACTCCCGAACTTATTTTCTCAAATTTCGTAAACCAAAAACACTGTTTTAGTAAACCAAGACGTTTTATTAAAACAAAGGTGATCCGATCACACCTAATAAAGATCGGTGGCGACTCCCGTTTTATTTTTATTTTCAAAACCAAAGTCGATTCCCGTCTTCAAAAAGATGGTTTCGACACCTAACATTCAAGTCATAAAACCCTACCACAATTCAAACTAATCTTTCAAGGCATGAATCAACTTGCTCATGTGCATATATATAGACATAATTAAGCCAAAAGCACCAACTATGTACACATCCACAAACCTTACATAACCAAAGTTTTAAACAACATAATTATAAGCAATTGAACTTAGAAACTCCTAGTGCATGCCATATATAACCCAAAACCAAAATGATCAAAACTTCTACCAAGTCAATGAACTTATAGTGTGAGCTCCGACTTAAACTTCTAACCAACCGTGACTTCCGATTATTTACAAAGAAAGAATACAACAGACATAAGAAAATCAATACTTAGTAAGTTTGCATAAAACTTAAACATAAATTTACCGATTAGGAATCAACTTAAATAATTCATGTATAATTTCATTAATTAGGTCATAAGCTCACTTATTTCCTATACACACCACAAACTTCACGAGGCTAGTGAATTTATAAATACAACATATAACATAACCATGACATGATACCTTTATGAGAAAATGTATATTGAACTCAATTCATTCATCCCATGTTCATTTAACATTATACATTTCACTTCAATTATTCATATCAAAATTATCCATTCATATGACTAATTCCATGTAGCCATTTCATAAATCCATTTCCATTTACACATTTATCACCCGATGAACCAAATGAAATAACATCGGATACGCAGGAGCGATGTTCACACTAGTTGTAACTAGATATGCTCACACAAGCTATAAAATGGGTCTGCTCACATGAGCTGCGGGTCGAGATGTTAGGCTACACGATGCTGCTCACATGAGCTGTGGAGAATCTACAACAAATGCAGGACCTTAGCCAGTGGTAGGAAGTTCAAGATCAGCACCCGAAACGGTAAATAACCCTAATGACATGTCATTTGTATCCTAAGTATTCACGAGGTTCATACGGACCACATTACACATTTAATTCATTTAAATTTATTCATTTTCAAACCATTACAAGCACACATCCATATAGTTCACACTTTTCATACATAATTATCAATTTAACTAATACGATAATTTAGTCCAATTCACTAATTACCATATATCAATCAATTAACTCATTCACAACATGTATAATAGTAAATAATCATAAAAAAATAAATTAAATAGATTAATCAACATACGAACTTACCTAATCAAAAACGGTTACAAACTCGATGTCGACGACTACTCTGCTAACTTCTTTTTTCCGCGATTATTGTCCGGTTGATTCGTTTCTTGATCTAAATAATAGTTTTAACCCAATTAACCATTTAAAACCACTTAAACAATTAAACTTATGTAGATAAACCTTTTTATTATCATTTTACAATTTTACCCTAAAATTTTCACCCTTTATGCACCCTTTTTATTATATTTAGGAAAAATTTTACGATTCTTGACTAGAAAGAATACAAGCCTAAAGCTAAGTTAGAATTTAGTGAATCATTAAATTAATCATGCTTTGATTGGTTATGGAGAGGATTTGAATGAAAAATGGTGAAAGTTGGAAAAGGAATGGATTTGGAAAACAATTAAACTAATTTGCAAAGAAACAAGCAAATGGAAATGGAATGGCAGTATCACACGCATGAAATTGGAAGGGAAAAATGGTTTAATTTAATTGCTTAAGCAAATTCAAGTGTGTTTTCAAGCTACCACAAATGCCCTATATATATAAAAATGATTTACTAAATTTGGCCTAACTACCCACTACACAAAATTAGAATTAAATAAAAATAAAATCAAATTTTCTTCTAATTTTAGCTTTTACAAGGTCAAAAGAAATCTGATAAGTCCTTGACTATTTCCAAGTTTCTGATTCATCCCCACTTTATTGACTGTGCTGTAAATTAGTCCTTTTCTAGTCGTTTTTTACTCATAGCATCCCAATTGATTCATGACAGGGTTAAAACATAAAATCACTAATTTAGCAGGGATCAATTCAAGAATTAATGGATTTAAACATGAAAAATCATGCAAATTTAACATGTTATCAGAAGAATTCATTATAGTCCCTCTACAGCCCTACTGAATATTTACAATTAAACCATCCTATTTCAAAATTATAACAATGAAGTCCTTAAATTCAAAACTGATTAAAGTCACTTTACGAAATGTTTCTATTTTGCTAACAAGTTCATGAATCTACCATCAAACTTCAAGAACACCACAAACTCATCAATGGAATAATCTAAAACATTTAACAATTTTACAAATAAGTCCACGGGTTAGCTAGATTAAGCTACAATAATCTCAACAACATAAAAATCACTGAAAATAGACTCAGAATATGTACCATGCACACCAAATGCAGCTTGGCCGAAAGCTCCATTAGATAATAATGGTGATTTAGGTTCTAAGGTGAAAAAAAATGAAGACGATGGTTGTTTTTCATCTTTTAGTTTTATTTTAATTATATTTTATTATCAAACTACAAGTTTACCCATTTTAAATTAATCACATTTTCCTATAATTCAACACTAAAACTGTCCACTATGCTTTAGTTAGGTAAATATACCATACAAGGCCCTTAATTCATGGTTTTTCATCCATTTAATACAAATAAACCTATAGCGATTAACTTTTGTAACTTTTATGATTTAGTCCTTTTCACTTAATTAACTATCTAAACGTTAAAAGTTCCTAGCCAAATTTTAATACGACTCTGTAATAACCTGATAAATAATAAAAAAATAATAAAATATTGAATCACTTGTTGAAATTGTGTCTTAAAATGATGCGAGCATCAGGAACCAATCAAGGGAGCATCGACATGATGGGCTAACTCTACCTCAGGTGTAATACCCCTTACCCATATTCGACGTTGGAACAAGGTATGAGGCATTACTAAACTTATACCCAAACAATTATACAAAACCGAAACGTGTCTTTCAACTCCAAATTAAAAACTTTCATAACATCTCTTAAACAAGCCTACAAGGCCTAAATTACACTTTAGGAATGGTTCGGGATCAATCAAACTCTTTTGAAGCTCTCTAGAAAAACTTAGAAATTTTCACTAAATAGTCCACACACCCGTGTGGAGGAAGGGACATGCCCGTGTGGCATATCACATGCCCATGTTCCACACCCGTGTGGATTTATTTTTCAATTCAAACCTACAGGGGTTTTCACACGGCCGAACACACACTAGTGTCTTTGGCCCGTATCTCTTACATGACCTTGACATGCCCGTGTGCCAAAAACCTTAGCATTTCGTTTCTGACGTCATCACCCCATAAATGTCACAAGGCCAAGGCACACGCTAGTGTCCTTCGGTTGTGTGGCGAATTAAATTCCTAACTTTAGGTGCAGACTTCACACGGCCTAGGCACACGCCCATGTCCATGGCCGTGCCTTCCACACGGCAGTGTCTCTGCCCGTTTGTTTACTACTGGGCATACTGACTTGTAAACCTAGCATGCAAGGGGACACACGGCCTAACTACACGCCCATGAGGTTGACCATGTGTCACACACGGCCTAGACACACGCTTGTGTGTCTACCCATGTGGACAAGAACAAGGCTACTTGCCAAGCCTTTTTTATCGCCCTAACTCATACAAACATAAATCAAAATCATCCATCAACCCATTCATGCATACTTAAACCAAGTAAATCAACATGCTACTTGCATAATCATGAATAGCCTCATCTTTTCATAGATTAATAAGAAAGAGCCACCCAATATGGCCTTATACAAAAGGGTTTATCTTTGAATGAGACAACACAATTAGCCAAAATAATATGACATTCAACTAAGTTTAGTACTTATACATGTCATACTCAAAATGCTAAGTCTATATATACCAAAATGTGTTGATAGTGTGGGTGATCTTCTGATTATCTTTGTATCCTGAGTTGGCTCTTTGACACTATAAAACAAGGGAAAAGAAATGGAGTAAGCTTTAAGTTTAGTAAGTCTATATGTAAACAATAAGAATCATACCACTTAAAAATTCAGCTAAACATTACACACTATGCAATAACAATTCTTAACCTTATAATCAAGCTTGCTCATTCAAATCTTACCATACCCAAACACATATCACAAACATTGCTCACAATTACTTGCACATATATCCTATCACCACAAAGCCACATGAAATATTTTACTTAACAAATTTCTCAATGAACCCTTCAAAATGACACAAAGTACCCGGTGGTTTTGCACACAGTCCACCATTAATCAATAATAGAGTGGTATCGCACACAACCCACCAACAATGATAATCACGGTGGTATCGTACATAGCCCATCAAATGATAATATAAACGATGGTATCGCACACAGCCCATCATAAATAAATAACAAGGTGGTATCACGCACAACCCACTAACAATTACATATTTACGGATATTTATCTGTACCCACATTTCTATTCCGAGGTTCATTCCAAAATTACTCATTTTCTATCATTTTCAATCAAGATCACCAATAAGTATTTACATCCATACAATGCATCAATAGGTAACAACATATGTATTAAAGATGTATCGTTTACACATAAACTTACCTCGGTACAAAATATGTTAATTTGCGACTTAATCCGTAACCTTGCCTGTTCCCCAGTCAATGTTGTTTTGTGTTCTTCTCGATCTAAAATAATAAAATTTATTCATTTAATCGCTATATAAATCATGACACTTCAAAATTTCTACTTAGGCAAAAATGACCGTTTTGCCCTTATACTTTGGCAAAATTATGATTTTGCCCTTAGGCTTGTAAATCATTTTTCATCACATTTTCTCATTAAACAAACCTAGCTGAACATTTATTTCTCTTAAAAAATTCTCAATACCAATAATTTCATGCATTTACTACTCAATTACAACCTTTACAAATAAGTCCCATTTAGGTGTTTTCATGGAAAAACCTTTCACAAAAGTTATTCCCTAACCCACTAACATTCATTTTCTTCTATAAAAACTCAGCAAACAACATAAACACTCTCATGGAAATCCCTAAACTCTTAACCATTGTGCAAATTAATCCCCTCTCTAGCTAGCTTAAGCTTTAGGGGTTCTAAAAGTACAAAAATCATCAAATAAAACCACCAAAATCACTTACTTGTAAGAGGATAAGTTGCTGAAATTTCTAAGCTTTCAAAACCCCCTTTTTACTAGTATTTTTGGTAGAAGATGAGGAAGATGATATGTGTTATCATCTCTTTTTTTTTTTCTTATTTTATTTTATCAATTAAGTCACCAAAACCTCACCTAACCAATTGACCATGTCAATTCTTGTCCCTATGGCCGGCCACCACACTAAACAAGGCCTAATTGCACATTAGGGACCTCCAATTAAAATTCTATAGCTATTTAACACCTTTAGTTTGTAAAATAGAACTTTCGCACTTTATGTGATTTAGTCTTTTTTTTTGCAATTAAACATGCAATCACCAAAATTAATGCACCAAAATTTTCTTGCACTCATATAATCATGATATAACACATATATAAAATTATTAAAACTAATTTCTCTGGTCTCGGATTAGTGGTTTCGAAACCACTTTTCTGACTAGCCCCAAAATCGGGCTGTTACATCAAGGCCCTATTACTAGATTGAAAGCTAATCAAATCAAGTCTAGATTGAATGTAGTAATCTAAGAGTTTGAGATGAAGTCCCTACAAGCTTATTTAAAGGAAAAATGAGATCAATATTCAATTTATTGGCCCAATTCCATCATATATGAAAATATAAGAGTTCAAAGAAAACAAGATTCTAAATCTTGGTCTAAAAAACCACATTTTGGAGTTGGAATGAAATGGATTGCTATGACGAGCTTAAACGAGCCCAATCTTGCAATGAATGGATCCAGTATGCAAAATCATCCTATGGGGACGTCCATAAGCCCATCTTGAAGTTTCAACTAGAGTTTATTTGGATCACTTTAAGACTTAGTTTATTTTTCAGTTTTAGTTTGGCCCAATCTGTTAATGGCCCAATTAGTAAGCTTAGTCAAGTCAAGTTGTCTTCCACAATTTTAGGGATTTGTTTGGCTAAATTGGCATTTGTTTTCCATAATTTTAGGGATTTTTTTCTCTTTTATCATAAAAATGAGTGTTATCCACCATTTTTAGGACATATTGTGAATTTTTTATTAATAAAAATATTATTTCGGTTTCTTTTTGCAAGATTTGTTTCTTATTTGTTTTGGAAGTTGTTCAACACAATCTTCTTATATTGTTAGAGATCATCTTCAAGCTTCAACTTGCCAAAAGATCTTTCTTAGAGGAGAGATTAGAACTGATTGAAGGGAGTTGTTGGATCTCTTGTTCCAAAGGCTTTTTAGGGCATCTATTCAATTATCCATACTTCATCTTCCATCTTTAATTTCGTCCACCCATCATCTTTTTCATCTCTTCTTTAGTTTTACTTGTTGTTTATTTTATTTATTTACTTTCTTGAGTCTAATCACTTCAAGTTCTTATTTTCCAAGTTCAAGCATTTGAAAATCCATTTGGTTTGCATTTTCTTTGGCTTCAAGAACATCAAAGTCAATCAAATTAGGAGCCTTTTTTCAAATTAAATCTATTTCCTTTTCCTTTTCTTTATTTCAATCATTTTTATCGTTTTCATTATTTTTCTTCTAATTAGTTGTTGTTTATGTTTAAGTATTAAGGCTACAATTTTCTATTCAATCCGGTCTAGAACTTTAGGTCAAATCCGCAACTTGAAAGCTTTTCGATCCTAATTCATTGTCCATATCATAACCACAGTTTTCGACACCATTGGAAGTGGGTTGTTACAAGAACTATGTGTTTAGTTACACCATCTTATTTATAATGTTTCGATCCAATCTTGTGTATAAAGAAAGCTCAAGTACTTTGATTATATTGAGTGTTTATCTTTTCTTTGTTTTTTATTTTTTATTTTTATCATGTTTAATTGAGGATAAGTAACAAGTTATGTGTAGGGAAGTTTGGTCTGCCATAATTCGTTGTGGAAAATTAGACTATTTTCAACACTTAATGAGCTTGATTTAAGTTGCTTTATGTTATTTTCTTTCGTTTTCCGTTTTAGTAGCTTAAACGTAATTATAAGCAAAATAAGCATTTTTACGCATTTTCTAGTGTTTCCATGACCCTTAGGCGAACTTGGGCCTTGAGAATAACTAATAAGTATTTTAATGTGCAGGCTACCATTTAGGCAAAATAAAAATAAAAAAGACTACAGTCATGTCGTAACACAAGCATCCAATGTCACAACACCGAAGATCGAAGCGACAAACAAAATTCTAAGACGAAACAGGCATTGGTGTCACATCTGATTTCCCTTAAACCCAAAAATTTGGAATAGTTAGGGGTTAAAATTGAAAGAGGCTATAAGTTGGTAGTCTCTACTAAAAAATTTGATAAATATAGAGGTAGGTTTGAACATATGTGTGTTCCAAATCTGGTTCGATTAGATTAAAACCAATGAGTCTCTTAGTAGGAGACAAAATGATTGTTGATGGACGGTTTTTAAAAGGTTGAAGACCATATAGAAAAGGCTATAAATAGCTGGGAAATGACTTCCTAGGGAGATTTCTTCTTGAATCAATTTCACCTTCTTCTTCTCTTTATCTTCCTTGGTTGCTTCGAGGAAGTGATGGCCATGGAATGCTCTGCTTGGAGCGATGATTGTGAGGAATTAGTCAAAAAAGTAGAAAATCTAAAGATCTATTGCCAGGAGAAGAGAAGCTTTAGCCTTTGGAAAAGCTAAGTTGATAAGGCGAAGAAGTATTAGGTGAGCTTCTACACCTTACCTCAAATTTGATACATGCTGCTGTAGAAACTTGCCAATCATTTGCAAATCGTTTAGTAGTAGTTAGTTATGGAAAGGTCATTTGGTATGATGCATGCATAATGATAATGTGCATTGTATGAATGATAAGGGAAAATTATTGAAGGGATTGATGAAGTTAGGATAGGAAAAAAGGGTAATTCTGTTAGATACCGTCATACGATGTTGATATGTGCACCCGTGATATGCGAAGCTCCGGGCTTTACAGAGGGGACACTGTAGTGTTCGAGCATTAATGTATAGGACGACAAATGGAGGAATGGACGGAGGTGTAGGGAAAAAAATTGGAATTCTATTAAAATTTTGCCATCTGGGATTGCTAGGAGCAAATCGTGATGTGTGAAGCTTCGAGCCTTGCGAGGGGGACACTTCGGTGTTCGAGCATCAATTTGGATACAAGATATGATGATATTGATGACTAATAGGTTTCATAGAGCAACACCATGATGACGATTAGTAGGCTTTATGGGGCGACATTGCGACATCACTAAGGTCTTTCAGGGCAACACCTCCAAGAGGTTTAAGGTGTAAGACCATAACTGGGCTATAAAAACTAGTAGAGTCTACCAGGACAGTAAAAACATGAATCACGAGGCGTAAGACCATAGCTCGATTATGGTAACCAATGGAGTTCGCCAGGACGTTAAACATGGGATATACTGTGTAAGACCATAGCTCAACTATGGCAGCATAGAAGGTCTACCGGGATAATAAACACGGGATATTCTGCTAGGACACTAAACACATGGTAGTCTACCGGAATAATAAACACTGGGTGAAAGGAAGTAAGACCCAAGTTAGGAGATAACAACCAATAGAGTCTGCTGGGACATTAAAAAGGATGGTAATTATGGATAGTCACATATAAGGAAAAAATGAAAATTGGCGAGTGGGCTTGAGGAATCTGCCAAACAATGCAAAGGTAGTAGAAAAGGGAGACAATCCGCATGAATAGTAATCATAAAAACCAGTATAGCAATAGGGTGGTAACTCAACATTAAACAGTCATGGAAAATGACAAGCTAATAGGTGTCTGCTGTATAGGCAAACAAAAGATGGTTTATCCGAGGATCATAGTTAATGATCTGTCATTAAGCACAACCAGAGGGTACTCAAAAAAACTCTGTAAACTAGAGATTTAACATAAAGTACGCTGGTTAGTCTACAAGAAAAAGAGGGTAGTTAAAACCCATTGAAAAAAGGACACACCGCATGACAGATATGTCTATCAAGATTAATCTTCTTTAAGGGGAAATCATTGAAGAAGTATTTGCTGAATGGCTAGTTATGTGGGGATGCAGTATGAAAGAGAATTCGTGAACCCAGATGGCCACTTAGTGACAGCTGGCTGAGTACTATAGGCCATAGTGGAATGTAGTAGAAGGGCATGCTACGCTTAAGGGTAAGGTAATGTGACTAAATCAGATCACAAAGAAGTAATCCGATCACAATTTAAACTAAGCGAGATTCGGTCCACTAGAGTGGCGTGGGACCTTATTAGTCATGCCAATGGATGGAATGGGAGTAGGTTATACAGGATTGTAATAAGGAAAATAGTTCGTTATGGACTAAATAAATGTGGAATGATAGCCAAAAGGGAAGTACCCAGGGGCCTTTAGGAGAATAGGCCAAAAGGCTATTAAAATAGGACATGGTGGATGGAAGATGTCATAATGAGAATCATTAGATCAAAGAATACAAGTAAAGGAAAGACACAATCCTGGGATATAGCGAAACATTTGAAGAATCGTTGAGACTACCAAGGGTTGGTAGGATTTTCTAAGAAAATATTACTTAATGATCTATTTGCCAACGAATAAATTTGAAAATAAATCAGAACCCGCCACTTCGGGTAGAGAAAACCTCTAAAAATTGAGCTGGGAGTTAATCGTGTTTAGCTTTTTTATATTTAAACCATTACACAGTAGGGGCCTATTTTAGCGTATTATAGAGACTCACTAAGTTCTTTCAAACTTACAAAGGTTTGACTTGTGGTTGTAGGATTTGTATATTAAGGAACTTGAGGAGGCATCCAGTCAGATCGTGTTGGACCAAGAAGCTTCGTTGGCAAGCACCATGCACATGGGAAGGGGGAAACATTAGAGACTTCGCGTACGGGACGAATGTAATTTAATCAAGTAGTTACCCTTGAGTCCAAAATTTAAATTAGTAAACTTTCATTTAAGGATTATGTTGGGATACATATATATTTTTTAATAAAATGCTTTTAAAATTTCTTTAGTTAATACTTTGGTCGTTAGTTCAAATCGGATCTATTTGTGACACTCCATACCCAGATTCGACAATCGGGTCGGGTGAGGGTTTTACAATTGGTGTTAGGACACTAGAATTGGGTGTCGTGGCACCGGCTAGGTGTTGCAACATCGGAACCCAGTGTCACAACATTGGCTTCTGCATAGCCGAAAATTCCTGTGCACAATAATTATGATTTTTAGGACAATTAAGGGTCTTTTTTCAACCTAAAACCCTAACTGACATTATAATTGAAGGGGCACTTTAGTCTTTTGAATTTTTACCTAGTTTTTTTTTTTTTGTCTATATAAACAACCTTATAACCTCATTGAGAGAGAAGTCGACCTAGGGATTCGCCCTAGGGAGCCACCAAACAATCTTTTATTTTTAGTTTTTTGTTTTCTTATGTTTGTTTAATCAAAATCTTTCTATTCCGACATGAAGACGATTGCGGATGAAGATTGTTCCAAAACCGTGCTTCAATTATTTATTAATGAGCATTCTCTTTTCCTTTAATATTTTATTCCTTTATTTATATTTCGTTAACTTGATCAACTAACGATCGTATGAATATTGAGATAAATTCTTGTGTGTATTTTATATCTTGCATGATTCGATATGGAACTGATTTATTGATTAAGTAATTATTTATTTAAAATTGGGTGTTTATTCAAGAGTACTTAGTATATTAGGGAGTGATGCCCCTTGTAGAATATCTAGACAGGTGAGACCGAGAGGGTATCCTGTCGAGTATAACTTGTGCCAAGCGGTTAGATTGAAAGAATATTTGTATGCCTAGGAAGATACTGAAAGGTGATTTAGGTGGTAACCATTAGTGAAGATGAGACCAAAAGGGTATTCTTAGTTAAGGGTGGTAAATATCTCAATTGAGGGTGATTAGCGACTTAATTGATAATTTGGGATTTAATCGATTATAGGCCGAGAACTCGCATCGTTGACACTAGGAATAAGAAATTTCATTAGTTATTTTAGGTTAATTAATTTAATTAATATTTTAATTCTACATCAACATTATTAATTCGTGACTCAATTATATTAATAATTATTTTCGGTAATTAATTTAATAATAAATTTCTCCAATCCGCAATCCCTTGGGTATGATCCTCGGAATACTTTCCAGAGTGTTTCGTTGCAACACTTTACCATATTAAAATTTGACCCATATACTTGCGACATTGCTACTTTATTATATATCTTTTTGCTGCAGTATTTTCAGTCCAGATATTCACACGTCTGGTTGTAGTCATCGATATAAGTCAAAATTGGCCGAAATAGGCTGAAACACATCGAAATGTACCGGTTTAAGATCGAAATGGTATGTGCTTGAATTAATGCATTGGTACCAAATTTGCATCGACTACCATGAAATTCAAGATCCAATTGGCATAATGTAGGTAAATTCAGAGCTAAATTTTTTTAGAATTAGAATAAAATTGACATAATGTATTATTGTTAAAGACTAATTTTGTTATTATGCCGGTTAAAAAATAGTCAACGCCATATTCTCATTAATGGTTCATGATTGGGTGACCAAAAATGATAATTTAAAACATAGGCAACCATTTATAATTTTCATAACTGAGAGAAACAAAATTATCAATAATTGAGTAACCTTCAATGTAATTTACCATAAATTTTATAAATACTTTTGTAATTTAAATAAAATTTTTACCAGCAATATGCTTGTTCAAAACCGTACAAGACAGGCATTCGATTGTCTTATATTCGATTTCCAATTGAATTAACCCCAGTGAAAAGTTTGGATTTCACTTCATCCATATTAATATTACAAAATCATCGGGAGGGGTACATGAAAAAAGTTAAAAATATTCAGTCGGATGGATAAGATGCAGCCATAAATGCAATACATTTAGGGGATAATTCTTTGTAAATGTTTACTGTCGAACTTAAAGAGAAATTACAGCAAAACAAGTATTTGGGTATACATGCTTCTAAGCAACTATACAATAAGTCACCGCATGAGGGTCTCGGAACTAACAGAAATCTCGGATTTCAAATACACGAGCAGTGCCGTCCATGGAAACAGAAACAAGGAACTCCAGATTTGAAGATACAGCGAGAGATTGGATGGCATGTTCATGCCCTTTGAAGGTCTCGATGCATTCCCCGGAGAGACAATTCCATATGCATATTCTCCCATCACAACACCCTGTAGCCAAGAATTTAGATGCTCCAAGCCAAGCTAAGCATGTCACTCCTTCCTGCAAAGTTTGTTTGACCACATCATTACAAATTAAACTTAACCAAATTAACCCCCCGTAGCTTTAACCATGAAGCTAACTTATGTTGACCAGTTATAATGAGTAAAATATTAGACAGGTTGAAATGATTCCAAAACCTCGTGGTTACATATGAAACGTGTTGATGAGTTTTGTAGATCCCAAATTGTAAGGTTTTGATCCATGCCACCGAAAACAGCCCAAGGAAAGCTGCCGCATATAATTTGAACATAAGATCAAATCAGTCATACAAAAACAAAGCCAGAAATGCAGTCTTCTATGGTAATATGATCATAGGTATCCCCCAGCTGTTCTAAACCCCACTAGGCAAACTTTAGGGTGCACTCCCTTGAGTGGCCTTGCTGAACTCATTTTAGAAGAATTCTTTCATTTCAACAATGAGCTTTGTCAGTTACTTAAAGTCTTATGGGAAATATTTCAAGTTGGAAACCAAAACACACAAGTAGGTTTAGGGCATTGATCAAACGATTTGATTTTGTCGTCATAATATCAAGGATTCAACAAAACTCTTAAGCGAAATAATTATCTGATGAAAAAATGGCAACTACATTCAAACTGGTGAAACAAGTATTGGATTAGCTGAGAGAGAGACAGCATCATATACACACTTTGGTGCAAACGAAACACATTCAATTGACTCCGGATTGCCATCAGTTGAACCTGTCTGAGAAGAGCAAGAACTAACAACCTGCATTGATGGCGATATTTGCAAGTTAGAGATATTCACAATGTGAATAGAGCCATCCTTCGAACTAAGAACTAATCGATCTCTTGTAGAAGCCATACCTTCCCAGTTGTGATATTCACAATGTGAATAGAGCCATCCTTAGAACCAGTAATAGCTAATGTTGAATCAGAACTTATAGACAAGCACGTCAGTCCTTCTGTATGATATGGATGACCTACCCAGAAAAAAAATTACTACCAACAATTTAAAAGAGGACTATGAAAATGAGAGCAAATAAATAATATGAACTCTTTTACAAATAAAATGATATTTTTTTGTGAACATGTTCACTACGTTAGCTAGCTGTGACAGCTGAAGATTCCAATGCTACTATATTTGCGGTCAAACTGCATCTCTTTAGCTCCTTGATTTCAATAGTATTTTCTCAAATCAATTAAGTTCATGGTCTTTTATATAACCTTATAATCAGGTTAGGTCTGAAATATCAATTAGGACATCTAAAATACGATTTCAGTTGAATATCTCTTACAACATGAATGCTTTCACCACTTCTTGGATTCCAGATCCTCAATGTAGCATCTTCAGAACCAGTACATAATGTTTTGCCTAGTTAAATCATATATATACTTATCAGATTTGCTCAAAGAGAAAGCAAGATGCAAAAACAGAAAAAGAAGAGCAAAACAAATGATCTAATAGTAGAGAATGAAAAGTTAGTACCATCAGGGGTAAAATCACCACAGGTCACAATGGCACCATGGCCTGAGAATACATTAAGACAGTTCCCACTATCAGCATTCCACATCCAAGCAGTGCAATCCTCAGATCCGGCTAAGATCAGATGACCTTTTGGGTGCCACCTAATCCACTATCAGGCAACAAGTCCATCATTAATTAAGTTCCAAAGAAAACATATAATATTAAGAGTAGTTAGCATCCAAGTATTATGTAGTTTTACCTCAATGCCACCTCCAGGATCCTCAAGTGTGCGTTTGAAATTTCCAAAGGTATCCCAAACTTTAACAAGTCCGTCAAAACCTCCAGATGCAAGTATTTGTCCATCACTGCTAAAGGCTAAACTAGAGACTGAATCGGTATGGCCTGCACAGGCATTGCATTTACAAGAGGTTTAGTAGAAGCATAAGAAATGAAGAATGTTAGAAAAGTCAAAGGGATGTGTGTGTCACATACACTTTGGCAAAATGCAAAAGTAATATTGGCTTCAATAAATCACTAAAGAGAAAAACTTGTACTGCAAAAAGAGAGTGAACTGTCTAGATGTTGTATTGTATCATGGCCATACCTTGGAGCTCAGAAGCCCAATCAGCATGACCTATCTTCCAAAGGAACCCCTTATCATCTCCACCCCCAGTAGCCACTAACACTGGATCTGTTGGGCTACAGGCAACTGCATAAAATTCACCTGGAAAAACATTCATCGCATTAAGATTCTGTACAAATTCAGGTGAGTTTTCACTCTAAATTCTTTTAGTCGCATAGAGGATGACTTTCATAATGATTTTGTTTTTCTTACAAACTTTCGTAATGATGCTTGATGTTCATCTATTGTGAAAAATAGCCTTCATGAAGGAAGCTAGTAGTAAAGAGTAAATTGAGATAGAATAAACATTACAATAATCTGATGGGACAAACCTTTCTAAATATTCTAGTTCCCATTTCTATATTGATGGAATAATTTCGTAAACAATTTTAAGATCTGTTTTCCCCTTTAAGGAAACACAGATTAGTTTTGACATTTGAGCTGGTAATCAAAGCAAGTTTCTCTCAAGAACAATAGTATGGCAAATTAAAATTCAAAAACATCAATGATTATTTTCAGGAACTAATATCGAATCTCAAATTAAACTTAAAACCCACATAAATCAAGGTCTGAACAATAACGTTAAGCCGTTTGAAGCTACCACGAAATCTAATCCCAGCTTTGAACATGAAAACACAAAACAACAACTAAAAAAAGAAATTGTTAATACCCGTATGGCCAGTGAATATGTGAATAGAATCATCAGGATCCTCAATATTTTCAGTATCATCCTCATCGTCAGCATCAAGAAGATCTGAATAAACTACGCACAGAAAGAAAAATACAAATAATATTAAAAGAATATAGTTACTAAGGAAACGAAAATTTAGACAGAGAGACCGAAACCTTCTTCGTCGACATCAACTTCGTGGATTATGTCGGATTCATCAACGAATACCTGGCCCTGCTCCTCGTCATCCTGGGCTGGCATGTTCTTATTTTTTTTTCTTGGGTTTTGTGTTGAAGCAGCTGTGAGAGTAGAGGCTTATAAGGGTTTTTAAAGGTGTCTCACCATGAATATATGTTTCGGTCGTAGTATTAGGATTGAGCATTCGATCGAATCGAATCAAAATTGAATTGAAAATTGATTAGTGTTGAGTATTCGATCGAATCGAATCGAATCGAATTGAAAATTTTCGAGTTAATCGAGTTTTCGAATCGTATTTTATCATCCTAACTTAATTTGAAATTTTTTTGAATCGAGTCGAGTGAGACAAAATTTAAATCGAATCAAATCGAATATATTTATTCGAGTTAAGTTTTAAAAAAATGAGTTTAGTATTTTTTATTTTTATGTCATTTTTCAAAAAAAAATTTAAGTTTTTAAACATGACTTTAGTGTTCGAATATAGAAGCATGCACCTGAATTCTGAAAGACAGGGAATATGTCATTCTCAACTTTTAGCATTAAATTTCTCATTTTATTGATAAGCCTTCATTTTCTATGACATGATTTGCTTTTCAAAAAAAAAAAAACCAAGTAGAAAGTAATTATTTCAATTATGAACATAACAATCAGTTTAGCACACTTCAATTTACTTCCACGGGAAGATAAGCAACAGGAGATTATGTATGCTACATAGTCATGAAAGTTTCAATAGACATATTAAAAATTCTATCTTATCAATTTTCTAGTTGATACACAGTTTTGCAAATGTAAAGTATTACGAAAAAAGAAACATACCAAATTCTTGGGAGCATCATCTACAACTTCAGCAGGTTGATCGGGTCCAACGCTTGCCAAGCATGCTCCTTTGCAGCTCATATATTTCTGGATACAGTTTATAAAGAAAAAAACAAACCAAAGTCTAAGAAAAGAAGATATCGAAAGCATGTGAGACATAACACTATAAAATAACTTCAAGCACAAATTGTTAACAACCTCCCTGTTTGACTATACCTATACTTTCCTCCTTGATGTTATAAATAAAGATGGAATGTGTAAAAACATAAGCAATATTCAACCAACTCAAGATACAATAGATAACTGGATAAGTGCAACAACAAGAAGGATTCTATAATATACCTAACTGCAGTTGCAGGAAGATCAACCAAACAGATGAATACACTCCACAAGATATTAGCCATGCACTAAAGCAAATAATGACTGCCCAGCATTACAAGTAATAAATCTATGGACAACAATAAAACTATTTTAGTTTGCATGAATCACACCGAAAGTAAAGCAGGAAAAAGAGAAACTCATGAACAAGAAATATGGAATTGAAGAGTAGAAAAAGAGATTAGACAATTTAGTGACATACCAGGGAAATGTGCAGCTGAGAGCCTGAGAATCAGAACAAAGAAGAGGAAAATAAATTTAGGGTTTGGAGTTGGAGTGGTGGAGGAGACGATGGATTTTTTACCTCCTGCTGCTGGTGGTGCTTGGGGTTGGGGGTTTGATTTGGGGGAAAAATTGGGTTATGGAAAATAAATTTTTGGGCTGATCAATTATGGACTTGGGAAATGGGATAAAAATAAAATATTTGAGAAATTGGGTTAAAATAATTAAGTAAAAACTTAAAATTTAAAAAAATAAAAATATATTATATTCGGTTTATTCGAGTTATTCGAGTTATTCGAATTAAAATTCAACTCGATTCGAACTCGAAATTCAAAACTCAAAATTCGAGTTGATTCGATTATCTCAATTAACTCTATTAACTCGATTCGAATAATTCGAAAATCAAATTTTTTTCGATTTTTCCAAATCGAATCGAGTTTTGCTCAACCCTAGTCTTGATGCGTCTGAACTTTGAGTTGGATTTGACTTGTGAACCCAAACTTTGACTCGCCTCACTAAACATCTATATTATATAAATTTTAAATAACAAAATTAATTGAAAGTTATAAAGAATGTTGACTCAATTGAGTTTTTAATCACTAAAAATATTAATTAGTTTTATTAATTAATAAAAATTATCATTTGATTGGTTTGATAGTTAATTTTCTTGACATGATTAATGAAATCACTAAACATTATCTCGTATGAGTAAAAATAAATTTTTCAAAAATAATTTTTTAAAAATAATTAAAAAGTACATATAAATAAATTTGAGCAACATTGTTTAGATTCATTTTGGATAAATGAAAAGAAAACTTTAAAAATTATAAAAAAGTTATTGAAAATTATTTAAAAATTCTAAAATATGTATAAAATATTTAAATATGCAAAAACTCAAAAAGTATTATTCATTAAAATTTTCTAATATATATATATATATATATATATATGTGTGTGTGTGTGTGTGTTTAAATAGACAACGTTAGTGGAGAGAAAAGACGTTCTCATATTCTCCATCTTTGACGTCCAAGTTAGGAAGAAAAGAAAGGAAGAAAAAATGCTTCTTCCATAGCCATTTTCGGTCCAAAATTTTCAAGGTAAAAATGTAAATTTTCATTTAATTTTTGTGAACTTATGATTTTGTCAACCTAGCATGTTGTACCCATGTGTTAAAATTTCAATCTAAATTACCATTAAAGAGTTGTTAAGTTTAAAGCTTGTCAATAATGGATGTTTAAATGTTTAGCTTAGATTTTGTTAAAATTGTATTAGAAGATTGTCAAAGTAGCTTAGTTTTAAAGGTTTAGCTATATAGTTAATTTTTATATTGAGGACTAATTTCAAAGTGAAAGCTTTAGAAAATAATATTATAATTGAAAGTTTGGGTCCCTAATGAAAGAATATGAAATTAGATTTTATTCGATACTAAATATCGAAAAATATGAGTATTTCAAATATATGGACTAAAACTACATTATGTTAAATTGTTGTGTTTTCATATGTTTATGTGAAATTGATATTATTTCTATATCGAATTTATTGTACATAGTTAAGGATGACGTCGTGTCATTTCGAGATAAAGGAAAGTTGAAGGCCATATACAAGTAGCCTATTTTGGCTTGTGCTTTCATGATTTGAGTTTAATATATATATATATGACTTGTTACAACTATCATAAAGTTAATGATCATACTTGTTTGGTTAATAGGTAAGTATAAAATAGTCGGTAATTTGTGAAAAATGTGATGATACTAAATATGATGATATGGATATGATGAATAATATAAGAAAACATGTTAATATCATAAGATGATATGAAATGGCATGAAAATTATTTGAGCATGATGTGAATTTGTTAGGTACTAAATTATGATATGTGAACTATATATGTTTGAAACATTTGATACCCTATTAAAAGTCTTGAATATAGTTGGGTATAGTTGGCATGCCTTAGGATTAGTGTACAGGATTGTACTTCGTTTATACTGATGAGGCACGAAGTGCATATTATACTTTGGACGTACCGATGAGGTGCTAGCAACATTTATATATTTACGTCGGTTTATACTGATGAGGTGTGGAGCGCATTATACTTCACACATATCGATGAGGCATTAAGTGTCAAATATATTGGTGTAATGGTTCAATGATTCGTGTATCCATCTTGAGTCTATGTTCGATTAATAGGGAATATGTGATGGAGCTCAAAACTAACTATTATTTCGACAAAGGCAAGCGCACATATCGAACAGTAGTATAATTATGGCGAGTCCGAAATATCGTATCCTCAAGGACTAAAATTACTAGTAATAACTATCTTTTTATTATCTAGCCTAATAATTAAAGGGATTTATTTTTAATCTAAAATTAACTAACTAATTTAACTAACTAAATGACTATGAACGTGACAGAGAGTGAATTGGAAAAATACTTTTGGACAACTTATATGAGATAGGCAATACCTAAGGAAGAATCCACCTAGAATTCACTTATTACTTTTGATTCATATGATTTATTCACATGACTTAATCCGTAGAAATCCCTGATTTATGTTAATATCTCTTTCGAGACTAGAAACAACTAACTCTAGGTTGATCAATTGAAATTTCTTTCTAATTAAAACCCATATTGTCGCATTAACTCGATATATGGATTCTCTTATTAGATTTGACTCTAATCCGGAAGATTTTCGTTGCCCTATTTCTAGGGTTGAAATCAACTCCGCTTAATTGTGTTGATCTTCTCTTAAACAGGGACTTTTGCTCCACTGAATAAGCACATTCGACTTGGATTAATGACCTAAATTATCAAAACAAGAAAAAAGCTCACAATTAAGAATAAGAACAAGTATTTATCTTATAAATCAAACAATAATAAGATTCGTCTAGGTTTCATCCCCTTAGATATTTAAGGGATTTAGTTCATACTAATAGAGGGAGACATCATAAAATAGGGAAAACAACAAAACATAAGAAAACCCAAAAAAACTTCTAAAAAACTTGATGGGAGATCTTCGATCTTGATGGAGATCCTTCTCCTAAGCTGTTCTCGACGGCTGTCTTGGAGTATTTTTTGTCTTTTACTCGACGTCCATTCAACCTCTCCTTTTAGGTCACCCCTAGGGTGTTTATATAGGCTTTGGAACACCTCTCTTGGCCCACAAGTAGTTTATTCCGAATAGAATTCATGTTTGCTACGGCAAGGACACGCCCGTGTTTGACTCCTTAGATCGTGCTCGCTCCTGCTCGCCACACACGACCTTTTGGTTAGGCCGAGTATGTTGATCCAGGCCGTGTCTCAGTTTTTCTTGAAACACACAGTCGTGTCTGATAGCCCAGGCCGTGTGAATTCCTAAGGTAGGCCCATTTTGTCCTATTTTGGCCCGTTTCTTGTTCTTTTCGACTCCTAAGCTCTCTTGAGTGTAAAACATGAATTTAAAGGATTAGGAGCATCGAATTCTTCAAATCTAATGAGAATTCATCCAAAAATAAGCCAAGCATGGGGTTAAAATATGTATAAATTGAGGTTTATCAAATATCCCCACACTTAAGCGTTTGCTTGTCCTCAAGCAAAATACTCAACTCACAATTAAAATTAAACTTTCTCAAATCATAATTCTCATCAATAATGTCTCATCATAATTCATAGATAATTCATACATGGATAGTTTAACTAAAAAAGTCTTAAAGACTTAAATAATCTAAGTCATAAATTTTTGTAGCACAAAAACATAGGTGTTTCCCCTTACCTAAATAATTACCTCTGATTCAAAACCGACAAGGATTGACATCCTCACTAAGGATTCACTTAAATCACTCAAAGTGTTTAAAGTTCAAGATTAAGCACTAAAAAGTCAAACATGAAGAGTTATTACCATAGGCTTGCATGAAAATCATATCTCCACCACTATAAAATAAGATGATACACAAATCAAAAGGTCTTTTAAAAGGGTTGTAATGGGGCTTAGGTTAAAGGTGTGGAAAAAGGCTGAATTAGAGGGTTAGAATCGAGATTGAATTGTCAAATTACCTAACTAGAACAATAGACTAATACTGAATAATTACATCAATTGAAAACTTATAATAATAGCACGAGCTCCTTCTCAAAATATGAAATGAACTGCTTAAGCTCAAATAACATAGAATTAATAATGAATGAATTTCAACTTTTCTTTTCTTCTCTTTTTTTTTCTCTTTTTTTTAAAGAATAATAACATACAATAATAAGAAAGAATTTAACAAATGAAATAAAGAAAATAGTTAGGTAACTGATCAAATTAAATCTCGACATAAGGGGAGTCAATAAAGTAGGGGAAGTAAAAATTTGGTTTTGGGTTAATTTTAATGGGTGAGTAAAGAAACGGTTTATTAGGCTCAAAAAGGGTTCACTAGGGGTTAATTATGAAGGTAGACTTTTTGGTGGGATAAGTGAGTTGAATCCTAGGTGCCTTTATTATCTCAGTATATCAAATCAAAGGTGTGGTCTCGACATGCATAATCGGAGCAAGTTTTAGAATAATAAATCAATGTTGACACACCCATAATCAATACAGTGAGTACGAAAAATGTATGCTCTAAAGGCTCAAAATCTCACAAAAATTATGGTTTTTGATGTCAACCTTGCAAATTTTAATCTTCAAAGTAATAATTAACTTTAGGAAAACAACCTAACAAATTTTTTTAATTACGAAAAATAGACTTATCATGCTTGATTCTCTAATATCTTAAAGTTTAAACCATTAATACACAATTACCTATGACTTACTTCAAAACATATCAACAAAAATCATAAATCAATAGAAGTTTCATTCTAATTAGTAATATGAGAAAATTTACTTAAAAATAAGACAACATTCAGGGATTTTCTGGTAATGAAATCAATAACCTCCCTACACTTAAGATGTACATTGTCCTCAATGTACAAAGATAAATAACGACAATATAGTAAGAAAATCATAAAAGAGGGAGAGAGGTGAAACTTCTTGAATTTTGGATGGAGTCAAAGAAAAGAAATCTGGTACATTCGGGCAGAGGAGGTGGATACTTTGGTGGTGGTGTGGTTGTTTCTTAATAAAAAATAGTCAAAGATAAAAAGAAATCAAAATATACTAATTATAAATTAAAGATAAGAAAAATAATGGAAAAGAATTTAAAAATAAAAATAAAAGAAAAAAGAAAAAATAAATGGACTCAAGGGTCCTTGTCTTGTTGAGTTAATGAAGCGGCCGGCATGAACTTCTGTAGATTGGTCTCACATGAAGAGACTGTGCTAGGGTCCTTTCGCTTCTTCGACATGGGGATGGTGGTGTAAAGAAAGAATGAGGGAAATGGGGGAAAGGAAAATGAAAGGAGAAAGATAATAGAGAAAGAAAGGGGTGTAGTGGTTAGGGTTTGGAAGAAAAAAATTTGGGGAGAAGGTGAGAAGAAGGGGGTTTTAAATAGGAATCAGGGATCTGGTGGCTGCCCATGCTCGTGTGCCATGGGCGTGTTAGGTCACATGGGCGTATCGCACGACTATGTAGTGTTTCGTTCATTTCTCCCACGCCTGTGTAGAGATTGCCATGCCCATGTTGATTAATCAGTGTCGACCACGGCCCCGGGACACGGGCATGTCGCACACCCGTGTTACTTTCTCAGTGTCGACCACGGCCGTATCGCACGGCCGTGACATTTTATTTCTGTCCATGGTTTGAGGATGTTTCGTCCTTGGTTCGCACGGTTTCTGCCACGTCGATGTGCCTATTCGTGGTGTCCACATGGCCACGGCCACGCCCATGCGCAAGGCCGTGTGGTAAGGAAACCTGCACCTAAAAAATTTGGTTAGTTTTTAGTTAGGTGCTAAAAATCGAAAATATGAAAATTAATGGGGTTAGTGCTCGGGTTGCCTCCCGAGAAGCGCTTGTTTAAAGTCTTAAGCTAGACTTACCTCTCATTCGCATAATCATGGTGGTTTGAAGAGTTGAAATTCCTCATTCTTACTATCAATTCGGTTATCGATATATAGTTTAAGTCAAGTGGAGTTTACCTTAAAAGTGCCGAATGTAGGATTAGTTACCTCAACTATTCCGTATGGGAAGACATTCAGTACCGTGAAAGGGATCTCTTCGTTTGTATTAAGGTTCGAAGTGGCGATTCGAGGGTCTTTCTTATCCAATAATACTTGATCTCCGATCTTAAATTGGGTTGTCCCATCCTTAATTTTGACATGGTTTTGCTTTGGTTCATCATGTTTCCCTGGTTTCTCCTTGTCATGTGTCTTCCACTCACCTAGTTCATCGATTTGAAGCCTTCGCTCCTCATGAGTTATTTTTTTGTTAGCACGAGGTCTAGGATCTGGCTCAATTGTGTAATATCGTGATGTTTCCTAAAAAGAAGGTTTTATTACTTGATGTCCTAGCCGAGTTAAGAGCTTGAAGAGTGATCGTTTCGTCACCTGCACAAAGTGTGAGTTCACCTGTACCAACATCAATTCTAGTTTTAGCAGTTGCTAAAAAGGGTCTTCCTAAAATTAAAGGAACATTTTTGTCCTCATCCACGTCTAAGACAACAAAGTCTACTGGGAATATGAATTTATCAATTTTTACTAGTACATCCTCAATTATACCCTTAGGAACTCTGATAGTTTTATCAGCCAATTGAATGCTCATCTTAGTTTGTTTGGGTTTCCCGAGACCTAGCTGTTTAAAAATTTTATAAGGCATAACATTGATACTTGTCCCTAAATAAGCTAAAGCATTATTAATAGATAAACTACCAATTAAGCAAGGAATTATAAGACTCCCTGGATCTTTGAACTTTTGTGGTAGTTTATTTTGTAAGATTGCTGAGCACATTGCATTTAGCTCTACATGCGATGCCTCATCTAACTTCTGTTTGTTTGTCAATAGCTTTTTTAAAAACTTTTTCGAATTGGGCATCTGCGAAAGAGCTTCACTAAATGGTAAGTTAATATGTAATTTTTTTAAGAGTTTAAGAAATTTACCGAATTGTTCATCTATGCGGTCTTTCTTCATCGCATTGGGGTATGACACACGAGGTTGGTACTCTGTAATTACTAGTTTTGGTTGATCATGGCTTACCTCAACCCTACCTTTCTCTACCACATTCTCTTGCCTCAATTTTGGCTCATCTAACCCTTCACTATCGTGAGCAGTAACGGCATGAAGTTGCTCCTTTGGGTTAGTTTCAGTGTTACTTGGCAAGCTACCTTGTGGCCGTTCAAATATGAGTTAGCGAGTTGTCATAAATGGTTCTCGATCCCTTGAATCGATGCTTGCTCAATTTTAAGTGTTGTTTCAGTGTTTTGGAAATGGGTTTCTAACACCACGATAAATTTTGTTAGCATCTCCTCAAGGTTCAGCTTTTTCTCTTGTGGGTAGGGTTACTGTTGAAAGCTAGGAGGGAGTTGTTGTCTTTGATTTCCTTGGCCACCCCATGAAAAGTTTGGGTGATTCCTCCAACCTGGATTGTAAGTGTTACTATAAGGGTTATTTTGAGGTCTAGAATTGTTACCCATATAGTTCACCTGTTCGTTTTCTATGCCAGGGTTGTAGGGTGGGTATTCTGTATTGTTCGTCCCTCCTCCATATGTATTAGCACTGCATCACTGGATGTACCTACGAAGAACCATACAAACCATCAATCTTTTTATTTAACAGTTCTATCTGGTTTGATAGCATGGTCACTGTGTTGAGGTTGAAAACACTGGCGGCATTTGTTGGCTTTGTCCTCATAACTTGCCACTGATAGTTATTTAGCGCCATCTCTTCTATAAACTCATAGCCGCTTCAGGGGTCTTGTTATTTAGGGTTCCACCGGCGGCTGAATCAATCAACTGCCTAGTTGAGAGGTTCATACCATTATAAAAGGTTTGAACCTGTAGCCACAAAGGTAACCCATGGTGAGGGCATCTTCTTAGTAGATCTTTATATCTCTCCCATGCGTCGTAGAGTGTTTCTAGATCTATCTGCACAAAAAAAGAAATATCATTCCTCAACTTAGCCGTTTTAGCTGGTGAAAAATATTTTAATAATTTTTTGGTCATTTGGTCTCATGTAGTGATTGATCCTCGTGGTAACGAGTTCAACCACTGTTTAGCTTTGTTCCTCAACGAAAAGGGAAACAACCGAAGGCGAATGGCTTCATAAAAAACGCCATTAATTTTGAAAGTGTTGCAAAACTCTAGAAAATTTGCCAAGTGATTGTTTGGATCCTCACCCTACAAACCATCAAACTGATTGTTTGGATCCTCATCCTACAAACCATCGAACTGAACAAATTGTTGAATCATCTGTATAGTGTTAGGTTTCAGTTCAAAATTATTTACAGCAATAGCAGGTCTAACAATACTTGATTCGGTTCCTATTAAATTAGGTTTAGCATAATCATACATAGTACAAGGAGTAGGATTTTGATTCATTGGATTTGCGGCAACCACAGGAGGTAGCAGATTATTATCAGCCATCTCTTCGGTAGTATTGGTTTCGTCTTCTTGCTCTTCTTCTATGTATTGTAGGTTTCGCCTTATTTTTCTTCGGTTTCTGTGAGTGGTAGCTTCTATATCGCTGTCAAAAGTAATGGTCCTGACAAGTTTCTTATAGTCATAAACTAAAATTACCTACCAGAAGCAAATAAAAGAAAAATTAGTAAAAATAAAAATAAATTGTCAATATTAAAAATGACTAAAGTAATAAAAATTTAGTGTTCCTAATATCTTAGTCTCCGGCAACGGCGCCAAAAACTTGATGGAGCTCGAAACTAACTATTATTTCGACAAAGGCAAGCACACCTATCGAACAGTAGTATAGTTATGGCGAGTCCGGAATATCGTATCCTCAAGGACTAAAATGACTAGTAATAACTATCTTTTTATTATTTAGCCTAATAATTAGGGGGATTTATTTTTAATCTAAAATTAACTAATTAATTTAACTATATGAACGTGACAGAGAGTGATTGGGAAAATACTTTTGAACAACTTATATGAGATAGGCAATACCTAAGGAAGAATCCACCTAGACTTCACTTATTACTTTTGATTCATATGATTTATTCACTTGACTTAATCCGTAAAAATCCCTGATTTATGTTAATATCTCTTTTGAGACTAGAAACAACTAATTCTAGGTTGATTAATTGAAATTTCTTTCTAATTAAAACCCCTATTGTCGCATTAACTCGATCTATGGATTCTCTTATTAGATTTGACTCTAATCTGGCAGATTTTCATCGCCCTATTTCTAGGGTTGTAATCAACTCCGCTTAATTGTGTTGATCTTCTCTTAAAAAGGGACTTTTGCTCCACTGAATATGCACATTCAACTTGGATTAATAACTTAAATTATCAAAACAAGAATAAAAACTCACAATTAAGAATAAGAACAAGTATTTATCTTGTAAATCAAATAATAATAAGATTTGTCTAGGTTTCATCCCCTTAGATATTTAAGGGATTTAGTTCATACTAATAGAGGGAGACATCATAAAATAGGGAAAATAACAAAACATAAGAATACCCAAAAGCTTCTAAAGAACTTGATGGGAGATCCTCGGTCTTGATGGAGATCCTTCTCTAAGCTGTTCCCGACGGCTGTCTTGGAGTATTTTCTGTCTTTACTCGACATCCATTCAACCTCTCCTTTTAGGTCACCCAAAAGTGTTTATATAGGCTTTGGAACACCTCTCTTGGCCCACAAGTAGCTTATTCGAATAGAATTCATGTTTGCTACGATAGGGACACGCCCGTGTTCGACTCCTTAGATCATGCTCGCTCCTGCTCGCCACACACGGCCGTGTGGTTAGGCCGTGTACGTTGATCCAGGCCGTGTCTCAGTTTTGTTCAAAACACACGGCCGTGTTTGATAGTGCAGGCCGTGTGAGTTCCTAAGGTAGGCCCATTTTGTCCTGTTTTGGCCCGTTTCTCATTCTTTTTGACTCCCTAGGCTCTCTTAAGTGTAAAACATCCTCTCTTGAGATACTTTAATTAGTTGAATCAATGTCCTTGAATGCTTAGAAAATGACTCTTGATTTCACCTTTAGCTAGCTGAATAGACACCAACAACTTAATGAAGTTTTTAAGGCATGAATTGTCCATTAAAGTAGCAAAAAGTGTTGGGGTAGTTGGAAGGGTTGCTACCAAAATTTAAAGGAAGTATAATGCTCCTTTAAACTCTTTTTAATGATGTATAAAGCCTCCTTTGTATAAGTCCCTCTTATGTAACTAAAAACACTTGAAAAGCCACCTTATTGAATGTGTAACAACCTTGAAATGTAACGGTTGTGAGCTGAAAAGACACCTGCAATTAACACATTAAAATGAACTTACTAAACACAATTAAACATTAATTAAACACAAACACATTAAACACTTGACTTCAATAAATGAACTAAAAGTAAAGACATCAATTAATGCAGCAATTAGTTTAATTAAAGAAGCAAAATTAAATAAACTTAAACTCATGCTTCATTAAATTATCCTAGTAACTAGGTTAATTAAATAAGCATCTTATTAAATGAAGTCCAATAAAACTCAAATAAATAAACTAAAATGAGTTGAATTAAAACCAGTAACTCATTTATTAAACTAAAATGCTTAAATGCATAGTTTGAAACGCAAACTAAATAAACAAATGC
Organism: Gossypium rotundifolium; assembly: GCA_025506655.1. NCBI lineage: Eukaryota > Viridiplantae > Streptophyta > Magnoliopsida > Malvales > Malvaceae > Gossypium > Gossypium rotundifolium. The sequence continues at coordinate 104,856,504 of CP106727.1, read as the reverse complement.
AGACTTAAACTAACATGGGAGTTATATAAAACATAACTTTATTAAATGCAAAACACACAAAGTGTAAATCTAAAATTAAAAATATGCAAACTTACTAATTTAAATAAAACTAAATTAAATTAAAAAGTCCTTAAAACATTGGCCCAATAATCAATCAGGCCTATGAGATGTTTCATCTTGTACTTGGGCCCCTCAAGTTTAGGCCACTTTAGATGGCGTCGGATTGAGTCGAACCATGATGCGACCAGGATCACATCATGAGGTGTATGATAGCATCCATGACTCAATTATCGACCCAACAAAGTTTGTACAGTTTTTGATATGCTTGCAGCAAGTGACATGTACCTAGTGTCATGTATTGGTCCTTATGTTCATCTTGTTATTTTGGTTCTTGTTTTAGGAAAAGTTCGCATTTTTAATGTGACCATATATTTTTGGTGGTATATATATGTATTAATCTAGTGACATTCCTTGGTAAAGTCATGACAACAAAATTTATTGGTCCTTATGTATATGTATATGTATATGTATATGTATATGTATATGTATATGTATGGTTCAAGGTTGTAACATTCCTTGGTAAAGTCACGACAACAAAATTTAATTATATTTAGTGTCATGATATGCATTCTTCAATGTCGCAACACTATCCCTACTTTAGCCATTTTTGCATTTTGTTCCCTCATTTGTTATCAGCGATTCATGAGAGCTTTCATAAGTCTACTTATAAATCAAATTTGAATTAATAACACTTTTAAAAGTTTAAAATCTCATTTACTTATTTGAGCTCATGATTAAACTTAATTTGTTCATATGATTCTTCTTTTAGATGTTGAAATGAGATCGTAGTTGCTTCAACAATGAATGTGATGTCTCATATCTTGAATTTGAAGATCGATCGAGTGCAAGGTGTTACATTTAGTGGTATTAGACCTATAGTTTAGTCAATTCTCGAACTAAATCAAGCCTTATATTGAGTTTAGAGGTACATGGCAAAGTCGAGTCGAGTCTAAGCTGAAAACTAGATGTTGAATTATTTCTTGTTTGTGTTTTTAGCTTGAAAATGTTTGATGAATCAAGAAATGATGTTGAAGATTAGATTAGTAGTAAAGAATAATCCCTTGAGAGTGAAAATTGATATGAGTTCAGGGCATATGGAAATGATCAAGCCAGTGCTCGACTGAGAGAAAGCATTGAATCAACACTCCGCATCTCTTCATCGAATGTGAGTGGTTCATCATCTTCCTGCTTGGAGAACTCAATGTTTAGAACACTTCCTCTAGATTGGAAGAACTTAGGCCTATGAGAGACCCTCCCATTACGACGAAGCTCCCTATGCTGCTGATCGTTTATAGGTCTATTATTAGAAGTTAGTTTGGGAACTGTTAGTGTAGGGCTTTGTGTATTTTTTGAAAGTTCCTCAAGTACTTCTTTACTTCGGGGTTTAAATTCATTCATGTAACTTTCTTCAAGAAAGGTAGCATGAGTGGACACTATCGCTGTTTTCTTTTTGGGGTTATAAAACAAACAACCCTTTGTTCCCATAGTAGATCCCATAAACATGCACAATTCTGTCCGTGAATCCAAATTCCTCGCACCTTTATCCAATACATGGACTGGGCATCCCCAAATCCTTAAATTATTTAGACTTGGCTTCCTATCATGCCACAATTCATATGTAGTTTCAGATATAGCCTTATTGGTATATTATTTAGAATATAACAAGCCATTTATAGGGCATATCCCCAAAAGGATATTGGTAGCTTCAAATAACTTAACATCGATCAAACCATGTTTAACAAAGTTTGATTTCTTTTTTTTTTTTGCCATGCCATTCTATTATAGAGTTGCCGACGTGGTTAATTGTGATAATATCCCATTCTCTATGAGCCACCCTAAGAAGTCATCCGATAAATATTCCCCACCTCGATCAGACTAAAGTTTCTTTATGGGTAAACCTAGTTTTTTTTCCACTTCCACACGGAACTCTTTGAATTTATCAAAGGTTTCACTTTTGTAGTGCATTAGGTTCACATACCCATGTTTGGAACAATCATTATTAAAAGTTATGTAATAATAATAACCACCTCTTAAACTGACGTTCATGAGGCCACAAACGTCAGTTTACACAAGTTTTAAGCTTTCACGACCCTCGTTCCTTTCGTTTCTTTTTCATTAAGAGATCACTTAGTCATATTACCTTCAAATTAAGATTCATATTGTGAAAGATCAACTTCTTTAAGTGAGCCTAAAGTGCCATCTTTCACAAGTCTAGTTGTAACACCCTTACATGACTCGTTCGTCGGGTTCGGGTATAGGGCATCACAACTGAACCAGTTTCATGTAAAAGATTCAAACACATTATTCTACAATCAAACTATATTACTTATTTATGATATAAAATTACTTTAGAGTCAAAATTTCAAAATAAAGTTCGCTATCTCAACTATGGACTCTAAGGGAACTTCATAAATACAATACAATTGCCTACATGGCCAAGTTTCTAAAGGAATTCCTTTTCCTATGTGCATGACACAACATTATGGCATCCCTTGATCCAACACGGTTTGGCTTGGTCCCTCCTCAAGTTCTTTAATCTTCAGTTCCTACACCCATAGATCAAACCCCTATAAGTTTGGATGAACATTGCGAGTTTCTTCTTTACGTAAGAATAGACCTTATCTTATAGAGGTTTAAATAAAAAAAAACTAAATAGAAATAACTCCTTGATAGTGCGAGTGAATTCTCTTAAACCTATAATGACTCCAAATTATTCCCAATCTTATTCATTTATTGATAGTTTGTTAAGTGAATTACCCTTGGGCAATCCTATCGACCTACGATCAGTCTTGTCAGATTTTTTTAAATGTTTCACCATTTCCATGAACTTTGTCCTTCCTTTACTTAATTTCTTCTTTCCACCGTGTCCTTATAAGGTAGTTCTGCTGTCTACCCTTCTAAATGCCCTTAGGTCTCTCCCCCTCGGTAATCATTCAAAATTTATTTAGTCCATGGCAGACTTTTTCTCTTACCATAGTTTTGAATGACTTATTGTCATCCCATCCTTTGGGATAATTAGTGAATACCCCATCACTCTAGAGGATTAAGCCCCTCTTAGGACAAATAGCAGTTGAATTACTTTCTTGTAATCCACATTGTTCGAGATACCATGCTCAAAAGTGTGACATATCCGTCTATTATGGGTCACTTTAGCCTTCAGTACCCTGTAGCTATCATCGGAGTGATTATTCAGGTTCACGATTTCTCCCTTATGTTGGTTCCCTACGGAACTAGCCATTTGACTGGTACTTCCCCAATGGTTTTCCTTTTAAAGAGGAATAGTCTTGATAGGCATATGTGTCACCTAATATACCCTTCTTGGTCAATGGGTTCCTATTAACCCCTCTTTTTATTGTTAATCAATCTGCGTAATTTGCTTACCTTTCTAACTTAAAGGGTTTTTCGAGCACCTTCTGGCGAATCTTTGTCTATGATCCATGGGTAAACCCTCTTTCATTATCTTGTATACTAGGTACCACTAGTGCATCAATTCCCATGACTATTTCATGCTAGGTTACCCCTCTTATGCCCTATTGTCTTTGGCAACTACTACTCTAGTTGTCCTTTCTAACTTTCATTTCGTCCCTTATTCATCGGTAGATTCCTTTGACCCGTTTGCTAACCATTTTGCCTCATACTTCCACTCTCCTTTTTAATCCCCTTTCCCTTATTCGCAAGATTCTCCCATGATTTCTATCCTGGCTGACCACTGTGTTTATTATCCCGGTAGACTACCCTATGTTTAGTGTCTCGGTCGACTCCACAAATTGTCATAGCTAAGTTATGATCTTGCTCGTCAGGTTTCGTGTTTAGTGTCCTAGCAGACTCTGTTGGTTTCCATAGTCGAGCTATGGTTTTACACCTTGTAATCCTCGTGTTTACTGTCCCCATGGACTATCCTGTGTTTAGTGTTTTAGTAGACTACCCCATGTTTATTGTCTAGACGGACTCTCTATGATGTCATAGCTTATTCCAATTTTGGTCTTACATAATATAACCATATGTTTATTGTCCCGGTGGACGACCAAAGGATGACATAGCGTCTTTCAGCTATGGTTTTAGTCTTATTTATCGTTCTGGCATGATTTTATATTATGTCATAGCATCTTTCAGCTATGGTCTTACTAATTTTAGGAGTATAGCTAACAATTGGACCTATGGCCTAACCATGATGTTTCTTATTTACTTTTCTCATTGCATTCCATCCATTCTTTCATTTTACCATTCCTAACCTTATGCTTGAACACTGTAATCCCTCTGCAAGGGCCGAAGCTTTACACATCACAATTTGCACTCAGCAATACTGTATGGTAGTGTCTTGTAGAAACACCCTTTTTCTAATTCCTAAGTTCATCTAACCCTTCGATATTTCTTGTCATGTCTCACAATTATAACACACAAGCACATACATATAATCACGTCAACAGAGTAACATAGAATACACCAACTGATACATACATCACTTACAACTCAACCCTAATTCATGCCATTCATACAATATTCCAAAAATAGGGTATAGAAACTCACCTAACATTTTTTTGCCTCCTCTTCTGCTTAATTTTTTCGAATGTTAAAGCCTCCACACTTCTGGCAGCTAAGAATGGCAAATCCAAAAATCATGAGTTAAACATAGTATTTTAATTTTAAACTCAGATATTCAGAAGCATGCAGAGCCCCTAAAATGGTTCTAAAGACCCTTAACCATGTTTCCTAAATCTTACGTACACCAAAGGACTTAGAAACTTACCAGCTCCTCTGATTTCCTACTTTTACGACTAGTTCCTCATGATCATCACTCCACACAAAGCTTTCCATAAGCATCACTTCCTCAGATTAACCAAGGAAGATGATGAAGAGGAGAGAATGAAATAAAATTGAGAGGAATCCACCTGAGGATTTATTTCTCAGCTATTTATAACTCTTTCCCATGTTTTTTAATCATATAACACTTAGTTATTTGTAATCATTTTGTCCCACACTGAAGGACTCGCTAATTCTAATATAACCGAACCAGATTTGAAACTCAATAATGTTCAACTAGCCTCTATATATTTTTTTAGTAGAGACCGCCATTTTAGGGTCTTTTTCAATTTAATCCCTAAATGTTCCTAATTTTTGGTTTTGAAGGAAATCAGATGTGACAATTCTTCCACCATAAAAAAATTTCACCCTTAAAATTTCCTTCCACACTAGTTTTAGAGGTAGACTTAAAGAAATTCTTCTTTTTTATTCTTACCATTTCTTTGGTTTGCTTCTTTTTTATGTATAACCATGTTATTCTTGATCCGCCCAATTTGTGGATCCCTTCTACACTTTACAAGTCATAGATGCTGACTTTTTGGTAGGTAGTTGACCCTTCTAATGTTAGATACACTTAAATCTTTAGATTTTCTTCATACTTTTATTTTGGCGAATGTTCCAAGATGAACATCGCTTAACTGTTAACATTTTAATTTTAATTTTGGTGGGTAATCCATCCTTTTTTAATTGATATGTATGTGAACCTTGCCCATCTAATGTGTTAGTGATCTCTCGTAATTCAGTGTAGTAGATTGAACTAGTTTTCGCATTTAAGGAGCTTGAATACAAGCATTTTCCTTATGTTTTAGTTAGTTTTCTTAGTTTTATTTACATTTAATAAAATTTGAAAATTGAGTCTTTTATTGACCTTAGGGGTCGAATGAGGCCTAAAGGAAAGCTAACACACTTTGTGAGTGTGTAGGGGACCTTTGGAAGGCGTACTAAACAAATGTTGATCACTATGTCACAACACGGGATGTTTGATGTCACAACTTAGGGAGTAGAATGGAGAAAGCTCAAGACTGCCTTCGATGTCATGACACATATTGAGGGTGTCGTAACGTACTCCTGGAGATAGCCCAAGAAGAGTATACTAAATACCATATCGTGACATTGACTCTATGATGGAAATTAAACATGAAGATGAGGCGTGTTGGTCTACACAATCAAACTTAAAGCTTCAGAACGTCAACTAACCTAGGGTTAAAGATGACGACCACTGAGATTCTATAAATAGGCTCTTATAGCACATGTGATAGACACTATTCACTTAGCCTAGATTTTTTTTAGTAAATTTAGTTTAGTTTTTCTTTCGTTTTTAGGTTTTAGAATTTATTTCAGTTGTTCTTTATTGTTCTCAAGAGATCTGAATTGTGGAAAACATTCAAACATTATGGATTCGTGTAATTGTGGAAAGCATTCAAACATTATGGATTCGTTTTTTATTGCCAGTATATCGGAGGAGGGTTGACCTTGTTGGATTCTTGTTTCAATCGGTCTAGTAAGAGGTAAGTGTTTGGCCAAATGGCCATTTGTCTCCTCTGTTGTGCTTTGTCGATTTTGGGTGTGTTTAAGGGCCGATTTGGCATTGGTTGGAAGGTGTTAACTTTGTGGTTTTGGTAATCGATTTCATTATAGGGCCTTTGGATCTCTAAGCAAGCAATAGGAGTCTAAACGTTGGGTAAGTGGTGGTAAGAGATTGCTTTAATGGTTTTCTTTAGAGTTGTTAAGCCAAGGATTTATGAGACTAAATTGTTTGTGTCTTAGGGGGAGGCCGATTATCAGAAGGAACCATTGTTGGTTCGGGTTTGGTAGGAAACCAAACCATTTGCGAGGTAAAGGTTTAACGGAAACCCTTTTGGTTTATTGGTTTTGGCGAAAGTTATAAGTGACTAATCGGTGTTTGGCCGATTTTAGGAGCAAAATAATCGAGGGTTTAAACCGGTTCTTTGGGATTAAGCGTCGTTCTATCGGTGTATAAACTAACACACCTTCTTAATCGAGTAATATGTTAATAACCCGCTTGTGTAAGTGAAACAAAGATGGTTGACCGATATAATACCCAATGAGGTATGGATACGGATTCGGGTAAGTCCGTTTCATTACGAGATCGTGATGATATGTGATATCATGATTTATGGTGTATGTATTTTGAGATGTCATATTAAGCATGTGAGCATGATAGCATGATTTATGCGACTTTGCATTAGTATGATATGTTATTGGGTGACATGAGAGGAGGGGATATGATATCCGTGTCTTTGGGACACCGGAGGTTTGGCACCTCCGGTGGTTTGGTACCACGATTGATTATTGTGACTTTGGGTCACGAGAGGTTTAGCACCTCCGCCTCGCCCCGATTGGCTTAGCACCACATTGGGTTGGCCCACGATTGATTATCTGGGATTGACGCTAGTGATTTGGTATCACACGATGGGTTGGCCCCATTATCTTAACTGTATCGCGGTCACCAGTGATTTGGTATCACATTTGTGTCTTTGGGACACCAGAGGTTTGGCACCTCATAGCGACTCGTCCTCGTGGTTAACGCCACCGTGGGTTGGCCCTATTTTTGAGATACGGATTGTCGCCAGTGATTTGGTATCACACGTGGGTTGGCCCCAAATGGATCTTCGTGACTTTGGGTCACCGGTGGTTTAGCACCACATCTATGGATATCGTGACTTTGGGTCACGGTGGTTTGGCACCACCGGTGGTTTGGAACCACACGGGTAGAAACAGTGTTATGGATGGTTAGGATCGGTGCATTACTTGTATTACTTTGTTATGATGTGTGTTAGCATGTTGCATATCTGGGAGAGGATTTATCTGTTGAGTCTTGCGACTCACCTTCTCCTTATCATTTCGGTGACACATAGATCGCAGACTTGGAGCCGGATGGACTCGAGGTGCCCATGCCATGGATAAATTCAGGTTACATTGATTTAAACTTGGTACTTTATTTGTTGGTTTTCATTTGTTTTATTTGGATTGTAAAAGGCCTTTTTAAACTTAAGTTTTATTATTTATATCGTGGATTGGATTTCAAGTATGCCTTAATAATTAATTGGGTTAAAATTTGGCTAAAATTTGTAAAGATAAGGTTTTCAAACTACAAGCGATATGTTTTGAACTTTACCATCGGGTATCACAACCGTAATTTAAGATAAACAAAACTCAAATGTTCTCCAATTTGAATGCATTCTCGTACTAAGTCAAAAAAAGTTTTTAAGCAACAACAAGGATTACTTGAATTTCTAAATGAGATAAACATGTTTTACTTACATAGCGATTAAGTTTTTTTAATTTTCGGTTTTCAAATGCATCCTCGATTTTAAATCACCAACCTCAAGATTTTCTTCAAGTACAAAATTTAGCAAGATGATATTATCAAACTCTTAAACGAAAACCTAAACCTCTCAAATACATTTTTCCTCAGAGTATACTAGATTCGATCTGTGGTGTATTGACCGGGTTTGGGGTGTTACAATTATGGTATCGAGCCAAGTTCAAAGGTTTCTACTGTGGGCCCGAGGCCCAAAATATTTTAAATTCGGTTTTAAAGTGTTTTGGCTTTAAAAAAAAAAAAAATATATGGTTTGAAGGGCATGGCACCGAGTCTCCAGACCACCCGCCCTGTAAGTACCTCTTACTATTGCTTGTGATTTTGATGTTGATGTGAGTGAATGACTAGCGATGAGTGGATTACCTTAGAAACCTGGCGATAGGACTCGTGGACTTGCGAAAACAAGCTTCTTTAATAATCATAAGACTTTACTTTTAAGCGATGGAATAATTATCGATACATAAAATTCTTTAAATCGGACAAGATTTTAGTCATGAGTACACGAGGTGGACGTAGTCGTGGGCGTGGTCGAGGTAGGATGACGTTTCGAACCCGTAGGTTCTAGTCGTGGGTCGAGAATGAGATCTCGGCATCGCCACCGGTGAAGGTGGTGAGTTTCGAGATCGATCGGGACGACGCAGGTCACGAGCGATCTTCGCGGGTTCGGAAAGGGTAGTTGGAGTAGGTGGGCGCAAGAGCTAGAAAATCGTGCTGAACGACTTCAGACAAGCGAAATTTGAGGTATTAGAGGTGTGTCTGTGTTGCTCAAAGACGGTGAATATTAGCTGGAGGCGATAGAGCGGATCATGGATGATCTGGACTTGACTGCTGAAGAGAAATTAAAGGGGATAGTATCACTTTTTCGAGATGAGTCATACCGATGGTGGCTCACGGTTCGGGACAATACCGCAATGGAAGATCGACTTGGGACTATTTGAGTGCGTGTCGACGAAAAAGTGCGTTGGAGCTAACTACATTAATGAGCAACGGAAAGCATTTCTGAGGTTAGTTTAGGGGAGTAAATCGGTGTCAGAGTACGAGGCAGAGTTCCTCAGGCTGAGTCGGTATGCTAGGGGTATGGTGGCTCTTGAACACGAGAGGTGTGTTCGTTTGAGGATGGCTGCGAGATAAATTAAGGTTCTTGATTGCGCCCAATGTGGGCGTGAATTTTCTTGTCTGGTTGAAAAGGCTAAGGTAGTGAGGGTATTAAGGAGTCTCGTGAGGCAAGGCATGGATAGGAACCGACATAAGAGGAATTTTGGGTCTTCGGGTCGTGGGTAATCCTCGGAAAAGGGCTAGACCGAGTGGGCGAATCACCGTAGGTTTGTTGTTGCTAGTCGGGACCGCCTTGATGTAACAGTTGTGGGAAAGCTCATTGGGAGGATGTTGGGTGGTGGTAGAGGATATTTTGAGTGTGGCTCATTTGGACCACCGTGTGAGGGACTGTCGCGTAAGTTGGCTAGGATTCACCAGAGAGTTAGGGCCAGACTCAAGACAGAATAATGGACCACCACCGTAGAGGGGCCGAGGTAATGGCAGAGGAGGTAATAGTTCTGGTCGGGGCCGTGGAGCACCGAAAGCGAGGTGCAGTAATTCTAAGGCCGACAAATGGGGCTAGTGTATGCAATGAGGCATCGAGAGGAGGGCGACGCACTGCACGTCATAACCCAGACGCTTTTAATCTTTGGTTCTCCATTTCTCGCTTTGATTGATGTGGGTTCGACGCATTCATATGTTGCAAGTAGCATAGTGAAGACTATGGATCTAGACTCTGAGATATCTTCTAGGCAGATGGCCGTAATAAACCCTCTAGGTCACTCAGTAGTTGTAGATAAGTGTATAGAGATGTACCTCTAGAACTCCAAGGGTAATGTTTGTGGTCGATCCGATGGAACCGCTGTTTGGGGAGTTCGATCGATTCTCGGGATGGATGGTTTGGTTAAGTACCAGCGGTTGGATTACGACTAAGCGCATGGTTACGAAAACGGCTAAGGGTGATGAGGTAGTCCGATCGGTAATAGAAGAAATTACTTGTCCAACGTGGTGTCTCGCTTTCAAAGCCGGAAGATGGTCGGGAAGGCCGTGAAGCATATGTGGTTCATGTGTGTGCCTTGGAGGCTAAAGAGTCTGTGGGGAGGTCCGAACAATTAGGGAATTTCTTGATGTGTTCCCCGAGGAGCTTTCGGTTTGCTACCAGATCGTGAGGTAGAGTTAGGGATAGATTTGTTACCGGAACCGCGCCAAAGATCTATTGCTCAGATAGGATGGCGCCTAAAGGAATTAGTGGAGCTTAAGGCTCGATCCGAGAGTTGTTGGATCGGGGTTTTATCGAGCCAAGTGTTTCACCTTGGGAGGCCTTAGAGTACTCTTTGTTAAAAAGAAAGACAAGACTATGCGGATGTGTATAGACTACCGCCAATTGAACAAGTGACGATCAAAAACAAGCATCATTGCCGGATAGATGACTTGTTTGATCAGCTGAAGGGTGCGTCGATTTTCTCGAAGATCGATTTAAGGTCTGGGTACCACCAGTTAAAGGTGAAGGAGGCGGATATCTGCAAGACGGCATTTCGTACTCGGTATGGGCACTATGAGTTCTTAGTTATGCCGTTTGGGTTGACTAACGCCACGGACCTTCATGGATATGATGAATAGGGTGTTCCGACAATATTTGGATCGATTCAGTAGTGGTTTTTATTGACGACATCTTGGTATATTCAAGGACCGAGGAGGAACATGATGCGATTTGCGGGTGGTATTGCGGATTCGAGGAGAAACGACTTTATGCAAAGTTTAGTAAATGCGAGTTTTGGCTTAGAGGTGGCGTTCTTAGGTCATGTAGTGTCGGTGAGGGATTAGAGTGGATCCTCGAAAGATTGAGGCGATTTTGGATTGAAGCCGCCTAGGTCGATGAGTTGAGATTCGGAGTTTTACGGGTTTGGCGGATACTACCAAGATTTGTGAAGGATTTTCGTTGATCGCAGACCGATGACCAAATTGTTAAGAAAAGGGGTTCCGTTTATTTCAATGAGAAGCAGGAGAGCTTCGACAAGTTGAAGAAGATTTTGTGAAGCTCGGTTCTAATTCAACTTTGAGTAGGAAGGAATTCACGGTTTATTGCGATGCATCACATACGGGTTTGGGTTGTGTCTTGATGCAGAAGGAAAGGTTGTGGCTTACGCATCTCGGCAATGAGGCCACATGAGGTCAATTATCCGATGCACGATCCGGAGTTAGCGGTACGTAGTTTTCGCTTTGAAGATTTGGAGGCATTACTTGTACGAGAGATATCGATAGTCTACACAGATCATAAGAGTCCAAGTACCTTTTGACTCGAAAGATTTGAATCTGGCGCGCAGATGGATTGAGTTCTTGAAAGACTACGATGCTCGATTGAGTATCATCGGGCAAGGCTAACGTGGTGGCAGACGCATTGAGCCGTAAGGTTGTTTCGGACTTAAGAGGATGTTTGCCCATTTGAGTTTGTACGACGACGGGAGTATTCTGGCAGAGCTGCAGGTTAAGCCTACTTGGGTTGAGCAGATCAGAGAAAAACAGTTGATGGATGAGGTTTTGAGTGCGCAGAGGACACAAGTGCAGAATGATGGTTTGGAGGGTTACAGTTTGTCTAGTGATGGAGTGCTGTGTTTTCGGGGGAGAGCTTGTATGCCGAGGGATATTGAGTTAAGGCAGAAGATTCTTCAGGATGCATATAGCAGCCCCTACGCTATGCATCCTGGAGGTAGCAAAATGTATAGGGATCTCGAGAGAGCGCCTTACGGTGGTAAGATGCGAAGAGGAAGTGTGAGTTTGTAGGGAAGTGCTTGACATGTTAGCAGGTCAAGGCTGAGCATCAGTTGCCGTCAGGGTTGCTTCAGCCAGTGAAGATTCCACAGTGGAAGTGGGAAAGGATCACTATGGATTTCGTCAGTGGATTACCTCTTACGCCTAGCAAGAAGGATTCAGTTTGGGTAATTGTGGATCGACTGACTAAATCAGCTCACTTTATCCCGGTGAGTGGATTATTCACTTCAGAGGTTAGCGAAGCTGTATGTGTCAGAGATAGTGAGGCTGCACGGTGTGCCAGTATCGATCATCTCGGATAGGGATCCCAGATTTACGTCAAGGTTCTGGAAAGCGTTGCATCGGGCTCTAGGTACACGATTGGATTTCAGCACGGCATTTCACCCGCAGTCCGACGGGCAGTCAGAAAGGGTTATACAGATCTTGGAAGACATGTTGCGAGGTTGTGTTCTGGACTTCAGGGGTAGTTGGGAGGAGTTTCTACCATTAGCTGAGTTCGCCTACAACAATAGTTACCAAGCAAGCATCAAGATGGCACCATATGAGGCGTTGTACGGTAGGAAGTGTCGCTCACCTACTTGTTGGACGGAGTTAAGTGAACGTCAGTTGTTGGGACCAGAGTTGGTTGCTGAGACCGAAGGCAAGGTTAAGTTGATTCAGGCCCGATTGAAGGAAGCTTCGGACCGGCAGAAGTCTTATGCCGATCTTAAGCGGAGAGATATTGAATTTGCTGTGGGAGATCAAGTTTTCTGAAGGTCTCACCATGAAAGAAAGTGTTAAGGTTCAAAAAGAAAGGCAAGCTAAGTCCGAGTTTTATTGGGCCGTATAAGGTACTGAGACGAGTGGGACCAGTAGCATATCAGCTTGAGTTGCCAGCAGAGCTAAGTCAAATTCACGACGTATTTCACGTTTCGATGCTTCGGCACTATCGCTCAGATCCATCGCACGTGGTGGCAGTGGAGGAGATCGAGGTGAACCCAGATTTGACCATAGAGGAAGAGCCTGTACAGATTTTAGATCGGGATGTGAAGGTTCTGCGTAGGAAGTCTGTGCCTTTGGTTAAGGTACTATGGCGGAATCATGGCGTGGAAGAAGCTACGTGGGAACCCGAGGATATGATGAGACAGTAATACCCGCAACTCTTTTGACCAGGTAATTTCGAGGCCAAAATTATTTTTAAAGGGGTAGAACTGTAATATCCCGGGTTAAGGGCTATTTTATTTTGGCTTTGTTGCATGTGCATGGTGTGCTATGTTGTTATTTTGATGTTGTTGGGGCTTAGTTATAAGCTAAGTGTAAGCTTGAGTGGTAGGAAAAATTTTGTTTTAGGCTTAGGTGGGAGGAGTGAATGAGTGGGGTTTATAAATATCTTTAAGTGAATTTTAGCATAACAAATGAGCTGGTGGAGTGGCAAGCAAGGCGCCACTAAGAGCTTGGATTAGCGTCACTTGCGGGAGGGAGGAGGTCCTGTTCAAGCTGCAGAGTGCTCCATTTTGGTTTCTATTTTGATGGCATGGAGGGAGGAGTTGTAGGCGGTTCAAACTCGCTTGGACCAAGTCAAAAGTTCAAATGATGGGTAGAGAGTGAATGTAGGAGGGAGACTAGTTCAAACTAGTTTGAATGGGAGGCTTTGAGTGTTTGGGGGAGTTGTAAGGTGATTTTGAGAGATTTTGGGGGGGGAGTGGACGGTTTGGTATGTGGGAGAGTGGGAGTGCCGAAACTCCTTCTTCATTTTGTGCATTTTTTGGTCAAAAAGCATTTTGGAAGCAAATTCTCCTTTTGTCAAATCAAGCCGAAACCCCAAGTGTTTTCTTCTTTTTTCCATTTTGTTCTCCTTAAACCGAAAGTCCAATATCTTTTTGCCAAAAATTGCTTTGCATCTCTTAACTTGGTGTGTGTGTGTGGCCGAATATTGTTCCCATTTCTTCTTATTTACATCTTGTGTAAACCGAAATTAGCTTCTCTTCCTCTCATACTCTCTTCCTCTCTCAATATCCTCTTACCGAAACTCCATTCTCCAAAAACACCATCCTCCATTTTCTTTTTCTTTAAACCAAAAACACCCTCCCTCTTTCCATCTTGATTCCTTTTCTTTTTTAAAACCTCTTAGCCGAATCTTTCTTCACCCTTTGCCGATTTCTTTTCTCTTTTTGAACCACATTTCTTTTGCTTGGTACTTCAAAGACTCTAGCCGAACCTTCCTTTGGGTGAAGCTGAAACTTTTCTCCTTTTGTTAAGGGTGTTAGCCGAACCTTTTCTCTCCTAATAGTTTCTTTATTGCCGTATATCAGAGGAGGGTTGACCTTGTTGGATTCTTGTTTCAATCGGTCTAGTAAGAGGTAAGTGTTTGGCCGAATGGCCATTTCTCCCCTCTCTTGTGCTTTGTCGATTTTGGGTGTGTTTAAGGGCCGATTTCGGCATTGGTTGGAAGGAGTTAACCTGTGGTTTTGGTAATCGATTTCATTATAGGGCCTTTGGATCTCGAAAGCAAGCAAGAGGAGTCTAAACGTTGGGTAAGTGGTGGTAAGAGATTGCTTTAATGGTTTTCTTTAGAGTTGTTAAGCCAAAGATTTATGAGACTAAATTGTTTGTGTCTTAGGGGGAGGCCGATTATCAGAAGGAACCATTGTTGGTTCGGGTTTGGTAGGAAACCAAACCATTTGCGAGGTAAAGGTTTAACGCAAACCCTTTTGGTTTATTGGTTTTGGCCGAAAGTTATAAGTGACTAATCTGGTGTTTGGCCGATTTTAGGAGCAAAATAATCGAGGGGTTTAAACCGGTTCTTTGGGATTAAGCGTGCGTTCTATCAGGTGTGTAAACTAACACACCTTCTTAACTGAGTAATATGTTAATAACCTGATTGTGTAAGTGAAACAGTATGGTTGACCGATATAATACCCAATGAGGTATGGATACGGATTCGGGTAAGTCCGTTTCATTACGAGATCTGTGATGATATGTGATATCATGATTTATGGTGTATGTATTTTGAGATGTCATATTAAGCATGTGAGCATGATAGCATGATTGCACGACTTTGCATTAGTATGATATGTTATTGGGTGATATGAGAGGAGGGGGATATGATATCCGTGTCTTTGGGACACCAGAGGTTTGGCACCTCCAGTGGTTTGGTACCACAGATTGATTATTGTGACTTTGGGTCACCAGAGGTTTGGCACCTCCGCGTCTCGTCCCAGTGGCTTAGCACCACAAAGGTTGGCCCCACGGTTGATTATCTGGGATTGATGCTAGTGATTTGGTATCACACGATGGGTTGGCCCCATCATCTTAACCGTGATTGCGGTCACCAAAGTGATTTGGTATCACACTTGTGTCTTTGGGATGCAGAGGTTTGGCACCTCATAGCGACTCATCCTCGTGGTTAACGCCACGTGGGTTGGCCCCACTTTTGAGATACTGGGATTGTCGCCAGTGATTTGGTATCACACGTGGGTTGGCCCCACAAATGGATCTTCGTGACTTTGGGTCACCAAAGTGGTTTGGCACCACATCTATGGATATCGTGACTTTGGGTCACGGTGGTTTGGCACCACCAGTGGTTTGGTACCACACGGGGTAGAAAAGGTGTTATGGATGGTTAGGATCGGGTGCATTACTTGTATTGCTTTGTTATGATGTGTGTTAGCATGTTGTATATCTTTGGGAGAGGATTTATGCACTGAGTCTTGCGACTCACCTTCTCCCTTATCATTTCAGGTGACACATAGACCGCAGACTTGGAGCCAGGATGGACTCGAGGTGCCCATGCCATGGATAAATTCAGAGTTGTATTGATTTAAACTTGGTACTTTATTTGACTGGTTTTTCATTTGTTTTATATGGATTGTAAAAGGCCTTTTTTAAACTTAAGTTTTATTATTTATATGCGTGGATTGGATTTCAAGTATGCCTTAATAATTAATTGGGTTAAAATTTGGCTAAAATTTGTAAAGATAAGGTTTTCAAACTACAAGCGATATGTTTTGAACTTTACCATCGGGTATCACACCGTAATTTAAGATAAACGAAACTCAAATGTTCTCCAATTTGAATGCATTCTCGTACTAAGTCAAAAAAAATGTTTTTAAGCAACAACAAGGATTACTTGAATTTCTAAATGAGATAAACATGTTTTACTTACATAACTGATTAAGTTTTTTTAATTTTCGGGTTTTCAAATGCATCCTCGATTTTAAATCAGTCAACCTCAAGATTTTCTTCAAGTACAAAATTTAGCAAGATGATATTATCAAACTCTTAAACGGAAACCTAAACCTCTCAAATACATTTTTCCCTATAACATACTAGATTCGGTCGTGGTGTATTGACCGGGTTTGGGGTGTTACAATTTGTGATTAATCTCAATATAATCAGGCTCTTTCATATAATCTATACTATCAATTTAATTATCATGCTTTCTCTTTATATTGATTCTATATTGTTTATGAAAACCATGAGGAACTTATCCCTCTATAGGGGATTAACGAGTGGAGGTATGAAGTATTAACTATTTTGTAGAGTTACTTAACAGATAAACTATTTAGGAAAGGAAGAATGTCAAACAAACCCTAGGCTTGACAACCCCGTGAAGTCATCAAGGTGGGAATTAACCCAAAATTGGTATGGCCCATTCATGAACACCTTCACCCCAAGCCAATCTGGACAATAAGGTTAGAAGATAAGTAGTCATTGTTGACTCGTTCTGTTAGTGGAAGATCGACAGATCCTGTTAGGGTAGTGACTAGTTGATTGACGAGGAACCTGAAACGACAGATGATGGGGATTACCAAAGCAAGCTAATAACCCATAATGAATATTTGAGTCATTCTCCTTTTCTATCTCTTGACTTTTATTTCTTTTATGATATTTTAATTTATTATTATAAAAACCCTAAAAATCCTTTATTTTATGTTTTTGTACTATAACCAATTTAAAGTACTAATTAGATCCTTTTAGCGTTTAGATTAGTATTGACTTAGCACTTGCCTCCCTTGGGGATGTTCCTTGGAGTACTTACCTACTCTTTTGTAAAAACTATATTACAACTTGACCCATATACTTGTAGATACTGCCTCATATTTCTATATATTATTGAAGTATTCACACTATGGTTGCTAATACGTCCGGAGGCGGTCAAGTTGTTGGCGCCATTACCGGGGAGGCAACGTCACTAGTTTAATTTTTAATTTTTGCATGTAAAATAATAATTAGGAAAATTTTAAAGATACAATTTTATTTTAATTGCTACTACTAATATTTTCTTTCTGGGTTAGTGTATGACTAGTAGTAGAGGTACACCTATTGTAGCAGTCACAGATCTAGAGAGAATAATCTGAAAAAATCGTTGATAGCAATAGCAACAACAACAACAGATGCAAGATCCACCACCACCTACTGTAAGCAATGTACCACGTGAAAATCCACTATTTGGTGACGCTAATGATAATGCCATTGGAAACCCACTAGCACCACGCTACCCACAAACATACACATGGCTCAGAACGAAAGAACCCTACGGGATTATGCCTTACCAAGTCTGGACATGGTTCAAGAAAGTATAACAAGGTCAAAAATTACAGCTAATAATTTTGAGATTAAACTAACGATGATTCAGATGATCTAGAATAATCTACGGTTTAGGGGTATAATGTCAGAGGGCCCTAACCAACATTTAAAATGATTCCTCCAACTCAGTGATACTTTTAAGTATAACAGGGTCACTGATGACATTGGTCATCTTTGATTGCTCCCATTCTATATGATTGATAACACCTTTTCTTGGTTAGACTTGCAGGTACCAGGGTCTATCATGACATGGGATGAACTCACTAGAAAGTTCTTATAGAAGTTCTTCCCGATTAGTAAAGTAGTTCAACTTAGAAGAGAGATTGCTATCCTTAGATAGATGAAGGAGAAAGTTTCTATGAGGCATGGGAACGTTTCAAAATTTTGATTCAAAAATGCCCACACAATGGATTTCTTGAGTGGATGCTTTAAGGTATCTTATAACGGGTTGGATGCGAACACACGATCTGGATTAGATGGAGTAGTAGGAGGAGCCCTTATGAATAGAACGTACGAGGATAAGTATGAAATCATTGAGAACATGGCATTAAACTCTTATTAGTGGCCTATCGAACAATTTACATATGGCCAGAAACCCATAACGGTTAAAGATATCCAGGAGGATGGCAAGTATCAACAGTTAGTGGATAGACTTAACCGCATCAAATATGCTTCTACACTATCTACACATGGGGGTGACAAACCACTCTTCCACTATATCAACAATCCTACCAAGGATATAAATTACATAAGGAATAGGGGTGGAAACCCTTATTCAAATACTTATAATGCTAGTTGGAAAGATCACCCGAATCTAAGATGGGGAGGGAACCAATGAGCAGGTAGTTCAAATTATGTTAAAAATACTAATTATCAACTTCCTTATTTATAGAACCCCTAGGATAGGACCAACCCAAGTGACCATACTGCATGTGGTCAATGTTTGGATAGAATTAAGGGAAAAATGTAGCCAATGAGAACTGATGTCAAGCAGGTGCAGTCTAATTGCACCAACTCAACAAGAACGTTGACTAAGGTCGAGGATTAAATGAGTCAATTGATGAGCATGATAGGTGACATCAAAAGATAAATTGAAATAGGTATTCCCAACAATATAGAAGACAATCCATGAAGGGAATGTAAGTAGCACGTGAAGGCAATTAGACTGCACCTGCTTGACATCAGTTCTTAGGTAAAGTACTGAGTAGCCCAAAAAACCTTACTCCGAAGGTAATTATGAAGAATATTGATGACCCTCAAGAGGAATCCCCAGAATCTGAAGCTAAACTAAAGCCAGAAGAGGTAATGACCCTAGTGGCTGAATTAGAAATGGAAGCACCTCAAGATGCCAAAATCACATAGACTCCATTCCCTTCAAGACTTGAAGAAAAACAAAATTAGGATGAGGATGAATTTGTAAGTTTCATGAACTTATTTAAAATATTAAATGTTAACTTACCTTTAATTGAGTTAATTGAGAAGGTTCCCAAATACGCCAAATTTTTAAAGGAGATGATGGCGAGGCGTAATAAAATTAAGGTAGGCGAACAAGTTAAACTTAAATGCTTCTTGTAGTGTGATTATTTCGAGACAGGTACCTCAAAAATTGAAAGACCTAAGGAGTTTTACTTTTCCTAGAGAGATAGGGAGCATTCATTTTAATAAAGCTCTATGTGATTTAGGAGCTAGTATTAATATAATGCCTTTATCAATTTTTGAAAAACTAGGGTTGCGAGATCTTAAAACTACTCAGATAACATTACAGTTGGCTGATAGGTCTTCAGTACATCCAAAAGGGGTATTGATAGATGTGGTTGTCAATGTGCGAATTTTTATTATCCCTGCATATTTTATGGTGCTTGATTTCGAAAAGGATCGTGAGATACTGATCTTATTAAGAAGACCCTATTTGTCTACTTCTAGGTTTACCATTGATTTAGAAAAGAATGAATTGACTATGAAAATCAATGGTGAGACTGTAACTTTTAAATGTGGCCATCAACTTAGTGAGAAAGATTGGAGGAAGTTAGGGGAGCAATGTAAAAAATTATTTATCTCTAACATTCCCAAGTCAGGGGACACATTTCTTTTTATGCATGCCAAGAGAATAAACAGGTTTAAGGAAAGGGGCAAGCGGGCACAGGTGGAATGGCACGATGGACAATAGACTAATACTGAAAAAAATAGAAGAATCATCCATCGGTGAACTGATGTATTGTTGAATGAATTTGATAGTAAAACTTAAAAAGATTTAAATTGCTTAACTATTGTAATTATTGTATATTTAACTAACTACAAAGTTTAGATGTTAACTTTTATTTGATATATGTTCATTCAAGATCGAGACATCCTCAAAGATGGAAATTTAGGTTGACACAGAGTCAGTGTTGCAACACAGCAACCCCGTGTCACGACACTTTCCGTAGAATGCAGGAATGGAAGAAACCATCCTAACTCACGACATTGCAGAATCAAGTCGCGACATGGGGGACAATCTCCTTAAAATTCCAAATCGAAGTATATGTCACGACAAGAAACCCTGTGTTGCAACAACGGTAAGCTGTTAAAGATGTCGCGACCCGAAACCATTGTGACGTGACATTGCTGTAATTTTTTTTGCAGGGTTGACCCACCCGTTCTTGTAAGTAGATGGACTAACCCTTAATTTACTCAATTTTAAACCCCAAAACACTTCTTAACCTAAAAACACATTAACTTTTATTTAAACACCCTTGACCTCCTTTAATCTCTTAAACCTCCTCAAATACCTTAAACCCTAACACATATTCTTCCTTTTGTCTTTTTGATTTGCTTGGAAAAATTGCTTCTTTCAATCTTATTTGTTAAGGGTAAGAATGAAACCACTCCAAGGAATGACAAGCCAACAAAATCGTTACAAAAAATCCAATGGTTCATACAAGGTTAAGGGTTCTTATCGTAATTTTTACTGTTCTATTGAAATAAATTTCTTGATTAGTTCAGTAGTTAAGCAACATTAGATATCATGCTACCTAGAAAAGTTAGATGAACTAATGAACCAGAATCGTAGACCGCTCCAAATCCCTCTAATTTTTCAAACTCGAAGATTGAAAAATATTTTATTGAACTTCAAGGAAAAACCTTTATCCAAGAAAGGGGATTTAATCCGTCTATGTTTTTGTGTAAGGAAATATGGCCTTTATCAGATATCATAGATGCGAACGTTTCTAGACGATCCTTAAAAATAGTGTTGTGGTCCTTGTTGTTCAAGAATCTTATGCATCATTACGGGACCAAGAGAGTAGGAGCACTAAGAGTCATATGTGGGAATCAATACTCATGTGAGGGAAAAAGGTGTGAGTAAACCCTCGAATTATTTGTGACTTTTATAATGCTACATGCTATGAGAATGATTTTTTTGGCAAAATTGATTTAGGATATTTCCAGGACATAGATATAGATAACATTATAAACTTTTTAACTGAAGGAAGGGGTGAATAGAAATATCGCTCAGGTACCAATGTTCCCGTGTCCTTTCATCAAGCTATTATGTCAGAAGATAAGATGTGGATTCAATTTGTGTGCAAAAGAATAGTACTTGCTTTAAATGTTTCTAATGTTAATACCTTTATAGCAGTTTTACTTTATGTTATTTTGCAGAAAAAATAGGTCTGTATCGGCAAATGGATCCACCAGTGTAACATCTTAAAATTAGAGGTCTGGCATTTTTGCACCATTGCATGTGTTGAGCTTGTGTAGCTTGTTATTTAGGTGTGTTTAGGGGTCCTAGGGAGGCTCAGGTTCGAGCCCAAGCCCTGGGAAAATTTTGGTTTTTAGCTCTTTAATGGAGAGGGTTGTTGGAAGCAAGACTTAAGGAAATTTGTTGGTAATTTACTAGCACAAGTGGAGCATATAGCAAGGTGGTGTGGCGTCAAAGGGAGTGCAAGGAGGTTAGAGGTTCGAATCCCACAAGCAGCATATGGGGATTTTTATTTTGTGCTCAGGAAAGGAGGAAGTTGAGTGGAGACCAAACTCTACAAGGTTGGTTGGGGACTTAGTTAAATGGTTTGAATGGGCGATAGAGAGGAAGTTGGGGAGCAAAATGAGGAGTGAATCATGGGATTGAGGGGGGAGGAGTTAGTGGCTAAATTTGGGATTATGGGGGATGAGAATTTCGGCCAAAGTTTTGGCATTTTGAAAATGTATATTCAGTCAGTTTTAGGGGGTGCTGTTTTTCAAAATTCCTTTGGGAGAGTGTTGTTTTGGCAATTTCGGCAAAGAGCATTTTGGGTTCACCTCATTTAGCACATTTTTGTCTTCTCTTTATACACTTTATCTCTTCCTTCTTTTCTTTCAAAAGTACCTGTAACATCCTGAAATTTAGAATTTTATGTTTTGAAGTATATCATGCTTTAAGGTAGTTAAAAATGTTAATTGTGTATGTTTAGGGGTCCTATTAAGGCTTGGGGTTGAGTTGGGCCTTAGTATAATTTTTTGTGTTTAATCACTTTAAGGAGGGAAGGTAAGTGGTATCAAGGCTTAAGGAAATAAGTATGTAATTTTGCTAACACAAAGTGGAGCATGGGTAAGGTGGTTGTGGCATGAAATGGCAGAGGGGAGAGCTTGGGTTCGAATCCCACCTAGTGCACTTATTTTGGATTAATTTTTCTTGGTGCTATAAGGTAAGTGTCGGCCATGGCATTATTAAAGGAAAGGAATACTTTTCAAATCATGGAAAGAAGACTAAGAAAATAAGGTAAGGAGGAAAACAAGGAAAAGAAAAGGAAATAAGTAAAGGAAATGAGTAAGAAGGGGGATATGTTGGCCGAATATTTGGAAGGTACTTGGGATAGAATTTTGGTCAACATTCATCCTTTAGGCAAAAGTGATATATGGTTTTGTTGGGAGAAAGGAGGAGCCAAATTTTCCTAGATTTTACTAGTTTTGGTGCAAGAGAGGATTATTTTCTCTTTAGCATATTGGTGTTTTCTCTTCCCAATTATTTTCCTTTGTTTTGGCCGATTTTCTAATTGCATTTTGCTCATTTTTCCCTTGTTGTGACGTAACCCTTAATGCATCCTTGTTCATTCTTCTTTGGTTGCCAAAATACTCACATCTTTTGCTTCATTTCTCTTTTGGTGATTGGCCGAAACCTTTAAACACCTCTTGTCCATCATCTCTTTTCTTTTGATTATTTCTTCAACCTTTCTTTCACTTCTTAAATCAACATTACATTGTGACCGAATTTTCTTTATTCATTTCTCTCCATAGCCGAACCTATTAGCATCCTACCTTCTCTTTATTTCTTTTTCTTTAGTGTGGGCACTATCTTCTTGATTGAATCGGTAAGTAATCCTCTTCTTTTCAATTTCTTTTCTTCATGCCAAATGTGTGCCCTTGTCATGGGATGGTTTTTCTTAATCGAAAACATCACTTTCTTCTACTCTCTCAAAACATGATCATTTTACCTTTCGTAGTGTTCTAGTGAGTGGCCAGATATCACATTCTTGCCGATTCCTCTCTAGTCTTAAGTCCAATCGGTAAAAGTGGGATCTACTATTGTCAAGGTAAGGGATTTCTTTAAAGTTCATCTCGATATATCAATACTTGGTTATTCCGTTAAAACTGATCGATGGATTTGACTAATCCGTTATTATACGGATTAAATTGCTCGTTCTTATTCACTCGTTGATCCTTCGAAAATAGTGGTAAGCCGAATCCTATCCCTCAACAACTACTTTCTATCATAGTAATATTTTACTAATCGAGACTTTTACGATGGAGGCAAGTGGTAGTGATTTGAAAGGAAAAGAGATAGGAGATTACAAAAGGAGTAGATTTGCGATTCCTACTCCTAAATTCAAACGTAGAGCGGTATGGCGGTTCGAGATTTTCCACCGGGTTGTGGACCATCATCCAGAGAAAATAGACAAATCGTGGTTGTTCATGATTCTAAGGGTAAGTGTTTCAATAGATCGTTTGATTTATATTTAGATTAATAAAATCTCGTTTGTTGGATTAATCGAGTGTAATGGTGATTTAGGTGCCGACAATCAAGAAGGAATAATCTCATCGAATCGTGTGTAATCTCACAATCAAACTCCGTAGATTCATGATTAGATTTCACGTTGGAAAATAGATTGTTATTATTTATATGGCTAAAAATCGTAATATGGCACAAATCGAGAAGTTTGCTTAAATTACATTATTACTATAGATTTGTCATAATTGGTAATAAAATTGTTAAAATTACCGAAATGCCCTTATGGGGTAATTTACCGAACTGCCCCTATGAGTCGATTTATCGAAATGCCCCTATGGGTCGATTTACTAAAATGCCCCTATGGGCCGATTTATCGAAATGCCCCTATGGGCCGATTCATTAAAAGTATTCAATAGATTAATGGTTGTCATTTATATGTGGATATTTTATGTTATTATGTATGTTGCATTTCTACATATTACATAGGATGGGAAAATTGTATGAAGAGAAGTGTAACCCGGTGGCATTGCCACAATTTGTTTATTATCGTGCTTAACTATGATTTCAGTGGCTTGACCACATAAATATTATAAAAGGCAACTTGACTGCAAATTGGAGAGAATGGCAGGGTGGGTTGACTTGATCCCCACAGGAGAGATTGGCTGGTCGGGGGAGAGATTGGCTGGATGGCATGGGTTGCATTCATGTCCTTTATTAATTACCTTGTAAATGGGCTTAGGCCCAAGATGTTGTTAAATGGGTTCAGGCCCAGTGAATGACGGTAAGGGGATTATGCACCGAGTTCTTGTAACTCACTCCATCTTCGTAATCTTTACAGGTAATACTCAGTGATGAGGACTTGGGCCCATGGATGACTCAGTGGAGGCCATACTTTGGAAATAATATTATCAAACATTAGTAAACTTCTTTTCCGTCTATTTCGTTACTTTTACTATTTTAGATTTTTAAAAGTTGTAATAAGGCCACTGGGATTTTTTTATTTTTGCTTTATGTTTAGTTGTATTTACTATTTTGCTTGAAATGTTTTAAATGGGGATTTTCTAAAATCATAAATAACGGTTTTCTAAAATCGGTTAATAAACGGTTTTCATAGCAAATATGTACAAATAATTTAACTTGGATTTTCCTATGAATTATCAACGCTATTTTTAAAAGTCACGAATTTAAAGTTCACTAGTTTGATTTTCAGTTTATCAATGAAGCCTCTCGTGAATAGAAGTATTTTATAGAGTATTTACAACTAAACTTGTTTTCTTAACTATAATTAAATAACACCTATTTTAGTACAAATTACAAGTTCTTAATATGTTTTTCTTCATGTGACATGTCAGATCCGGTCGTAACGCATGGGCCAGGTATGGGGTGGTACATTTTATGGTATCAGAGCTCGATTGCAAATCTCGACTGTGGTTTAGGCTCAAAAGTTTTTGTTAAAAAAGTTGTTTGAAATTGAATTTATAAATAGATGTTTTAGAGAAAGTATGACACTATGAGTATCCGGCACCAAGTTAGTAAGTTTTCTATTCTCGTTTTAAGATTATTGTGATATGATTGTAATGAGAAAACTTTACATGATAGAAACACACTAGAACTTTTAGCTTTAGGAGCTGAAACTATAGAGATTGAGATTATAGGATACGTCTTGTGAAAACAACTTCCTATATTTCATAAAATATTGCTTAATAAAACATTGAATAGCATACTGATCCATAAGACTCGTAATTAGATTAAATTGATTTAGCAAACATGAGCGCTAGAGGACGTGGACGCGGTAGACATGGCCGTGGTAGAGGCCGAGGTGCTAGAGTTGTATCTGAGGCATTGGGACATATGCCGGAATGGATGCACCTGTATCACCAGTGACTGAAGCTGGGTCACATGATCCTATGAGAGAGGACGACGCTCTGTCCCAAGCGATATTGCGAGTTTTGGAAAAGGTTGCTAGGGCAAGAACTGGGACGGCAGCTTGTGGGTCGATATTGGAGCGACTCAGATCAAATAGGGCTGAAGTTTTTAGGGGAATTTTGGGTGTAGCCCCAAGTGTAGCAGAGTACTAGCTTGAGGCGGTGGAGCGGATTATGGACGACCTGAATTGCACCCCTGAGCATAAATTGAAGGGGGTTGTGTCGTTGCTGAGAGACGAGGCGTATTAGTGGTGGCTCACTATTTGGGAAGGCACTCAGGCTGATCGTATTACCTGGGATTTCTTTAAGACCACATTCTAGAGAAAATATGTCGGGGCTAGCCATGTGGATGCCCGAAGGAAGGAATTCTAACTGGTTCAAGAAGGTAAATTTGTGGCAGCATACGAGGTAGAATTTTTGCGTCTGAGTCGGTATGCCCAGGGAATTATGCCGATTGATTATGAATGCTGTGTGCATTTTGAAGATGGATTGCATGATGAGTTAAGAGTACTGATTGCCCCACAGAAGGAGAGGAATTTTGCCACACTTGTGGAAAAAGCTAAGACAGCTGAGGAGGTTAAGCACTTGGAACAGTAAAATCGAGACAAGGATAGGGGCAGGAACAAGAGAGACTTTGGGTACTTAGATCCTACTAGAGGTTTTTAGAAAAGGCCCAAGAATGAGGGACCAGTACGAGTAGGTGCTCCAGCTTCTACCAATCAGTTACAGCCTTGTGCGGATTGTGGGAGACTTCACTAGGGTGAATGTTGGAATAGAACTGGTGGTTGTTTCAGATGTGGTTCCAAGGACCATCGATTTAGGGATTGCCTTCGAGAGCCTACTTAGATGCGAGTAGTTAAATATGATTTGTGTACCAATGGAGGCGCCAAGAGCCACCGAGAAGCCATGGGCCAGGTCGAGGTAGTAATGGCGTAGGACGAGGTCAGTGTGCACCAGGTAGAAGTACCGGTAATAGGGGTAACACGGAAGCGAGGCAGCCAGGATTGGTCTATGCGGTCAGACGTCGAGAGGATGGTGATGCATCGGACGTCATAATCGGTATGTTCTTCATATCTGATGTACCATTTACCGCTTTAATAGACATTGGATCCACCCATTCGTATGTTGCTTGTGCTGTGTCTGGAACTCTGAACATTAGATCTGAGATTACTGCTAGAGAAACAACTGTAATTAGCCCTTTAGGTTAGTTGGTGGTAGTAAATAAGTTGTTTAGGGATGTGCCCTTAGAAATTCAAGGGGAAGTATTTCTGGCGGATTTGATGGAACTGCCATTTGGCGAGTTCGATCTTATTTTGGGAGTGGACTGGCTGGTTAAACACCGTACAAACTTGGACTACGCTGTGAAACAGATGGTACTAAGAACTTCAGAGGATAAGGAAGTGAAGATGATAGGTGAAAGAAGAAATTATCTGTCTAATGTGGTATCTGCATTAAAGGCAAAAAAGTTGGTACGAAAGGGTTGTGGAGCATTCATAGCCTTTATCAGTGCTTTGGATGCCATAGAGTTGTCGATAGAGAGTGTTAGAATAGTGAAAGAGTTTTCTGACGTCTTTCTAAAGGAGCTTCCAGGATTACCTCCAGACCGAGAGGTGGAGTTTGGCATTGAGCTGTTGCCAGGAACGGCTCTGGTGTCCATTGCTCCTTACAGAATGGCACCGAAGGAACTTGTGGAACTTAAAGCTCAGATTCAAGAGTTGTTAGATCGTGGATTTATTCGACCAAGTGTGTCACCATAGGGAGCACCGATTTTATTCGTTAAGAAAAAAGACGAGTCGATGCCTATTTGTATCAATTATAGATAATTGAATAAATTGACAATCAAGAACAAGTATCCGTTACCGAGGATTGATGATCTGTTCGATCAGCTGTGAGAAGCTTCAATTTTCTCGAAGATAGACTTGAGATCGGGGTATCACCAGTTAAAAGTCAAGGAGGCAGATATCCACAAGACTGCGTTCTGAACTCGTTATGGGCATTACGAGTTCTTAGTGATAGACAAATGCACCAGCTGCATTTATGGACATGATGAACCGAGTTTTCCAACCCTATCTAGATCGGTTGGTGGTGTTCATAGATGACATCTTGGTGTACTCAAAGACAGATGAGGAGCATGATTCTCATCTACAGGTTGTATTACAGATATTAAGGGAGAAGCAACTGTATGCCAAATTCAGTAAGTGTGAATTTTGGCTAAAAGAGGTAACCTTTTTGGGACATGTTGTGTCTACCGAGGAATTGGAGTTAATCCCCGGAAGGTTGAGGCAGTATTAGACTGGAAGCCATCGAAGTCAATGGCAGAAATCTAAATTTTTCTAGGTTTGGCTGGGTATTACAGGCGATTCATTGAGGGGTTTTGTTGATTGCTGCATCCCTAACTAAGCTGTTGCGTAAGGGAGTACCTTTTGTGTGGACAGATAAACAACAAAAGAGCTTTGAGAAATTGAAGAAGATTATGATGAAGTGCTGGTATTGATTCAACCTGAGGCTAGTAAGGATTTTATTGTTTATTGTGATACATCACACACGGGCTTAGGATGTGTGTTAATGCAAGGGGAAAAGTAGTGGCTTATGCATCTCGTCAATTAAGGCCGCATGAGATTAACTATCCTACTCATGATTTAGAGTTAGCTACAGTGGTATTTGCTCTGAAGATTTGGAGACATTATCTATATGGGGAGAAATTGATTATCTAAACGGATCATAAGAGCCTGAAGTACCTCCTTACCTAGAAGGAGTTGAACTTAAGACAGTGGAGGTGGATAGAACTATTGAAAGATTATGACTGCTCAATCGAGTATCATCCAGGAAAAGCTAACGTAGTGGCGGATGCGTTAAGTCGTAAGGTGATATCGAATTTGAGAGCAATGTTCACTTATCTCAGCCTTTATGAAGATGGTAGTCTGCTAGCCGAACTTCAAGTGAAGCCTACGTGGGTAAGTCAGATTAAGGAAAAGTAGTTGTTTGATGAAAGGTTGGGTTCTCGGCTTCAACAAGTGGAAAGTGGTGAGATAGGGATTTTGGATTGAATAGTGATGGTGTATTGTGTTTTCATAGAAGAGTTTGTATGCCCAGGAATTAAGAATTGAGACAAATGATTCTACGTGAGGCGCATAGTAGCCCATACGCTATGCACCTCGGGGGAAATAAAATGTAACGTGACCTCCGTGAGCAGTATTGGTGGCCAGGGTTGAAAAGGGAAATTATCGACTTTGTAGGCAAGTGCTTAACGTGTCAGAAAGTGAAGGCAGAGCATCAACTGCCTTCAGGGTTGCTTCAATCGGTGAAAATTCCATTATGGAAATAGGAAAGAATAATGATGGACTTTGTTAGTGGGTTACCTTTAACGCCTACTAAGAAAGATTCAGTATGGGTTATAGTGATCGATTAACGAAGACTGCTCATTTCCTACCTGCTCATATAGATTATTCGTTACAGAAGTTGGCCAAGTCGTATATAGCAGAAGTTGTGAGGTTGCATGGGGTACCAATGTCGATTATATCAGACAGGGATCCTAGGTTTACATCATGATTCTAGAAGGCTTTACATGAAGCTTTGGGAACAAGGCTAAATTTTAGCATGGCGTTTCATCCGCAGACTGATGGTCAGTCAGAGAGAGTAATTCAGATTCTAGAAGACATGTTAAGGGGCTGTGTGATTGACTTTAGGGGTAGTTGGGAAAATTTTCTACCATTGGCAGAGTTTGCATACAAGAACAACTATCAATCCAACATCCAGATGGAACCCTACGAGGAGTTGTATGGTCGTAGGTGTCGTACTCCTACTTGTTGGACTGAGTTGGGGGAGTGACAGTTATTGGTCTTGAGTTGATCTCAGAGACGGTGGAAAAAGTTAAGGTAATTCGAGCTCGATTAAAAGAAGCTTCCGATAGACAAAAATCATACGCGGATCTGAAGCATAGGGATATAGAGTTTGCGGTGGAAGATCAGGTATTTTTGAAGGTTTTACCTTGGAAAAAGATCTTAAGTTTTGGACGGAAAGACAAGTTGAGCCCTAGGTTCATCGGACCATACCGTGTACTGAAGTGTGTTGGGCTAGTGGCTTATTAGCTAGAATTACCTCGGAGTTAAGTCAGATACATAGTGTATTTCATGTCTCGATATTAAGGCGTTATCACTCGAATCCATCTCATATCGTACTAGTAGAGGAAGTTGAGATAAGACCTGACTTGTCTTTTGATGAGGAGCCAATACAGATTTTAGGTCGTGATATTAAGGTGCTAAGAAGGAAGTTTGTTCCACTAGTCAAAGTTTTATGGCGTAATCACGGGACAAAAGAAGCTACATGGGAGCCAGAGGACACAATTTGGCAACAATATCCTCATCTCTTCTAATCAGGTAAATTTTGAGGTCGAAATTTCTTTAGGGGGTAAAATTGTAACATCCTGAAATTTAGAATTTTATGTTTTGAAGTATATCATGCTTTAGGTTAGTTAAAAATGTTAATTGTGTATGTTTAGGGGTCCTATTAAGGCTTGGGGTTGAGTTGGGCTTTAGTATAATTTTTTGTGTTTAAGCACTTTAAGGAGAGGAGATAAGTGGGATCAAGGCTTAAGGAAATAAGTATCTAATTTTGCTAACACAAAGTGGAGCATGGGTAAGGTGGTTGTGGCGTGAAATGGCAGAGGGGAGAGCTTGGGTTTGAATCCCACCTAGTGCACTTATTTTGGATTAATTTTTTTTTGGTGCTATAAGGTAAGTGTCAGTTATGGCATTATTAAAGGAAAGGAAGACTTTTCAAATCATGGAAAGAAGACTAAGAAAATAAGGTAAGGAGGAAAACAAGGAAAAAGAAAGGAAATAAGTAAAGAAAATGAGTAAGAAGAGGGATATGTTGGCCGAATATTTGGAAGGTACTTGGGATAGAATTTTGGTCAACATTCATCCTTTTGGAAAAAGTGATACACGATTTTGTTGGGAGAAAGGAGGAGTCGAATTTTCCTAGTCATTTTTCTAGTTTTGGTGGAAGAGAGGCTTATTTTCTTTTAGCATATTGGTGTTTTCTCTTCCCAATTCTTTTCCTTTGTTTTGGCCGAATTTCTCATTGCATTTTGCCCATTTTCCCTTGTTGTGCCGTAACCCTTAATCCATCCTTGTTCATTCTTCTTTGGTTGCTGAAATACTCACATCTTTTGCTTCATTTCTCTTTTGGTGATTGGCCAAAACCTCTAAACACCTCTTGTCCATCTTCTCTTTTCTTTTGATTATTTCTTCAACCTTTCTTTCACTTCTTAAATCAACATTACATTGTGACCGAATTTTATTTATTCATTTCTCTCCATAGCACCAACCTATTAGCATCCTACCTCCTCTCTATTTCTTTTTCTTTCGTGTGGGCACTATCTTCTTGATCGAATCGGTAAGTAATCTTCTTCTTTTCAATTTCTTTTCTTCATGCCAAATGTGTGCCCTTGTCAATGGATGGTTTTTCTTAACCGAAACATCATTTTCTTCTACTCTCTCAAAACATGAGCATTTTACCTTTCGTAGTGTTCTAGTGAGTGGCTGGATATCACATTCTTGCCGATTCCTCTCTAGTCTTAAGTACAATCGATGAAAGTGGGATCTACTATTGTCAAGGTAAGGGATTTCTTTAAAGTTCATCTCGATATCTCAATACTTGGTTATTCCGTTAAAACATATCGATGGATTTGACTAATTGGTTATTATAGGGATTAAATCGCTCGTTCTTATTCACTCGTTGATCCTTCAAAAATAGTGGTAAGCCGAATCCTATCCCTCAACAACTACTTTCTCTCATAGTAATATTTTACTAACCGAGACTTTTACGATGGAGGCAAGTGGTAGTGATTTGAAAGGAAAAGTGATAGGAGATCACAAAAGGAGTGGATTTACGATTCCTACTCCTAAATTCAAACGTAGGGCTGTATCTGTGGTTCAGGATTTTCCCGGGTTGTGGACCATCATCCGAAGAAAGTAGACAAATCGTGGTCGTTCACGATACTAAGGGTTAGCGTTTCAATAATCGTTTGATTTATATTTAGATTAATAAAATCTCATTTGTTGGATTAATCGAGTGTAATGGTGATTTAGGTGCCGACGATCAAGAAAGATTAATCCTTACTGTAATCAGATGTGTAATCTCACACCGAAATCCCGTAGATTCATGATTAGATATCACATTGGAAAATATATTGTTATTATTTATATGGCTAAAAATCGTAATATGGCACAAATCGAGAAGTTTGCTTAAATTACATTATTACTATAGATTTGTTATAATCGTATTAAAATTGTTAAAATTATCGAAATGCCCCTATAGACGATTT
The DNA here is from genome assembly GCA_025506655.1 of Gossypium rotundifolium. Lineage (NCBI taxonomy): Eukaryota > Viridiplantae > Streptophyta > Magnoliopsida > Malvales > Malvaceae > Gossypium > Gossypium rotundifolium. Next base: position 104,824,711 of record CP106727.1, on the reverse strand, counting down.
ATCGAAATGCCCCTATGGGCTGATTTATCGAAATGCCCCTATGGACCGATTTATCGAAATGCCCCTATGGGCCGATTCATTAAAAGTATTCGATAAGGGGTTTAAAAGTATCCGATTTACCGAAATGAACCCGTTACTTTTACTATTTTGGTTTTTTAAAAGTTGTAATAAGGCCACTGGGATATTTTTATTTTTGCTTTATGTTTAGTTGTATTTACTATTTTGCTTGAAATGTTTTAAATGAGGATTTTCTAAAATAATAAATAACAGTTTTCTAAAATCGGTTAACAAATGGTTTTCATAGCAAATATGTACAAATAATTTAACTTGGATTTTCCTACGAATTATCAACGCTGGTTTTCAAAAGTCACGGATTTAAGGTTCACTAGTTCGATTTTTAGTTTATCAATGAAACCTCTCGTGAATAGAAGTATTTTATCGAGTATTTACAACCAAACTTATTTTCTTAAGTATAATTAAATAACAACTATTTTAGTACAAATTACAAGTTCTTAATATGTTTTTCTTCATGTGACATGTTAGATCCGGTCGTAATGCATAGGCCAGGTATGGGGTGTTACAGTACCTTTGCCTAATCTGGTTGAGAATTGACAATTCGTACATTTGTTTTTCTTCAACCATTCTTTCTTTTCTTAAGCCGAATAGCCACATCTTCTTCTACTTGTTTTCTTTTTAATCCGTACATCAAACTTTTTGGCGCTAGGGTTCTCATTTGTGGCTGCACTTGGTAAGCTTTTCATCAACTTTCTTTCCTTCTTTCTTTCCTCTTCACACCATTCTTTTTCTTTGACCAAATGCAACATTCTCACATTCACTCACTATTTGTTTTCCCCTCTCTCTGCTTAGCATAAATTGAAGCACTACTCTCGTGGTGTAGGTCGATTTTATTAAGGATCAAGCTTACCTTCTTCTCTATTCAGTAAACGTTCGGGTTTTGGGAAGTTTTGGTAAGAGTCAAAACTCTTTGGGGGAAAATACCAACTTCCAAATCTAATTCTTTTGGTTCCTAGTATGCTTCTAACTTCTCCCTTTTTCTTTTAGTTAGATACCACCATTGAGGGCGTACGTGCTTAACTCCCTTTGTTCAAGGAATCTGTTCCCACCGATTATAAGGGTAAGTAGCATTAAACACTGTTTGATTTCTTTCTTGTGCCTATTGTTGGTAGATGCTAACCCCTATGCATCAATCAATTTAGGAGTTGTTCGCTTTAGCCATTAAGGAAGCAAAACCGAATAGTGGTCACTCGGTTGAAGAATGTCTCATCTGGTGGTAAGTAGTGTTGGTGATTATTCAAATTCAAGTTTCAATTATGTATTATTGGTGATGAGACTAATGGATTGGGATGATTTGATCTCACAGGTGCGTAATCTCGAGGGTTCAATCAACGCTCGTGGCTGTGTAATCTCACACCCCTATGAATGCATGCTTACAATGTTCTGTGATTCGGCCGAAATTTGAAAAGCCGGAAAATGGCATCTATGACCACTCGAGCATGTGAACGCTTGTAGTGGTAAATCGAAATAAGAATAATGACGGTAGGTCATCGAGAGTGTCACGGGACTCTTGCGATACTGAGGCTGTAACGGCCCTAACCGGGCCAAAACGAGACAAATGGGCCCACTGGGCTATCCGGCCCACTTGGGCAAAACTGTTGGAAAACTACCAAATGATAGATCCAAATGCGAAATCTGTAAATCTAAAATCGAAACCATGCGTTTTGGGGCACACGAGTGTGTGGGCCCATTTGGGCCTAAAATGGATTTTAGGCCCAATAGTTTCGTGGAGACCCAAAAAGGGTTCCGTGTTGCTTGAGGCAACAGTAGGCCTTTGGAAAGGCCGTTAAATGCAAAATTACTGAAATACCCCTAGATGGTAAATTACCAAAATACCCTTGGTGGGTAAATTACTGAAATACCCTTGGTGGGCAAATTACTGTTATACCCTTAGGGGTTAATTAGTACGATTGTGTGTATTTTGTTTAACTGGTTATGATGGCAATTTATTTCATACATCATTTTTGATATATGCTTTGCATACATGACATTCTACATGGGATTGGGATATTGATGATCGGAGGAAGTCTAATCTGGTGGCTCTGCCACATTCTGTCTAGTGGCTATGCCACGTATATTATGTTATTCTGGTGGCTTTGCCACAAATTCTGTATTTAGCAGCTTCTCTGCAATATTGGTGTGTGTTGGCAGGGTGGGTTGACTTGGTCCCCATAAGTGTGTTGGGCTGGTACGGGGGTGTGAAGCGGATGGATTATTAGGTTAGGCTGCATATTTTGTTTGCATAATCATGTTTATAGGGAAAAGGCCCAAATTATTACCGAATAGGGCTTAGGCCCAGTCTGCTTCTGTATGGGCTTCGGCCCAGTCTGCTTCTGTATGGGCTCGAGCCCAGTTAATGACCGATTAGGGGATTACACATTGAGTTCTCGTAACTCACCCCTCTGCTTTAACCTTGTAGGTGATCCCCTGCATTGAGGATTTGGAGCTACGGAGGACTCTGTGGTGGCCATACATTGGAGTACTTCTCCCAAACTTTAGTAAATTTCCGTTTTGCCTTATTTTGAGATTTATTTTAATTTGGGCTTAATATTTTGTAATAAGGCCATTGGACTTTAATTTTTCTTTTAAGCCTTCATTTCAGTTATGTTCATATTTTAAGTAATTAAACTCTGGATTTTCCTAAAATGACAATAACTGTTTCAAAATATCACATTTTAGCAATTCACTGAACCTGATTGTGATTTTAAACAAGTTTTTTCATAATAATAATAATAATAATAATAATAATAATAATATCAATAATAACGTTTTATAAGAAAACCGTAAAAACAAATCTGAATTTTCACAAACAACAAAGCTCGGAGTTTCAAAAAGAATACGAAGTTTTTAACGAATGCACAGTTTTTAAACAACCCTTTTATGTAACATGCCAGATCCGGTCGTAACGTCTAGGCCAGGTTTGGGGTGTTACATTTTATGGTATCAGATCCAGGTTGTAAAACTCGACTGTGGAATGGGTTCGAAAATAATTTTTTTAAATTTGGTTGAAATTTGGTTTAGAAAAATATATCTTTATTGGATGTATGGCACCTCGAGTCTCCGCACCAAATCCGTAAGTCCTCTTATTTTATGTCTGATGATATAAAGAAATGACTGTAGGGAGGAAACTACTAGAGTTAGTGGTAGTACACTAAAACTGTTAGCTATAGGAGCTAAGATTGTAGAGATTGAGACATTAGGAAATTCTATCTGCAAGAACAAATCTTATATCTGTCTTCCATAAAACACTTGTTAATAAACATTAGAATTATAGACTGATTCATAAAACTCTTAATCAGATCAATACGATTCAGCAGTATGAGTACAAGAGGACGTAAACGTGGTACATGCGGTCGTGGTAGAGGCCGAGATGCTAGGGCCAAATCCTCAGCATCAGGGCATATGTCGAAAATAGAGGCACCAGTATCGCCAATAATTGGAACAGGGTCTCATGATCGAGCTGGAGGGGACGATGCTCTGTCCCAAGCGATGTTCCGAGTCTTGGAATGGGTTATTGGAACGAGTACTGGGTCGGCAGCTCGTGGGTCTATTTCTGAGCGACTTCGATCAAACGGGGCCGAAGTTTTTAGAGGCATCTGTGGTGTAGCCTCGGATGTGGTGGAATATTGGCTTGAGGCGGTGGAACGAATTTTGAATGATTTAGATTGCACAGCTGAACAAAAACTAAAAGGGGCAGTGTCTCTATTGAGAGATGAGGCATATCAGTGGTGGCTCATTGTGAGGGAAGGCACACAGTGGATCGTATAACCTGGGACTCCTTTAAGACAGCTTTCCAGGGAAAATATGTCGGGCTAGCTATGTAGACGCTCGGAGAAAATAATTCTTGAATCTAGTTCAAGGGAATAAATTGGTGGCGGAATACGAGGCAGAGTTTTTACACTTTAGCTATTACGTTCGGGGTATAGTTGCGACCGGCTATGAGCACTGTGTGCGATTTGAGGATGGTCTGCGGGATGAGCTGCGGGTATTGATTGCCTCACGGAGAGAGAGAGATTTTGCTGCGTTAGTGGAAAAGGCCAAGATTGCTGAGGAGGTAAAACGCTCTGAGCGTTAGAACCGTGATAAGGAAAGAGGCAAGAATAAGAGAGGTTTTGGATCATCAGGTTCTTCTGGGGGATTTCAAAAGAGGCTACGTTGGATGGGCCAACAAGAGTTGGGGCACCAGTTGCTATGGGTCGATTGCAACCCTGTGTCCAGTGTGGGAAGATACATCCGAAGGAGTGCTAGAGAAGATCTAGTGGGTGTTTCAGATGTGGGTCCAAGGATCATCAGATAAAGGCTCCCTCGGGAGCCTGTTAGGGCACAGATAGTAGGTCAAAGTTTTGTGCAGCCAGGGAGAGATGGTCAGCAGCCACCAAGAGGCCGTGGTTCGCCCAGAGGGTAAAATGGGTTTGGACGAGGTTGTAAAGCACCGGGAAGAGGTACTGGTAATACAGATGCAAGATAGCCAGGATTGGTTTATGTAGCTCGACGTCGAGAGGATGGCGACGCACTGGACGTTATAACCAGCACTTTTCTTATATTTGATGTGCCATTTATAGCTTTGATTAATATTGGATCTACCCATTCATATGTTGCTTGTATTGTGTCTGGGACCCTGGGTATACAATTTAAGTTTACTGATAGAGATATGTCAGTAATTAGTCCCTTAGGACAATCTGTGGTAGTGAACAAGCTGTTTAGAAATGTGCCTTTAGAAGTGCAAAGGATTGTATTCCCGGCAAATTTGATGGAACTACAGTTCAGTGAGTTTGACCTTATAATAGGCATGGACTGGTTAGTGAAACATCGTGTGAACTTGGATTGCGCTGCTAAGCGTATGGTATTAAAGACTTTGGAGGATGAAGAAGTGATTGTGATAGGTGAGAGAAGGAATTATCTGTCCAATGTAATCTCGACGTTAAAAGTTGAGAAGTTGGTGCATAAAGGTTGTGAAGCGTACTTAGCTTATGTCAACAGGACTGATGCTGGGAGTTTGTCTGTTGAGAAGGTCGTGATGAGAAGTTAATTCTGACGTATTTCTGAAGAGCTTTGTGGTTGCCCCAAATCACGAGGTCGAATTCGGCATCGAGCTACTACTGGAAAAGGCTCCGGTGTCCATCGCCCCTTATAGGATGGCACCAAGGGCTGGTAGAACTTAAAGCTCAGTCCAAGAGTTGTTGGACCGAGGATTTATCTGACCAAGTGTATCTCCGTGGGGAGCACCGGTATTGTTCGTGAAGAAGAAGGATAGGTCAATGCGTATGTGCATTGTAACAGCCCGATTTAGGGGCTAGTCAGAAAAGTGATCTCATAATCACTAATTTGAGGTTAGAGAAAATTATTTTCATGATATGTTATGTGTTATAACATGTTTATAAGGATGCATGAAAATTTTAGTGCCTTAATTTTAGCGATTTCTAGCTAAATCGCGAAAAAGGACAATATTGCATAAAGTGCAAAAGTTCCATTTTAATTTCTAAGGGTGCCATATAGCTATGGAATATTAATTGGAGGTCCTAAAAGTGCAAATAGGCCATTGGGGGAGTGATGGCCGGCCATAGGGGACAAAGAATTGACTTTGTCAATGGTTAGGTGGAAATTTGGTGATAAAAGATTTATTTTTATCATAAAATAAAGAAAGAAAACTATCATAAAATAAAGAAAGAAAACTATCATCTTTTCTCCATTTTCTCTCCACCGAAAATGAGCAGCAACAAGGGGTTTTTGAAGCTTAAAATTTCAGCAAGCAATCCTCCTCTCTAGTAAGTGATTTTGATAATTTTTCTTGATAAAAATTGTACTTTTGGAGTCCCTAAAGCTTAAGCTTTCTAAAGAAGGGACTATTTTGCATTATGGTAAAAAGTTTAGAGATTTGCCATGTGAGATTATAAGTTTTTAGCTAAGTTTTTATGGAAGAAAATGAATGTTAGAAAGATGAGAAACAACTTTTGTGAAAGGTGTTGCCATGAAAATACATATTTGGGACTAAAATGCAAAAGTTGTAAATTATTCATTAAGGCATGAAATAGTTGGAATTGTCGATAGATGTAAGAGGATTAAATGTTCATCTAGGCTTGATTAACAAGAAAATGTGATGAAAATTTATTTACGAGCCTAGGGGCAAAATCATAATTTTGCCAAAGTATAGGGGCAAAATAGTCATTTTGCCTAAATTGTAGATTAAGGTATTTTGTGGTCATTAAATGAATAAATCAGTAAATTTCATTATTCTAGATCAAGGAAAGCGAGTTTCAAACCTAAAACGGATGAAAAGAGAAATGTGGTCTAATAGTCATTTTCGGCTATTTCGACAACGAGGTAAGTTCACATGCAATTATTGAAATTATGTATGAGTTCATATAAGTATTTTGATGTTGTATGGAATGTATATTAACTCTATGGATGTATGAAATACCCTTGGATGAAATGCATGAAGAATGTTGAGACGATAGTTAAAGTCTCGTATAAGACCAAATTGGATTATGGCCTCGATGTAAGGATTCGTATAAGACCGTGTCAAGGACATGGCATTGATATGTTAATTCAAGTAAGACCCTATTGGGGTACGATTTCTATGTGATTTCATGAGTATGAGACTCAAGAGAGTTATTTTATAACTTGAGTATTTCAGAGTATATGTTGAAGTAAAGAAAGCATGCGGTTGAGCTACGAAAGGCACAAGTATGTATTAGAATTGAATTGAGACGATTTCAATTTATATATATATGATGAACCCCCATTGGGATATGGGAAATTAATGCACCTTGTTGCATGAGTTAGATTTATTATTATATTGTGTGAATGCGAATAAATATCGTGGAAAAGTTAAGTAAGAGTAGTAATGTGAAGGTGTTCTCGGATGAACAATTGAATTAAAATATTACATGTGGATGGCTATATATGAATGTATGATAATGGTGGGCTAAGTGCAAAACTACCAAAAGATGAGTAGCTTATTAATAAGACTTGACGTGTTGTCTTATATGATTACATGATAATCAGTGCAGGAATGGATTCTTTTGTAAACGAGCAATTAGCTCGTGGTACAGTGAAGAGATAAAATGAGTAAGCTTCTTGAGTGGTTGAGTAAGCAACCATGAGTTAATGGAATGACCCAAAGATAATATCTTGTGGTTATCTATATTTAATGAATATTAATATTTGCATGATTATGCAGATGAACTTACTAAGCATTAGTGCTTACTCCTTTTCTTTTCTCATCTCTTATAGATTATGTTAACTAATACGAGTTGGAGGCCACTGTATATGTTTTCACACTATCGAGCAGACATTCGATTTGAGGTATCAAGTCCTAATGAGTCATGGCATGTATAGGGCTAGAATTTAAGGTTGATTAAGTTATTGTTAATGTGCCAAACTATGTTGGCCAAAAAGGGTTTTTAGTTTAATTGTGTATAGCCATTGATGATGGCTAAGTTGTTGTAATTGTATGGTAGTAACACTTTATTTTCATGAATCAAATATATAAATTCATGTGATTTAGTCATTGATTTGAGACTTTATTGAATTAGTATATTAATTTATGAAATGTAGGATGGAAAAGGGCTTGGTACATAGCCTCTAAGTGTCCACACGGTTAGACACACAGGTGTGTGTCTGGGCCGTGCAAACCCTGCATCTTATTATTAAATTTAGAATAGGCCACAGGTAGATCCCACGGCCATGTGCATGAGCCGTGTAAGACCCATGCCTTGGGCATGGGCGTGTGCTCAGGCTGTGTCGAATAAGTCAATAGCTCCACACGGTTGGAGGACACGGGCGTGTCAAGGCCGTGTCAGATAAGTCAGTAGCTCCCCACTGATTGGAAACATGGGCTTGTTTAGGGGTGCACGGGCGTGCCCCAAACCACACGGGCGTGTAACCTCTGATTTTGAGAGAGGATTTTCGATAAGTTCTGAAAGTCTGAACAAGTGTTTAAGGCCTCGTATGACCATGATACGTATGTCTAGATCAAGAAAGACAAGTTTTAAGTCGAAACAAAATTTTATAGCTAGTAAGTACTTAATTAAGTGAGTTCAAGCACGGTAATGTCTCGCATCCAGTCTTAGCATAGGACCTGGGTATGGGGTGTTACATTTAGTGGTATCAAAGCTATGGTTTAGTCGGTTCTAGGACTAACCTAGCGAGAGTAAGAGTCTAGCTATACATGCCATATGTGGATCGTGATAGTGTGATGTCTCCCGGCCTTAACGAATTTGTTTTATTAAGAAAGTGAGAATCCTACACGAGTTAAATTTAGTAAGTTGTATGATTTCTAAGCTTTATGATTTCTATCATTGAATTGCTTAGTATAATGTACATTGTCATTATGAAATGTTTAATGTTTTACTGAATAAAGAATTCAATGAGATTAATTATGAGCAAGTCCTGATTGAATAAGAATTGCCCAGGATACTCGATCCATCACATGAGACAAGAAAGCCTGTATAAGACCAAGTCAAGGCATGGCATCGAAAATCGAGAAGAGACCTTTCATGTAAGTCTAAGGAAAGCTTGGCATTGAACAGATATTTCATGTAAGACCCAGGCAAGCTTGGCATTGATTCAAGAAGAGATATTTCATGTAAGTCCAAGGCAAGCTTGGCATTGAACAGATATTTCATGTAAGTCCAAGGCAAGCTTGGCATTGAATAGATGTTTCATGTAAGTCCAAAGCAAGCTTGGCATTGAACAGATATTTCATTTAAGACCAAGGCAAGCTTGGCATTGATCCAAGAAGAGATCTTTCATGTAAGTCCAAGGTAAGCTTGGCATTGAACAGATATTTCATGTAAGACCAAGGCAAGCTTGGCATTGATTCAAGAAGAGACCTTCTATGTAAGCCCACATCTAGGATATGGTTTTGGTATCAAGTTATATGTGGAACGAGATTCAGTATCCTCAGTAATTCACAGAAATTCATTGGGCAAATGAGTAAAGTTAAAATGAGATAGCAAGAAAGGTAGTAGTAAAGTTGATATTATGTCATACTAGTTAAGACTGACTGATAAGTATAATTCATGTTATGAATGATGATGCTGAGATTATGTTTATTATAGTAAAGCATACTAATATTTGTGATCAAGTGTTACAGGTGCCTTGTTTACCTTACAAACATGAGAATAGTAAGCACCATGATGTATGTAAGAAGCAGTAAGAGCAAGAAACCACCCATATTGTGGCATGAAAGCTAAAATTTGGAAGTTTGACTAAGCAGGATGTAGGAGATGAGTACGGATGTTCAACGATGAAAAGATGAATAAGACCATGGTTGGACCATGGCAATGAGAGTGCCAGTGTAAGACCATGTTTGGAACATGGCATCGGCCATGATATGAGAGCCAGTGTAAGACCATATCTAGGATATGGCATTGACATCAACATGAGTTCCATGTAAGACCATACCAAGGGTATGACATTGGTATTGGTATGAGATTTCGTGTAAGACCGTAGCGAGGCTATGGCATCATGATGACATATAAAGAAATAGTTGGACTATGCTGTCGTGATATGAGTAAGACCATAGTTGGACTATGGCAATCAGGTAAACGACGTACTCAGACTCGTAAGGTTTTCATTGATTGATAATTGATTGTAAGAGAAAGTAAAGTTAAACGTTGAGTACTCAAGTAGATAGTAATATAGAACTTGAGTAAGTGAAGAGTTATTCTAATGTATTTGTGATAGAAACAATTGTAGCGTGATAAATGTGAAAACTCACTTGAGATGAGTTGTATGACTATGATGATATTTTATTGAAGATGAATAGTAAATCACATATGTGTAGTCACGAGAGTCAAGTTAAAGGGCTCTATGATCTTACCCTCCTTACCACTGCTGAATTATGATGAGATGTTATGAGAGTCAAATTGAGTAAGTTAGTATGTGATTAATGCAGTATTTATGCTAGCATTTTGGAAATGCTTTGTGTCACATTGATCCATGATACTCTACTAGGTAGAGAAATTGTTGTTGAACATGAGGCTAAAGTCCTAGGGGACTAGAATAAAAAGGCTATCATTGAAATATGAATTAGATAAGGTCCCGTATAAGACCATGTTTGAAGCATGGCCTCGGTACCAAGCTATGATTTTGTAAAAGACCATATTTGTAATATGGCACTGTTAATGAACATGAGAATCGTGTAAAACCATATTCAGAATATGGCATTGGCATTTAAAGGTAACTTCATATAAGACCACCTTAGGGATGTGGCATTGGTTTGGTACCTATATGAATGACGATGATTATGCATTTTTGTGTATCCCTAAGTGATCATTGGGATAGATAGATGAGTTTAGAAGTAGAAAAAAAAAAGAGAGAATTGTACTAAGGTTATGTGAATGAATGGATACAGGCACTCGTGAATGAGTCGCAAGAAATGAGTACAGAGTGTGGCATGGTATGTGCTTAATAGAGGTAGTTGTAAGTGAGTATGCCTAAATGATTTGACGATTGTATTGATTATGCATTGTTAAGGGCAAAGAAAAAGTTAGCCTACGCTATTTGACTCAAGTGAGTAGAAAGCCTGAGATGTATGTTTATCGAGATCTTCTTAAATTGATGTTTTTTAATGAAAGGAATGGTTAAGGAGCTTGAGAACGGAATGGTTAAAGAAACCATGTTTGAACGATGAGAGTGTTCAATTATGATAACCATAGTTGAATGGGTCATAAAGATCTCCTTAAGTACTAAGTGTTAATGTCTTTTGCCTTTCACAGGTGGTGTAGTTGTTTATCTCATGATTCGATATTGTGTGAGAATGTTAGCCGATTGAGAATCTAGACCAAAGATTTTCGGTTTAGTAATTGCATTCGACATTTCTTTATATCCTTGTAACCCTGTACGAGTACTTTGAGGAGGAAACCTGTGATGATTTTAGTATAAGAAATGAAATCATAAGTTTCATGTTGTATGATGGGTTTTTGAGTAGCTAGATAGAGTTGATAAATTAGATCGAGATATCATTAATGTTGTGAGATTCGATGCTAGTAAAGGTTTTAGACTAGCATAGTAAAAGAAACTCAGATGAAAGTGTGCTTAAGATAGATTCTCAGTATGGAGAAAGGAGTAGATTAATGTTTTGAGACATGATTCAAGTTCTGTGTATATTTGCGCATGAATCAGTAAAGAGAATAAAATTTTGTGTGCATGTGAGTAGGAAGCATGATACAAGGATGTGTTCATCGAAATGTTCAAACCGTGATGGTTGAGTTGAAAGCTATAGAAAGAACTACTAATTAAAAGTTTTAGTATTGAGTTCAGTCTGAATTGAGAAAAAGAGTTGACAGGTTGGTAATCCCGAGACAATCTCTTTCATACATGTATGAGAATTAGATGGGTTGTAGTGATTTATGGGAAAATTGATGAGAAATTTTTGAAAATTTTCATGAATGAGACCATCTTATGATACCGAGATAGTGGGAACGACTTGAACTATTACCATAGTGGGTATAGTTATTGTAGTACTTCACAGATGGTAGTCATAGTACAGGTGTTTAAAGGAAAGCTCCATGTTAAATAGTGTGAGTTAGCTAGTCGGTGATATCATAATTTCAGTGAGGTTAATGTCAAGAACGAGTTTTCTTTTCAGAACAGAAGAGTTCAGGAGTGCGAATAGCAAATGGTATTTTCAAATAAGCTCCGAGTTAGTTTATTTAAGATTGTAAGATACAAGTTGCATGAGTTTTCTATTGTTGATGTTTCCTCGAAATAGAACTGGGATGATAATGAATCCAGAACTTATACAAAAGTTTTAACATGAGATTTAGTAGTAGCATATCTACTAATGCAAGAATAAGGAAACGCAGTTATGTACACAAATGTTTGACAACAGAGTGCCTTTCATGAGATGAATGAGCTTATGGTCCGAAGTAGTTGACCACAAAAAGCTGAGTTTTCAAAGCGCTCAAGTCAGGATTGTTATAACTGGTGAATGCTTTAATGAGAAGGTAAAGTAAAGGCTTATAGATTTCAAGTGTGATTGGACAAAATTCCCAAGAAGGGGAATGATCAATTGGACATGTGTAGAGTGCTAAATTAGTGGATTACTGAGTATGCTTCGACCTTGTGTATGGTAGCTTAAAGGTTGTTGACAAGAGAAACTTGAGGATAAGTAGATTTGTGATTTTGAAGAATTTATAGAAACGTTTAAAGAATGTTGATAGCAAATCCTCCTGATAAGATTTTCGGGGACGAAAATCCCTAAGGAGGGAGAATTGTAACAGCTCAATTTAGGGGCTAGACGGAACAGTGATCTCATAATCACTAATTTGAGGTTATAGAAAATTATTTTCATGGTATGTTATGTGTTATAACATGTTTATAAGGATGCATGAAAATTTTAGTGCCTTAATTTTAGCGATTTCTAGCTAAATCACGAAAAAAGACTAAATCGCATAAAGTGCAAAAGTTCCATTTTAATTTCTAAGGGTGCTATATAGCTATGGAATATTAATTGGAGGTCCTTAAAGTGCAAATAGGCCATTGGGGGAGTGATGGCCGGCCATAGGGGACAAAGAATTGACTTTGTCAATGGTTAGGTGGAAATTTGGTGATAAAAGATTTATTTTTATCATAAAATAAAGAAAAGAAAACTATCATCCTTTCTCCATCTTCTCTCCACCGAAAATGAGCAGCAACAAGGGGTTTTTGAAGCTTAAAATTTCAGCAAGCAATTCTCCTTTCTAGTAAGTGATTTTGATAATTTTTCTTGATAAAAATTGTACTTTTGGAGTCCCTAAAGCTTAAGCTTTCTAAAGAGGGGACTATTTTGCATTATGCTAAAAAGTTTAGAGATTTTCCATGTGATATTATAAGTTGTTAGCTGAGTTTTTATGGAAGAAAATGAATGTTAGAAAGATGGGAAACAACTTTTGTGAAAGGTGTTGCCATGAAAACACCTATTTGGGACTAAAATGCAAAAGTTATAAATTGTTCATTAAGGCATGAAATAGTTGGAATTGTGGATAGATGTAAGAGGATTAAATGTTCAGCTAGGCTTGATTAACAAGAAAATGTGATGAAAATTTATTTATGAGCCTAGGGGCAAAATTGTAATTTTGCCAAAGTGTAGGGCCAAAATAGTCATTTTGCCTAAATTGTAGATTAAGGTATTTTATGGACATTAAATGAATAAATTAGTAAATTTCATTGTTCTAGATCAAGGAAAGTGAGTTTCGGACCTAGAACGGATGAAAAGAGAAATGTGGGCTAATAGTTATTTTCGGCTATTGCGACAACGAGGTAAGTTCCCATGCAATTATTGAAATTATGTATGAGTTCATGTAAGTATTCTGATGTTGTATGGAATGTATATTCACTCTATGGATGTATAAAATACCCTTGGATGAAATGCATGAAGAATGTTGAGACGATAGTTAAAGTCTCGTATAAGACCATATTGGATTATGGCCTCGATGTAAGGATTCGTATAAGACCGTGTCAAGGACATGGAATCGATATGTTAATTCAAGTAATACCCTATTGGGGTACGATTTCTATGTGATTTCATGAGTATGAGACTCAAGAGAGTTATTTTATAACTTGAGTATTTCAGAGTATATGTTGAAGTAAAGAAAGTATGCGGTTGAGCTACGAAAGGCACGAGTATGTATTAGAATTGAATTGAGACGATTTCAATTTATATATATATGATGAACCCCTATTGAGATATGGGAAATTAATGCACCTTGTTGCATGAGTTAGATTTATTGTTATATTGTGTGAATGAGAATAAATATCGTGGAAAAGTTAAGTAAGAGTAGTAATGTGAAGGTGTTCTCGGATGAACAATTGAATTAAAGTATTACATGTGGATGACTATTTATGAATGTATGATAATGGTGGGCTAAGTGCAAAACCACCGAAAGATGAGTAGCTTATTAATAAGACTTGATGTATTGTCTTATATGATTACATGATAATCAATGCAGGAATGGATTCTTTTGTAAACGAGCAATTAGCTCGTGGTACGGTAAGAGATAAAATGAGTAAGCTTCTTGAGTGGTTAAGTAAGCAACCATGAGTTAATAGGAATGACCCAGCATAATATCTTGTGGTTATCTATATTTAATGAATATTAATATTTGCTAGATTATGCAGATGAACTTACTAAGCATTAGTGCTTACTCCTTTTCTTTTCTCATCTCTTATAGATTATGTTGACTAATACGGGTTGGAGGCCGCTGGAGATGTTTTCACCCTATCGAGTAGACATTCGATTTGAGGTATCAAGTCCTTATGAGTCATGGCATGTATAGGACTAGAATTTAAGGTTGATTAAGTTATTGTTAATGTGCCAAACTATGTTGGCCAAAAAGGGTTTGTAGTTTAATTGTGTATAGCCGTTGATGATGGCTAAGTTGTTGTAATTGTATGGTAGTAACACTTTATTTTCATGAATCAAATGTATAAATTCATGTGTTTTAGTCATTGATTTGAGACTTTATTGAATTAGTATATTAATGTATGAAATGTAGGATGGAAAAGGGCTTGGTACATAGTTTCTAAGTGTCCACACTGCTAGACACACAAGGCAGTGTCCGGGCCGTCTAACCTACACCTTATTATTAAATGTTAGAATAGGCCACGAGTAGATCCCACGGCCGTGTGCATGAGCTGTAAGACCAACGCCTTGGGCATGGGCGGTGCTCAGCCGTGTCGAATAAGTCAAGAGCTCCACGAGTTGGAGGACACGGCGTGTCAAGGCCATGTCGATAAGTCAAGAGCTCCCACGGATGGGAAACATGGGTGTGTTTAGGGGTGCACAGGCGTGCCCCAAACCACACGGGCGTGTAACCTCTGATTTTGAAAGAGGATTTTTGATAAGTTCTGAAAGTCCGAACAAGTGTTTAAGGCCTCGTATGACCATGATACGTATGTCTAGATCAAGAAAGAAAGGTTTTAAGTCGAAACAAAATTTTAGAGCTAGTAAGTACTTGATTAAGTGAGTTCAAGAACGATAATGTCTCGCATCCAGTCTTAGCATCGGACCTGGGTACGGGGTGTTACATGCATTGACTATTGTCAATTAAACAAGCTAATTGTTAAGAACATGTAACACCCTAAAATTCGAGTATCGATTTTAATGTATGTTTTTGGTGCCTAGATTATGAAGGAAAATTTTCTTACTTATTTTCGTGTTTATTATAGTTCTGAAGAAGAGTTTAGAATTATTCGAAAGGAATAAATTTTAATTTTGAGAAATTAATGAAGTGGATTAAGTGACATTGATACTTAAGTAAAAATAAGTGTCAAAGTGTAGCATAAGATGAGTAATGGTAAGGTGGTGTTGGCACATGAGTTGTGGCATGAGGGAGTGGTTCAATCCCTTGGTTAGCATCTAGGAAATTTTATTTTTTCTTTAATCTATGCATGTGCTCGGCAAGGGATAAGGATGGATGAGTTGTATTGTTTTATTTTTGGTAAGTAGACTAAAGGAAAAGGTAATTTTAACTTATGGTATGGAATCAAGAAACTTTGGAAAGATATGGGGACATGAGGCAAGTATCAAGGAAAAGGTTTTGAAACAAATTCATGGCCATTTGACCATGAATTTGACGACAATATGGCTAAGGGGAGGTTGGTGATTATGCTAGTAGCTTGGCTAGGGTAAGGATTTTGTTTTTGGTCATTCCTATCATCTTGTACAAGTTTTGCATTTTCTCTCAACCTTTCTCCTTTGGCAATTTGAGCTTTTGGTAAGCCTAAATTCTTTTGACCATTTGGTCATTTTGCTATCACTTTAGTATTCTTTTGTGTGCCTTTTCTTAGTGCCGAAATTACCAATACCAAAGATCATTCTTTTTTCCTTTCTCCATTGCCGAATGTACCTTGCCCTAAACACATCTCTTACTTTCTCTTTTCTCCTCTTTGAAAACCGAATCACCATCATCATCATCTTTTCCTCTCACCCTTTATTTTCTTTTCAATCATACCTTCTCCATTATATTCTCTCATGGCCGATTGTTAATGTACCTTTGCCGAACCATTTTCTTTTCTTTGGTTTCTCATAGCGAATCTCTCTCTACTCATAAACATCCTTCTCAATCGTTCTTCTCAATCGTAGACATTAGGTAAGAGTTATTTTAGTTTATTTTAGTTGATGATGGTTTTGGCGAATCTTGAGGTTGATAAGAAGGATCTCTTAGATCGAATTTATCGCTCAATCTATTAATGTTTTCTTTCGTTATCTTGTAGTACAATAGAGGAAGACCGGAACTCAAGTGTTCGTGTGTATCTTAGAACATTGGAATCGATTTAAGGTGTTGAGGAACGTTTTGGTCGACTCTCTTATTGAGGAGCAAGAATCTTTGTGGTAAGGAAATCTCGCCTTTAAAATCTTTAGTATTATTTCGATATATTATTATTAGGATTAACGATCTTTTGATATTAAAGACATTCAAAATAGGGAAGAAAAGGCGGTGTTTAGTCTTCGTAAGAGGGCGGATCCACTATTTCCCTAAGTATAAACGAAGGCGGTTTCAGAATCCGGATTTTCCACCGGGTCATGGACCATCAACCGTGGAAATCAATTATTTGAAGTAGTTCGTACTTCGAGCCTTTTACGTTAGTGGGTTCTCGTGAATAACGAATCGATAAATAAGGAGAAACCGAAAATTGAAGTGATTCAAAATCAAGAGGGTAAGGATTTGGATCGAATATCAATAGCATATTTTTATACATGATAGTCTCTTAATAGATCATATTATGTTTAGGTGTTGAAGAGCGGGAAGGTTTAGTACTCACGATATCAAGGTGTGTAACTTCACACTTTTCTCGGGTTTGGACGTCATTCGTGGTATTGAGTAAAATCGTAAAAACGACTAGATCAGTATAAAACGTAATAACTGGTATTTGGTGAAATTACATGAAAACGGTTAATATGGTGAAAATTACGAAAAAGCCCTCGATGAGTTAGATGGTAAAATATAAATTTTCATGTCTTCGTAAAATGGGCCGATAAGTTTGATAATTAGTAGATGGGCTGAAAAATATTGCTTGTTAGTAAAATGGGCCGAAATCCCTGATAAATAATAAATGGGCCGAAATCTCTGCTAGATCGATAATTGGGCCGAAATCTTTGCTAGATCGATAATTGGGCCAAAATCTTTGTTAGATCGAAAATTAGGGCGAAATCTCTGATAGATCGTAAATGGGCCGTAATCTCTGTTAAATTGTTAAACAGGCTGAAATCCCTGCTAGATCGATAAATGGGCCGAACTCTTGCTAGATCGAAAATTTGGGCCTAAGATGTTAAATTGCTAAATGGGCCAAATGTTATTTTGTAATTTTTGGGCCTTAATAAAAATTGGAAATATTGACTCTTGTTAATGGGCCTTTTTAATAAAATCATGGTATGATTATAGACTACTTTGCATACATATTGCATGGGTTGGGAAAATGATGAAGAGAAGAAAGGCCTGTTGCCAAAATCTAGTTCGGTGGCTCTGCCACAAAAATATTAAATGGCTATTTGCCTCTAGTTCGGTGGCTCTGCCACAAAAATATTAAATGGCTATTTGCCTCTAGTTCGGTGGCTCTGCCACAAAAATATTAAATGGCTATTTGCCTCTAGTTCGGTGACTTTGTCACAATCTAGTTTGGTGGCTCTGCCACAAATATAAAATGGGTTAATGCCTACGATTGGTATGATGGCGGGGTGGGTTGACTTGATCCCCCACAGGTGTGATGGTTGGTACGGGGGTGTGTAGCGGATGGAAATTAGGTTTGGGAGGGAAAATTCATTTTGCATGCATATCATTATTTATGTTGTTAATTACGCTAATGGGCTTAAGCTCAAATCCATGACTTGATAATCGGCCCATGGATAAAGTAAGTGAGTTATACATCGACTTCTAAGTAACTCACTCCTCAAATTTTTCATCTCGTAATGGAAATTGACGTGAACTTGGGCGAGGATGACTTCGTGGAGGCCATCTTGCAAAACATGGGTTTATTAAACTTGAACTTTTTAATAAGTATTTTTTTTATAAATTACTATTTTGGGTTGATGTAATAAGGGCCTCTATTAATATTTCATGGATTTTTATGTGTGGTTGGTTTAAACTATATTTTGGACATTTTAATATGGGTGATGATTATATGATGTTTTTCTTAAAATAATTTGGATTTTAAATATATGAAATTCCTTTATAAATTTTTTTTAAGTATTTTGAACTCTTATAAAATTTACTTAAGGATTTTGATAATACAATATTAAGGATGTTTTCAACTAATATTTTCTAATATACATCAAATTTAAAATACTCTTTTGATTTTTATTAAACCTTGAAATTAAAAATTATTTTGAAGGTTTCACTCACTGTAATTATTAAGATAGTTCGATCCATGTAACAAACCAAATCTAGTCTTAACGCATAGACTGGGTTTGGGGTGTTACAGAATAAATCCACAGTATCACATATACATATTATCCTAAGCTTAGTAGGATTTTATATAACTTTAACTCTTCAGATTTCTTTATTTTCATTTGCATTTCTTTACTTTCCACACTTATTCCATATGCATGACACAAAAGTCATAAACATATCATTCAACCATGGTCACAAGCTAGTGCATTTAACCAAAGCCTTTTTCGAATTGATCAAATGATAAGTCATTTCATAAGAAATTTCATAATTTAAACCTTACCACTTTTTCATGAGCACTAGTATGTTTTCACTTAAATACTTACCAATTCAATGCATCTTATAAATAATCATATTTCCATTCAACCAATAGCTTGGCACTTGCCTAAGCATCAAGCAACAACACTGGTTAGCATACTAGCACATATTACATATAAATTCAAAATTGATAAACTTATTTTCTTGACATGTCTCACTTGAGTTTATTACTTGTCTCAACATACATAATTTCCTTGTATCAACATATCAAAGATAGTCACATATTTACATGTCATGATACATATCATTCTCTTGTCGTTTCTTCATAAACATAAATCATTCATTTCATTATATCAATATTTCATGTATCATCATTTTCATGAATTTCATGTATATTTATTCTAGTAATAGTTCATGATCATGAATATACATAATTATTAGGCAAGTTTCACATACATGTATTTTCCATGTCTTGTTTCAATATATCAAATAAATATCATTTCCATGTATTTTAGGTATATACCGGTAATAATTCATTTTGAACTCATGTTATCTCATATCAAAACTTTACTCATTGAATCATTTAAAATATCGATGGATACAAAGGTAGTACACATGAAGTGTACGAATCTGAAACTGTCAATTCATATTCGAGGGTACTCATTAGAGGACATAATCAAAAAGCACTCTTTCGAGCCATATAACAGAAAGCTCATGTGAGCCATGTAATAGGAAGCTTATCCGGGCTATAACAGGAAACTCATAAGAGTTTAGAATAGAAAGCTCATGTGAGCTTAATGGGTAACTCCGAAGAGCTATTATCAAGAAGCTCCGGATAGCCATATATCAGGAAGTTCAAGCGAGCTATATCGGGAAGCTCATGAAGAGCCATATATTGGGACACTCATAAGAGTTGTAGTATGTCTGCAATACATGCAGAATCATTACCGATCATATAACAGGACGCTCACAAAGAGCTGTGGTATGTCTACAACACATGCAGTATCAATACCGATAGGGATGCTCACAGGAACCATTTAACGGGACACTCTTTCGAGCTATAGCGTATCTACAACATATGCAGGACCACATTTAATACGGGAAATGCTGTATCCATCAAATTTCATTTATTCAAACGGGACTTTATATTTATCAAACATCATCGGATATATGATCAATTTCATATATATATATATATATATATGACATTTACACAAATTCACAAATACAACATTAAATTCAAACATATAAATATACAAAATTTAGTTACACGAACTTACCTGGCTAAATTACAGAAATACCAAGATTTAGGGGCATTTTGGTAATTTTTCATTTTTCTCAATTTTCACCCGATCTTGATCTAAATTAATAATTTCATTCAATTTATTAATTAGACAATAAAATAATTAATTTCCTACAATTTGGTTTTTTACATTTTTATAAAATTGCCCCTAAAGTTTTACTTTTATTAAATTTAGTCCCTAAGTCTAAAACATGCAAATTATCCATTTTTAATGTAAACCCATGCTAGTTGGATATTCATAAATATTTTCCTCCTCCTCGTCTCCATTCCACATCCTTAATGTAGATAACATGCTTATTTGTAACATTATCTATAATTCCAATATTACTTATATGTTCATATCAAAGCTGCCCACTTAAGTCATAGTCACTAAATTATTTATATCTTGAAATAAAAAATACTAAATTAAGATCCACTTGATGTTTTTGAAACTAAACTCAAATATATTTCTTCCTTAAAAATTTCAGAATTTATAATTTAGCAAATAAGGACAACAAAATCTTCAAATTTATCCTTGTTCTGCTATTTGACAGCTTCAACCTTTCTTTACTAAAAATTAATTATCTCGTAGTACGGGGTTTGGATAATGTCTCCATTTGTTTCTCTTGAACATAGACTCATTAAGAATTTCAACATATAAATTTAAACCCCTAATTATTTTTTTACAATTTTTGATGATTTTCCAAAGTTAGAATAGGAGAATCCGAAATCAATCTGACCTTGTCTCACAAAAATTCATATATCTCATAATATGAAACTCTTTTTCTTACACCGTTTCTTATATGTAAAAATAGACTCAATAGGATTTAATTTAATACTTTAATTAACCTATAATTAAATTTCTACAATTTTGGTAAATTTTCAAAGTCAGACTACTGTTGTTGTCCAAAACTATTTTAGTGCAAAATGTTGATAACCAAGTTTATAACACCCTCCTTTCCTTTCTCTACAATATTTCCCTTCACTAACATATCAAGAACATAGAACCTTATATAAGAAAACTCTACTTTAACATTATTTTCATGCTTTTTCAATAATATCAAACTTAAAAATATATTAAAATCTTGATGTTCTTACCATGTTTTATTGATTTCAATCTTTAACTTGATTTTCTCTCTCCTCCAACTTCTATTTCTTGAATCTAACTTGATATTTTATTTCCCCATAGTCTCCTTATATTTTACTCTCTTGGTAGCTATGGAAATTCTTCTGATTTCTAAGTGAAAATGGTGAATTTTTTGTAAAAGGACCAAATTATAAAGAAAAGAAAATTTCTTTCTTCTCTTCTCTTCTTCACGTGGGTGCATGGAAAGATGAAGAGAATTCTTCATCTTTCCTTCCTTATATACTAAATAAAATAATAATAAAATATCTCATTAAAATATTAATTAAATAATATTTATTTAATTAAATAATTATAAAATATCATCAAATATCTTTAATATCATCATTGCCTTCAGAGTTCTCTCTCTTTCTAATTAACCATTTTCCCTTTATGATCTTGTAAAATTTCATTCTTAAGTCATCATTTAATTTGGTAAAATTATAATTTAGTCCCTCATAATTCTTCACCTATTCAATTTGGTCCTAATTCATCCATTTTCCTTAGTTTCTAGATCATTCCATCCTTAAAATATTTGTACTATTGGTCCTTCAATTTTTTCATATTTACACTTTAACCCTTCAAATTTTGAGTATTCACTCTTGGGCCACAAAATTTTTCTTACTTTTGCGATTTAGTCCTTTCTTGAATTAATATATCATAATATACTTCCCAATGTTGACAGTACTCAAAATTTTCCTTTTTTTCACTTTATGTCCTTCCTTTACTATATCAAGGATAATATATTACTTTCTTACTATAGTAAATTTTTGGGGTATTATACTAGTAATGCTGAAAGACCCTATTCATCAGATCCATGAATATTGCTAGTGCATTCGACAACCCAAATAGCATCACTAAGAACTCGCAACGTCCATAGCGTGAGTGAAATATGGTTTTTGGAATATCATCTCATTTGATCTTTACTTAGTAGCAGCCAAACCGTAAGTCAATTTTGGAGAAAATTGTAGCTCCACTTAACTGGTCAAACAAGTTTTCTACTTGAGGTAGTTGGTACTTGTTCTTTATAGTCACCTTGTTCAATTAGCGGTAATCGATGCATAAGTGCAGAGTCACATCCTTCTTTTTCACGAACAAGATTAATGCGCCCCAAGGTGAAACACTTGGTCTTATAAATCCGTTGTCAGAAAATCTTGTAGTTGATTCTTTAACTCATTTAACTCTAATGACGCCATCTTATATGGTGCACATGTATGAGTGTAGTACCAGGTGTTGTCTCAATTAAAAACTCTACCTCTCTATCTAGTGGCATTCTTAAGATTTCTTTCAAAAAACATAGAAAAACTCCTTCATAATTGAAACTTGGCTGATAGCCTTCCTAGACTCAGTCGAATCCAAAATATACGCCAAGTAGACGTCTGCGCCCTTAACTATAAGCCTTCTGGTGGATATTTCCAAAATTAGTCTACCCGCCATACTGGTTTATATGCCAGGCAGTAACATTTCTCTCCCTTCTATAGTTAATAACTGTATGCCTCGCTTGATAGTCTACCATGGCGTTATGTCTGGTTAACTAGTCCAGCCCAAGAATATCATTAAATTCATGAAAACTTAATAGTAATAAGTCGACCAAAAAGATGTGTTCGCCAAAAATCAGTGGGTAGTTTTTAATTACTCTGCTAACGACAGTACTTTGACCAAGGGGCTAGTCAGTAACACATTTGTCTCAGATGAAACAACTTCTAGACTCATAACTTCCACGACCTTTGTACAAATGTACGAATGGGTTAACCCAAGGTCTATTAATGCATGAATGCTATTTCCCAAAAAAGAAAATTTACCCGTAATAACCTTTGGTAAGTCTACATCTTCCTCAGCCTTTATTACATAGGCTCTGAAAGACTCCTAAGTTGGGCTTGGTGTAGCTCTTCCTTGGAGTCCATTGAACTAATCTCGATTTTGTAGCTATTCTAGATTTTGCCTCCTGACTGAGTATTTTGAGTCACAAGTACAGACTATTCCGAGTTGGCTTGACTTTTGAGAGGCAATCTCTAAGTTATTGATCTAATAACCCACATGCATAGCATGTCCTCGTATGCCTCCAACATATTCCCCTTTGATTCCTTCCACACACATACTAGATCCTTTATCATCCTAGATCCTCTTTTACTCACTATTGAGGTAGCCTATCGCCCACCTCCTTCTCGAAGGAAACTCATGGGTTGAAAATCACTCCTTAGTGCAGCGAAGCTTCTATCTATCAGTTTCTTAAAATTTGTTGAGGGTGGTGGATTGGAGATCCCACGCTTTATTCTTTCCATATTATGCCTTTTGTTTCTCTATTGGATAATCTTTTCCATATTTTGAGCCTTGGCTGTCATAGTTGCTAGACTCTGAACTTCTGATGTCACCACCAGGGCGTGAATTTCATCCCTTAAGCCCTACTCAAACTTCTTACACAGGATTTTTAGCTTGGAACATGTCTCTTGCATAACAATTGAGTTTGACGAATTCTCATTTGTATTCCATTACTAACATTCGTCTATGTTTGAGATATAGAAACTCTTTCTTCAATTACTCGACATACATCTGGTTAACATATTTCTCTTTGAATTTTATTAAGAAAAACTCCTAATTTATATGTTCTTTAAGGGTCATGCTCATCAACGTTTCCCACCATTGATACACCTCCCCTTCTAGTAAAAAAAATGCATGAGAGGTTATCCACCAGTGTGCATTTCAAATTCGTAATCACTTGACATACATGAGACAACCATTGTTCTACTGTCGTAGGGTCACCACATTTATCCCTCAAAAACTTTTTAGCACCTCGTTTGCATATCTCCTTCACGAGATCTCTTTTAAACTAGGTTACAGCCTGTATCTGCGGTGTAGGAGGTATTGGCTGTACCACTTCCAACTGAGGTTGTTGTGGTGGTTGAGGTATTTGGGCTATTCCCATGAACTAGTTAAACCATTGACCCATCATTGTAATGAAAACATTGCAGAAATCATTTTGGTCAGGCCCAAATCCATTGTAGGACCCCGCCCTTTGCATCAGAGGTACATGACTCTCAATTTCCTCGCTTGTCACTTCTCTTGAGCTTTCAAACATTATTTTTAGCTACAATGCAACTTAAGTTAATCAAAACTATAGGGACTAAGCGAGAGATATATCATGCATGGTGGGGCATGACTTAACCTTTGATTTTTAAGGGTCGACTAAACCTAGACTCTGATACCAAAAATTTGTAACACCTCTGAGTTCGTTAGGGTAAATATGGCGTATAACAGTTAGCCAGACAGACTACCCAACAGGCTGGGGCATTACTAGAAGATCCAAACCTTTCTATTAAAAGTTATTATTTTTCTCTCATTTTGTAGCACATCCTTAAATAAAATAATAGGAATTGTAAAAGAAAGATCTATTACCAATACCGCCAAGTTTTGGCGTATGCATATAAAAGATAAGTTCATAAACTAGATTTCAAAGGAGTTTATCATAAGCATTCAAAAAAAAAGGCAATTCTTTCAAAACAAAAACAGTGTAAATGACAGGGATAATTACATAAGTTGAGTACAAAATAAATCTATACGCCACCTACCAAAATAGTCATGCATGATACAAAAATAACCAAGTGGCTGACTCATAAGCATAGCTCTAGTGTAGTCCCCTTCAACTGATTATTTTTCTGCTATCAAACACCTAAGAAATAAAAGTAATGGACTAAGTTTGTTTGAACATAGTCAGTTCCAAAAATGGATACAAACGATTTACAGAAATACAGCTAATCAATAACCATCGATACCCATGAGAAAAACATACTTATTTGTGGGACTCTGTCATATAGACACAATACATCAATAATGCCATCTACAATTCACTAGCGAAAACACTTTGTCGATTTAAATATAGCACACACACAGTACATAAGTGTTTACTATATGCCAACTCAATCGTAACTCTCACAAACAACCCCTCCTTGTGCCAGCCTCAAACCCATAATTTAGAATTAAGAACCAAAAATCAGTTGTATTTATATTGTAACATCCTAGAATTAGGGGTTCTGCATTTTATGTTGTTCTTTATGTTTGGCTTATTTAGCATGTTATTTTGGTGTGTTTGGGGGCCCTGGGGAGGCTCAGGTTCGAGCTAGGGCTTTAAAAAAATTTTACTTTTTGGGCACTTTAAGGGGGGAGAGCTGGTTAAAGTAGGCTTTAAGTATATTTATTTGTTTTTTCGACACAAAAAGGAGCATGGTGTGGTGGCAAGATGACGCCACTTAAGGAGCATGGGAGTGGCATCACAAGCGAGCAGGAGAAGTGAAGGAGTTTGAGTCTCATCTACAGCGGAGGGAACTTTATTTTTTTGTGTTCAAGGTGGTGGTGTTGGCTTTGGTGGGACTCTTCTAAGATGGTTGTGGAATGAGTCAAATGAGTTTGAAATGGATAGATGAGATGTGATGGGGGAGTTGAAGTGGTCAAATCAGTTTGAATGGGTGTTGGGGAGTAATTTGTGGAGAAAAATAAGGGATTAGAGTGTGGTGGAGGTGTTGGCCAAATGTGGGGTTTTGGAGGGGAGAATTTCGGTCATGTAAGGGGGTTAGTGGGAGTGTTTCAATTTTGGGGAGTGTGTACCAAATTTTGGAGCATAGTTTCTAAACATTAGTGCAAGTGTAACCTTTCTTTTTCTTTGTCGATTGGGGTCAATTCTAGTCTCATTTCCTTTTTGCCGAAACTTAAGTCTTTGGAGTGGTTTTTCTTCCCTTCTTTTCTTTTTGACTTCCTGGTGTTAGCCGAATCCTGAGAGTGACCATTTGTGCATTTTCTTCTTTTCTTCATCCATACCTACCAATTGCCTTCTCTTTTTTCTCATAGCCAAAAACTTGAAGGAGCTTCATTGTCATCCTTTTACCTCTCTTCTTAAGCTGAATAATCCCTTTAGTCCCAAGTGAATCGGATTCATATTGTCTATTTGATTGTTGAAGGTAATGATCTCGTTTGGCACTTACGTTCTTCTTTTTTCTCTTTTCATAGAAATCGAATCTCCTTCTCTTTCTATTTCTTTTGTCTTCTTTCTCTTTTCTTCTCTGCTCTGCTCCTCTATCTCCTTCTTCACTAACTGAATCTATGTTTCTTTTTCATCTCAAATTGATGCTGCTCGAGTAGACTAAGGCGTGAAGGGCTATCTTTTCTGTCGAATTTAGTTTGGCTTCTCACCACCATTATCATCGCAAGGTAACTTTGTGCCCTATCTTCTCCTTTAAGTTTTTTTCTTTAAGCCAAATACTCAGGGGCAACCTTTGACTGCCAGGCCGAACCTCTGCTTTCTCACGACTCATCTTTGATTCAGAGATGAATCAATTGTTGTGCGGTTCATCATTTATCAAGGTAAGGAGTCATTTCTTTTCGGGTTCTCCACTATTATTTCCTTCTCATTGTAGAATGCCTTAACCCAATTCCCTTATTAGTCAATCAAACTTTCTCCCTGACCTCTGATCAAGTCTCCTCATGGATACAAAATGCCAGTCAACCTAAGGAAGGGAGTGGACCCGTGGTCTCCGCTCCTAAGTTTAATCGACGAGCTATGTCAGCAGTTAGAGACTTTTCGCCAGGCTGTAGTAGAGAGCCGACGTCTGTCTGGGATAGACAAATCGCGGTCATTCCTGCTAGTGAGAGTGTTGATGATCTAGAAAGTTTAGTTTTACACGTAATCAGGTGTGTAAGGCTCACACTTCTCATTATTATCTTGTGCTAATAACTGTGTTGGTTGAAAGCCAGAACGACTGTATAGACAGTCGAGATACCCTTGTGGGTAAGGTCGGAGATTCCAGGTAAGTACCTATATGACTCGATTTTACGAATAGCATAATCTAAATACATGTATATTTTAGTTATCTGCTTACATTGGAAATGTGATTGCATACATCACATATTGATAACATGCTTACATTGGCTTTGGGATATGCTTAAAAGGGGAAGTGTGATTCAGTGACTGTCACAGTGGTTTGGCACCACAGTGGGTTGACCCCACATATTATATTTCGTGAATATGTCTCAGTGGTTTAGTACCACAGTGGTTTGGCACCACACATATACATTTATTAGTGACTGTCACAGTGGTTTGGTACCACAGTGGGTTGGCCCCAGATATATTTTACTCAGTGATTGTCACAGTGGTTTGGTACCACAGTGGGTTGGCCCTACATATTATATTTCATGACTCTGTCACAATGATTTGGTATCACAGTGGTTTGGAACCACAGTGGCCTGGTGCCATGATTTCGGTGATGTAGAGGTTGGAAAAACTAGGTTGGGCTGGGTTGCATTGCATACATACTTTTCATATGCCATATTGTTAGGGCTAAGGCCCAACGTGCATCTGTGGGCTTAAGGCCAAATTGCGTTTGTAAGGGGAATTACACACTGAGTCTTGGTGACTCATCCCTCTACTTATTCTTACAAGTAACTCTTAGTCGCGGATTTGGAGCCGGGGTGGACTTCGAGGTGGCCATGCATTACTTCCTATGTAATACCGTTTCTTCCTTTAAACTTATTTTAATTTTGGATTTTGTTATTTAATAAGGCATCCATAACATTAATTTGGTTTTTCTTTTGAATTTAATGCAGATGTTATTATATTATAAACTGCTAAACCCAAGGTTTTCCTAAAATTATAAATAAACGTTTTCCAAAATATTAACAAGCGGATAACATGCTGATTAACAGCTCAATTCAGAGATTTACTTAAAATCGTAAACACCATTTTCAAAATGACACGTTCGGAGTACCACTAGTTTCGATTTTCATATCACTAAACTATTTTCGACTAACAGTTCTTTTAAATAGGAGTTGGTAGAAACCCTTAAATTGAATGTTATATTCAAGTTAGAAACATGAAACGAAAAGCTTCTAAAATTATGATGTTTCTTTAAAATTCCAGAGTTCTTTCAAACAACCTTTCCTTGTGACATACCAAATCTAGTCGTAACGTTTAGGCCGGGTTTGGGGTATTACAATTATGGTATTAGAGCCAAAGTTGTAAAACTCGACTGTGGCATGTGTTCAAAAATGTCTTCAAAATTGGTTTGAAATATGGTTTAGAAAAGTACATATTTTCTGGAAGTATGGCACCTAAGTCTATAGCACCAAATCCGTACGGTAAGTCTTCTGACTATCGACTGATTTGTATGAAAATATTATATTGTGCTGTGCTTGTTAGTGCTAAGAAATTCAACTCTAGAGATTGAGACCTTTAGAAATATGTTTTGTGAAAAACTACTTCTAATTCTATTTTCATAAGATTTTTCGGTAATAAAATAGTGGAAGATATACTAATACATAAAATTTGTAATTAAATTAAATCGATTTTGTAGTCATGAGTGCTAGAGGACGTGGACATGGTATGCATGGCCGTGGTAGAGGCCGGTGTGTTGAGGCTGAACCCTCGGAATCAGGGCATGGGCCAAAAGGTGAAGTGCCAGCATCACCAGTAGCGGAAGCGAGATCTCAGGACCGAACTGGAGGGGACAATGCTTTGTCCAAGCCATGCTGCGTGTTCTGGAGCGGGTTGTTGGAGCTAGAACGGGATCAGTAGCTCAGAAATCTATTCCTGAGCGACTTTGAGTAAATGGGGCCGAGATATTTAAGGGTATTTCTGGGGTGGCTCCTAACGTAGCTAAATACTAGCTAGAAGCGGTTGAACGAATCATGGACTATCTTGACTGCACGACAGAGGAAAAGTTGAAAGGAGTAGTGTCCCTTCTTCGGAGATGAAGCATACTAGTGGTGGCTCACGGTAAGGGATGGTACATCAGTGGATCGTATTACCTAGGATTTCTTTAAGACAGCGTTTCAGGGAAAGTATTTTGGGGCGAGTTCTGTGGGCGCCAAAGGAGGGCATTTCTGAACTTGATCTAGGGGAATAAGTCGATGGCTGAGTATGAGGTGGAGTTCCTACGTCTAAGTCGCTATGCTCGTGGTATCATCACAACTGATTACGAGCGTTGTGTTCGGTTTGAGGATGGTCTGAGGGACGAGTTACGAGTAGTAATAGCTCCACAACGGGAAAGAGAGTTTGCCACTCTGGTTGAGAAGGCAAAGATAGCTGAAGAGGTAAAGCGATCTGAGAGGCAGAATTGGGATAAGGGTAGGGGTAGGAATAAGAGGAACTTTGGGTCGTCAGGATCTGCTGGGGGTTTTCAAAAGAGGCCTAGGTTTGATGGGCCAAGTCGAGTTGCTACTCGAACCTACTTCGTCTTTTCTAACTAAGATACCTTTAAAAAAATTTAGAGACTTAGAAAAGAACATAGAGAAAAATAAAGGTGAAACATGTCGGCTATTGGCATCGTTATATAATAGTGACAATTGAGACAAAGCTTAGTGAAAGGGTTAGAAAATCCCACTATAGCACTTGAAACCCAAGAATAGACTTACCTAAAAGTTTGAAACCTAATCATCTACCAAACACAAATACTACTACTAATCAGTTAGTGAGTATTAAAACGTTGCTTGCACACTAAAACAAGTCAGCTGAACAAATCATTTAGCTACATAAACACATCAAGTTATCATCTATAGTGCTCTAGTACAATTCAACTAGGTCTCAACTAAACTCTAACTATACTCACCAAGCCATCGTTTTCATGGAAAAAAAAAGTCTATCTATCTACAAACTAACAAGTTCACCTAAAGTATCTAGGGTTGGGGAATTGTATCACAAAAGAGTCTGCTAAACCCTAGAGTTTGCAAAATGGCAAATTTCAGCGAGGCATTCCATAAATGGGCGTATTGTCGAATCCATGCAATACGCCACCCAGACATTTAATGGATAATTTATCAATCTCATCCTTTTTCTACCCTCTCTTACTTAATTATATGCCAAACAACATATCAATATGAACTACGTCGGGTGAGCTATCATAAGTTGAATGTAGAAATATTAAATATATTTTTCATAGATTCTTTAACGATGAAGTTGTTATGATTTTAACGAAATTAGAATTGAGTTGAGAAAATTATTTAATTGGTAAGATGTTTATTTTGGGAAATAGATAAACAAATATCGAGTTAGATCAAATTATGAAGTCATGGGTTAAAAGTCCAAGAAATACTTATAACAGGACCCGATATGGGAGAGGCCCAAAAGCCCTCATGTTTAAGAGAGGGGTGACAAACCCTAGTTTATTTAACTAAGGTTGTCGTTGTAACATCCCAAAATAGGGCCTAAATAGAATAGTAGTTGTGAAACCACGAATCTAAGATAGAAAAAGTTTATTAACTATTTGAAATTCAATGACTTTTTCTTCTTTTTTCTTGAAAATAACTCGAGATGAATGAATTTTTACCATAAAACCAAAAATTTCCCTTTTTAATTATTTTGATAATTACATTTTGATATACACGATGATTTTGATTAAATACATGTGTTAGTGTAACATCCCAAAAATTAAGGGTTTGTGATTTCTGCATAATTGCATGTGTTGAGCTTGTTTAGCTAGTTATTTGAGGGTGTTTAGGGGCTCTAGGGAGGCCTAGGTTTGGGTCTGAGCCTTGGAAAATTTTTGTTTTTGACCCTAAAGTGGAGAGGGCTGTAGGAGGCAGGACTTAAGAAGATTTGTGTGTGTTTATGTAGCACAAGTTGAGCTGGTGGCAATTTGACAAGGGGGAGTGGAGTTCAATTCCCTTGGCAAGCAATTAAAGGTATTTATTTTATGCTCTGGGAGAGGAAGATGCAGAGTTGGGATCAAACTCTGCTATTGGAGTTGGAGAATGGGTCAAACATTTCAAATGGATGATGGAGAGGGATTGTAGGAGGGAAAATGGGAGGAAATCAAGGAGTGGGTGGGTGTGAGTAGTGTTGGCCAAAGTGTGAGTAGTGTTGGCCAAAAGTGGGAAGCTAACTAAGGGGAATTTTGGCTAATGTGGAGTGGAGTGAGTGTATATTCGGTTTTTGTGTGTTGGGGGTGCCGAATTTCCTTTAGTTTTCTTTGGTAAGTTTTCACATTTTGGGTCACATTTTTTGGTGTATTTCGGGTCAGTTTCTCTTTAACCTACTTCTACTGAATTCTTAGTATCTTCTCCTCATCTCCATCTTACCTTTCGTGTGTTTTCTTTGTGCAAATAGCCTGAGCACCTGTTGGCCGAAACTCTTTTTTCCATCTCTCTTCATCCGTTCTTTTCTGTTTCCTCTCATCTTCTTTTCTTGTCTTTTCTCCATAGCCGAATACATACTTCTTTTCCTTTTTACTCTTCAACTAGCTTCTTTTCTCTTCATCTACGATTCTGCAAGGAGTGTGACAATCGATAAGTTATAGTTCTCTCTTTGACTATAACTTTGTTTTTATTTGGTTTCTCTTTTTCATAATCGGGTGTTCTTCTTTTTTTCTCGTTAGTCTAAGATACATTTTTATTTTTGTTTGTGACATGGCCATCGTTAGGCTCAAGGATTTTTTTTATAAGGTGAGGGGGAGCAAGTATTAATCAAACCTTGATTATGGATTCATCGTTCAAGGGATGTAAGAATATCGTCATAATATTTGGTTTGGCCGAATATGCCATGTGATGTGTTAAGCGGTATGCGATTTTCTATCACACTTATAGGTTTCATTTGGTACAGACTCTTGTTAAGGACTTGAAGCCAAGCATTGGTACTTAGAAATCTTGGTGTGAAAGGCCATTTGCTCAAACAAGGTAAGGAGAACATTTTGGGCTTAGTTCTCTAAGTGTTTAACTTTAAACAACATTTGGCTAAAAAGGAATCTAATGATCTATAGGGTTGATACGAAGGGATAATCGTGCATCTCGCTAAGGTGTGTAATCTCACACCATTGTTTGTGATAGCATGTGTGTTCTGAGATTCGGCTAAAAGTCGAATTACTGAAAAGCTAAAAAATTGACAACAGAGCTCACTCAAGCGTTCGAGTGCTCATAGGGATAAACCGAGTCACTAGTGATGGCGATAGACCGTGAGAGTGTCACGAACACTCTCGTGAATCTGAGGCTGTAATGGGCCTTATTGAGCCGAAACGAGCTAAGTGGGCCCAATGGGCTAACGAGCCTACATGAGCGAAATCGATGGAAAATTGATCGAATGACTGATACGACTACGAAATCCACAGAACTGAGACTGAAAATGAGCTAAATCGACCACACGAATGTGTGGGCCTGTTTGGGCCGAAATGGGATCTTAGGCCCAGTCACACCGTAGAGACCCAAAAGGGATCCCATGTCGCTCAAAGCGACAGTAGGCCTTCGAAAAGATCGTTAAATGACTAAAATTATCAAAATGCCCTTAGTGGAAAAATTATCGAAATACCCTCGACGGGTAAATTATCAAGTACCCTTAAGGGGTGAAATTACCATTATACCCTTGATGGTAGTTAATTATCGTGTATGTGATTTTATATATATAACTGTTTATAGTTGTAATTTACTGCATTCATATCATGTTGCATGGGTTGGGTTTGATGATTGGAGGAAATACCGTTTTAGTGGCTCTGCCACATATCGTTCGAGTGGCATCGCCACCTACCATTTAGTGGCTCAGCCATATATACCTTGATTAGCAACTTGACTGCAATATTAGTGAAGTTTGGCTGAGTGGGTTAACATGGTCCCCACATGGTGCGATTGGTTGGTACGGGTGGAGAGTTAGTCGGCTGGTAGGATTGCGGTGGGCTCATATCCACATACATTGAGATTATTTTAAGGCTTAGGCCTAGCTTGTTACTAAATAGGGCTTAGGCCCAGATCGATACCATATGGGCAAGCCCAGATAGTGACCATTATAGGGGATTACACACTAAGTTCTTGTAACTTACCTTTTTCTTTTAACCGTGCAGGTAATCCCAGCGTTATAGGATTTAGAGTTGTGGAGGACTCGAAGGTGGCCATACGTCGATTTTTCTTCTTAACGATACTTAGTAAATTTGGATTTAATTTATTTTATATTATTTTTGGGTTATTATTTTGTGTAATAAGGCCATTGGATTTTTATTTTTAATCTTTCATTTGGTAATTCTGCTAGTTATGAATTGTTAAACGATTAAACGTTGGTTTTTAAAATAATAACTATTGTTTTTCAAAACATCACGTTTTCACAATTATTTAAGTTAAACCTCTACAACCAACAAAGTTTTTTAAAACAGTAACACCTTTGCAAGAATATACTTTGAGCAAATCTTGTTTTTGTAAGCAACGAAATTTGAAGTTTCAAAAAGGATACAAAGTTTTTAACAAACGCTAGCTTTTAAACAACCTTTTGATGTGACATGCTAGATCCATCCATAACGCCTAGGCCGAGTTTAGGGTGTTATATTTTATGGTATCAGAGCCAGTTACAAAACTCGACTGTTGAGTAGGTTTAAATTTTTTTCCAAATCTGTTTAAACTGTGGTTTAGAAAAAGTGATAGTGTTATTGGAAATACGGCTCACCGAGTCTCCGGCACCAAACCCGTAAGCTTCTTGATCTCATAATTTATTATATGTTATAGTGACTGTACTGAAAAACTATTAAGGATAGTAGTAGTATATCGAACTCTTATTTAGGGAAGCTAAGACTATAGAGACTGAAACTTTAGTAAAATCGATTTGCGAAAACTACACTTATTACTATTTTTTTTCATAAAACATTTGTTAATAGTTACATGAACGAAAAGCTGATGCATAAAAATCTTAAACATATTAATACGTTACACCGATATGAGTGCGAGAGGTCACGAAAGGGGTACACATGGCCGTGGTAGGGGCCGAGGTACTAGGGTTGGGTCCTCAGCATGAGGATATATGCCTGAAAGGGAGGCGCTGGTATCACCGGTGACTGAAACGGGGTCTCATGATCGAGTCGAAGGGGATAATACTTTGTCTCAAGTAATGCTAAGGGTTTTAGAAAGAGTGGCTGGAGTGAGTACTGGGTCGGTTGAGGGTCAATTTTTTAGCGGCTCCGGTCAAATGAGGCGAAAATCTTTAGGGGCATATCTAGTATAGCTCCGAATGTAGCAGAGTATTGGTTAGAGGCAGTAGAGCGAATCATGAATGACCTAGACTGCACAGTGGAGGCATACCAATGGTGGCTTACGATAAGGGAAGGTACGCAAGCTGACCATGTGACTTGGGATTTCTTCAAAGCGGCCTTCCAAGGGAAGTATGTCGGGGCAAGTTACGTGGATGCCCAAAAAAAGGAATTGTTGAATTTGGTTCAGGAGAATAAGTCCATTGTGGAATGAGGCAGAGTTCCTGCACTTGAGCCGGTACGATTGGGGCATAGTTGCGACTGAATATGAGCGCTTTGTGTGGTTTGAAGATGGTCTTCGGGATGAGTTGCAGGTACTGATAGCCCCGCAGAGGGAAAGAGACTTCGCTGCCCTAGTAGAGAAGGCTAAGATTGCTGAGGATGTGAAATACTCTGAGCGTCAAAATCGTGAAATGGAAAGGGGCAGGAATAAGAGAGATCTTGGGTCTTCAAGGGGATTTCATAAGAGGCCTAGGTTTGATCGGCCAGCTCGAGTTGGGATTCTAGTTGCTGTTGGTCGACCGCAACCATGCGTTGAGTGCGGGAGACCACATTTAGGAGAGTGTTAGAGAAGAACTGGTGGGTGTTTTAGATGTGGGTCCAAGGATCATCGGTACAGAAACTGTCCTCGAGAGCATGGTCGGATGCAAGCAGTAGGTCAGGGCTATGTGCAGCCAAGGAGAGGTGGTCAACAGCCACCGAGAGGTCGTGGTCCACCCAGAGGGGGAAATGGGTTAGGACGTGGTCAT
The DNA here is from genome assembly GCA_025506655.1 of Gossypium rotundifolium. Taxonomy (NCBI): domain Eukaryota; kingdom Viridiplantae; phylum Streptophyta; class Magnoliopsida; order Malvales; family Malvaceae; genus Gossypium; species Gossypium rotundifolium. Next base: position 104,789,876 of record CP106727.1, on the reverse strand, counting down.
GAAGCACCGAGCAGAGGTGCTGGTAATATTGAGGCGATATAGCTAGGATTGATTTATGCTGCTCGGCATCGAGAGGATGGCGACGCACCTGACGTCATAACTGGTACATTCCTCGTTCATGATGTACCATGTATTACTTTAATTGATATTGGACCGATGCACTCGTATGTTACATGTACTGTGTTTGGAACTTTGGGTATGCAATTCAAACTTTCTGATAAAGAGATGTCGGTGATTAGTCCTTTAGGACAGTCTATTGTAGTGAATAAGTTGTTTAGAAATGTGCCTCTCGAGGTTCAAGGGGTTATTTTTCGCAGGATTTGATGGAATTGTCGTTTGGTGAGTTTGATCTCATTCTGGGCATGGATTGGTTAGTGAAACACCGTGCAAATTTGGATTGTCGCTGCTAAGCGTATGGTATTAAAGATTTAAGAGGATGAGAAGGTGGTAGTGATAGGGGAGCGGAGGAACTTTTGTCCAATGTAATCTCAGCCTTAAGGGCCGAGAAGCTGGTTCGTAAAGGTTGCGAGCCGTTCCTTACTTATGTCAGCACATCTGTTGTTAAGGAACTGTCTGTAGAGAATGTTAAGATTGTAAAGGAGTTTTCGGATGTATTTCCTGAAGAGCATCCGGGATTGCCTCCAAATCGCAAGGTCAAATTTGGCATTGAGCTTTTACCAGGTATGGCTCGGTGTCCATCGCCCTTTATAGGATGGCACCGAAGGAGCTGGTGGAATTAAAGGCTCAGATCTAAGAGCTTTTGGATCGAGAATTTATTAAATCGAGTGTGTCTCTGTGGGGAGCACCAGTATTGTTCGTGAAGAAGAAAGATGGGTTAATGCATATGTATATTGACTACCGTTAGTTAAACAAGCTAACGATTAAGAACAAGTATCCGCTACCAAGGATAGATGATATGTTTGACCAGCTACGAGGAGCTTTGATTTTCTCTAAAATAGATCTAAGGTCGGGGTACCATCAGTTAAGGGTTAAGGAGGCAGATGTGTTCAAGAAAACATTCAGTACTCGTTATGGACACTACGAGTTTCTGGTCATGCCGTTTGGGTTAACAAATACACCAGCTACTTTCATGGATATGATGAACTGGGTCTTCCAACCCTGCCTAGACCGGTTCATAGTGGTGTTCATAGATGATATTCTGGTGTATACTAAAACTGAGGAGGAGCATGATTCATATCTCCAGGTTGTTCCTCAGAATATTGATGGAAAAATAATTCTATGCCAAACTCAACAAGTGTGAGTTTTGGCTGCAAGAGGTGACATTTTTGGGGCATGTCGTGTCTGCCGAGGGGATTAGGGTTGATCCCCAAAAAATCGAAGCTGTGTTAGATTGGAAGCCACCAAAGTCGGTATCTAAAATTTAAAGTTTTTTGGGTTTGGTCGAGTACTACAGGCAGTTTGTTGAGGGGTTTTCATTAATTGCGGCACCCTAACTAAGTTACTGCTTAAAAGGGTATTGTTTGTTTGGACGGATAAATAGCAGGAGAGTTTTGAGAAGTTGAAAAAGATTCTAACTGAAGCTCCGATATTAATACAGCCAAAGGCTAAAAAAAAATTCGTTGTCTATTGTGATGCATTGCACACGGGTTTGGGCTGTGTGCTGATGGAGGAGGGGAAGGTGGTGGCGTATGCATCTCGTCAGCTTAGGCCGCACGAGGTGAACTACCCCACTCATAACTTTGAATTAACTGCGGTAGTGTTCGCACTAAAGATGTGGAGACATTATTTGTATAGGGAAAAGTCGATCATCTACACAGACCATAAGAGTATTAAGTATCTCCTTACCCAAAAAGAGTTGAATCTTAGGCAACAAAGATGGATAGAGTTGCTGAAGGATTATGATTGCTCGATCGAGTATCATCCGGGAAAAGCTAACATGGTAGCAGATGCACTGAGCCATAAGGTTGTGCCTGATTTGAGAGTAATGTTTGCTCGTCTCAGCCTGTTTGAGGATGGTAGTTTGTTGGCAGAACTTCAGGTGAAACCGACTTGGATTGATCAGATTAAAGAGAAGCAGTTATTGGATGAGATGTTGGGTTCTCATTTTCAGCAGGTGAAAAATAGAGAGACTATGGATTTTGGGCTGAATAGTACAGGGGTATTATGTTTCTGTGGAAGAGTTTGTATACCGAGGGACTCTAAGTTAAGGCAGTCGATTCTGCGAAGGCGTATAGTAGCCTATACGTTATGCATCCTAGTGGAAACAAGCTATACCGAGATCTACGTGAACTTTTTGGTGGCCAGAACTTAAGTGAGAGGTGACTGATTTTGTAAGTAAGTGTTTGACATGCCAACAAGTGAAGGCTGAGCATCAACTACCTTATGGATTACTTCAACCGATGAAAATTCCACTCAGGAAGTGGGAGAGGGCAACCATGGACTTTTTTAGTGGGCTACCCTTGACACCTACTAAGAAAGATTCGGTATGGGTAATTTTGGATCGACTGACCAATCGGCTCACTTCATACCGGTTCGCACGGATTACTCGTTGCAGAAGTTAGCTAAATTATATGTGGCGGAGATTATAAGGTTACATGGGGTACCAGTGTCTATCAGCTCAGACAGGGGCCCTAGATTCACATCTCGATTTTAGAGAGTGTTACATGAAGCTCTGGGTACAAGGTTAGATTTCAGCACAACGATTTCATCCGGAGACTGATGGTCAGTCGGAGAGGGTAATTTAGATTTTGGAAGACATGTTAACAAGCTGTGTGATTGATTTCAAAGGTAGTTGGAAAGACTATTTATCGTTGCCGAAATTTACTTACAACAACAACTACCAATCTAGCATTCAGATGGCACCATACGAGGCATTATATGGTCATAGGTGTCATACCCCTACGTGTTGGACAAAATTGGGTGAGCGATGACTGTTGGGTCCAGAGCTGATTTCGAAAGCATAGGAGAAAGTGAAGTTAATACGGGATCGGTTAAAAGAAGCATCTAATAGGCAGACGTATTACACTGATCTAAAGTGCAAAGAGATTGAATACTCAGTGGGAGATTTTATCTTCTTGAAAGTTTCACCCTGGAAGAAGATTCTGAGATTTGGACGGAAGGGCAAGTTAAGCCCTAGATTCATCGGACCTTACCAGGTATTAAAACGTGTTGGACCAGTCGCCTATCAGCTTAAGCTGTCGCCTGAGTTAAATCGGATACATGATGTATTCCATGTTTCTATGCTAAGGTGCCACCGTTCTGATCCTTCTCATGTAGTGTCGGTAGAGGAGATCGAGATAAGACCTAATCTAACATTTGAAGAAGAACTATACAGATTTTGGATCGTGATGTTAAAGTGCTGAGAAAGAAAATCATTTCGTTAGTCAAGGTGTTGTGGTGTAATCACGGTTCAGAGGAAGCCACATGGGAGTCTGAGGAGGCGATTCGACAGTAGTACCCTCACCTCTTCTAGTCAGGTAAATTTCGAGGTCGAAATTTCTTTAAGGGGGTAGAATTGTAACATCCCAAAAATTAGAGATTTGTGATTTCTGCATAATTTCATGTGTTGAGCTTGTTTAGCTAGTTATTTGAGGGTGTTTGGGGGCTCTAGGAAGGCCCGGGTTCGGGTCTAAGCCTTGGAAATTTTTGGTTTTGACCTTAAAATGGAGAGGGTTGTAGGAGGCAGGACTTAAGTAGATTTGTGTGTGTTTATGTAGCACAAGTTGATCTGGTGGCAATTTGGTTGTGGTGTCACTAGGGGACAAGGGGGAGTGGAGTTTGATTCCCTTGGCAAGCAATTAAAGGTATTTATTTTATGCTTTGGGAGAGAAGGAAGCAGAGTTGGGATCAAACTCTGCTATGGGAGTTGGAGAATGGGTTAAATATTTCAAATGGATGAAGGAGAGGGATTGTAGGAGGGAAAAAGGGAGGAAATCAAGGAGTGGGTGTGTATGAGTAGTGTTGGCCGAAAGTGGGAAGCTAACTAAGATGAATTTCGGCTAGTGTGGGGTGGAGTGAGTGTATATTCGATTTTTGTGTGTTGGGGTGCCGAATTTACTTTAGTTTTCTTTGGTAAGTTTTTACATTTTGGGTCACATTTTTGGTGCATTTCGGGTTAGTTTCTCTTCAACCTACTTCTACCGAATTCTTAGTCTCTTCTCCTCATCTCCATCTTACCTTTCGTGTGTTTTCTTTGTGCAAATAGCCTAAACACCTGTTGGCCGAAACTATTTTTCCATCTCTCTTCATCCGTTCTTTTCTTTTTCCTCTCATCTTCTTTTCTTGTCTTTTCTCTATAGCCGAATACATACTTCTTTTCCTTTTTACTCTTCAACTAGATTCTTTTCTCTTCATCTACGATTCTACAAGGAGTGTGACAATCGGTAAGTTATAGTTCTCTCTTTGACTATAACTCTATTTTCATTCGGTTTCTCTTTTTAATAATGGGTGTTCTTCTTTTGCTCTCGTGAGTCTAAGATACGTTTTTGTTTTTGTTTGTGACATGGCCATCGTTAGGCTCAAGGATTTTTTTATAAGGTGAGGGGGAGCAAGTATTAATCAAACCTTGATTGTGGATTCATCATTCAAGGAAGGTAAGAATATCGTCATAATACTTGGTTTGGCCGAATATGCCATGTGATGTGTTAAGTGGTATGCGGTTTTCTGTTACACTTATAGGTTTCATTTGGTACAGACTCTTGTTATGGACTTGAAGCCAAGCATTGGTACTTAGAAATCTTTGTGTGAAAGGCTGTTTGCTCAAACAAGGTAAGGAGAACGTTTTGGTCTTAGTTCTCTAAATGTTTAACTTTAAACAACATTTGGCTAATAAGGAATCTGAAGATCTGTAAGGTTGATACGAAGGGATAATCGTGTGTCTCACTAAGGTGTGTAATCTCACACCATTGTTTGTGATAGCATGTGCTGTTCTGAGATTCGGCTAAAAGCAGAATTACCGAAAAGCTAAAAAATTGGCAATAGAGATCACTCGAGCGTGCGAGCGCTCGTAGTGATAAATCGAGCCACTAGTGATGGCAGTAGACCATGAGAGTGTCACGAACACTCTCATGAATCTGAGGCTGTAATAGGCCTTATTGAGCCAAAACGGGCTAAGTGGGCCCAATGGGCTAACGAGCCCACATGACCGAAATCGATGGAAAAATGACCGAATGACTGATGCGACTGCGAAGTCTACAGAACTGAGATCAAAAACAAGCTAAATGAGCCACACGAGCGTGTGGGTCCGTTTGAGCCAGAATGGAGTCTTATGCCCAATTACACCGTAGAGACCCAAAATGGATCCCGTGTCGCTCGAGGTGACAATAGGCCTCCGAAAAGGCCTTTAAATGACTAAAATTACCAAAATACCCTTAGTGGGTAAATTACCAAAATACCCTTAATGGGTAAATTACCGAAATACCTTCGACGGGTAAATTACTAAAATACCCCCAAGGGGTGAAATTACAGTCATACCCTTGATGGTAGTTAATTGTCGTGTATGTGATTTTATATATATGACTGTTTATAGTTGTAATTCACTGCATTCATATCATGTTGCATGGGTTGGGTTTGATGATTGGAGGAAGTATCGTTTTAGTGGCTCTGCCACATATCATTCGAGTGGCATCGCCACGTACTTTTTATTGGCGCAGCCACATATACCGTGATTAGCAGCTTGACTGCAATAATGGTGAGGTTTGGCTGAGTGGGTTGACATGGTCCCCACATGGTGCGATTGGTTGGTACGGGTGGAGAGTTAGTCAGCTGGTAGGATTGGGGTGGGCTCACATCCACATACATTGAGATGATTTTGGGGCTTAGGCCCAACTTGTTACCGAATAGGGCTTAGGCCCAGACCGATACCGTATGGGCAGGCCCAGATAGTGATCGTTATAGGGGATTACACACTGAGTTCTTGCAACTCACCACTTTCTTTTAACCGTGCAGGTAATCCCCAGTGTTAGAGGATTTGAAGTTGTGGAGGACTCGGAGGTGGCCATACGTCGGTTTTGCTTCTTAATGATACTTAGTAAATTTGGATTTATTTTATTTTATATTATTTTTGGGTTAATATTTTGTGTAATAAGGCCATTGGATTTTTCTTTTTAATCTTTCATTTGGTAATTCTGCTAGTTATGAATTGTTAAACGATTAAACGTTGGTTTTTAAAATAATAACTATTATTTTTCAAAACATCATGTTTTCGTAACTATTTAAGTCAAACCTCTACAGCCAACAAAGTTTTCTAAAACAGTAACACCTTTGCAAGATATACTTTGAGCAAATCTTGTTTTTGTAAGAAACGAAATTCGGAGTTTCAAAAAGGATACAAAGTTTTAACAAATGCGTAGCTTTTAAACAACCTTTTGATGTGACATGCTAGATCCAGTCATAACGCCTAGGCTGGGTTTGGGGTGTTACAGTTAGAGTATCTATAAGAAATTTTATTGATTACATGCTTAAATTGCCTTTTAGGAATTGTTAGCAAAAGTTGCTAAATAGGGGTTCAAATTCATAAAGTACTTTATTGAAATGGGGTTTGAAGTAGGAATCCTTAAATGGTAATTAGACCATTATATTTTCCATGGACAAAAATGGACATACATAGATAAAAATAACTAAAGTTTTAATGAAGGGCATTTTAGTCATTTGGAATTAAAAAGAAATTAAAAGGGAAAAAGATGGGAAAATGTTGTCCATCTTCTTCATTAGGCCGAAATTTCAAAGGGGACACCATAGCTAGGGTTCCTTCAACTTCTCAAGCTCATAGTAAGTGCATCCAAGCCTCGCTTTTAATGTTCTATACGTTTTTGGAGTCCCGGTAACTTGATTTAGCTTATTCTGGCAATAATTTAACCTAGGGTTCATATTTGGATTAATGCCCATAGGTGAAATGCGTTTATTTTGATTTTTTATGATAGAATATGAAGTCTAAAATTTTGTTAAACAACTTTTGCTAAGCAATTTTAAGTGAAAACGAGTAAAACGGCTTAATTGGTAAAAATACCTAATGTTCATAAGTGCATGTTAGAGTGAGAATTTGATGTTGTCATAGAAGGGAAAAATGATCAGCATGTCATAAAAAATAAGAATAAGGGATAAATTTTAATTTTCGAGCTTTGGAAAAATGTGTAAATATGTAAAAGTTTAGGGGAAAATCATAATTTTGCCAAAATTAGTGTCAATGACTGTTTTAATAAATGTGAGTATTAAATAAGGTAAATTTGCAATTATAGATCAAGAAGAACGAAATTCGAAGTTAGACAGGGGAAAGAAAAAGATAGTGGACTAAATCAATATAGTTGATCGTATTTTGTTCCGAGGTAAGTTTGCGATAAATAAATGCAATATTCTATTATTTCACATTTAATACTGTTAAATTCCAGCATTTACATATTTATTCTGTAAATTATCATTTAAAGACTCAAGCATGAATTGATTGGGAAGCAATCTCAGAAAGTTCGGTTGAACCTTAGGACTGTGTAGGATACAAATGTCATGACATTAGGGTTTAAGGAAATCATGTAAGACCATATCAAGACATGGCATTGATAAGTTACTATAAGGCAAAGATCTCATGTAAGACCATGCCAAGGCATGGCATTGGTGAGTTCATAAGGCAAGGATACCACGTAAAACCATGTCAAGACATGGGAATGGCAAGTTTCAAAAGGAAAGGTACCCTTGTAACCTTAGAATTCCAAGTGGTTCAATGGAAAATTCAAAGAGTATACCAAAGGAAAGATAAGACAAGTTCATGCTAAAAAGGTACAGGTAATAATTCAAGACTTAAGCATATAGAGTTAAAGGCTTAAATGATCTTGATAAGAAAAGAATAAGATAATCCATTAAGAATGTTGTTATTCATTTACATGCAAACTTACTAAGCTTTATACTTACTCCCATTCCTTTCTCTCTTTTTATAGTATTGCAAGCCAACTCGGGGATCGCAAGGACGTCGGAGATCGTTTTACACTATCAAAGGATTATCTTGGTATTTTGTGACTCGAAACGTTTTAAGTTATGGCATGTATAGGAACTTAGCCATTTTGTGTGTATGTCCTTATGATATGGCTAAATGATGGCTTGTAAATACTTGATAATGATCATCCATTAAAATAGCTAATTAAGAACATGTTTTGGGTGTCACGTATGCCTAAATGATAGTTATTACAAAGAAATTATGAAAGAATAAAATTTGCAATGGAACAGTTTTTGGGTAGCAGCAGTGACGTGAATTTGAAAAATCACTAAGGATAGTAGAAATGGAATTAGAGTGTTAATGAGGTATAGAATTAAAACTTATTGAGTCTATTTTTATGTGAAAGAAACAGTGTAGGAAAAAGAATTGTATATTATGAGATAATTGATTTTTAGTGAAGAGGGGTCAGAACCATCAGACTGTGTAACAGGGGAGACTTTAACTAATAAACTGTACTAATTGACCACACAAAAAATTCTGAAAAATTATAGTAAGAATATATATGAGTCTAGTTTCAGGAAAATTTATGGATCTAAATTTCGAGTTTTGTAACTCAAGTTATAGTCAATTTAGCGACTATGACGTAAATAGACATTTCATTATGAATAGTGAAATAAATTATTTTGATTTGTTTAAGAAATCAGAAAATTTTTAATGTTTTTGATTTGGTCTCGAACCGTTTAAATTGCATGTTTTAGGGTCTCGAAGGCCCTTTTAAGGAACATATTGGAGTATGTGAATGAATTAATTTTAAAAGTAAATTTTTATGCCCCGAACTAGTAAGTTAAGTCTGGTAATGCCTTGTGCTCGACTCTAGCAACGATCTCGGGTAAGAGGTGTTACATTTATTGGTATCAGAGCAAGATTTTAGTCTGTTCTTGGAATATTCAGTATGAGTAAGAGTCTAGCTATACATGCCATACTTATATTTTGATAGTGTAATGACTCCTGATGATTTTAAAGATGTTTTTCTTTTATAGTTATGGATGATGTAGAGAGTAATGTGCCCGATCCCGTTGAAGGGATGGTGCCACCAGATAGTAGTGAAAGGCCTGTTATAGTTAGTTAGGGAGGAGGGGCTCGAGATGCATTCTTCTAAGTTATGAATGAATGGTTTGTTGAGTTCGTTCATACGAATCCGGCTGTTAGACCTCGACCCCCTCATGATCCTCAGACCACCCATGCAGCTTCCCCAGTCACAGATACAGTCAGAAGAGAGAAGCCACCTATTGACAAGATTGGAAAATAAAAGGCCGAAGAGTTTCGGGCTACCAAAGATGATGATGCAGAGAAAGTTGAATTTTGGCTCGAGAATACTATGAGAGTCTTTGACGAGTTATCCTGTACACCAGAAAAGTGTATTAAGTGTGTGGTATCACTTTTTAGAGATTCGACCTACCAGTGGTAGAAGACACTTGTGTCAGTAGTACCGAAAGAAAGAATTACCTGGGATTTCTTTCAAGAAGAGTTCCGTAAGAAATACATCAGTTAGAGGTTCATTGACCAGAAAAGAAAAGAGTTCCTTGAGTTAAAAAGGGTAAGATGACTGTGACTTAGTGTGAATGTGAATTTGTTAGACTCAACAATTATGCTCGAGAGTGTGTGTCTACAGAGGCTATCATGTTCAAAAGATTTGAGGATCATGATGATATCCGACTGTCAGTTAGTGTTCTAGAGATAACAGAGTTTGTTGTTTTAGTTGAACGAGCCTGTAAGGCAGAGAAGTTGTTGAAAGGAAAGGGTAAAGCTGAAATTGAGATGCAAGATATGAAGAAAAGACAGATGAGCAAGTCGTTTCAGTCTACATCCAAGTGGCCTAGAGAGTTCTCTATGAGATCTAATTTTTCAATCGGGTATTCTAGTCGAAATAGAGGTAGAAGATTTATGGGTTCGAAAGCTCAAACCACTTAGATTGCAAGTGTTGGCAGTATTCAGCCTGATAGACCCGAGTGCCCTAAGTGTGGTCGACACCATCCAGGTCAATGCCGAGCAACTGAGACTGGTTGTTTTCGAAGTGGTGCACTGGATCATTTCATTCGGGAGTGTCTTGAGATGGTTAAAAGAGAAGTAATACTGAGTGTAAGATCAGGCAATGCCCCCGTTAGAGGCAGACCTCAAAGAAATTCGGGAATAGGGGCAGGTAGAGGTACATTTAGAGAGTCAGCAATGAGATCAGATGTTAGAGACCTGCAAGGACTTATGCTATCTGTGCTCGTGAAAAGGCATATTCCCCCGACGTAATTACGGGTACATTTTCTCTTCATGATGTTAATGTTATTGCTTTGATTGATCCGGGTTCAACCCATTCCTATGTTTGCATGAAATTGATGCCTAGTATGAACATGCCCATAGAGTTTACAGGATTTGTGATTAAAGTATCGAATTCATTAGGTCAGTATGTGTTAGTAAACAAAGTATGTAAAAATTGCCCTTTAATGATTAGAGGTTACTGTTTTTCTGTCGATCTCATGCTATTTCCATTTGATTAGTTTGATGTGATTCTTGGTATGGATTGGTTAACTGCACATGATGTGATAGTGAATTATGGAAAGACATTCATTGAGTTGAAATGTGAAAATGGTCAAATTCTTCAGGTTAATTCAGATGAGTCCGATAGTTCAATTACCATGATTTCTATTATGTCTGCTCAGAAATGCTTGAGGAAAAAATGTGAAGCTTATCTTGCTTTTGTGTTGAATACTAAGGATCCAGAGTTGAAAATTGAATTAGTGCTTGTGGTACCACACCTATTTCTATTGCTCCTTATAGAATGGCTTCAATGGAATTGAAAGAATTAAAAGTTTGGCTGCAGGAATTAACTGATAAAGGCTTTGCAAAACCTATTTGTTCACCATAGGGTGAAACAGTGTTATTTGTGAAAAAGAAGGACGGTTCCATGAGATTGTGCACAAACTATTGACAGCTTAACAAGGTAACCATCAAGAACAAATATCCACTGCCTAGAATAGATGATTTGTTTGATCAATTGAAGGGAGCCACTGTGTTCTATAAGATAGATTTGAGATCCGGATACTATCAGTTGTGAGTTAAAGAGTCAGATGTTTTGAAGACTACTTTTGAACTAGGTATGGTCACTATGAGTTTCTTGTGATGCCATTTGGCTTAACTAATGCTCCCGCCATTTTCATGGATTTAATGAACCAAATTTTCAGACCTTACTTGCACAAGTTTGTAGTTGAGTTCATTGATGACATCTTGATTTATTCTCATGATGAGACTGAGCATGCAGAGCATTTGAGAACAGTTTTACAAACTTTGAGAGATAATCAGCTTTATGCCAAGTTCAGCAAAAGTGAGTTATGGTTATGGGAAGTCTATTTTCTTGGACATATTGTCTCAGGTGAAGGTATTAGAGTTGATCTGAGCAACATTTCAGTCATTTTTTATTGGAAGCCTCCCAAGAATGTATCAGAGGTCAGAAGTTTTCTTGGTCTTGTCAGTTATTATAGATGATTTGTAGATGGATTTTCCATGATAGCTACTACATTAACATGATTGCTCTGAGAAAGTCATCAAGTTTGAATGGTGAGAAGTGTCGAGAGAGTTTTGACAAGTTAAAGGCATTGTTGATCAAGCTCTGCCTTAGTACAACCGTAAGGGCAAAGAGTTTGTGATTTGATGATGCATCCTTGAATAGACTAGGCTGTGTACTTATGCAGGAAGGAAGGGTAATTGCTTATGCCTTTAGATAGTTAAAGCCGCATGAGAAAAATTATTTGACACATGATTTAGAGCTAGGTGCTATTATATTTGCATTGAAAATCTAGAGACATCACTTGTATCGTGAGAAATGCCGAATATTCACTGATCATAAAAGTTTGAAATACTTGATGACTCAGAAATATCTAAACTTGAGGTAAAGAAGATGGCTAGAGTTGATTAAAGATTATGAGCTAGTGATCGATTATCACCCGGGTAAGGAAAATGTTGTTGCTGATGCTTTGAGTAGAAAATCTTTATTTGCATTAAGAGCTTTGCACACTAGTTTGGCCTTATCAGATGATGGTTCTACCTTAGCTGAGTTGAGAGCTAAACCGATGTTTCTTGAAGAAATTTGTGAAGCTCAGAAGGATGACAGTGAGTTGCAAGCCAAAAGAGTTCAGTGCGAGTCAGGTGTAGAGTCTGATTTTCAGATCGGTTCTGACAGTTGTTTGATGTTTAGAGATAGCGTATGTGTACCAAAAAATGATAAGCTTATTCAGAAGATCTTACAAGAAGCACATAGCAGTTATTTGCCTATTCACCCAGGTAGAACAAAGATGTATAACAATTTGAAGAAAATATATTGGTGGGCAGGAATGAAAAGAGAAATTTTAGAGTTTGTTTCTAGATGCTTGATCTGTCAGTAGGTAAAAGCTGAACATCAGGTACCTTTACATTTATTGCAGCCTGTATTAGTTCCTAAGTGGAAATGGGACCGAGTTACTATGGATTTGGTGACAGGATTGCCTTTGACACTGAGAAAGAAAGATACAGTATGGGTTGTGATTGATAAGCTAACGAAATTGGCTCATTTTATCCCAGTTCGTATGGATTATTCACTTGACAAGTTGGCCAAGTTGTATATTTCAGAGATAGTTAGACTACATGAAGTACCATTATCGATTATCTTAGATAGAGATACGAGATTTAATTCATGGTTTTGGAAGAAATTGCAGGAAGCTTTAGGTACAAATTTGAGTTTTAGTACAATTTTCCATCCTCAGACTGATGGTCAGTCAGAGAGAGTTATTCAGGTACTTGAAGATATGCTTAGATGTTGTGTATTGGAATTTCATGGTAGTTGGGAGAAATATTTGTCGTTAATAGAGTTTGCTTGTAATAAAAGTTATCAATCGAGTTTGAAGATGGCACCCTATGAAGCTTTGTATGGACGTAAATGTTGCACACCTTTGTATTGGACAGAGCTTAAGGAAAATCAGATTTACGGGGTTGATCTAGTCAAAGAAATAGAAGAGAAAGTGAAAGTCATCAGAGATTGCTTGAAATCAACTTCAGATAGACCGAAATCCTATGCAGATTTGAAAAGAAAAAAGATTGAGTTTCAAGTTGGTGATAGGCTATTCTTGAAAGTATCCCCATGGAAGAAAATTCTCAGATTTGGCAAGAAAGGCAAACTAAGTCCACGTTTTATTGGACCGTTTGAGGTGATTTAGAGAGTTGGGCCATTGGCATATCGATTAGCTTTGCCAACTGAGTTAGAGAAGATTCATGTCGTTCAGATCCATCACATGTGATTTTGCAGATAGAGGTTGAGATTCAGCCAGATATGACTTACGGTGAAGAACCGGTAAAAATTCTAGCTCGAGAGGTTAAGTAATTAAGGAACAAAAGTATTGCACTTGTGAATGTATTATGGAATAGGCATGGGGTAGAAGAGGCTATATGGGAGCCCGAAGAGACTATGCGAAAACAGTACCCAAATCTCTTCACAGGTAAGATTTTCGAGGAGGAAAATCCCTAAAGAGGGGAGAAATTAAACATCCCAAAATAGGGCTAAACGGAACACTGGTTGCAAAACCATGAATCTGAGATAGAAAAGTTTATTACGATTAATTATTTTGATTGATTAATTATTTTGATTTACCGAGTGATTAAATACATGTGTTAGAGAATCGATAAGAAATTTTATTGATTGCATGCTTAAATTGCCTATTAGGACTTGTTTGCAAAAGTAGCTAAATAGGGGTTCTAATTCATAAAGTACTTGATTGAAATGGGGGTTTGAAGTAGGAATCCTTAAATGGTAATTAGACCATTATATTTTCCATGGACAAAAATGGACATACATAGATAAAAATAACTAAAGTTTTAATGAAGGGCATTTTAGTCATTTAGAATTAAAAGGGAAAAAGATGGCAAAATGTTGTCCATCTTCTTCATTAGGCCGAAATTTCAAAGGGGACACCATATCTGGGTTCCTTCAACTTCTTAAGCTCATAGTAAGTGCATCCAAGCCCCGTTTTTAATGTTCTTTACGTTTTTGGAGTCTCGGTAACTTGATTTAGCTTATTCTAGCAATAATTTAACCTAGGGTTCATATTTGGAAAAATACCCACAGGTGAAATGTGTTTATTTTGATGTTTTATGATAGAATATGAAGTCTAAAATTATATTAAACAACTTTTGCTAAGCGATTTTAAGTGAAAATGAGTAAAACAGCTTAATCGGTAAAAATATCTAATGTTCATGAGTACATGTTAGAGTGAGAATTTGATGTTGTCATAGAAGGGAAAAATGATCAGCATGTCATAAAACATAAGAATAAAGGATAAAGTTTAATTTTCGAGCTTTGGGGAAATTGTGTAAATATGTAAAAGTTTAGGGGCAAAAATCATAATTTTGGCAAAGTTAGAGTCAAGGACTGTTTTAATAAATGTGAGTATTAAATAAGCTAAATTTACTATTATAGATCAAGAGGAACGAAATCTAGAGTTAGACTAGGGAATGAAAAAGATAATGGAGTAAATTAATATAGTTGATCGTATTTTGTTTCGAGGTAAGTTTGCGGTAAATAAATGTAATATTCTATTATTTCACATTTAATACTGTTAAATTCTAGAATTTACATATTTATTCTGTAAATTATCATTTAAAGACTCAAGCATGAATTGATGGAGAAGCAATCTCAGAAAGTCCCAGTTGAACTTTAGGAATGTGTAGGATACAAATGTCATGACATTAGGGTTTAAGGAAATCATATAAGACCATGTCAAGACATGGCATTAATAAGTTACTATAAGGCAAAGATCCCATGTAAGACCATGCCAAGGCATGGCATTGGTGAGTTCATAAGGCAAGGATGCCACGTAAGACCATGTCAAGACATGGCAATGGCAAGTTTCAAAAGGAAAGGTGTAACATCCCAAAATTAGGGGTTTGTGATTTTTGCACATTACATGTGTTGGGTTTACTTAGCTAAATATTTGAGGGTGTTTAGGGGTTCTAGGGAGGCCTGGGTTCGAGTCCAAGCTCTAGAAAAATTTTGGTTTTTGGCTCTTTAGTGAAGAGGGCTATCAGAAGTAGGACTTAAGTATAATGGAATGTGTTTTGCTAACACAAGTTGAGCACATGGTGGAGTGGTGGTGGCATCACAAGGGAAGCATGGGGGAGTGGGGTTCGAATCCCACAAGCTGCAATTGGTAGCTTTTATTTTGTGCTTTGGGAGAGGAACAAGTAGAGTTGGGATCAAACTCTGCTATGGGAGTTGGAGACTTAGTCAATCAACTTTGAATGGGAGGTGGAGAGCAAATTGAGGAGGAAAAAGGGGAGAGAATCATGGGATAGGGGAGAGTGGTAGAGTTGGCCAAACGTGGGAGGGTGTGGGGATGAGAATTTTAGCTGAAGAGGGGCTTGGGTAGTATATTCAGCCTTGAGTGAGGGAGAGTGCCGATTTTTTCAAGTGTTCTTTTGAGAGAATTTTGTTCTTTTTGCGTTTTTCGGCTATAGCATTTTGGGTCATTTTGCTTCAACTTTCTTTTATCGAAACCTCAAACTTTTCTTATTTTCTTCTTCTCATTTTTCTTTCAAACATTCTTCTTCATTTGTTGTTACTTAAACATTGTTGCCAAATTCTTCTTCTGACCTCTTTCTTCTAATGGCCGAATCCTTCCTACCCCAACATTTCATCTTGTGTTCTCAAATTGGTAAGCCTCTACTCCCTCGTTCTTTCTTTCTTTCCTTCCTCTTTGCATCATTCTTCTCTCCTCGATCTAAAGTAGCACTCTCACAATCATTATTCTTTCTCCCCTCTCTACTTAGCATAAGCCGAAGCACTTCTCTTTTGGTGTGGGCCGACCCTGTTGGAGTTTAAGCATACCCTTCTCACCATTCTTTCAGCCTTGGGATTCGAAAGTTGGTTGGTAAGTATGGTTAGGGCCGAATAGGGGTGATGGAGTTTTGTTTTTCTTATTAGGTTGTATTCACTCAGGCCGAAAGGCTGTTATAATTTCAATTATGTCCTTGAGTATTATGGCTAACATCTCCTCTCTGTTTCAACGTTGCAAGGGACTCGACGTGCTTAAACCAAAGAGTCGACTGAGCGCTCTTCTTTTCAAGTAAATCTCTTGGTTATGGGTAAGTAGTGTAGGTTGATTTATTGATCTCAATTCTTAGAGATGTCGTATCAAGGATTAAGACTAACGATTTGGAGTTGTTGACTTCTTAGGTGCGTAAATTCGGGAGTTCAACCTACGCTCGTATTAAGGTGTGTAATCTCACACTATTGATTGTGACTATGTGAGGTTCTGTGATTCGGGCATAAGTCGAAATGTCGAAAAGCTGAAGTATCGAAAATTAAGACAATCGAGCGTGCAAGCGCTCATAGTATTAAACCGAGCCACTAATGATGGCGGTAGATCATTAAGGGTGTATCGAGCACTCGCAAATTTGAGGCCTTAATGGGCCTTATCGAGTCGAAACGAGCTAAGTGGACCAATGGGCTAATGGACCCACAAGAGCAAAACTGATGGAAAATTTTGAATAACTGATGCGACTGTGAAGTCCACAAAATCGAAACTGAAAACGAACTGAAAGGGCCACACGAGTGTGTGGGCCCGTTGGATCCAAATTGGGCTTTAGGCCCAACTACACCGTTTTGACCAAAAGGGTCTCAAGTAGCTCGAGGCGACGGAAAGGCCGTTGGATGGCCAAATTATCAAATACCCTTAGTGGGTAAATTACTGAAATACCCTCGTTGGGTAAAATTATCGAAATACCCTTAGTGGGTAAATTACTGAAATACCCTCGATGGGTAAAATTACTAAAATACCCTTAAAGGGTGAAAAATACTAAAATACCTTCGATAGGTGAAATTAATGTTATACCCCTGAGGGGTAAATTACTATTTTACCCCCACCGACCAAATTAACATTATACCCTTAGGGGTAGATTTAGTATGTTTGTGTGTAAACTGTTCTAATGTCATGATGTTAAATTATTGCATACACTGTATTAATATGTCACGACATGTTGCATTGGGTTGGGTTATATATATGGAGAAAGTACTGTACTAGTGGCTATGCCACGTTATACTAATTCAGTGGCTCTGCCACGATATACTAATTTTAGTGGCTCGCCACGATATCTTTATTATTGCGACTTTGCTACATTGAGATTGGCGCCTAATTGCGTTCTTGTGTGTGAAATTTGGATGGGTTGACTTGGTCCCCACATGGAGTGTAGGGTATACGGTGGTGTGATGGTTGGATTGGGTTGGGTTGTATTTTTGTTGCATTACCATGACTTTGGGGCTTAGGCCCAAACTGATACTGCATGGGTTTAGGCCCTGATTGTGATCAGAATCGGGATTACCCACTGAGTTCTTGTAACTCACCCTTTTCCTTAACTGTGCAGGTAATCCCCAGCCTTAGAGGATTTGGAGCCACCAGTGACTCGGAGGTGACCATACGTACCGCATGTTTTGAGGGTGAATTTAATATTTTAATTTGAGATTACTTTGCTTTTAATTACTGGGTTTTATAATGGTTGTAATAAGGCTTTTGGAACTATTTTAACTTTTATTTGGATATTCTTTAAGCACTACAAATTTAATCAACACGGGGTTTTCAAAACAATAAACAACTGATTTTCAAATATCACGCCTTCTTAGTTATTAAGTCCAAACTTCTATAATTGAAACGGTTTTTAATAAACAAGATAATACGTGCATTATTTTAAAGGGTATTAATCGAGTAAACTTCTTTTATGATTAAGCAACGAAAAAACAAAATTTTGAACGTTTAAGTTAGAATTTGACAATGTGTTTTTCAAACATCCACGAGGTCTTAAACATCACCTGATGTGGCACGCTAGATCCAATCGAAACGTTTAGGCCGGGTTTGGGGTGTTACAAAAGGTACCCGTGTATCCTTAGTATTCCAAGTGGTTCAACGAAAATTCAAAGAGTATACCAAAAGAAAGGTAAGACAAGTTCATGCTAAAAAGGTACAAGTAATAATTCAAGACTTAAGCATATTAAGTTAAAGGCTTAAATGATCTTGATAAGAAAAGAATAAGATAATTCTTTAAGAATGTTGTTATTCATTTACATGCAAACTTACTAAGCTTTATGCTTACTCCCATTCCTTTCTCTCTTTTTATAGTATCGCAAGCCAACTCGGGGATCGCAAGGATGTCGGAGATCGTTTCACACTATCAAAGGATTATCTCGGTATTTTGTGACTCGAAACGTTTTAAGTTATGGCATGTATAGGGACTTAGCCATTTTGTGTGTATGTCTTTATGATATGGCTAAATGATGGCTTGTAAATACTTGATAATGATTAGCCATTAAAATGGCTAATTAAGAACATGTTTTGGGTGTTATGTATGCCTAAATGATAGTTATTACAGAGAAATTATGAAAGAGTAAAATTTGCAATGGAACAGTTTTTGGACAGCAGCAGTGACGTGATTTTTGAAAAATCAATAAGGATAGTAAAAATGAAATTATGGAGTGAATGAGGTATAGAATTAAAGCTTATTGAGTATATTTTTATATGAAATAAACAGTGTAGGAAAAAGAATTGTATATTATGAGATAATTGATTTTTAGTGAAGAGGGGTCAGAACCTTCAGACTGTGTAATAGGGGAGACTTTCACTAAAAAATTATACTAATTGAACACACAAAAAATTCTGGAAAAATTATAGTAAGAAGATATATGAGTCTAGTTTCAGGAAAAATTTACGGATCTAAATTTTGAGTTTCATAACTTGATTTGTAATGCCCTTAACCCGTATCCATTGTCGGATTAGGGTCACAGGGTATTACCAGACGCAAGTACCAAAACCAAGCATACACACGAGTCATATTTGTGTATAAATACAAAGCATATAGCAAATTACATATTAAACACACATTCTTGCACATATTATGCATAAAGATCACACCTATAAATTTATTCGAATCTATATTATGTATATACCATCATATTTCCAACAAATAAACATGTCACAAAGTTATACAATATATATACATGATTTATAAAACACATAACCCGAAACATAAGCATATCATCTTAAAGTGATGTCCGAATACTAACTTAGATTAAACACTTTGCTTCACCATTCTATGTATGCATGTACTCAACTTAATGTCCACAACTAAGTTCGGCATTAACCACTCCCTATTATAATCACACATATATCATTAAATTTGACTACATCGAATGAACCATTCAAGCATGATTACAATTCACTTAGTCATTCATCTCATACTCTATTCGACTAACAAATGCCATATAAGTTTTACCCATTTCATGCACTACTCGAATACTTATTATATCCATATATAAACATGCTTATAATGTACTCATATGGTCAAACCAAATTACTCCATTTTATAACCTTATGCATACCAAAACACAGCAATTTATCATTAAAAGAATAACCGAATTATAACCAACAAGAACACCTACATGTCTTGTCCGAATATGCCATTCAAACAAATTCAACATGCACTCATTCCAACTTCCAAAACACAATTTGATACCTTTGAGATTACCTCATAACAATCATATTTATATATATGTATTTATGCTTATAAAGAGCTCACAAGGCAATCACACTTAAAATCCAAATATAAAGCATTGAAACCATTGACATTAAGAGTAAGCCATTTTCGCATGGCTAATATATACAAGAACAATTTCATAGCTCAAAACATAGTCTAGTCTATACATGCCCTTAGTTCAAAATCCAAACTCAAAAGTACCAAAATAGGTTGATAGTGTGGATGACTTTGTTAACGATCCCCTGAGCTCGTAGCTTAATCTAAATCTATAAAACAGAACGATGAACACACGGAGTAAGCTAATTTAGCTTAGTAAGTCTTAAGCAATCATGATATACCAATTGAACATTCAAGCATTTTAAAACAATCAAGTAATAACATTGAATAAAATAGCTTAACTCGAAAGTCCTTCAAAACCGAATGCCTTTACCTCACTTAACATACCATTTATCATTTCCTTACCATTAGCATACAACTTACCAACTCAGCACCAAATTCAAAATATAAAACATCCTCTCTTTATTATCTATTCATAATACACATACATGTAACTCAATAAGTTCACATAAATATTTGAACAAGTAAAAGATGTGTACATCTGAATTTCACCTCCATAATTACATAAACACATGTCCATTTAACCTCTCATATATCCAAGCATCTAATATCAATATTTCAAAGCTTAGTACTTAAATGATCTAATAATGCGAAATGCTAATGCTCATTTACCTCAACCATCATCACTATTTTACCTTTAAACTTCAATTTATAATCTCATCATATAGTTCACATACAAATTAATAACTCTTTTCCAACTACTCATATTTTCGATACACATAATTTAATAGGATCACATATATATATATATGTATATACATTAAGTATATACTTTACACTTAGTAATTTCACATAAAAGAAAATATATTCACATGTATCCATTTGACATTTCATACATTCGTATACATGGCATCAAAGTAATCCCAATATGTCACATAAATATAAGCATAAGGCTGAATATACAGGATCAATTAGTATCATTCGCGTCCGACAACTTAACACAAATATATATATTTACCTTATTGATCAAATATAGAAGATCAATTTAATAACTCGTAGACACTTACCTGTATGGCCGATCATACATATATAACTTGTAATATCAACTTACTTCCTCGATGATTACATAGCTAGAAAAGTTTATGTCTTGAAACTTGAAATTTCATCACCGGTTTAAAAACACGCTAGGCGTAAGCTGAATTACTCATAGGCATTAAGCCCGCTAGACCGAGGTCTGAAATTGAATCATCGGCATTTAGCCTGCTAGGCAATAAGCCTGATAAACTTTCACCGGCACAAGGCCTGCTAGGCAATAAGCCTGATAAACTTTCACCAGCACAAGGCCTGCTAGGCAATAAGCCTGATAAACTTTCACCGGCACAAGGCCTGCTAGGCTCAAAGCCTAAACATTCATATTATTGAGTCATCTCATTCACATCACATACTATAATTCAATATCACTTTCACACCTTACCAATATCACATATATCACATATAATTCAATATCACTTTCACATATTACCAATATCACATATATCACATATGATTCAATATCACTTTCACATATTACCAATATCACAATATCACATATATCACATATGATTCAATATCCCTTTACATGTTACCAATATCACATATATCACATATAATTCATATCACTTTCACATAATGAACACAATTAAGTTTAACCACATTTCATTGCTTAAACACTATATCACATTCGGTTTTGGCCAAATTTCTAATTTATAAATTCAATTTTAACATGTACTCAAGGCTATAACCGATATTAACGGTAATAAATTGCTTAAAGACTTACCTCGGATATTGTCGGACAACAAGAACCTGCTATTCGCTAACTTTCGCCTTTCCCCGATCCAAGTCCATTTTTCTTTGTTCTTGATCTAAACATATTCAATTTAAGCTCATCCAAGCACATTTCATTTCAATTTAATCCAAAAACACCTAAATGGGAAATTACCATTTTGCCCCTAATGTTTCACATTTTTGCAATTTAGTCCTATTTGCAAAAAACACAAAATATGCAAAATCTCTCAACAATATAGCTAGGCCGAATCTTCCACATAGCCATATAAGTCCATACATTTCATTTCTTTTGCAATTTAACCCCTAAAAAAATTTATTTTCTCAATTTAGCCCTATTTAGCCAAATTCATCAAAAATTCAATAACAAAGTATGTTCATCAATTACATATCTATCATTTAACACATAAAACATCACAAAATTCATCATAACATCAATGGCATTTTACACAAACATCATCAATTCATGAAATTAAGACATGGATTTTAAAGCTCTCGAAGCAACGATTACAAAAACGTAGAAATTATCAAAAACCGAAATAAAAAATTACCTTAATTAAGCCCAAAACCTAGCCGAAACCTTGCTAACTTCTTTTATTCTTTTTCTTTTTGATATTCGGCCAAATATAAGCATTATGGCTTTCTTTTTCAGGCTTTTGTTTTATATACTATAACATATATTATAATATTATTTAATAAACCATTACCAAATAAAATAGCCATTTATCACACCAATGTGCCGTCCACTACCTTTCAAAAAGGCCAATTTACAATATAAGGCCTCCACCTTAAAAAGCCACATCAATTTAGCCATTAATCAAATGATGGGTCATTTAGTCCTTTTATTTAATTAAGCATGCAAATAGTCAAATTTCTCTACGAAACTTTCACACACTTTAATTCACATATAATAAACACAAAAAATAATATTTAAAAATTTTTCAGACTTGGATTCATGGTCTCGAAACCAATATTTCGATTAGGGTCAAATTCGGACTATTACAACTCTCCCCCCTTAAGGATTTTCGTCCCCAAAAATCTTACCATGAATAGATTCAGATATTGTTGTCTTATTGAATCTTCAGGCTTCCACGTAGCCTCTTCTAATTCATGTCGATTCCATAATACTTTTACTAATGAAATTTTCTTGTTTCTCAACTCTTTCACTTCACGAGCTAAGATACTGATCGGTTCTCCCTCGTACGTCATATCGGATCGGATTTCAATCTCAGACGGGGCAATCACATGTGATGGATCTGATCTATATCTACGAAGCATCGAAACATGAAATACGTTGTATATCTTTTCTAATTCAGAGGGCAACCTTAATCTATAAGCGACAGGCCCAATACGTTCGATGATCTCATACGGTCCGATGAACCTCGGACTTAACTTGTCTTTTGTCCAAATCAAAAAACTTTCTTCCACGGAGAAATTTTCAAAAATACGGTCTCCTCCCTGAAACTCAATGTCTTTACGTTTCAAATACGCGTATGACTTTTAAACTATCACGGATCACTGTCACTTTTTTTCCAATCTCTTTAACCAAGTCAACCCCATGTATCTTACTTTCATTGAGCTCGGTCCAATAGAACGGTGTACGACATTTACGACCATACAAAGTTTCATATAGTGCCATTTTGATACTCGTCTGAAAACTATTATTATACGTAAATTCGATCAACGGTAGGTACTGTTTCTACGAACCATTAAACTCAAGTATATAGCATATTAACATATCCTTTAAAAGTTATGCTGAAGTGTAATTTCGTGCCCAAGGTTTCTTGCAATTTCTTCTAGAATCGCGATGTAAATCTTGGATCTTTATCCCATTTCCACTCTGGAATCAGAATTGGCTATAACAAACCAAACGGAACTTGATGTTCAGCTTTCACTTGCCGAAAATAAAACATTTCAAAACAAAGTCAAAAATGTCTCGTTTCATACCAGATCACTAGTAGTGTCGCTACAAATTATGATACATTTTAGTACTTCCCAAATGAACAGTTAAACGACTATTATATGCTTCATTCAAATCAATTGAATTAACCCTAGCTTTCTCAGAACACAGATACGATCCTGATATTTTAAACAATCATCCATAATTTGAAATTCAGGTTCAAAATTCATTTCACACTGAGCTCATTTCGCTAGTAATTCATTAGCAGACTTCTGAGCTTCACATATCTATTGTAAAAATATCGGTTTTGCTCTCAATTCCTCTATTACAGAACTATCTGCGAACAAGTCTAACTGAGCATTCAAAGCATGTAATGCAAATAATGACTTTCTACTTAATGCATCAGCACCAACGTTTGCATTACCCGGATGATAATCTAACACTAGCTCATAGTCTTTTAATAACTCAAGCCATCTTCTACAACGCAGGTTCAAATCTTTTTGAGTCATCAAATATTTCAAACTTTTATGATATGAAAATATGTGACATTTCTCACTGTACAGATAATGACGCCAAATCTTAAGTGCAAACACAATCGCAGCTAATTCAAGGTCGTGTGTCGGATAATTCTTCTCATGAGGCTTCAACTGTCTCGAGGCATAAGCTACCACTTTGCCTTCCTGCATTAAAACACATCCCAGACCATTTAATGAAGCATCACTATATACAACAAATTCTTTACCCGATTCTGGTTGTATTAACACTGGAGCTTTTGTTAACAGAGTTTTCAAATGATTGAAACTTTTCTAACATTTATCCGACCATTCAAATCTGACATCTTTCTAAAGCAGTCTAGTCAACGGAGTAACTATCGCTGAAAATCCTTTTATAATCCTACGGTAATAACCAGCTAAGCCCAAAAAACTACGAACTGTAAACACATTTTTGGAGGTTTTCAACTCAAAATAGCAGAAATCTTACTCGGATCTACTCAAATTCCAAAGGCTAACACAATATGTCCCAAAAACTAACTTCATACAATCAGAATTCACATTCGCTGAATTTCACGCATAATTATTTTTCTCTCAAAGTTTGCAACAAAATTCTCAAATGTTCAGTACGCTCCTTTTCATCACGTGAATAAATCGAGATGTCATCTACAATTACCACAACAAATCAATAACAAATTCAACTTCACGAATCAGAAGCAAAGCCGGTAACTCTTTAGGAAACACATCAGAAAACTCACAAACAATAGGCACTGATTCAAATTTCTTCCCAGATACTTTCGAATCAATCACGTAGGCAAAATATGCCTCGTAACCCTTTTTCACATAACTCTGAGCTTTCAAAACAGATATTACAGCAGGCAATCCACTCAAATCATCAGACTCAATCCGTACTTTCTTATCCTTTGGACATCTCAAATTTATAGTCTTTCTTTGGAGTTCACAACAGCATCATGCATAAACAACCAATCCCTTCCCAAAATAATATCGAATTCATCAAATGGTAAAAGCATCAAATCAGCGGGGAAACAGATATCTCGAAACATTAACGGATAGTTCTTGCATACTTTATCAACCAGGACAATTTTACTTAGGGGTTCGATACTTTTATAGCAAACTCAGAAGACTCTACAGTCAAAGTCTTGTTGAATACTAAATTCATGCATACATATGAATGCGTAGAACCAGGGTTTATCAAAACAATCACAGAAGTATCATAAAGAATAAATGTACCAGTTATGATATCAGGTGATGAGGCATCCTCTAGAGCTCGAATAGCATACGCTCTGACTGGCGCTCTGGCTTCAGATATGACAATATTGTCTCCTAATAAAGATATGGCACACTTTAAACATTCATTTCTAAGTACAAGGTAGCTCGTCGAACACATAGATAGTATTATCAAACCACAACTCAGATCGCTCAGCATCATTATCATCATTAGGTTTAAATTCTTCGGCCCCATGTTTCCTGATTTTATCTACAGGAGGACTGAAAAATCTCATCGGATCTACTATCGGAGGTACCATAGGTATCGAGATGGATTATTCGGGGGTGGAGGTTGTTACACAGTCGGGTTAGTCCAGATTTATTGAGTAAACCATCCGTTTATCATCTGCTAGAAGGCTTGCTTAGCCTTCCCCCTCATGACTACTCGAGGTAGGTCGAGAGTTCACCTGACACGACCCATGTAAGTGGATCAGACGCCACGCTCTCAACATCATCAGCTACGGCTCTATCGGGATCCATTTACAAAATAAAATCATAATTCAAATGTCAGAAGTCACCACACTATCACATTGTAATTTAAGGCATCTATAGCTAGACTCACACGCGCTATGGTAGTCCTAGAATCGACTAAATCGTAAGCTCTAATACCAATCAAATGTAACGCCCTTAACCCGTATCCGTCGTCGGATTAGGGTCACAAGGTATTACCAGACGCAAGTACAAAAACCAAGCATACACACGAGTCATATTTGTGTATAAATAAAAAGCATATAGAAAATTACATATTAAACACACATTCTTGCACATATTATGCATAAAGATCACACTTATAAATTTTTTCGAATCTATATTATGTATATACCATCATATTTCCCAACAAATAAACATGTCACAAGGTTATACATTATATAAACATACTTTATAAAACACATAACCCTAAACATAAGCATATCATCTTAAAATTATGTCCGAATACTAACTTAGATTAAACACTTTGCTTCACCATTCTATGTATGCATGTACTCAACTTAATGTCCACAACTAAGTTCGGCATTAACCACTCCCTATTATAATCACACATATATCATTAAATTTGACTACATCGGAATGAACCATTCAAGCATGATTACGAATTCACTTAGTCATTCATCTCATACTCTATTCGACTAACAAATGCCATATAAGTTTTTACCCATTTCATGCACTACTCGAATACTTATTATATCCATATATAAACATGCTTATAATGTACTCATATGGTCAAACCAAATTACTCCATTTTATAACCTAATGCATACCAAAACATAGCAATTTATCACTAAAAGAATAACCGAATTATAACCACCAAGAACACCTACATGTCTTGTCCAAATATGCCATTCAAACAAATTCAACATGCACTCATTCCAACTTCCAAAACACAATTTGATACCTTTGAGATTACCTCATAACAATCATATTTATATATATGTATTTATGCTTATAAAGAGCTCACAAGGCAATCACACTTAAAATCTAAATATAAAGCATTGAAACCATTGACATTAAGAGTAAGCCATTTTCGCATGGCTAATATATACAAGAACAATTTCATAGCTCAAAACATAGTCTAGCCTATACATGCCCTTAGTTCAAAATCCAAACTCAAAAGTACCAAAATAGGTTGATAGTGTCGATGACTTTGTTAACGATCCCCTGAGCTCGTAGCTTGATCTAAATCTATAAAACAGAATGATTAACACACGGAGTAAGCTAATTTAGCTTAGTAAGTCTTAAGCAATCATGATATACCAATTGAACATTCAAGAATTTTAAAATATCAAGTAATAACATTGAATAAAATAGCTTAACTCGAAAGTCCTTCAAAACCGAATGCCTTTACCTCACTTAACATACCATTTATCATTTCCTTACCATTAGCATACAACTTACCAACTCAGCACCGAATTCAAAATATAAAACATCCTCTCTTTATGATCTATTCATAATACACATACATGTAACTCAATAAGTTCACATAAAAATTTGAACAAGTAAAAGCCGTGTACATCCGAATTTCACCTCCATAATTACATAAACACATGTCCATTTAACCTCTCATATATCCAAGCATCTAATATCAATATTTCAAAGCTTAGTACTTAAATGATCTAATAATGTGGAATGCTAATGCTCATTTAGCTCAACCATCATCACTATGTTATGTAATATCCCGAATTATGGCTTATGCATAATTGCTTAATTGAGTGTGAAAGCATGCCTTTGCATGTATGAATGTGTATTTATGAATGTTTGTGAACTTTAGAATAATAGGAAATGCCTTAGAAAATTTTTAGATTTTAAGTCTAAAATAGGAAGCTAAAGGTGGCTTTAAGTAAATTTAAAGGTGAAACATGACACACAATTGGGCTTGGAAAAAAATGGCTACAAGGTGCCACTTAAGGGCCTAGCACGTGACGCCACATACAGGTGCAATTGGGCGGTGGTTCGAAGCAACGTGGGAAGCATTGGAGACTTTTATTTTTTTTTTACGCCAAAAGGAACGGGCTAAGGAGGCTTTAAGGGAAATTCATGAGGATTTATGACACAATGGTTGGCTTGGTAAAGTGGTACGCAAGGCGCCACTTAAGGCTTGGGCAAGTGACGCCATATGCTGGGGAAAGGGCTTGTGTTCGAGCCACAAGGAAAGCAAAAGAAGTTTTATTTTTTACTACAAGGTAGATAGTGTTGGACGGCATTAAGGCACTAAAGGGAGGAGTTTGATTCTTTTAAAATTCACTAGATAAGGGATAATTGTTGGGATTAATTTTATTAATTTGAATAAGGTGATAATTAAAGGATAAAGTTATCAAGATATGGAGAGTTGGCGATTGAGGGCTCCTTGGATGGTATTTTCTGCTAAAGAAAGGAGCAAGGCCATTCTCCATACTTTCTTTTCTTTTGAAACCTCTAAACCGAATTCTCTAGCCACTCTTCCCTTTCTCTCCTATTTTGACCAAAAAGCCGAAACTTCTTCTAAGTCTTATTGGTACCGATCCTTTCTAGGCCTCATAATCCCTCTCTTTTCATCTTTGTTGAAGCCGAAACCAAGTGACCACCATCTAAACCAAGGTGAATCTTCTGTGGTGTCAAAGGAGCTATCGATTTCATCTATAGGGGGTTATTCGAGATTTTGGCCTATTGTCGATTTCTAGGAGGAAGATCTTTGGGATTTCAAGAATTTAAGGTAAGTCATGTATTCGGCCAAAGGCCATTGAACATGTTTAAATGTTTGGAATCGGATCTAACATACATGTATAGGGGTGTCGACATCTCCATAGTCAAGTGGTGTTTTTGGGATTTGAGAATCGTAAGGTAAGTACACATTCGGCCAAGGCCTAGTTTGGTGTCTAGATCTATTTCTTACTTGTTTAAAAAGCCAAAAACTAACAAGTCAATGGATCTAGTGATTAGCCGATTACAGGAAGGAGCATAGCAAAGTTTCGAGATTTGATCTTAAATCCAATCGGCAACAAGGTAAGTTTTGGTTTCAAAAGTCCTTCGGGATTTAATAATCTAGTCGAATACGTTTTGCTAATATGTCTACTAGTGGCCGATTATAGGAACTAAAGGATCTAAGGCTTTAGATTGGATTTTCGGGATCTAAGTGAACCGCTAAGTGTATCAGGTGTGTACCCCACACTATTTCTTAATAAGTTTTATGGCAATGTTTATATATATATATATATATGTGTGTGTTATTAAGAATGTGAAAAGTATGGCTAAGGTACCATACAATGGTACAAAGTACTAAGGTATGTTTTTCTACTCCTACTATGAGTATGATATGGTTTGTTATGCCATGAATGTGAGTATGATAAGAATGTGAATTAAGGCATGATATTGCATAATGTGTATGATAGATGGGGCATATGGGATATTATGAAAAGGGAAGTGAATATGGTGACTCATGTCACGATATAAGAATGTGGTGACTTCGGTCACAATATCTGAATGAGGTGACTTCGGTCACATTATCTGAATGTGGTGTCTCATGACACAAAATATTAAATATTATCTGGTGGCTATGCCACGAATTTATAAGGGCGATGAGCACGCCGATCGCAATGATCGCCTTCGATGGTGTGTAACGGATGGAGGGTTGACTTAGTAGTCCCCACGGTGTGCAGGTTGGTACAGGTGATGTGTAGCGGTTGGTAACTAGGTTTGGGCTTGGGAATGCATCATTAATTGCATATTTTGATATGAACATGTATGACTTGATATGCCTGAATCTATTTGGACCTAGTGTTTGTGTACACATTGAGTCTGTTTGACTCACCCCGTTGTAGGATCATTTTTTAGGTGACGACAAGAATGGACCGGCCTAAGCAAGAGCTTAGTGGTGGCCATGCTCAAGAAGGAATTTTATGATTTGACATTTACTTTTATTTTAGTACTTTCAATTTATTTTGGGTATATTTTGATGTAATAAGGCCATAGTATGAACTAATTATGCATGCTTTTAAATTTACGATATTATGTTTCGAATGTTATCAAAATTAAAGTTAAGTAATATTTTAAAATAAACTCGTAAATATTATGACATCTAAATACAAATGTTTTCAAAGGCAAAATCTTTAAAATTAAATCGGCATATCTTTTACTTAAAGTTTTGGGACTCAATAAAGAAATTTTATAAAAACTTATATTTCACAAAAACGAACTAGTTTCCAACTTGAGCCCAACCCAAATTGAGTTTTCTCCCAAAATCACTTAAAGATTTTCTAAGAACCCACGAATTTGAGCCGTTTTTACTCGAGGAACATACCAGATCTGGTCGAGGCTCATGGGTCGGGTTTAGGGTGTTTTAGCTTGGTATCAGAGCCTAGTTTTAAACTCTCGGCCTTGGGTTTAAGGCCCAAAACATTTTCAAAGTTAAGCCCAAAAGGAATTTTTGTGAATTAAGCAGGTTTTTTTTTCTGGCATGGCACACTAAGTCTCCGACACGAAGTCCACCAAGTAAGTACTCCGATCTCTTGTGTGATTTATATTATGATTTGTAGAAGGTAGAAATGGAACGTAGAATAGAGAT
The DNA here is from genome assembly GCA_025506655.1 of Gossypium rotundifolium. Taxonomy (NCBI): domain Eukaryota; kingdom Viridiplantae; phylum Streptophyta; class Magnoliopsida; order Malvales; family Malvaceae; genus Gossypium; species Gossypium rotundifolium. The sequence continues at coordinate 104,759,808 of CP106727.1, read as the reverse complement.
TAAGTACTTAAACTCTAGGACTAGTGTACCCCAACAAATACATAAAACTTAAATGCCTAACTAAACAAACCTGTGGTTAAGTCGCCGAGTTAGGGTGTGGCAACCATGGTGTGCATATCTAGGATTGGTTTGGTGGGAGCTTGGTATTTAAGCGATCTGCGTGACTCACCTCCTCTCCACTTGAATCCTACAGTGCGTAGCTTCGGTTCACCCTAACCAAGAGGACTTATTCACTGCTAAACCCTAACTAAAACCCGAAAGGGACTAGCCAGTATTTTTTATGGAAACCCTAGTTTTAAAATTACTAAATTACCCTTTTGATTTGTAAAAGCTATTCTATAAAATTTTTGAAAATATTTTTTAAATTTACAAAATTACTAAAATACCCTAGTGGTAAAATTACAAAAATCGTTGGTTTATGAAATTTTCAAAATACCCACGATTCTTATCAAAATTTCATTACTTTGTTCAAAAACCCTAAATTTGCAAAATATCGAATACCTTGATTTTGGAAAAATAATTACGAAATTACCCCTAACCTACAAATTACCGAAATATCCCGAGTTACAAAATTACCAGAATGACCCCCGATCTTCAAAAATTTCTGCAACAACACTGATTTGGAAAACAAATTCTCAAAAACCAACCCCCAAGTTTTGTAAATTTTAAAATACCCCTGATTTATTAAGATTTACAAATTTACCCGGGTTAATTGCCAGAATACCCTCAGATTTCCAAATTTTCCAAAATACCCCGGGAATGAAAAATTACCAGAATACCCTTATTGACAAAATCACCAAGGAACCTTATTTTGACAAATTACGAAAATACCCTGTGGGATAAATTATGAAAATAACCCTGGGATAGGAACGGATAGAAATGTCCGAAGAGTGAATGTGTATGGGAGATACTATGGAATGGATGTGCTTTTTTGTGAATTAGGATAGAAAACTTGAAATTTTGAATGATCGAAAAAACTGCTACTAAACTCTTCTCATAAAACTTCCTCGTGAATAATCAGTGAAATAATGGCTAATGCATAAAATTTCTTTATCAGATTAAAGCGCCATAAAGAGAAATGAGCTCGAGGACATGTCTGATGTACGAGGACGCGGTCGAGGTAGAATGACCGTGTCAGAACCCGTTAGATCGGGTCAAGGATCGGAGAATGAGGTACCACCGCCACCACCACCACCACCAGCTGTTGGGGTTGAGTAGCAAGATCAGACGGGAGAAGATGTTGTATCGCAGGTTGTGCTGCGAGTTCTTGAAATGGTGGCTGGTGCTGGAAGAAATATGGGAGATCAGAAATCAGACCGAGCGACTCGAGCTAACGGTCAAGTGTTTCGTGGAGTATCTGGTGTGGCACCCAGTACGGCTGAATATTGGTTGGAAGCAACCGAACGTATTATGAATGAGCTCGATCTGACCCCTGAGGAGAAGTTGAAAGGAATGGTGGCATTGCTACGCGATGAAGCGTATCAATGGTGGTTAACAGTTTGGGATGGTGCCACAGCTGAGGATCTAACCTGGGAGTATGTTAAGACAACAGATCGGAAGAAGTATGTGGGAACCGGATATATTGATAAGCAGAGGAAGGCATTTAGAAATTTGGTTCAAGGAACAAGTCCAGTAGTGAGTATGAAGTGAATTTCGAGGTTGAGCCGGTATGCTCGAGGAGTAGTGGCTACGGAGCATGAGCGGTGTGTCCGGTTTGAGGACCGACTAAGGGATGACCTGAGGTTGTTAGTCGCTCCACATCAAGAGTAGGAGTTTTCTGCTTTAGTAGAGAATGCTAAGATAGCGAAAGGAATTAAGGACTCGTGAGGCGTAACACGCATCGGAATAAGCGTAAGAGAGGATTTGGGTCGTCTGGATCATCTGGGAATGCTCAAAAAGGCCTAGAGTTGATGGGCGCGAGGTCGACAAACTGATATTAGAGGGCAATATCGTACTTGTGAGCAGTGTGGGAAGAAACACTTAGGTGAATGCTGGAAGAAGACAGGTGGATGTTTCAAATGTGGGTCAAAGGACCACATGATTAAGAACTGCCCAATGAGACCAGATGGGAATCGACCAAGAGCTCGTAATGCTAATCGGTGGTAGAAGTGGACAATGACCTCGGCGGGGCGTGATCCGAATAACAGAGGAAATGGTACTGGTAGAGGACGTGGAATACTGGGCCGAGGTACTGTTAATACTGAGGCAAGGTAGCCGAGTTTGGTTTATGCGGTTCACCGTAGAGAAGAGGGAGACGCGCCGAAAGTCATAACCGGTACGTTCCTTGTATTTAGAAAGCCTTATTATGCTTTGATTGATGTGGGCTCGACCCATTCTTATGTTGCCTGTAGTGTAGTTGAAACACTAGGCATAGCCTCTGAACCTTCTAGTAGGGAGATGACTGTAGTAAGCCCACTAGGTCAAACTGTAGTGGTGAATAAGGTCTTTCGAAGTGTACCTTTAGAAATTCAAGGCGTAGTATTTTCTGCCGACCTGATGGAACTTCCCTTTGGAAAGTTTGATCTCATTCTGGGAATGGACTGGCTAGTGGACCATCGGGCTGTGTTGGACTGTGTAGCTAAGCGAATGGAGTTAAGGACCCTTGAGGATGAGGTGGTCATTATGATAGGAGAAAGAAGAAACTACTTGTTTAATGTAGTTTCGGCGCTAAAGGCTGAAAAGATGGTTCGTAAAGGGTGCAAGGCATTTTTAGCCTTCGTAAGTGCGTTAGATGGAAAGGAAAAAGGTGTTAGTGGAGTTAGAACAGTAAGGGATTTCGAAGATGTGTTTCTTGAAGAATTACCAGGAATACCCCCAGATAGGGAGGTGGAGTTTGGAATTGACTTGCTGCAGGGAACAGCTGCTGTGTCAATTGCCCCTCATAGAATGGCACCAAAGGAGTTGGTGGAACTCAAGGCTCAAATCCAAGAATTGCTTGATCATGGGTTTATCCAACCCAGTGTGTCTCCATGGGGAGCACCGGTCCTATTTGTGAAGAAGAAGGACGGAACTATGCGTATGTGCATAGACTATCGTCAGTTGAATAAGCTGACCATCAAGAACAAGTATCCTTTGCCAAGGATTGATGACTTTTTGATCAGCTTAAGGGGGTGGCAGTGTTTTCAAAGATCGACTTAAGGTTAGGATATCATCAATTGAAGGTGAAGGAGGTAGATATCCATAAGACAGCCTTTAGGACAAGATACGGCCACTATGAGTTTGTATTAATGCCGTTCGGGTTGACAAACGCCCCAACCGCGTTCATGGATATGATGAACCAAGTTTTTCAACCCTACTTGGATAGGTTCATCGTTGTGTTCATCGACGACAACCTAGTGTACTCCAAGACTAAGGAGGAGCATGATGAGCATCTTCGGATTGTGCTGCAAGTGTTAAGGGAAAAGAAGCTCTATGCCAAATTCAGCAAGCGTGAATTTTGGCTTAAGGAGGTTGCATTCTTAGGGCATATAATGTCTGCTGAAGGAATAAGGGTGGATCCTAGAAAGATTGAAGCAGTGTTGGATTGGAAACCACCTAAGTCAGTGGTAGAGATTCGTAGTTTCTTGGGATTGGCAGGCTACTACAGAAGGTTTGTAGAAGGGTTCTCATCAATAGCAGTGCCTTTGACAAAGTTGTTAAAGAAAGAAGTACCCTTTGTATGGGTGGATAAGCAACGGAGAGTTTTGAAAAACTTAAGAGGTATTGACTAAGCTCGGTGTTGATTCACTGAGGCGTAAAAGGATTTTACGGTGTATTATGACGCTTCCCATATAGGTTTGGGTTGCGATTGATGCAAGACGGGAAGGTAGTCGCATATGCGTCCCGACAGTTGAGGCCACATGAGGTGAACTACCCGACGCGTGACTTGGAATTAGCAGCAATGGTCTTCGCTCTTAAGGTATGGAGGCACTACCTTTATGGCAAAAAGTCGACGATCTACACAGACCACAAGAGTCTCAAGTATCTGTTGACTCAGAAGGAGTTGAATCTGAGGTAGCGAAGGTGGGTGGAATTACTGAAGGATTACGACTATTCTATAGAGTAACACCTGGGCAAAGCAAATATAGTGGCGGATGCCCTAAGTCGAAAGGTTGTGTCAGATCTGAGGGCGATGTTCACACACTTGAGTTTGTATGATGATGGAAACTTGTTAGCAGAATTGCAAGTGAAGCCGACATGGTTGAATGAGGTGAAAGAGGAACAGTTGGCAGATGTTGATTTAAGTGATAAGTTACGGCAAGTGCAGAATGGAGAATTAGAGGGTTATGGTGTTCATGACGAGGGAGTATTATGCTTCAAGGGTAAGATTTGTATGCCGAAGGACGAGGAACTTAGGCGAAGGATTCTTTATGAATCGCATAGTAGCCCTTATGATATGCATCCTGGAGGCACTAAGTTGTACAGAGACTTAAGAGAATAGTTTTGGTGGCCTGGTCTGAAAAAGGAAGTTACTGAATTCGTGGGGAAGTGTTTAACATGTCAGCAAGTTAAGGCTGAACACCAAGTTCCGTCAAGATTACTTCAACCGATAATGATTCCGTAGTGGAAGTGGGAGCAAATTACCATAGACTTCGTTAGTGGGCTTCCTCTTACGCCTACTAAGAAGGACTCGGTATGGGTGATAGTGGATCGGTTGACTAAGTCTGCGCACTTTATTCCGGTGAGAGTTGATTATTCTTTGCAGAGGTTGGCAAAGTTGCATGTGGCGGAAGTCGTAAGGTTGCATGGAGTGCCAGTGTCGATTATCTCAGATAGGGACCCAAGGTTTACTTCTCGGTTCTGGAAAGCGTTACATCAGGCTTTAGACACTAAGTTGGATTTAACTACGGCTTTTCATCCACAGTCGGACGGGCAGTCTGAATGGGTAATCCAAGTGTTAGAGGATATGTTGAGGGGCTGTGTGATGGATTTCAGGGGAAGTTGGGAGGAATATTTGCCTCTAGCGGAATTTGCCTACAACAACAGCTATCAAGCCAGTATTCGGATGGCACCGTATGAAGCATTGTATGGTCGAAAGTGTCGGACTCCTACATGTTGGACGGAATTGGGAGAACGTCGAGTTTTGGGTCCAGAGTTAGTGGCAGAATTCGAAGAAAAGGTTGAGATAATTCGGGCACGGTTAAAGGAAGCATCTGATAGACAGAAGTCGTATGCGGATCTCAAAAGGAAAGAAATAGAATTTGATGTGGGAGACCAAGTGTTTCTTAAAGTTTCACCTTGGAAAAAGGTAATGAGATTTGGTCGGAAAGGAAGTTAAGTCCGAGGTTTATAGGACCTTATAAGGTTTTGAAACGAATTGGACCAGTGGCATACCAGTTGGAGTTGCCACCAAAATTGAAGCAGATGCACGACGTATTCTATGTGCCCATGCTACACCGTTACCGATCGGATCCATCTCATGTAGTCCCGGTTGAAGAGGTGGAGCTAAGGCTGACCTGTCCTACGAGGAAGAGCCAATTCAGATTCTAGAACGAGATGTGAAAGTGCTACGAAAGAAATCGATCCCTTTGGTCAAGGTATTGTGGCAAAATCATGGATCGGAGGAAGCCTCGTGGGAACCGGAAGAAGCAATGTGACAGCAATACCCCCACCTATTCTAGCCAGGTAATTTCGAGGATGAAATTATTTTAAGGGGGTAGAACTGTAATATCCCAAATTATGGCTTATGCATAATTGCTTAATTGAGTGTGAAATCATGCCTTTGCATGTATGAATGTGTATTTATGAATGTTTGTGAACTTTAGAATAATAGGAAATGCCTTAGAAAATTTTTAGATTTTAAGTCTAAAATAGGAAGCTAAGCAAGGTGGCCTTAAGAAAATTTAAAGGTGAAACATGACACACAATTGGGCTTGGAAAAAAATGGCTACAAGGTGCCACTTAAGGGCCTAGCACGTGACGCCACATACAGGTGCAATTGGGCCAGGGTTCGAGCAACGTGGGAAGTATTGGAGACTTTTATTTTTTTTTTTGCATCAAAAAGGGGAACTGGGCTAAGGAGGCTTTAAGGGAAATTCATGAGGGATTTATGACACAAGGGTTGGCTTGGTAAAGTGGCTGCAAGGCACCACTTAAGGCTTGGGCAAGTGACGCCATATGCTAAGGGGAAAGGGCTTATGTTCGAGCCACAAGGAAAGCAAAAAGAAGTTTTTTTTTTTTTTACTACAAGGTAGATAGTGTTGGACGGCATTAAGGCACTAAAGGGAGGAGTTTGATTCTTTTTAAAATTCGGCTAGATAAGGGATAATTGTTGGGATTAATATTTATTAATTTGAATAAGGTGATAATTAAAGGATAAAGTTATCGAGATATGGAGAGTTGGCAGATTGAGGGGCTCCTTGGATGGTATTTTCGGCTAAAGAAAGGAACAAGGCCATTCTCCATACTTTCTTTTCTTTTGAAACCTCTAAACCGAATTCTCTAGCCACTCTTCCCTTTCTCTCCTATTTTGACCAAAAAGCCGAAACTTCTTTCAAGTCTCATTGGTGCCGATCCTTTCTAGGCCTCATAATCCCTCTCTTTTCATCTTTGTTGAAGCCGAAACCAAGTGACCGCCATCTAAGCCAAGGCCGAATCTTCTGTGGTGTCAAAGGAGCTGTCGATTTCATCTATAGGGGTTTATTCGAGATTTTGGCCTATTGTCGATTTCTAAGAGGAAGATCTTCGGATTTCAAGGATTTAAGGTAAGTCATGTATTCGGCCAAAGGCCATTGAACATGTTTAAGTGTTTGGAATCGGATCTAACATACGTGTATAGGGGTGTCGACATCTCCATAGTCAAGTGGTGTTTTCGGGATTTGAGAATCGTAAGGTAAGTGTACTTACACATTCGGCCAAGGCCTAGTTTGGTGTCTAGATCTATTTCTTACTTGTTTAAAAAGCTGAAAACTAACAAGTCAATGGATCTAGTGATTAGTCGATTACAGGAAGGAGCATAGCAAAGTTTCGGGATTTGATCTTAAATCCACTCGGCAACAAGGTAAGTTTTGGTTTCAAAAGTCCTTCGGGATTTAATAATCTAGCCGAATATGTTTTGCTAATATGTCTACTAATGGCCGATTATAAGAACTAAAGGATCTAAGGCTTTAGATCGTATTTTCGGGATTTAAGTGAACCGCTAAGTGTATCAGGTGTGTACCCCACACTATTTCTTAATAAGTTTTATGGCAATGTTTAATATATATATATATATGTGTGTGTGTTATTAAGAATGTGAAAAGTATGGCTAAGGTACCATACAATGGTACAAAGTACTAAGGTACGTTTTTCTACTCCTACTATGAGTATGATATGGTTTGTTATACCATGGATGTGAGTATGATAAGAATGTGAATTAAGGCATGATATTGCATAATGTGTATGATAGATGGGGGCATATGGGATATTATGAAAAGGGGAAGTGAATGTGGTGACTCATGTCACGATATAAGAATATGGTGACTTCGGTCATAATATCTGAATATGGTGACTTCGGTCACATTATCTGAATGTGGTGTCTCATGACACAAAATATTAAATATTATCTGGTGGCTATGCCATGAATTTATAAGGGCGATGAGCACGTCAACTGCAGCGAATGCCTTTGATGGTGTGTAGCGGATGGAGGGTTGACTTAGTAGTCCCCACGGTGTGCAGGTTGGTACGGGTGATGTGTAGCGGTTGGTAACTAGGTTTGGGCTTGGGAATGCATCATTAATTGTATATTTTGATATGAACATGTATGACTTGATATGCCTGAATCTATTTGGACCAAGTGTTTGTGTACACATTGAGTCTGTTTGACTCACCCCGTTGTGGGATCATTTTTCAGGTGACGCACAGTAATGGACCGGGCCGGCAAGAGCTTAGTGGTGGCCATGCTCAGCAAGGAATTTTATGATTTGACATTTACTTTTATTTTAGTACTTTCAATTTATTTTGGGTATATTTTGATGTAATAAGGCCATAGTATGAACTAATTATGCATGCTTTTAAATTTACGATATTATGTTTCGAATGTTATCAAAATTAAAGTTAAGTAATATTTTAAAATAAACTCGTAAATATTATGACATCTAAATACAAATGTTTTCAAAGGCAAAATCTTTAAAATTAAATCGGCATATCTTTTACTTAAAGTTTTGGGACTCAATAAAGAAATTTTATAAAAACTTATATTTCACAAAAACGAACTAGTTTCCAACTTGAGCCCAACCCAAATCGAGTTTTCTCCCAAAATCACTTAAAGATTTTCTAAGAACCCACGAATTTGAGCCGTTTTTACTCGAGGAACATACCAGATCTGGTCGAAGCTCGTGGGTCGGGTTTGGGGTGTTTCATTTTATCTTTAAACTTCAATTTATAATCTCATCATATAGTTCACATACAAATTAATAACTCTTTTCCAACTACTCATATTTTCGATACACATAATTCAATAGGATCACATATATATGTATATACATTAAGTATATACTTTACACTTAGTAATTTCACATAAAAGAAAATATATTCACATATATCCATTTGACATTTCATACATTCGTATACATGGCATCAAAGTAATCCCAATATGTCACATAAACATAAGCATAAGGCTGAATATACAGGATCAATTAGCATTATTCGCGTCCGACAACTTAACACAAATATATATATTTACCTTATTGATCAATTATAGAAGATCAATTTAATAACTCGTAGACACTTACCTGTATGGCCGATCATACATATATAACTTGTAATATTAACTTACTTCCTCGATGATTACATAGCTAGAAAAGTTTATGTCTTGAAACTTGAAATTTCATCACCGGTTTAAAAACACGCTAGGCGTAAGCCTAAATTACTAACCGGCATTAAGCCTGCTAGACCGAGGTCTGAAATTGAATCACTGGCATTTAGCCTGCTAGGCAATAAGCCTGATAAACTTTCACCGGCACAAGGCCTGCTAGACAATAAGCCTGATAAACTTTCACCGGCACAAGGCCTGCTAGGCTCGAAGCCCGAACATTCATATTATTGAGTCATCTCATTCACATCACATACTATAATTCAATATCACTTTCACACCTTACCAATATCACATATATCACATATAATTCAATATCACTTTCACATATTACCAATATCACATATATCACATATGATTCAGTATCACTTTCACATATTACCAATATCACATATATCACATATGATTCAATATCACTTTCACATGTTACCAATATCACATATATCACATATAATTCATATCACTTTCACATAATGAACACAATTAAGTTTAATCACATTTCATTGCTTAAACACTATATCACATTCGATTTTGGCCAAATTTCTAATTTATAAATTCAATTTTAACATGTACTCAAGGCTATAACCAATATTAACGATAATAAATTGCTTAAAGACTTACCTCGGATATCGTCGGACAACAAGAACCGGCTATTCGCTAACTTTCGCCTTTCCCCGATCCAAGTCCATTTTTCTTTTTTCTTGATCTAAACATATTCAATTTAAGCTCATTCAAACACATTTCATTTCAATTTAATCCAAAAACAAGTAAATAGGCAAATTACCGTTTTGCCCCTAATGTTTCATATTTTTGCAATTTAGTCCTATTTGCACAAAACACAAAATATGCAAAATCTCCCAACAATATAGCTAGGCCGAATATTCTACATTTCATTTGTTTTTCAATTTAACCCCTAAAAAAATTTATTTTCTCAATTTAGCCCTATTTAGCCAAATTCATCAAAAATTCAAGAACAAAGTATGTTCATCAATTACATATATATCATTTAACACATAAAACATCACAAAATTCATCATAACATCAATGGAATTTTACACAAACATCATCAATTCATGAAATTAAGACATGAATTTTAAAGCTCTCGAAGCAACGATTACAAAAACGTAGAAATTATCGAAAACCGAAATCAAAATTACCTTAATTAAGCCCAAAACCTAGCCAAAACCTTGCTAACTTCTTTTATTCTTTTTATTTTTGATATTCGGCCAAATATAAGCATTATGGCTTTCTTTTTCATGCTTTTGTTTTATATAATATAACATATATTATAATATTATTTAATAAACCATTACCAAATAAAATAGCCATTTATCACACCAATGTGCCGTCCACTACCTTTCAAAAAGGCCAATTTACAAAATAAGGCCTCCACCTTAAAAAGCCATATCAATTTAGCCATTAATCAAATGATGGGTCACTTTTACGCTTTATGCGATTTAGTCCTTTTTATTTAATTAAGCATGCAAATAGTCAAATTTCTCTATGAAACTTTCACACACTTTAATTCACATATAATAAACACAAAAATAATATTTAAAAATTTTTTAGACTCAGATTCGTGGTCCTTAAACCACTGTTTCGATTAGGGTCAAATTCGGACTGTTACATGATTTATAGTCAATTTAGTGACTATGACGCAAATGGACAGTTTCATTATGAATAGTGAAATAAATGTTTTGATTTGTTTAAGAAATCAAAAAATTTTAATGTTTCTGGTTTGGTCCCGAACCGTTTCAATTGAATGTTTTAGGGCCTCGAAGGCCCTTTTTAGGAACATATTAGAGTATGTGAACGAATTAATTTTAAAAGCAAATTTTTATGCCCCGAACTAGTAAGTTAAGTCTGGTAATGCCTCGTGCTCGGCTCTAGAGATGGTATCGGGTAAGGGGTGTTACAGTCGCTCCTTATACTTATAGTTAGACTAGGAGTTCATTTTTCTATTTAAAATAGACTTCCACAATTCAATAAGGGTTTTATTTCTTCTCCTTCTAAATAAATGGCACCGATCGGGCTATATACATAACTTTAAGATATTGTTACTCTGCTTGAAAATAGTGAAAGTTTATTCTCTAAGTATTAAATCTATTTTCTAAAATAACAATCCTATCGATTTCTATTGAGAAGAGATTTTGCTTTCACACTAAAAGTAAAAAAAAAAAATTGTTTCTGTGTTTGATTTGAATCATTCGAGCCCTCACTCGAAACAGTTCATGGTACAAAATAGCAGAGAAGGTCGTTCGGTCGAAAGCTAGGAACGACAAGGATCTATCTAGCAAAAAACACATATGCGATTTTGGTAAAAGGTTTATTGCTATAGATATCTCAAATAAGCTCAGTTTTCAAAAATTTTATTTTTCGCTATGCAAGAAAACCATTTTTGAACCGGATTTTTTCCATTAATAGAGTGGGGTTTCCTACAAGGTATGATGCATATGTTAGGCTTTGGTAAATGGATAGATTGATCTTGTTATGATTGTGTGTCAACTTTTATGTATGCGATTAAATCTAATGGAAGGCTTAATCATTTTTCACTTCTGGTTATTGCTTAAGATAGAGGGATCATTGACCCCTATCTTTTCTTACTCTGTATGGAAAGGTTCTCAACTATACTAAATAGTGCATAGAGGGATGGTTCATTGAAGGGAATAAGGGCTAATCAGAATAGGCTACTAGTCAGCCTTTTTTTTTTTTTTTTGATGATAGTCTTTTTAGAATGGTTTTGATTGAAAAATCAATCTTAAAAAGTCCTTTTTTTTATTTAGTCTTAATACCATGCTAACTAATCATCAAATTATGATACATGTTCTAAAAGTGAGAGTAGTTGTTAAGTGAGAATAGTTGTTAAGTTAGAATTGTATCTGGGGTTGCCTTTGACAATTGGTCGTAATAAGACAAATGCGTGTAAGTGACTAATTAATAGATTGCATATGCGAATTAAATAGTGTTTGAAGTGCCTTCTCTCATGTAACAGCCTGATTTTGGGCTTAGTCAGAACAATGGTTTCAGGAGCACAAATTCGACATAAGAAAATTTATTTTTATTATATTTTTATGGTCTACGATTTTATGAAACAATTTCATGAAAATTTCGTTCAAAAATTTTGACGTTTGGGCACTCAATTTAGTCAAAAGGACTAAATTGTAAAAAGCACAAAAGTTGAGTTCTACATGTTAGAGGTGTCCAATTGTTATGAAATTTTAAATTTGAGGTCCTTAAATGATAATTAGACTTGGTTAATTTTTTGACAAAAATGGACATGAAATAGGTGAAATAGAATATTTTTAAGTTAGGTGCATTTTGGTTATTTACTAATTAAAATGAATTAAAAACAAAATTAAAAGCCAATTTTTGTCCATCTTCAACCCCATGGCCAAATTTCACAAGGGGAAACCATGGCTAGGGTTTTTCAAGCTTCCAATCTCGATTGTAAGTCCGTTCTAACCCCATTTTTAATGATTTCTCCATTTTGAAATCCTCGTAACAAGATCTATCTATTTCTACCACTAATTTGAGATCTGGTTAAAGTCTAGGGTTTTTAAACATGATGAATATGTGTGTATTTTTGTGTTTAATGGTAGAAAATGCATGTTTATGGTTAAAGAAATGACTTTTACTAAGTGATTTTCGGTAAAAATGCCTAAAAGGACTAATTTGTAAAAGTTATGAAATTTGTCATAAAAGTGTGAATAAATGAAAATTATGGAGTGCTATAGTTATGAAAATGGTTCAGCTAGGCTTAAAATACAAGGAAATTGAATAAAAATCATTTTACGAGCCTAGGGGCAAAAGTGTAAATATGACAAATTTAAGGGGAAAATGTAAATTTTGCCAAAATGTGAATTTAGGATAATTTGAGTAGCAGGATGAATAAATGAGTTAAATGTATTGTTATAGATCAAGGAAAACGAGATTCGAACTTAGAACAGGGAAAAACAAGTAATTGACGAATAAGTCATTGTCACCGATTTTGCTTTCGAGGTAAGTTTGTATGTAAATAATGTATCATTTTTACTTACATTTTCATATTTTGATAGATGGTATAAATTGTGGCTGAATATTTGATGTAATTGACAAAATATCGACAAGTGGGAAATTTCTCAATTGAACCTTAGGAATAAAAAAATGGATACGAGTGACATGTTCACCGAAACCTATGTGAAATCTAAGTGAAATAAGTGATCCGGGTGCTGGTCCATACGTTCTACCGGTGGCTGAGTTACCCAGCATGTGTTACGGATACTCGACAGCTTGTGTAAGCAGCACCGTGTAGTTTTGTCATGACCGACAGCTTGTGTGAGCAGACCCGAGATTGTGACTCTGTGAAACGGATGCTGGTCTTATAAGTTCTACTAGTGGCTGGGTAATCTGGCATGTGTTGCGGATACCTAACAGCTTGTGTGAGTAGCACTGAGTAGTTACGTATGACCGATAGCTTGTGTGAATAGACCCGTGAATGTGATTAGCTCGAGAACGAGCCTATGTGAAAAGTGTGATATGAAGTTTCTTTAGCTACAAGTGTGGCACTTATGTGTAAATTTTCGTGTATCGTTATTATTCTGATGCGTTCAACGGGAAATGACTAAGTATAAACGAATATGACTAAGTGATGAATAAGTGCAGATATGTGTGTGTCAATTTATCAGCAATGTGCTCGATTAGTGATCGAACTTTGGTAAGTTTGATATGGGGTAAATGTTACTATGAAAGTTAATACAAAGAAATTATGAAAGAGTAAAATTTGCAATAAAACAGTTATGGTACAACAACAATTATGTGTCTTTGAAAAATCACCAAAAATGGTGGAAATTGAATTAGAAGTTGAATAAGATATGAAATTAAATCTTATTGAGTCTATTTTTGCATAAAAGAAACGATGTAAGCGAAAGAATTTCATATTATGAGATATTTGAATTTTTGTGAGACAGGGTCAGAATGACTTTAGAATCCCCTATTCCAATTTTGGAAAATCCCTAAAAATTGTATAAAAATAATTATGGTTTATAATTTATATGCTTAAATTTCTTAATGAGTCTAACTTCAATAGAAACAAATGGGAACATCATCCGAATCTCGTATGAAGAGATAATTAATTTTTAGTGAAGAAGGGTCGAAACTGTCAAACAGTAGAATAGGGGAGAATTTAAAGAATAAAATGTACTTATTGGCTAAACCAAAAATTCTGAAAATTTTATGGTAAGAAGATATGTGAGTCTAGTTTAGGTAAAATTAACGGATCTTAATTTGGAGTTCTATATCTCAAGATATAAATAATTTAGTGACTGTGACTCGAGTAGACAGCTTAAGATGAACATGAGTAAATGGTGGAACTATGTGTAATAAGGATTGCATTATTTTGAGAACATATTGTGAGGATTGGTAAAAAAATATTAATTAATTGCTTATTATTACATGCTAACTTACTAAGCTATATAGCCTACCCCCTTCCTTTTTTTTCCTATAGTGTCACAGATGCTAGCTCGAGTTGGAGGTCGTCGGAGATTCTATCATACTAACAAGTTTTTGATTGGTATTGTATCAACAATCTTCAAGTATTTTTGAGTCTATGGCATGTATAGGGACTTGATTATGTATGTATATGTTATTATGAGTTGGCCTAGAATGTTGGCCTATGCTATTTGATGGTTATTGTTGTATAAGGCCGTTTAATGCGGCTAATAATTATTATGTTATAAGTCTATGATGATGCATTTCAAGGATGTGTATGCTTGCATGTGTTGGATGAGTAAATGTGTGATAATTATGAGTGGTAAATGTGATTGGTTGTGTAAGTTGCATGATGTGAATGGTTAAGTGTGTGTGTGATTATGCATGATGAATGTGGTTTGTAAATGGTATATGGATGTCTTCGTGTGGATGTTTGAATGCTTAATAATACCATGTTGTGTGATGAGAAATTTGTATAAGTGTTTTGAGGTGGCAAAGAGCTTGGTAAATGGCCTTACTTGTGGCCACACGGTTATCCACACGGTTAGCCACACGGCCATGTGCCCAGGGTGTATGAAGTCTGCACTTGATGTTCAGAAATTCAAAACGCCACACGGCCTAACACACGGGTGTGTATCTCGGCTGTGTGAAAGACATGGCCTTGGACACGGGTGTCTGCCCCTGTTTTTCAAGAAATTTTCTAATGTTCCAAAGTTCTCGGTTTAGTCTCGGACCACTTCCAAAGTATGTTTTGGGCCTCGTAGGCCCTATTTAGGGACTCAAAGATAAAAATTTGAAAAGTACTAATTTGGATGAAATTTTATGACTCAGTTTGATACGTTTACAAGTGTATGTGTTACGGTAATGCCTCATACCCTATTCTAGCGACGGATACAGGTAAGGGGTGTTACATCTCATATGGTGATAAAGAGGCCTTTTTGAAATCGATTTTATGGGAACTTCTTATATATGCTATGAGCTCATTTTTATTGTCAAATTCTATATTTGATGTTATAGTGAGCGCATGCAAAAAATTTGGTGGCAAGGGCATTTTGAGGACCATGGATGGGCTATGCTAACTCGAGATGTCATGTGGATGCTAAAAGGTATGGGTGGTCTTGCCCTTAAAGACTTTCATTTATTTAAATTGGGTTTGTTGGATAGATAGGTATGATTTCTTATACATTGTAGAGACACTTTGGCTTTCTATGTGCTCAGTTCAAAATATTTTTTGAATTGTGGTGTTTTTAATCATAGACGTGTTGGTAAACCATCATATATTTGGACTAGTATTTGCAAAGCACATAATAGATTGGCATTGGGTTTCTATTGGGAAATAGGTAATGGCAGGGAAGCTCGAGTATGGGATGGTGTTGTGGTAAGAAAAACTTGATTATGGCAAATTTGTCTTATAACAATACCTTATTACTCACATCCATAGTTGATTTTCTAATGTGTAATATTGCATGTGAATAAAATGAGCAGCTTGTGTGTAATTTTTTTAATCATGATGAGGTAAATATTAAATTGTCAATCCCTATATTAAGAATATGGTCGAAGAATTTCTTGCTATGGGGTCACTCTCATATGGATATTTTTTTTTCTAATTAAGAAGGGCTATTCATGGCTTTTATTGAGTTCATTAAGCCACGGTCCACACCGGGCACTTTGGAGGAACTATGTAAGCTTGCCATGCTTCCTAATGTGAAAATATTTGCTTGGTGTGTGGGGCATGAAATCTTCTTGCCTACTCATGTTAAGATTTCAGTGTTTAAAGTTCCTCTTAATGTTGCTTGTAGCCATTATGGTGCTGAGAGGGAAATAATTTTCCATGCTCTATGTGATTGTCCAATCTCAAATACTACATTAAGGTTAGCAAGTATTAATGACTATTTTTACTTTCAATGCCTTTTATTGTGCTCACTAGCTTGCTTTTGCTATACGCAAGTTGGACAGGGTTTCAATGGCTAGCTTTTGTATGCTATTATGAGAGTTTTAGAACATTAGAAATAATGAAGTCTTGCATGGATGCCTCACTCCACCTCATGTTGTGCTAAATTATGTGTAATCTTTACATAATGAGTTCCACATTCACAACCTACTTAATTGATTGATCTTGTTGTGGAAGCCTTGCATAGGGCGTTGGGTTCCTTCTTGTATGAGTCGAGTGAAAGTGAACATGGATGCTACATAGGACAAGCATACGCGCATGGCTGGGTTTGGGGCCATTGCGTTGGATGCAGATGGGCTAATTTTGGGTGTGACAACAACTAAGGCATTCAATTGCTTTGACTTGTCTTTGGCGGAGGCCTACATAGTGATTTTGAGCCTCAATTTGGCTAGTGACATGGGATTTAAGGATATTGTAATAGAGTCTAATTCTTATGTTGTAATCTCTAATTTTAACCATGTAACGCTTGACTTATCTTTGTTGTGCCAATTTGTTTTGGAGGCTCGTTCTCTATTTTTAGACTTTGAACATTTAGACTTTGTTTTTGCTTAGGATTGACCAATAAAGTTGCCGACTTGCTATGCTGCATGGTCTTAAATGATGCTAATGAGGTTTGGTTTTGTGTGGATTACTCCACGAACTTCATGACTTCATAATCGTAGACGTTATTTGATTGAGTTGAATGGAATCGCTCATTGGGATTTTTTTTTTTTAAAAAAACAATGCATTATATTTAATATTTAATATATAATATAATATAATATATTTATAATTATTTTAATTAAAAATATTGAATATAAAGATTGAAGATAACAACAATAACTAATAAATGATAAAATTATCCTTTTATTTAAATTTTATTTAATAAATAAGTGAATTTTTAAATCAAATTTCAGGGCTTAAGTTTAAAATTACTCCAAATCAACTACTAATAGCATTGTAAAGCATAACTAAACTAATATAAGAAGCGACTCATATATGGTGAGTTTTAAGTCTAAAAAATTTAGAGACAAACATCACATGTTTTATATAAAAGTGAGAGTTGAACTTAAGACATGTCGTGTAATACTTTAGTCTTTATCAATTATATTAAAAAAATTTTATAATTCAACAATTATTTTTAAAAAATCATTTTTTAATAAATATCAAATTTAAAGTAATAATGTTAAAGTCTCTCAAATTTATTACATGGAATCAATATTTAAATATGATGTAATTCAACTCCAATTTATTTGATTGAACTAATTTGGAAGGGATAGATTTAGGATATAACAAAAAAATGAATAAATATTAAAATTATACATGAGTTTTGATTTAATGTGTAATGTTATACATGAAAATTTAATTTATTCAATTTTCACAAATGACTAACAACATCACCGAATTAGTAAATTTTACATTGATGTATTACATACACAATTAGTTATATTAATCGATATGAAAATAAATATATATTTATTAAACTGTGTAAAATTAAATTAAACTTAAAATTTTATGTTTAAATAATTCAAATTGCTAGTGTATAATCATAACAAATCAAAATTTATATATCAAATTATAAATTTAACTAAGATTTACCCTTAAAAATTAAAATAAGTAAAAGTAAGCCGTATACTAATTTAAAATTTATCAGTGTATAAACGGAACTCTTGTCTTTTTACTTTGAATAATTATGGCACCAAGAAGATTTTCAATTAAAAGAGATGCGCAGTGGGGGATCCACGGTCCAACATTTTGACCGAAAAACGGAAATGAAACCCCAAAACTACCCTCAAAGCCTTATTTATGTCGCTTTCCATTATAAAGCGCGAACCCGTTTTGACTGCGTTCGGGCAACGGTCAGCCGTTCGGTCACCTCTTTTACTGCACGCTTCGCTCTCATTTCTCAAAGAAAAAAAAAGGGCTAAAATAAAAATTATTATTCCCTTTCTCTCTCAAAATCACTCCATCACTTGACTTACAAAGAGAAAGTTTTGAGAAACACAAAAAGGAAAGTTGATTTCTTTTTTATTTTGTTTTTTAAAACTTGCTAAAAGAAAGGGTTTAAAAAAAGAGTAATTTTTGGGTTGTTTTTTTTCTTTTCTTTTTCTTTGTATTTATGTTTTTGTTGGCTGCCTTTTTTGGGCATGCTTTTGAATGGGGGGGGAGGGGGAGTGGGATCAAAGGGAAGGATTTGATTGAGGAGATTTTTGGGCGGTAATGGTGGGATTTGAGAGCTAGGGTTTTTGGTTTTTGGTTTTTTGCTGTAATGTTGTGTTGTTGGGGTTTCTGTATTGTTTGGATCTAAGGATATTTAGATTGAGAGCTTAAAAAAAATTAAATTAAAAAGTTGCAGCTTTTAGTTTCCGCTTTCTTTTGTCAAATGGAAGGAAGCAAAAAGGTTAAATCTTTGGTTTTGGTTTGTTTGATCTCGGTGTTACTGCATCCATTCTGGCTTATTTCTGCTAATGTGGAAGGTGAACATGTCTTACTTTTTCTTTCTCAACGGCAACTCCTTTTTTTATTTGCATTCAATTATTTTTGGAGTTTGATCCTTGATTTTTGCAACTTCGCTGAATGGGGCTTTTGATATTTCTTCTTATAATTTGGTTTTGAGTTTGAAAATGTCTGTGCTTTATACTTGTTTTCCTGATGGTTGGAAGTTTCATTTTTTGTGTGTTTTGCTTTTGGGAGATTACTTTAGAAGTGTTTAATTTGATTGTACGGATTCTGATCCTTGTTGTCAATCAAATGTTAGTATTATGCAATATGGTTGTACAATTTGTGACTCTTGTTATATTGGGTATCTTAGAACATGTCTAAGAAAAATGCTTTTTCTAGAATGGCTTTGTGATAATTTCAGATTGTGACGTTTTATTGTTCACAGTAGTTGCGTACTTTAGACATTAAATGTTGGTGATACTGTAGAAGTCATGGCTTCTTCGCACAATTGAAATTGTTTTTCACATCCCTTGCTGGTTTGATAGCAGATCTATTATGCTCGTGAGGTCATTAAACTCACACTGTTTAATATTAAAGAATTTTGTATTGCTTCTTTTTTGTTGGTTAACTACTGGTTCAATGTATGTTATATTTACATTTGAGTTCCAGTACTGCAAAATTTAGAAGATTTTGTTGCTGTAACTGTTGAAGTTTGTACTGTTTCAAACTGTTTAATCTTCTTCAAGTAACTGCTTTCTGCTTGTTGATAGACCTGCTAATGCTTTGTGAGTGTTGATGAATATGCTTTCTAGATATAGTTCGGTAGCAGGTTGGCTGTGGTATATATTTTTAACATTTGCATTGTTTTTTAGTGCTATCCTCTTACAATCTTTACTTGCTTCTTGAAACAGGTGATGCATTGCACAGCCTAAGGACCAACTTGAATGATCCTAACAATGTACTGCAGAGTTGGGATCCTACCCTTGTTAACCCCTGCACATGGTTTCACGTTACATGTAACAATGATAATAGTGTTATTAGAGTGTAAGGTTTTTTGCTCTTTGATGTTTTCTGAGTACATGGTTACAACTTAAGAAAATTGTGCTTTACTGAATTCGCGAAGGTTTACTTGTCTAATGGCCACCTCTGCATCAATTTTTCAGTGATCTTGGAAATGCAGCTTTATCTGGTCAGCTTGTACCGCAGCTTGGCTTGCTTAAGAATTTGCAGTACTTGTAAGTCATGCTTCACCTTAATAATTCTAGCTGATTGATGTGATTGTGTCCGAGTAAAATAGGCCATTGCGGACTTTCTTTTTATTTGTAACAGGAGGAAATATTTCACAACAATTATTGTTGCATTAACTAAGCTTCTTTAGCCGCATGGCCAGTGGGAAGTAGTTGAGGGTCCCACGTGCTTCATTATTTTTATCAAACTTTTACATATTCAATTCATAGTTCTGAGAAAAGGCTAACCTGTAATTCTTCTCTTCATGGTTCAGTGGCAGTCTTTGCCAGTGGAATAAAGAGTATCAAATGTAAAAAAAAGTAATTTATTCTGTTGGCAGTCTGGCTGCTAAAATCCATCTATGAATAACTGTAATAGGGACCTATTTTTTTCATTTAGTGTTGGTCATGTTGGCCACGTCTAGATTGAGGCACCATTTTTTAATGAACTAAAATATCTCCTCTCCTGTTAGAATCTAATTGCTATGATCTTCATGTTTATGGTATCGTAAAGTTTTTTAAGATGCTTTCGTAAATAAGGGTTTACTTCTATATGGACCATCATCTAGGAATAAATATCTGTTTACTAGGATCAGAAAACATAAGTTACTAACTGCAACTATCCCTTCTCAAAATGAGTGGTCCTCCATCTTACAACATCCTAGAGATGAAGATGCATGAAGGAATTAATAAGCATTATGGAGCTGCCATACATTCATTCTTTCATAACTAGTCCTTGAGCTGGTCTTTTAGGACTTTGTGGGAGGATGGATGGTACTATATAGTCTTTTGTATTTCTTCCTTTTACTTATGGTTTGTTTCCCTTGAACATGACTAGAGGACATCTTTTTCCTATTATATGATGGCTTACGGGACAGTTCTTTTAGACATTGCGAACAATATAATAACCCAAAACTTTTCTTTTGAAGGTATCATAACCCAAAACTTAGTATTCAGTTGTTAGTGCACAGTTTGCTTGCCGTAGTATTTCATTACTATTATGCCTTTTGAGACCTATCTTTTTATGCCAGGGAACTTTACAGTAATAACATAAGTGGACCGATTCCTAGTGATCTTGGGAATCTGACTAGCTTAGTGAGCTTGGATCTCTATTTGAATAGTTTCAGTGGTCCTATTCCTGAATCTTTGGGGAGGCTGTCGAAATTGCGATTCCTGTGAGTATATTTGTTTTGAAGCTATCCCTGCCCCCCTCTTTATTTTTGTTTATTACATGTTGAGTTGCATGTAATGCTGAGATCTAAGGCATTGCTTTCGGAATCATGTTATTGGTAAAACAGAAGTATATTTGATTTGAAGTTAACAAAGAAACAGAAGTAAGTTATTTATTAACCAGTATTTGTTTTATTAAGATATAATCAAGTATAAGACATTTCCCCCCCACCCCCACCCCACCTCATTCCACCCACAGATACACAAGCTTTCAACATCATCTTCAGTACCAGAAAGAATATTTTCACTAAGTATACACCATTACCATATGCAAGTTCACAGCATTGAATTTCTTCATCAACTACAACTGTCTGGTAAAATTTTTATGCAAGTTGTTTGGTTGATTTTTTGTTTACTAAAAAACTCCAGGTATGATTGAAACTTTGACATTTAAAATCTAAATAAAATTTAAATGGTTTACTCCCACCAGTAAACATGAGTAAGCTGGTTCTGCATTGGTAGATGTCATTCACTCATTCACATCAACCAGGAGGATATTGATTGGGCATGAACCTTAAGACAAAGAGCTTTTCTAAGTCTGATTGTTTATGGCTGTTGTAGGTTAAAGTTTGCTTGATATAAAATCTCTTGATTCATTTAGATCTTGAACTTCTAATGTTTTGAAACTTGTGCGAGGATAGCCGGCTTAACAACAACACCTTGACGGGTCCTATCCCTATGTCATTAACAAATATCACATCACTTCAAGTCCTGTGAGTGCCAAACTTATCGTCTCATTTCAAGATCTATCACTCTTTTCCCTTTTCTGAGATATGATTATATATCCTTAAATTGCACTGTGTAATGTAGGGATCTATCAAATAACCATCTTTCTGGGGAGGTTCCAGATAATGGCTCCTTCTCACTATTCACTCCTATCAGGTTAGTTTTCTGCAATCTGCAATCTGCTTTTCTTGCCTGACAATTTTGGGTGCCTTAGGTGGTGGTTGTTCCTTATGCAGTTTTGCTAACAACTTCGATCTATGTGGCCCGGTTACTGGACGCCCATGCCCCGGATCTCCTCCTTTCTCTCCTCCTCCTCCTTTTGTACCACCACCACCAATTTCTTCTCCAAGTAATATTCCTTTGATGTCTTGTATTTCAGATCTATTGAGTTGCCTTTACAGTATCTATGTGCAGTAATTTTGCTACTCTTGCTGTCGATTAGACTGTTTTAGTTTAATTTAACATTGTATAATATGCCAAACTTATCATTTTAACCCCCTACATTCTGGAAATTTGTGGCATGCATGTAACATCAGTTAACAAATGTGATGCCTCTGCCCTTTTCTCTGGGTGAGTCTCGTCTCAGTTTGCACATCCAGTCCTTTAGTTCTGTAACTTCAAAAGAACTGTATTATTGTGAACATTGATTGTGGTGAGATGTAATTACAATAGTGGCTTCTAGTGAAGGGTTGTGTTTTTAAGTTTCCTATGATGTGATGCATTATCTTGGTTCTAGTGCAGAAGAAGTGGCTGCTATGTTTTGCATTGGATGTTCTAACTTCTCATCTTATCATATTCTAGGTGGGAATAGTGTCACTGGTGCAATAGCTGGAGGAGTTGCAGCAGGTGCTGCCTTACTGTTTGCTGCTCCTGCAATTGCATTTGCGTGGTGGCGTCGGCGGAAACCTCAAGAATTTTTCTTTGATGTACCTGGTTAGTGCCATAAATGAAAAATTACTGGGTTGAAGGGTTCAAGATTTGGTGACAGTTACAATATTCTTCTGTTTCTATATCTTTGCAGCGGAAGAGGACCCAGAAGTTCATCTTGGACAGCTGAAGAGGTTTTCATTACGAGAACTACAAGTTGCCACTGACAGTTTTAGCCATAAAAATATTCTGGGTAGAGGTGGATTTGGTAAGGTTTATAAAGGAAGGTTAGCTGACGGTTCACTGGTGGCTGTTAAAAGATTGAAAGAAGAGCGTACACCTGGTGGGGAGTTACAGTTTCAAACAGAGGTAGAGATGATCAGCATGGCTGTTCATCGAAATCTCCTCAGGCTGCGTGGGTTTTGTATGACACCGACTGAGCGATTGCTTGTTTACCCCTACATGGCTAATGGAAGTGTTGCATCATGTCTCAGAGGTAAAGCGGACAAGCATTTATAGTTGAATTCCCCTGCGTGGGTGGAGTTTCATAACTTCCATTTGTTGAAATTGCAACCAATTGACTTTTAATCAGTGAACATTTAGCCTTGCTTTCCATCTGGATTACATTTTCTTGTTTTCTTGCATTCTTATAGAACGCCATCCGTCACAACCTCCACTTGATTGGCCAACACGGAAGAGAATTGCATTGGGATCTGCTAGAGGTCTTTCTTATTTGCATGATCACTGTGACCCAAAGATCATTCATCGTGATGTAAAAGCTGCAAACATTTTGTTGGATGAGGAGTTTGAAGCTGTTGTTGGTGACTTTGGGTTGGCTAAACTTATGGACTACAAGGATACCCATGTAACTACTGCTGTACGTGGCACAATTGGACATATTGCTCCTGAGTATCTCTCTACTGGAAAATCTTCAGAGAAAACTGATGTTTTTGGGTATGGTATCATGCTTTTGGAGCTTATAACTGGACAGCGGGCCTTTGATCTTGCTCGTCTTGCAAATGACGATGATGTCATGTTGCTTGATTGGGTATGCATATGGTGTTTTTTTTTTTGGATATCTTAGTCTTCACTTAATTGATTTGCTTACTACTCGATTGCTTCCTATATGGCTGCCTGATTCTCATTATTACTAAACATCCTTTTAACAGATTTGCTTACTATATTCTCGGTTCTCTCATCTTAATGCTAATCCACCCACAGATCAATTGCTTCCTTGATAACCGCGTGATTTATATTATTATTCATTTATTGACATTAGTTATGATGCCATGTAGTTGACATAAAAGGAACTAGGTTGTATCCTATAGAAATTAATCTTTGAAAGAGATGAGAAAGCAATGGGAGCTTTATGTTGCTTGTGTTACAATGCACCAGCTATGGAAAGGAAGTGAAGTTGCTAAGGATGGCAAGAATTAGTTCTACCTATAGATGCCAAAATGAAGTGTTGATTTTGGAGAAATAATGCAATTAGTGGTCTGTTTCACATTGGCTGAGTCAGTTTGTCCCTTTTCTCTTTTCCAGGTCAAAGGACTTCTGAAGGAGAAGAAGCTAGAATTGCTAGTTGATCCTGATCTGCAAACCAATTATGTAGAAACTGAGGTAGAGCAGTTAATCCAGGTTGCTCTGCTATGCACACAAGGTTCCCCAATGGACCGGCCAAAGATGTCAGAAGTGGTTAGAATGCTGGAAGGTGATGGGTTGGCCGAGAGATGGGATGAGTGGCAGAAAGTTGAAGTTCTACGGCAGGAGGTTGAACTTGCCCCTCATCCTAATTCTGATTGGATCGTGGACTCAACTGACAATCTGCATGCTGTTGAGTTATCCGGTCCAAGGTGACTATTGCATAATTACAGTAAAGGAAAGTTTTTTCTAGTTATTTTTTAAGATTACTTTTTTTTTTTTTTGTTAATTTGATGACCATATCCTGATTTATGTCTCCTCCTGTAAGCCCAGTCCGCATTGTATTCATTACATTTTGTGCATGTTTATGTGAGTCAGCTTCGTTGAGGTGCAATTTCTGTTGTATCTTCCTCCTGCAGTTTGATTGAGCCATGATGCTTACATGTAGCTCCAGCCGTGGCAATCAGTCTAACCCCTATGCGCACTTGATCTTCTAGTTTTGTTCTTCTTATACGGTTTGTGACACATGCCAAATACCATGCGTGGAATTTTTCTAGGGGATTTTTAATCTTTTGAATGGCAGTACAAGTTTATAGCTTTCACGTTATAAACTTGTGCACTCTTCTGAAATCACAAGGGCTTTCCTTTCGTACTTAGTTGACATACCGTTGATTCAAAAGTCCCGAACAGCAAAATTCAGTGTTTTTTCTTTTTTCCCCATTATTTTTGTCCTAAAATAAAATTTTAAAAAGATAAAGCGGCCTCATTGAAGCTAGTTCAGCTTGTATTTCCAAAGCATAGGTTGTTTGAACTGAACCTATTACAGCGGGTGGCATCTCAGAAAAGCTTCTCAAACTTGAAAAAAGGCAGCTCATAGTTATGTAGTACCAGGACAGCCTGCCGTAATACGCATCTTACACTCTGGGAAGTTTATTGACCTCAATATTTTACAATAATATAAAGATTATCACCATATCCTATATTTCAAACAACAGCAGGTGCGGTAGCCCTTAATAATGACTAGTATGGGAATTATCTTTAAAAGACCCATTGGATCCGAGGTGTGGATTCTGTCTCGCGAAAAGGTTTGGATATGAGAAGAATTCATCATCCATTGAAGGCAATCTCTGCTGCTGGTGATGAACTGCATGGTTGCTGGAAACTGGTGAAACGGAGCCTATTTTCAGTTTGTCGACTGAAGGATCTGCTGCCTCTGTTGCTTGGTGCACTGACTCCTCATGTACTTGATGGGAGTCCAAAGAATATAAAGAATCGGCAGGATCAATACAAAAGTTCTGATGATCAAAATTTGGCTTTTCTGTACTAGCTTGTTGATGAGGAATATATGTATGAATAGGGTTCTCAGGGCTGCTACTCTCAGTAACCCGCTCATTTTTTTCCTGTGTAAGTTCAGCAATTCTAACTTGTGCAAGACTTGCAGCTGAACGGGCTGCCGCTGCTGCACGCTCGGCAGTTTCAGCAGCAGCCTGAGCAGCAGCTAAAACATCCTGTAGGTCAACATTGGCCTCACATTTTGGTCTCAAACTAGCTGGAGGATCGCTTTCTCTTGCAGAGATTGACGCAGGAGATATTGATGGGGGAGAAATGAATGGCACAAACTGTTTATTTTCTTTGGCTCCAGCTCGATCATCGGACATTTCACTTTCTCTAGTGGCAGAATCTTCTTGCATCAATATATCAGGCTCTAAAGGTGACATTTGTAAAACATATCCAGAAGCTCCAGAATGTCTAGATGGTCCATAATCAATTTCAGGATTTGGAGCAGCTGGTGAAGGTGAGCTAATTACTGGTGCTGATGCAGCATCTGTGCTTGGCCGCAATGACACCTTAGGAACTTCACGTAAATCTAATGGGTCAAAGTCTGTATCAGAATCAGGCTGCTCAATTTGGGCATGATCAGCGGCGGAAATCGATGTTTCATTGTGTTTCTCAGCAGGAAGGGGCAACTTAGTACCATTGACAAACTCAGTTGGGCCATTCTGACAAGCAAAAAGACAATTTCAAGAAGTATGGAAAACAAGTGTAATCAGAGTCCAAAATTTACTTACCAATAAATCTCCATGTGGTTTGAAAAACTCAGTCTCCGTGGAAGCTGGATCCCATTCCAACTCATGCTCTTCAGCAATTTCTTTCAGAAGCTTCAGTTTTAATTCGGGTGAAGGAGCGCATATAGATAACAATTCTATCAACTGCATTTAGAATTTACAATCAACTGGAAGAATAAAAATATAAAATGACAATACACACACCAAACCTTCAAAATTATACTACCTGACGATTAACACCACAATCTGGCCTGAGCTCAGTTGCAGCTGATACAAATTCCTTCCCGTACTTGGAAATAAACAGCATTTGAACCTGCAACAACTCTGGTAGATCGGCACATCTTGGTGCAGCAAAACAAATGCTAGATATTGCTTCTTTCAAATCTAGAGGACATTCCCTGAAAACGGATGGTTATTCAATTTTTTATTCTACAAATGCAGTATTTTCTTTTAACTCTTTCTTTGAGAAAATCCAAAAATTATTATAACTTATGCGACTTATCAACTTCTTATTTAAGGATATAAGAGATAACCAAATTAAACAAGCACAGCATTTTGCTGAGAGAGTATCTGACATAAGTATATGGTTAGATTTTTCTAAGTTTTTCTACATATTTGGAAGATTTTTGGAAGTCATATCCCCATACTCGTGTCAGACATGAGTGTTGGACATGGGTACTACAAGAAAAATGAAGAGTTTGAGCAACATAGGCATTTTGTAAACTGTCACTCATGAAGGCAACAATGTTAGCAGCAACTGTGGATTAATTGACAACACTCCATTGACCACTGTGAAAGTACTTCTAGCAAAGAGCAGTTGCTTCTATATCATTCAAGCAATATATGCTACTAGTGCTAATAATAACCTAGGCACAGCTTGGTCTTCATCAAAAAGGTGCTAATACTTCACATATGCAGCTGTCAAAAGGCAGCTTGAGATTTCAATATCCGCATGACAATAGGAGAAGGGAATCATGATAGTTATAGAGAAGAACTTACTGAATCAAACATTCAATAACATAACTCTGACCTAAAGTCACCAATTAACTAGCTACAGTGCAAAATTGATCCTACCAAACTGGTTCAGGCCTAAAGGAAGACGAGCGCATATTCGAAATATTAAAACACTAAGAAGGGAAAAAAGAAAGAAAGAAAGAAAGCAGAAATTTGAAGCAATAACCTTTGAGTCTCTATGATTGGAAGACGGACAGCAATAAGCTCACAAAACAGCTCAAGGATCTCCTGAGCAGCCATTATATTCTCTTCCCTTATTATATGCTCCACCTGAAATGCAGACCCAAGCATTGCATCTTAAAAACCATCGAGTACATTCTAAGCACTAGAAAATGCGAATACCTTCTAAAACAGCAAGTTTAGACTATCAAAAACACATATGCACTTCACCAAACAATTTAAGGGGAAAAAACGAGAGACGATATACCCGGATTCGAGCAGTAGCTTCTTGGCCAATCTCAAGAAGTTTGGCAATGTCACGGCGCATCTGTTTTATCTGAATCTCTCTCCTATTCCTCAACAACTTTATCCGCGGAATTGTCAACTTGAGCAAAGTTTTGCTGCACACTTACCAAAAATGATTAAACTTACAATTTATCAGGCTAAATTTTCAAAATTGATCAAACAAATAACATATAACTAAATAAAACCAAGATCTAATAATGTAAAAGTTTAACGTAAAAAGTCGACAAATTAAGAAACGAAAATAAGAATTACCATTTAGCAGCTTTAAAGCCTTTGTTGAAAAGAGAATCGAGCACAGACATGATTAAAAAAATGAGATCACAGCAAAAATTGAGACCTAGGAAATTGGAGAAAAGAGAGTTGAGGAAACAGGGTTCAGTATTTATAGAAACTTCGAAGAGATTGAAATTAATTAGGAATAAGCTTTCTAATCTTAGAATATTTGAGAATTAATTAAGGGTAAATTAGTTCACTAAAATATTGGTCACTTTAACTTCAAAATGTTACATAATGTTATTAATGTAAAGATTTCATTATATAGTTTTAAAATCTCATTTTCGTAAATCGGGTCTATAAAGGTAAATAAGAGTATTTTGGAGGTAGTATAAAAAATATTAAAGAACGGATAAATAATTTAACCGAGAAAATCGTTAATTAAAGTTTAAAGATTAAATTGTAAAAGTCCAATCACTATGGATACCTAATTAGCAATTATCTAAAGAACCAAAATGATTATTTAACTAATTTTAAATAGGAGATAGTGGACAATTATAATCATTAAGATTGTGATAATTATAATTGAAGAATGAAAATAAAATTAATTGATGTTATGATCCAAGATTAGTTAAATTAATCTATCCCTATTTAAGTTATAAATAGCCAAGATAGAGGAGAGAAAGATGAAAACATATCATCTTCCTTCCTTGTCGTCCATCATTAAAAGAGAAAGAAGAAAATTCCAAGTTTTCAACCTTTTACATTCGGTTATGATATAGGTTGTTGATCATTCGAGCTTGAATTAGCTGGTTTATGTATCAATTTATTTAATTAGTTGATATGTAATAAGTTGTCATTATAGTGAAATTGATGATTTTAACTTAATTTGAATAAATTGATAGTTAATAAACTTAGATTGTGAAAAGACTAAATTAAAAATTACGTTAAGCTTGTTAGATAACTTTGTAATACTAGAGACTAAATTGAATAGATCGAAAACTATTATGAAATTATGTTATAGATAAAAATTACAAGGTCCCTAATAAAAGATTTTCATCTGATGTTAGATATATATAGAGATTAAAATAAATAAAATATAAAATATGTTTGGTTATGTATTTTATTTGATTGGGATGTAAACTAATATTATCGACTGTAGCTAAAGACAATATAAAACGGTGACGAGAGAATAAAAATAAAAATCGTAAATAAATGACAAATTTAATTTATATATTTATAATTCAATTCATTATACTGTTTAATGCATGTCAGTTCTTGATAGAATAATTTCAAAAGAAAATGATGGAAATTCATAATTCTAAAATACATTTATGAAAAAGAATCTCTCATTTTATTACCCTCCGAGGAAATAAAAATGTTTCATGTGTGAAATCAAATCGGAAAAAGAACAAACTTCTTAATGGTAAAATAATTATAATATAAAAAACAGTTTCAAAAGAAATGTCATACACGAAGTTGTTCTCAATTAAACCGGGAACATCTCCCTCATACTTCATCGACAATTATTGTGCTTTAATAATTGGTAAAAATACACCATGGTTGACTATTATTCTTATGCCTCGTTCCTGAGAAAAAACTTATTTACTATAATTATACATAAAATAAATAATATTTAATAAAAATTTAAACTTAAAATTAAAAAATGAGTAATAGCTATTGTAAAAGTAAAAACTTTTTAAAATAAGTGAAAATTTTTCTTTCACTTTGGTAAAAAAGAAGTTGTAGGAATGATTAAAATTACAAATTGAATTAGTTTTTGTGAGTAATGCAAAAAAATTCCACATTAGTTGTGTACAGGCTAATAAAAAGGTTTAAATATACTCTTACTCCATACTTTTATTTAGTTGGGCTAAATGTCTAACACACGTGTTATAGTTGTTGTCCAGCTCGGTTCATGTTAACATATTTATTTTTGGATAAAACTTTAATATTATTTTTTAGAAAATAAAAAAATATTTGGTCAACAGAAAATATTGTTTTTGAACTATTTTTAGAAAATTGTATCTGCCATTTTACCTTTTTTGCCCTTAAGTTTGTACTATTTTACCCTTCAGCTAATAGTTTAAATAGGAGGTTATCTTCATCATATTTCACATAACAAAAAACATAGCTTCTATCATTCTTCCGATCTCCCTCATTCTTCTTTCTCTAAAAGCTTTATTATTTTACTAAAAATTACATTAGGTCTTGGGAATTGATTCTATTGTGGTTTTTCCGATCAAATTTTCTGACCACCTTTAAACTTATGCTGATCTTATTTTCCGTAAATTTGAAAAAGAGCAATATCAATTGAGTTCATCTTCCTCATTTAGGTGTACAAATTTGGAAGCATTGTGTTAACCTTAGGGGCCAACGTCCATTTCTGATTATACCAATCGAGGCAAAATTGCTTCTAAGGCAGTGGTTCTCCACAACGTAGTATTTATTTACTTATTTATTGCTAATGTCTTTATTTTGCAGTAATAATCTTCCAACAAATACATCCTTGATTTATCCAAATTCAAACCACTAGTGCACCTGACCAAAGATCCAGACAAGGTGATCATCGTTGTGGTTTTCGAGGTTAACCTAGTAGAAAATGACACTAAGTGGATAGTAGACAAATGTGCTTCTAAACATTTCTGCGCCAACGAAAAGATCTTCACCTAATTTGAGAATGTAACCAAAGGTGAACAAGTCTACATGGGTAATTCGAGCAGTTCAGAAGTACTCGGTAAAGGAAAGATTTTACTTAAGCTTACTTCTGAAAAATACTTGCTTTAAATAATGTTTTGTATGTTCCTGCTTTACGTAGAAACTTGATTAGTGATGGACTTCTAAATAAGGCAGACATTAAACTAGTCTTTGAACCTGACAAACTTGTACTTTCCTGTAATGGAAATTATGTGGGAAAAGGTTACCTGAGTGGCAGGTTGTTTGTGATCGAGACTGTGTCTAATGCTTCTACTTCTGTTTACAATGTTGAGTCTCTTAATATGTGACATGCTAGATTTGGACATGTAAACTTTCACTCCCTTAAAATGCTTAAAAGAGATGAAACTACTTCCTAATCAGCTTTAATAAATGTGAAATCTATGTTGAATCAAAGCATACTAGACCTCACTTCAAACCTATTGCTGATAGAGTTAATTCATACATATCTAGCATATTTTAGAAACACAGAGAGTAAAGGGGGAAAACGCTACTATTACAAGTTCATAAAAAAGGCACTGCATGGTTTAGGTTCTGGAAGTGAGAAGCATGAAAATGTACAAGAAATAAGGATAGAACTTGTCATGGAGTATAGTCCCCTCTTCATTGTTCTGATGTTCCAAAAGCTAGTGAGGAGCGCTTGACTCCCTCTATGTTACAATCTGCACAGGCCTCCCGTAATCCCAGCGAAGGTATTAATGCTTCTGCACATGAATATCTGGTACTTGGAAGTATCTATAGGTTTAGGATATAGTTGTTATGATTGAATTTGCAAGAAATAAAGAAGTTAATGTATATCATTTCTGTATTTGATCTTTTAGTTAACCCAAGGAGAAGTGAAAAGTAGCATACCTAGTGGAAGCAGTGGACATAATATTCCATTAGAAAACGGTTAGTGTATCTGTAATGGATTGATTCCGTCAATGCATTGCCTGAAGAAAATGTAAATTACAAGGATGCAAGTGTATAACAACTTTTCTCTTTACTGCAAGAAAAAAAATTACAGAAAGGTAGTTGTACATACAAGAATGACATATGACAATTTAAGAGCCGCACAATGAACAAATAGTTGTGTTCTATGAGACAAATAGAAATAAAAGTTAAAGAATATGGTCCTTTTCTTTTCTCTTATTTATTGAAATTAAGCTAAGGAATCTTAACAATTTCTATTAAAATTTTGTGAAGTGACTAAGGCTTTGAGAAGAATGGGCAATGATCACTCCCTTTAATCTTGTAAACTCCTTCTGGTAGGTTCTCTCTTACTAGTTTCTCTTGCACATCCGGTGAAAGAGCTCAGTCATCTATTGTCTGAATCTAGAGTTGTCGTCCGC
The DNA here is from genome assembly GCA_025506655.1 of Gossypium rotundifolium. Classification (NCBI taxonomy): domain Eukaryota; kingdom Viridiplantae; phylum Streptophyta; class Magnoliopsida; order Malvales; family Malvaceae; genus Gossypium; species Gossypium rotundifolium. The sequence continues at coordinate 104,727,706 of CP106727.1, read as the reverse complement.
TTCAGTACTTCTCGGGGGACAGTGATAGTTTCTCCATTATAGGACCCAATGGAGTAGGTCATTGTAACAATGGCCAAAGTTACATCCTAGAATAGAAACCGAATATCATGTTAAAATAATATGATTCCATAAACGCACACAACATTTAGACTTGAGTATGGTATTAAAATCTTAAAATGCAACGTATTATTCACCAAAAACCAATACGAATCATCAGAAACTACGGTATCTTGAGTCTTGACATATATCATAATCGTAGTCTCTTGTACAAAAAGTATAATGATATAACTCCTTTTATGTTACATTATCCATACAAACGATTGCAGCACTAGATTTCATTAACTATAATACAAGAGTACACCAAATAATAGAAGTGACATATACAATATTGATTGGCCCAAAAAATGGCCATATATGCATACTTCATAGTTAAAGCTTCAAGATTTCATTGCTCACATATTCTAACTTTTGTACCCCTAAAAGTTATAAAGCATTGATTACATTGCAGTTAAAGCAGATTTGTGTAACTTGTACCTATAATCAAGTGAAATCAACTTATTTGCTATTTTACCTATTTGATTCCTTTGTTGTAATCATTTGATAGTCCTTGAAACTCTATTATGGTAGTAGAAAATATAAGTAAATTGTTTACTTATCTCATGGATATGCAATCATTTCTCAAGTAATTGTTTAATAGTTTAACATTTAAAAAATTTGTTTGCAAACCTTTAATTAAGACAAAATGTATAATCTAACTATTGTTAACATGATTAAACAACCCTTCAAAAAATATATAATATTTGTCCAGAAAATAGATTTTCCCAAACAAAATATATTCCTATCTGTGCAAAAAAATGAAATCCAATTCAGTTAAAGTAATTGATCCATCCTTGGGCGTTTTTCAGATTGTGATAGTTGTGTTGGAGTGGAGTCATTGATCTGTTGAGTTGGCATCCATCTAACTATTGTTCGTTGACCAAGTGGGTCATTCCTTTTGAAAGGTAATTTGGCCCTAAAATTTGCTGTAAGGTTTGAGCTTTGTTGGCTTAAGGGTGGTTGGCTTGATGTGTTATCCATTGAAGTGGCTTGGTTCAAAATTTGTAGGCTCGATGATTGGTTTGCCATTTGGTTTCCCCCAAATATACTGCAAGTCCTTGTACTATGGCCTGGTTTGCCACATTTGGTGCAGTTAGCTTGTTGTCCTGTCTTGTTTAATTTTGGTCTCTTTTTTTTTTTTTTTGCTTCATCAACTTCTTTCCTCCTTTGTTTGTTTGGGTCTTCTTGAGGGCCTTCTAATCATGGGAGGAAGAATGGGTTCCATGTCCCTCACATGTTCCCATTGCATAGGACCTATACGCAAAAATTTAAAGATGTCAAACACATTTTACAAATAAGTAATATTTTATAAAGGTTTAGGGTTTTAGGGCTTTACATTTTACAGGGTTAATCAAGTGGCTGTAAATATTCAACTGGGTAGTGGCAGTATAACATGTATTGACATAAGTTTCAGGGCTCACAGCCACTAGTTGTATGCAAGAAATAGCATGCTTACATGGGATTCCTAACAAGTCCCATTTTCTGCATGAACAAGAGGAGTTAAGGAGGTCAACCACATGCTTGTTGCCTAATCCACAGTCTACCTCATACTTCTCGTTTCCAGCATATACTGGCCATACACTACAAACAAAGTAACATTTTAAAGTTAAAACTTTTGCATCCAAGTAACAGAATTCAAGTTAAGTAAAAAGAGTTAGCAAAACTTACTTATTGAATTGACTAATAATTTCAGACAACTTCTTCTGTATCCTTGGACATAAAGGTCCAGGATACTTCTCGGCAGCCTTCCTCATGGAAACCAACCTAGTCATGACTTTTCTTCTAATTATTTCCAACATCGTTAAGATTGGTTTATCTCTAGCTTCTAAAATGATCTACAAGGAGAGCAGGTCCTTAAATAACTCTAACAACAATTATACAACATGAAGTTATAAACGGTTAGATTAAAAAACTAATTTTCACCTTGTTGAAACATTCACTGTTGTTGTTCAGTAGCAGATCAGATTTGCATCTGGTTGAGAAGTGGGCTCTTGACCAAGTCCTTGGATCCTTGCCACGCAGTCAAGCCTCAACAGATTCTGATAGTGACCTCAATTCAGACATTGCTTCTTCAAATTGTCTTGGAAAAGTTGCTTTAGTAGATTTCTAGTAAGTGAGACGCATAACTTGGCCTCTAAATCCTTCCATGTTTTCGAAATTGTTGTAACGATGTCTGGCACAATTTATTGCTTCAGCATTTGGGAACAACACAGAAATTGCTTCTATTAGACCTTGTAAAATAATTAAAACAACATGATAAGCAACCATATTTATATAAACAATTTAGGGTATAGTATGACTTTATAGTACCTTTTGTTTGTCAGACGTGAAGCATATATTGAAGGAGTTGTTGATATCCAAATCCCTCTGTAATAGCTCAAGGAACCAAAACCATGAATATTTGTTTTCACTCTCAACTATAGCAAAGGCCACTAGATATATACAATCATTGGCATCAACCCCAACAGCAGCAAGCAAATGTCCACCATAATATCCCTTCAGCCAACACCCATCTAACCATATAATTCTCCTACAACCAATTAACCAACCTGATTTACTTGCTTCAAGACATATATAAAGCATCTGAAATAGCCTACAGTCTAATTTACATATGGTTGTTGTACCAGGGTTGCTTCTCTTTAGCTCAAGTAAATAATCGTATATATTGGCATATTGGGCTTTATGATTCCCTTGAACTAGTTCCAAAGCCCTAATCTTAGCCCTCATACATTTAGCCCGAGACACAATTGTTCCAAAATCCAACCTAATATCATTTTGTAAAGATGTTAATGAATAATTGAATCTTCTTGTACGATTGTCGTACATTGTCCGACATCGACACACCGCCACACGGCCGGATACGCATCGGACACGCTTTGAAACGTGTCGACAATGACACTCCGTCTGCTGACTTTTATTTGCAGAGATTGAAAGAAAGAGATTGAAAAATGAGCAAGGAAAGGAGGCATCATCCAGTCTCAACGCAACAATGAATGGGATTGTCTTAAAACACCAGAAAGAATATGAAAAGCTTTAAACTAAAAAACAGAGCAGAGATTGAAAGAAAGAGATTGAAAACAGAGCAAGGAAAGGATGCACTCTCCAGTCTCAACGCAACAACCGAATGGGATTGTCTTAAAAACACCGAAAGAATATGAAAAGCTTTAAACTAAAAACCCAGATGTTAAAATGAGGTAACAAGTAACAATCCAAGAAAATGCAAACTTTCAACAAGACAAAGATACCCAATCCAATAAAAAACTATTTATGAATTATTTTAACATTTTGTTAGGTCAAGAGAGATTACGAAATGGATTGATTAAAAGTAGGATCCCAACGAGAGAGCTTCTTCCCCAAGATGATCGTAACAAAGATTCTCAATTTTCATAAAAGGATAAAAGGGTTTTGAGTTAAACCAGATGTCCAAAACAACATGCTGTACATACTCGGATTTAACCAACCTCAAGAAAATAGTGAACAGTATTGATTTGACTTTTGAGTATTTTAACATAAATATATATATATAATAAAAATATTTTTTATTTCCGTATCCTATTGTACCCGTGTCTTCATTTTTTAAAAATTACCGTGTCGCCGTATCCGTATCGTGTCGTACCCATATTACGTGTCTGTGTCCATGCTTCATAGATTGGAATCAACTTGAAATTTGTGTAAATAATGCCTAGCCATCCACTTTGAAGTAATATTCTTATTTTTCATTACCTTGCCACTCTTATGGTGGTTGACTAAGGTCTTAATCTTGCAACTCCCATTCATTGGATCCTTGGGATTTAATTTGGATGCCCACAACGTCCATGGACAACTAGGTACATAGACTGCTTTCACCCTAAGCTTGTCATTCCTAGTTAGTTTGGTTACTACCCTATTTATTCTCCCATACTGTTTAACTTCATCTTTTAAAATATCACTACTAGGGAAAACCGAACCCTTTATCAATATAGGGTTCCTCATATCAGTTTGAGGATTGAACAGAGGGTACTTTTTATTCCCACATTTATCATAACCTACGTTATTATTCAAATCCTCATCACTGTTACTATCAAAATCATCTCCTAAACCCCAAAAATCTGAGCTCGATAAATGGTCTTATTCCTTCTGTATCATTTCACCTATCAGTTCAACCTCTGGTTTATCTACCCTATCACCATCAGACTCGAAAGAATCAGAATAAGAAGTATCTGACTCATAAGCTTTATATGAACTGTCATCTGAGTCAGACGCTTCTCCTCCAAAATCTCCCCCTAAAGTATTTTGTTCAACATCAAACCCTAAACCAAAAAAGGAAAATAAAACAATATATTAGTACCAACAAATTGCACAAAAATTCAAACCTGAAAACAACATTATATCAACTCCAGTTCAATTTCAAACAACATAACTAACGAATTCATGAACATTTTAGGACATTAGAACAGCAGTGATATTCATATTTAGACAGCATTAAAATACATAATCTAGAACATAAAAACAGTAGCCATTATTCACATTTTGACAACATAAATATGTGCATTAAGAAACATTATGACAGCAACAGTAAATTGCATTTGGACAGCATAAATATACACATTAAAAGATATTTTGGCAGCAGCCGTAAATTACAAGTGCAAATTGTTAACAAATTGTGGCAAAATTGGGGAGCTTCAATCCTTATTTAGACAATTAGAGTGAAGTTAACATTATATACATCTTTAAATCAATTATTTGTTATACATTTGCATAAAAATACACCCAAGTTAAAATGAAAAACTGAACATAGACATAAGCATAAATGACTGACAAAAAATAATGTTTGTTTTGCTAGGACGACGACAAAAATTGAGCAATCACAATTCATAATATCAATCTGCAAGCCTAAGAAGATTACAGATTTCAAAAACCTAACTGTCAACTTAAAGGTCTAAAGTCAAATGCTGAGTTGGTTATAACATGTAATTAAGTAATGAAACCTGCATTTATAATTTATTGAAGGAATCAAGCTGCCACAATATAAACAAATGATTAAGTTCAAGCTATACAAATTACATTAAAAATAAGATGATAATTACAAAAGAATAAAAAGGAAAGCCCTTTTCACCAGCAATAACATGCAGAGCGAAGAAATAAAATAATTTTAAATCCAAATTTGAGTAAAACCAAGTTCTTAGCAGAAATTATGCAAAAAACCCACATCAGAAATACAATTAATCATGTAGAGTTTCCAAGTACCAATCAGATAAAACTAATAACATAGAGATATAGTTTAAAGAAAACAAAAGCTACTAACCAATTAGCTCTGAACCAAAATTTACCCAAGACCAGCAAAAATAAAAATAAAAAATTGCAAGGTAGTTCAACACAAAATCAGCAGTAAGAAAGAATAATCTGGAATAAAAAGGTAGGCCCTTTTCACCAGCAATAACATGCAGAGCGAAAAAAAAAACGATTTTAGATCCAAATTTGAGTAAAACCAAGTTGTTAGTAGAAATTATGCGAAACCCACAACAAATATACAATAAAAATGTAGAGTCTCAAAGTACCAAGCAGATAAAACTAATAACATAGAAATATAGTTTAAAGAATACAAAAGCTACTAACCAATTAGCTTGAACCAAAACTTACCCAAGACCAGCAAAAAAGAATGATTGCAAGGTAATTCAGCACAAAATCATCAATAAGAAAGAATAATTTGGAATAAAAAGGAAGGCCCTTTTCACCAGCAGTAATATGCAGAGCGAAGAAATAAAACGATTATAGATCCAAATTTGACTAAAACTAAGTTGTTAGCAGAAATTATACAAAACCCACATAAAAAATACAATTAATAATGTAGAGTCTTCAAGTACTAAGCAGATAAAACTAATAACATAGAAATATAATTTAAAGAAAACACAAGCTACTAACCAATTAGCTCTGAACTAAAACTTACCCAAGACCAGCAAAAAAAAAAGAAGAAGAAAAAGATTGCAAGGTAATTCAGCACAAAATCAGCGGTAAGAAAGAATAATCTGGAATACCCGTAAAGAGATTGTGAACATATAAGTTGATTCAGATCAAAAAAAAATTTATTGAGAAACCAATTATTCAAGAACTGTGAAAGAACTAGAAAATATAATGATTAGGAATAAAAACAGTGAAAGTTACAGCCCTTTTCTGAAAAATTTACAATTAGCTTAAATGAAACAGGTTCATGAAAACATGTTTTTGGTTGCATTTTATGGGATGTCTACCGAGGCAAAATAAAATACATGTTCACAAACAATTTCGAAAAGTCAAAGAAAATATCAATAATTTTAATTTAGGGTTTCATTAAACAATAAAAAATCTGATCTTTTGTTTTTCAGTATTAAATAAAAGAGGTAAAGGAATACAAAGAAGACATTACTACACCCTCCATTAAATTCATCTTTATAAAGCAGTAAATTTGATTTTAACTCTTTCAATATTGATAATAGTTTTTCAATCAAATAAAAAAAACCTAAAAAGCAGAGACGGAAGAAAAATAAAAAGAGAGGAGATAAGTAGTTTTTTCAGTTAAGGTTTAGGTTTAAAATTTTAATTAAAAATCTATTTTCATCTCTTTGTATTTAAAATTCTTAACGATATAATAATTATTTTATAATAAAATAATAATATAAATAATTAAAATATAATATTTTAAACATAAAATAATTAAAATATAATTTAAAACAAATAAAATAACTAATTATATAAATTACCCTAAAATTATATATTAAAAAGTTATTCTAAAACTACTATGAATGCTACCACGCACTGCATTGGATTAATTATTAAATACTTTAGGTTAAATCATAAAGTAACTAATTCAATATTAAAATATACTTTCTTAGAATTTTTTATATTTAAAATTTAATTTTAGTAGTTTTATTTTTATAAATTTAATCCTTCTTTTTTAATATTTTTAATTAAAAATTTAAATCTGAGAACCAAAAAATATACAAGGAAAAAGAAGTGTCAACCAAGTTGGACCTTCCCTTTATATACAGATTAAATAGATTTCCATTAAAAATTCCCGACCCATTCTCATCTCAATTCAGACATCCCGCCGCAAACTAGCCTCTCCATCTCCTTCTCCTGTCCCTGATCCAAGCTCTCTCTTGCCCTCAAGTTTTCTACAAATCACGAAATTGAATAAGATACTTTTTGGAACCCTAAACTTAATGAGTCATGAGATTGTGAGGTATGGCTCGTTTGTGTTGTCTGCCGTCTGCCTCTGCATCCCTCTGCTGTATTTGATTTTCTGTGTCTGATCTTACTCTCTCTTATCCTAATTTTTTTGAAAGGCATCGGTTTAGCGGAAATGGCGGACTGTTATCGCTGCTAATTTCCATTACACTGCTATTTGGGGTGTCGGACGGAGTTTAAATCTGACATTAACGCTTGCGTAAATTCTGTTTAGGGTTAGGGTTTTTTTGCCCTTAATCAAGGCATGGATCCTTCAAAGCAAGACACAAACCAGAAAAAAAGCTTCTAAAACGATGGCTAAGAAGGAAACCGAAGAATTCCAATTTGTTGTTTACAATACCATGACCCAGCAAAAAGAGGTTTTCAAGCCCAAAACCCCTGGAAAAGTTGGCATGTATGTCTGCGGTGTCACTGCCTATGATTTCAGTCACCTTGGCCATGCTCGTGCTGCCGTTTCCTTCGATGTCCTTTACAGGTGTATAATTTGTCTTGGAGACATCCCTTATGCTTTTCCCCCCTTTATTTTTAAAATTGGTTGCTGACTATTGGAATTATACAGGTACCTTAAGCATTTGGGTTATGAGGTTACTTATGTTAGGAATTTTACTGATGTTGATGATAAGGTTTGAATTTCGATTTGATTGGCTCTTTGCTTTCGGTTTTTGGTGTTTTAGTTGAGAGCAATGGCGTTTTTGATGTTGAAATGATACTTATCATTTGAATCTGATGCATTCAACTTATGTATTTATAATATTGGGGGGGGGGGGTTTGAAACCTCAACTTATTAGTTGTTTTCTCCTTTTGAGCTTATTGAACAAGAGCTTAAAGACTTCTATTTGATATGTTAATCTGTTTTAAACTTATTTAAGATCATTCTTTCTGGAGATGTTATAGAGAATGCACTCTCTTGTTTCCAATGTTTTACCACTTCTACTTTCTGATTAATAGTCCATCTCTCATATGTCAACAACCATTATGTCTTCCTCATATTATGAGAGCTACTGATTGGACTTTTGCAGATAATTCGTTGAGTCAATGAGACTGGAGAAGATCCAATAAGTTTGAGTGACCGGTACCGTAAAGAATATAATATAGATATGAGTGATCTACAGTGTCTTTCTCCAACACATGAGCCGCGTGTTTCTGATCACATGGAGCAGATCAAAGATATGGTAACTCAGGTTTCCTTCCTATTGAATATGCTATTTTTATTTTGTAGAAATATGGATACCATGATTCCTCTCTCCTTTTAGCAATCTTGCAGCTCCCCCTCCTGTGGAAAATGTAGTGCACATATTTATGGTCAAGTTCACTGTTGCATCTCTATTGCTGCTTTAGGGGAATTTCCCTAGTATAATTAGGTTTATGCACATCTAAAACCCATGATAACCCTCTGTTTTTATGCATGCATGCATAATGTGCTTATGTATGTATTTGCATTAACAAAAGTATGATTCATTTAAATGGGTTATATTTGGTAGTTATATTTTCAGGTTGTTACCATATCATTGTGATAAAAAGCTATTATTGGGCATGGCATTGTCATGTACTGTATACTTGTAATTTATCTACATCTGCCCAATGACAATCAATGATGTAGCAAGGACCCATGCTCTGGTCTTAGAAGGCATTTTAGATGTTTCCTTCTATGAAGAAGTAGAAGAGCAGTTTTTAACTTGCACCAATTCATATTGAACTGAAGTTGCCCATTTTAATTGTTAAGAGTTGTTGAACTGCTGAACATGAAGTTTATTACATATATTGCATTATTTTAACATGTGAAGGGCCGAAGGCAAATACTTCATATGCCGTTTTTTAATTCCTCTCATAACGTTCTCTATAATTTCATCTTGCAGATTATAAACAAAGACTTTGGATATGTTGTTGATGGCGATGTGTTTTTTGCTATTGATAAATTCCCAAATTACGGCAAGTTATCTGGGCAGAAGCTGGAAAACAATAGAGCGGATGAACGTGTTGCTGTTGACTCAAGGAATCGTAATCCTTCCGACTTTGCATTATGGAAGGTGCAAAACCTACTAGCTTACTAGTAACTTTAGGGATGTAATCAAGCTGAGTCTAGCCTATAGGCTCAAGATTCTTTCCTTTTGAAATCTTGAGGCTTGAAGTTGGGTTGATCATGGTGGAGCTTTAATTTATGTGCTTGAGTTTGTTTTGAAAAAAAATAAAGCTACTTGAGCTCCCTTCAATTAGGTTCAGTTATTATTAAATTTATTTAAGGAGTAGGTTTTTATTGTGTTCATGCTTGCAACTTTTCATCTAAAGTCTAAAATTTGCCCTTCCAAAGTTGCTGTACTGTGCTTATTGCTTAATCTGGTCAAGCTATAAAAAAAAGGACTCAAATTACTATTGCTTCCTAATATCTAGCTGTTGACAGAAGAAACTACTACGTAAACTCTATGGATGGGACTTTAAATAGGCAACTATATATAAGGTACAAGCTAAGTTACCTGAACTTTTCATTTTCTCTAAAGTACTTGTGTTCAACACCAATGTTCGGCACATTTAGATAAGGAGGTCTTATCCTCAAATTATATGGAAACTTAAAGAAAACAATGAGCATATCTGCATAAGATGCATCTCGTTATCCAACATTCATCAGCTCTATGTAACATAGAGTACAAGGATGACAAGCCCTAATTACAAGATAAACAAAATTTAAGAGTTGCAATTTAGATACCTCTCCCCCTTCAATAAAAATGACACACTTTATTGAAACTATTGTAGCACAACTTCTAATGTCCAAATTTCTTCATCCATTCTATTTGCATCAGTTACCTACCATTTATAATGTTGGCATCATTTCCAAATTCTGATGTTTAATAATTGTTTCAGGCTGCAAAGCCAGGTGAGCCATCTTGGGGCAGCCCATGGGGACCTGGACGACCTGGGTGGCACATAGAATGTAGTGCAATGAGTGCACATTATTTAAGCTTCAAATTTGACATTCATGGTGGTGGGCTTGATTTGATTTTTCCTCACCATGAAAATGAAATTGCTCAAAGTTGTGCTGCATGCGAAGAGAGTGACGTAAGTTATTGGTTGCACAATGGGCATGTTACTAATAACAATGAGAAGATGTCAAAATCTTTGGGTAACTTTTTCACAATTCGCCAGGTAAAGTTGGGGCTTATTATTTGTGTGATTTCCCTTCCCTCTGGTTCTTGTTGCAGAAGTGTTCTCATGCGAGCTTCATTTTTTTGTGTTTATGTGTTTTTTTCTAGATTACCGAGAGATATCATCCACTGGCTTTGCGGTACTTCTTGATAAATGCACACTATCATTCTCCTCTCAATTACTCTGTTGTTCAGTTGGAAGGTGCATCAGATGCTATTTTTTACATATATCAGGTTTAAAGCTTATTTCACTGCTTTTACTTTGCAATAGGCATATGCTGGTCAGAATTCAGATGTCTTGGTACAGAGTGATCTGGCCTTTTAGGCTTAAAATTTGTTTGTCTGAATTGTCTAGGGCTTGTATACTTGTAAGGTGTCATGGATGAGGAGCATGCGTCATTCCATTTCTTGGAGTTCAGCTTTATTTAATATTGGCTTCCTTTTACCGCTTAATATTTCTTCAATAATTGATTAGATTTGCCTCTCCTTCAGGTTAAAAATTACTCAAAAGTGTGACCGAATTAGTTTCTGAGTTGACCTGAGATGCTGAGTTTTTTTAATTTACATAGGCAACTGTACCTGGAGTTAGTTTAGATTCAAGTCCTTTGGAAAAGTATCCTTACCTGCTTTGTTGTACAGAGTTTGAAAGATTGCCAAGATGCTCTATTGCAACTACAAGAAGAAATTCCCAACAATGGCAAACCAGCTCGGACTACTCCGGACGCCAAGGAATGCATTAGCAAGCTCCGCAATGAGTTCCAGGTGAAGATGTCAGATGACTTGAGCACTTCACTTATACTGACTGGAGCCTTTCTAGAAGCGTTGAAGTTGGTAAACAATTTGTTGACCATGCTAAAGGTATTTGTTTATCTTTCAGAATGCTAGTAACTCTCTTTTATATATATACACACACACGCATATATGTCCATGCCAAGGCCAATAACAATATATTTTCTCTTGTAATTTGACAGACGAAGCAGTAAAAGCAACAAAGATTATTAGTAATTCAATCCCTTAAAGAGATCGAGAAAGAAGTTACAAAAGTTTTGGATGTTCTTGGATTGCAGCCACCTTGCTCTTATAATGAGGTGTCGGGATTTACTTATTACACTATGTTAAGATTCATGCCTTCTGTAAAAGTTTTAACACTAAAGATGATGAATATCTTACTTAAACAGGTTTTGCTGCAATTAAATGAGAAAGCATTAACGAGAGCCAGGTTGGTGGAAGATGATGTGATTCGTCTAATTAACGAAAGCGCTGAAGTGAGGAGAAACAAAGACTTCTTGAAAAGTGATCAGATGAGAGCTCATTTGCAAGCAAAGGGCATTGCACTCATGGATGTAGGCACGGAAACAATTTGGAGACCTTGTGTTCCTGCTCAACAAGAATCGGAAGTAGTGCCATCAAAGGCCAGAAGGTCCCTCCCGAGCCTGAAACTGCACAAGAATGCAGATCTTGATTCAAGTTCACCAAAAAAACATATTGAATTTGGTGGGATCAAGGCCATTTGTAGACAGTTTTGATTCATAATTTATAAAATTGTCTTTCCGTTTCTGATCTAATAAACTTGAGTAATGAACCATGTTCTCTCACTATTTGGCCTTTAGCTGCACAGACAGTGAGCCAGATTATTTTTCTTTTCTGGAAACAGTACATTAATAGAGTGTTGTATACTGGTACATAGCAGGCATGAATATGGTGGTTATATTGTCTTTTCTAAGTTTGGTACAGATGGAATTACCCCAGGATTATCGCAAAGGTGGAGACCCTCAACTCAAAGACAAACTCTTGCAGAAATGTAGTGGTTATATGAGTACGCTTAAGCAACTGATCTTTCAGATTTCTTCTCCTCTTTCTCTTTTGTCTGCCTTCACTTCAACGGCAGCAGCTTCTTTCCCTCTTTTCTCCTAAAATTCACGGTACATGACCGGCATGAATATGCTTGGTTATATTTTGTTAAGTTTTCTCCTGTATTTGATTGGAGTATATCCTGGTATTTGATGAATGTGGGTTGAATATTAGTATTCAAAGAAAAATGAAGAGTATATTAATTTGTGTTCCAAATTTTGATAAACTTAGTAATGTTCTTCATTATTTGTTATACTGGTTATGTTCTGTTAAGGTTTTACTTGTATTTGAAAGTTATGTTGCTCGGATATTTTCTTTACTTATTCGATACATGGATGTTGGTACGTATGACTTTTTTCAAATATATGAAAAAAGGTTAATTTACTATTTGCCTATTAAAGTTGCACTCAATTATCATTTTGGTACCTAAAAAATTTCTTTTATCAATTTGGTATTTGAAGTTTCCAAAAATGTCTTTACAAAAAAGACGATGTGGCACGCATGGAACATGTCAACCACCCAATTTTTTGTTTTTCTAAAATAAGTAAAAGAAAAAAAATCAGAAAAAATAGCAAAAGGATAAAAAAAATCAGGAAAAGTTCTAGAACTTTTCCAGAATTTTTAAAAAATACTTTTCTTTTAAAAACATAAAATACAAAAATAGTGAAAATTCAAAAGAAAAAGATCATAAAAATGTAGAAAAGGAAACATGGAATAATATGGATATAGAAATATCTATAGTACTTTATAATCAACTTGGTGATATTTGATTATTTTTTAATTTTTTTCACAATAAAATTAAAAAATAGCAGAAAAATAAAAGAAAAAGATTACAAAACATTATAAAAAACTCGAGAAATTATGGAAATATACCTTGTTTTAAAAGATGTATATGGAATTGGTTCTTTTAAAGCTTGTCAAGAATTAAGAATTAAATTAAATTGTACAAATGCTTTGGGCTTTAACATTATGTTAGTTTTTCAATCACTTTTGATTCTAAACTAGAGCTACCATTGCAATAAATTTTCATGTAGATGAATTCGTAGTTATCATAATTTTCTTCAATCAAACTTTTTCATTTGAGATTTGAGCTCATTTTGAATTTAATTATTTTAAGTTTAAATGCTTTCGAGTTTGATTAATTTAAATACAAGCCGTTGACTATTTTATTTATTTGATTCATTTCAAAATTAAAAATTATGAGTTGGTTACAGATAGAAAATTTTAGAGTTAAAATACAATGTTGAAATTATTTTCCATTTGAATGACATTCATTTTGAATTACATTTACCATTTTCTTATTTAATATTTTAAATTTTTAATTGATTGAAACGAAATTAAGGTGTATCTAAAATTAATTTAGATAAACTTTTTAAGTTCAATTATGTATAACAATAGTTTACTATTATTTACTTTAGAATTGAGATAATAATTTTTTAAAAAAATAAGTGAGTTTTTATGGGAAAATAAATTTAAAAAGCAAAATTTCAAAAAAATAAAAATTTCAAGGTTAATAAAAAGTACTATACATAAAAACCCTAGCCAAGAATGCTTTGCTTAGCATCCTAGCGAAAACAGTCTCTTCTGCGGCTTGGGATGAAGGAAAGTGGTGGCGACAACGATTTTGGAGGGGATGAGATCTCCCTTCTGGCAGAATAACTCATTTAGTTATCGGTTAAAAGTTCGATGGTGGTACCAAATGAAAAGCCAACTCTACTCTGTACTAAATGGACAGAGAAATCTTATAATCAGGATAGTTTTAGGGCACAGATGAAAAGTATATGGAAAACGAGAAAAAATTCGAGATTCAATTGGCAGGGCAAAATCTATTTTTGATCGTGTTCGAAAGTGAAGAAGATTTAGAGACAGTTATGGAGGGGCAGCCATGGTTGTTTCGAAAAAAATTAGTGCTCTTTGATTGGTTGATTAAACCGATGGAAAGAAGTCAAATCCGGCTCAATTCATCTCCGTTTTGGATTAAGATTGGACCATGTTTACTAGAATTTGTAAAAAAAAAAATTTATTGCATGCTACTGGGGTTACTTTCGGAGGTGTTCTTAGATTTGAAATTAATGGTGAATTTTGTCGGCTTAGAATTCAATTGGATGTGCAGAAACCCCTTTGTAGGGGTATTTTCGTCTCAATTGACAACCAAAGTAAGTTTTGGATCTCTTTTAAATATGAAAAATTACTGACATTCTGCTTTGGCTGTGGAAGGATGGGGCATGGTCTCAAAGAGTGTAGCGGGTTAACACCTGCAAAAAAAAAAGATCAAAGATGATCCTTCGTATTCTTTAGCATTAAAAGCAGAATCAAATTTAATTGGAAGGGAGAACTTAAAGTTTAATACCCTCCCAAAGAAGATGCAGCCTCAATGTTCGTATATGGGTGATATAGAGAAGATTCCTGAGATGAATTCACAAAAAGAGGCTGGAAGTGACATGATCTAGAGAATCCAAGATAAATCTCAATCAACAAAAATTGAGAAAGTGACGAAGATGTATGAGGACGAGATGTTTGTGGAAGAAAAAAACGAATGGTAGAAACAATACACGCGGAAATTTTGAAACCAGCCAAGAAATCTAGTTGGAAAAGAATTGAGTCAGTGAGAGTGGTGGATCATCATAATGAAGATAGTATATTGAGAAAGAGAAAATTGGCAGAAATAGAAATTGAAGATGGCTATATAGAAAAGGCTCGTGAAGATGAAGCAAAAAGAACGAAGCATGATGGATAAGATTTTTATATTGAAAGTGGATCAATTTTGTCGGCAGACAACCTTAAACAAATTTATTTTCCCAACCAAAATAGATCGGCGGCTGCCAAAAGGCAAGCCGACCAGGCGCAATGAAAATTATTTGTTGGAATGTCCGTGGATTAGGGAGTCCACAGGCAGTGCAGAGGCTTCAGTATTTGTTGAAGCAACACAAGCCCCAAATGGTCTTCCTTATGGAGACCAAAGTAGATGAAAGGAATATGGAAAAGATTAGAAGGAGGTGCAGTTTTGTGAACAGAATTTATGTAGAAGCGGAAGGTTCTCAAGGTGGAATTTTTCTGGCATGGAAAGAAGAAATTACGGTTTGTCTGAAAAAATTCTCAAAAAGTCATATTGATGTGATGGTCAAGGAGGACAGTGTTAATAAAGAGTGGAGATTTACGGGATTTTATGGCTCACCTTATGTAAATAACAAGAATGCCTTGTGGAACTTGTTAAGGACATTGGGTCAAGATCAAAATCATGTTTGGTTGGTAAGTGGTGATTTTAATGAAATAATGTATTCATTTGAAAAAAGCGGAGTTCAACCAAGGGAGGAGAAAAGAATGGAAGCTTCTGCGAGGTTCTAGAAGAATGTCAATTAATGGACGTAGGTTATACGGGGGTATGGTTTACATGAAAGAGAGGGAATCTACCGGAAATAAATATTAAAGAGAGACTGGACAGGGGCGTTGCTAATGAAAAGTGGATGCATCTATTTCCAAAAGGCAATATTCATCATTTAACACACTCGATTTTAGATCATTGTCCCCTACTCATCAGTATAAATAATGAAAAGTGTAATAAGGGGATTCCAATATTCAAATTTGAGGCATGGTGGACCATGGAGGAATGTATTGAACGAGAAATTAAGAAATCTTAAGAGTCATCAAATGGATCGATTTTTGTAAAACTTGAAAGGCTGCAAGTCAGTTTGATATGATGGGCAAGCTAAATAAAGAAGAGTCGAGATGGTTTAAAGAATAAGCTCACAAAGGAACTTGAAGTTCTAATGGCAAGGGAGAGGGATGATGATACAATGGAAAAGCTAATTTATACTAGAATTCGACTTAATATGGAGATTGATAAAGATGAAATGTATTGGGAATAAAGGGCACGGGCCAATTGGCTTCAATTAAGGGATAAGAGTTTTGCTTTTTTTCACAAATATGCCTTAGTTCGTAGACGAATTAACACTATTACTAGGCTGGAATCAGACGAAAGAAAGGAAATTTCTGATGAATTAGTGATTAATGAGGCCGCTTCGAATTACTTCTAGAATTTATTTTCATCAATGGGAGTTAGGAACTTATCCTACCTTTTAACGGGCATCAACACTAATATTTCCTCTGATATTAACACAGATTTGTTAGCAACATACATGGCAGAAGAGGTATTTTTAGCTTTGAAAGGAATAGGGCCCACTAAAGCACCAGGCTATGATGGTTTTCCAGCATTATTTTTTCAGAGGTTCTGCTCACATTGTAGGTAAAGATGTTGAAAATTTTTGTTTGGGAATTCTAAATGATGGTAAGGATTTTGACTCTTTAAAACATATAAATATCGTGCATATTCCAAAAATCCCAAACCCCATAAGTCTTTTCAACTCAGACCCATTAGTTTATGCATAGTTATCTACAAAATTGTGGCTAAAACAATTGCAAATCGTCTTCAAGAAATCATTGGAAGATGTATTGACAGTGCTCAAAGTGCCTTTGTTCCTGGAAGGTTAATCACTGACAATGTGCTAGTAGCCTACGAAATTTTACATACGTTACATTAGAAACGGATTGAGAAAAAAGGTTTTATGGCAGTAAAACTGGACATAAACAAAGCTTATGATAGAGTTGAGTGGGATTTTTTAAATGAAGTAAAGCTTCGGATGGTATTTGCAAAGGAATGGGTGGCATTAATTATGAAATGCATCTCCACAGTCTCATATACAGTGAACATTAATGGGAGAAGAGGAAATGTTTTCAAACCCACTAGAGGGCTTCGTTAGGGTGACCTTCTTGGACCCTTTCTTTTTCTAATATATAGTGAGGGACTCTCATCTCTGATAAGAATGGCAATAAGTGAGGGCTTGATGAAAGGAGTGAAGACTAGTAGAAGGGGACCAGAGATATCGTACCTACTGTTTGCAGATGATTGTATTTTATTTAGTGAAGCTACAAGCAAATGAGCAATAATTTTAAAAGAAATTCTGAAAGAATATAAACAATGCTTAGGTCAATGCGTGAATTTTAATAAATCGAAGATATTCTATAATTCAAAGACAACAGAAAGGGACAAAGAAGAAATCTCGAGTTTACTAGGTGTGCGATGCTCCACAAATTTGGAAAAATATCTAGGACTCCCTAATATGGTAGGAAGATGAAAGAAGGAAGCTTTTCAGAATCTCAAAGATAAAGTTAATTCGAGAATTAAAAGTTGGAGTATAAGGTTACTGTCACAAGAGGGAAATGAGCTTTTTATAAAATCTGTACTTCAAGAAATACCAACTTATGCTATGTCATGTTTTCTCCTACCAAAATATTTATGTGGGGAATTAGAAAATATCTTTGCTAAATTTTGGTGGCAAAAAAGACAGGGAAGGAAAGGGATACACTGGTGTCAATGGAAGTTTATGTGTCGACCAAAAGAGGAGGGGGGAATGAGTTTTAGAAACATGTCGCAATTCAATATTTCTCTACTAGCTAAGTAAGGGTGGAGGATTATTAATAATTAGGATTCTCTGGTTACGCGAGTGTTTAAAGCAAAATATTTTTCGAATGATCATTTTTTAAATTCTCGTTTGTGAAATACAAGCTCTTATATATGGAGAAGTATCTGGGCAACGAAAGGCATTTTGGAAAAAGGAACATGCTGGGGGGTTAGTACAGGTACTGATATTATGATCAACGATGATGCTTGGATTCTAGATGCAGTTAATTTTAGATTATCTTCAGTTGTTAATAATATGCGAGATTCTAAAGTCAATGAACTGATTGACGGTAATGAGAGAATATGGAAAAGAGAATTGATCAACAATACCTTTTCGAACGAAAATGCTGGAAAAATCTTGTAACAGTCCGATTTAGACCCTAGTCGAAATAGTGGTTTTGGGACCACAAATCCAAGTCAAGAAAATATTTTAATATTATTTTATGTGTCTATAGTATGTGAATTGACATGTGTGAAAATTCTGCGATTAAATTTGATCATTTATGTGTTTAATTTGCAAAAAAGGACCTAATTGCATAAAAGGTAAAAAATTGTGTTCTAATTAGTTATATGCCGAATTGACATGGCTTATTAAAGGTGAAGCCCTTAAGTGGTTATTTGACCCTTAGTTATTTGAGTGGACAATTTTGGGTTGATAATATATAGTTTTAATGTTAATTTTTAAAGGTTAGTTTTGTAAATTAGTAATTTAAGTAATTATAATAAAACATAAGCAAAATTTTTGCATGTTCATCTTTCTAATTGTCGAAAGTTGAGAAGAAGAGAAAGATTTGAATGTGGTTTTAGTTTCGGCACTCATTTTATTCAATTAAGGTATGGATTTTGTTCAGTTTTTGATAATTTTTACGTTTTTGAGATTGTTGCTTTGAATACTAGCTAGCCCATGCTTGAATTTTTGAATTTGATGATGTATTCATGAAATACAATTGATGATAGTTTGTGGTTTTTGTTGTTTGATGATGGAAAATAAAAGATATGTGTGAGATTAATATGTTTTGTCTTTGGATTTTTGATGAATTTGAGTAAATTGGACTAATTTGTGAAAATGTTATTTTGAAAGACTAAAACGTGAAATAAATGAAATATGTGGGCTTATATGAACTAGAGGAAAACTCGGCTAGGCATTTGTATAAAGAAATTTTGTGAATTTTGTGATTTTGTGAAATAAGGACTAAAGTGTCAAAATGTGAAAATGTGAGGGCTAATTTGTAAAATGCCCTAAATATTAGTATATGAATTGAATTGAATGATCTGTTGAATAAAAGGGGTAATTTACCAAAAAAGCCCTAAAATTTCAAAAATTACGAAATGGGCCGTTTGTAGAAAATTTACGGAAAAAGCTATATTTCTCCAGCGTCCACGCGGTAGCGTTTTGGGAAACTAACTAAAGCATGCCACAGGGGCGCATTTTGTCCACCTCAGCAAAAACACGCCCATGTAGGCACGTTTTTCCGAGGTGGACAAAAACGCCCCTGTGGCGCTTTAGGTCAATTTCCCAAAACGCTACCGACGTGGACGCTTTTTGGGAAAATTCCCTATGAAATTATTTTTGAAGTTTTTGGCCCAATAGTCTTCGGGAAATTAATTTTGATGAGACGTTTCTGAACAAATAGTGGCCAAAAATGCTTCTAGCAAGGCGCACTGTCAGCATGCGTGCCGAAAAGCGCTCCCACGTGGCGCGCTTTTGCTACAGTAGTCTTCGGCAAAATAATTTTAAGGAGACGTTTCTGAACAAACAGTGGCCAAAAACGCTTCTAGTAGGGTGCACTATCAGCATGCGTACTGAAAAGCGCTCCCACGTGGACGCGCTTTTGCTACAGTAGTCTCCGGCAAAATTAGGCTATAAATCAGTCAAATTTCATTCTGAGGTTGCATAAGGGAAATTGAGGCAAAAGGAAAAAAAATTGAAAATGAGTGAATGTATTAATGCTATTATTTACTACGACGGTGAAGTTCGTGACACCGAAAATGGCGTTGTTTTCTTATCGAAAAACACAGCGCGACTGAGTTTTAATCGGAACATCGATTTAGTAGAACTTCGCAAAAGAATTAGGCGTAAAATATTTGGAACAACGCCAATGAAAGTTCAGTGTATTAAGTATAGATTTTGTGCCTCGGTTGATCCGGTGAGATATGAGTGGTTCGACATCAAAGGTGCTCGGAGCTTTGAGGCAATGGTGGAGACTCATCTTGCCAGTGGATCACCCTATATCGAGGTATATGTAGAATTTTCATCTCCAAGTGATCTTTCTGCGACCTCGACATCTACTGCCGTTCGAGGGGAATACACGACCCCAAGCCGACACTCTATAAGTAGGAGGCAAAACACAAAAGTGCCTGTGTGCGGTAGTAGTATGAAAACATAACCCCTGCACAACATTCGGTTGGTGGATGGGACATGCATATCCGTCATTCGACGTCCGATGATAGAAATACGTATTAGGGGACGTCGTCAACTTCTAGTGGTTGGCAATCCACATACGATTGGAATCTTTACGAAAGATGTTTAAGGAGGGATGATGTACTCCTGACGACATCCACCGGCGAGGGGCCCTCATTTGTTGCAGGTTATGGAGGGTCAGACGATGAATCCGATGTGGATCCACATCGGCAGGCAAGGCCCGACGGTGCGAAGTTGGATTATTTTTCAACCAAGCCCGCTCCAATTGTACCGAAGACGTTGAGGGTGGTTCGACGAAGAAGAAGAAGATCCGCTATTCGTATGCATCACCTCCAAAGCCCACATGAATAATATCGATCTATCTCAAGATGATGCATTGAGTTTCTGAACTACCACACCGACGCGCGGACTGCATGATTCTTCGTTGGATTCGGACCAATTAGAAGTGGGTAACCATTTTTCCAACAAGAATACTTTTCTTGCTTCATTAAAATAGTTCAGCATTAAGAACGGGGTTAACTACAAGGTGGTTAAATCAAAGCTCGATAAGTTCGAGGCGAAGTGTGCAGTGCAAGATGGCACATGTTCATGGAAAATCATGGCGTCGTTGAGGAAAAGGACAGGGTTGTGGGAGATAAAAAAGTACAAAGGTCGACATACATGTCTTGCCGGTACAGTACCACTATGTGTTCAGTGATTTCGAATAATAGTAATAATATGTAATGTTGTATTGTTTAACGACTTCGCTGATGTGTGTAACACAAGATCATCGAAGATGAATTCAAACATGTTGGTTGAACTAATAATGCCGACGTGCAGGGCCGATCCCAAGACTACGGTGCCGGCCTTAATTGGCAATATTCGTAGCCAATTGGGGTACACGCCCTCTTACAGAAAGGCTTGGATAGCCAAGTAAAAGACGTTAGAAAAGTTACACGGTAGGTGGGACACTTCATATAATGAAGTGTGGCAGTGGTGTCAGGTGCTGGAGAGATATGTCCCAGGCAGCACGACAGACCTTGAAACGGAACCTACGTACTACAACAATCGTCTGCTCCGTGGATACGCAGTGTTCAAGCGTCTGTTCTAGACATTTAAGTAATGTCGAGATGCCTTTAAATACTGCAAGCCATTGGTACAAATTGACGGTACCTTTATGTATGGTAGATATACGCATCGGCTATTGCTAGCTGTGGAACAAGACGGCTGTGGGAGAATCCTTCTGATTACGTTCGCAATAACACCGGGGGAGTCAGCTGATGATTGGGACTTCTTCCTATCTAGGTTAAGGAGGCATGTTTGCCCTCAACCTGACATATGCGTTATATAGATCGGGGCCTTGGAATACTTACGGCAATAGAACGCCAGGGAAGCATGTGGCATCGCACACACCATCGATATTGCCTGAGGCATGTTTCATCAACTACTATGGGCAACATCGATCTAAAAGACAGAAACAGCAAGTGACCGATATGGGTATGAAATGTCTATTGATATAATTTCGCTTGTAATATTCAATTTATTCTCAATTGAAGAGTGGTATGTAATATTCGCTATCAACGATATTGGGTGGTATGAGATCAATAAAGACCGCTTTCACGAGATGTCGGACGCTTTGCGCCGAGATAACGCCAAGGCACAAGGTACCATGCAATATTCCTTTCGAACAATGGACACAAGCATATGATGGCGGCCTATGATATGGGCATATGACCACAAAGTCGGTCGAATGCATAAATTCGCTCGAAGGTACCATCATCCGCCGATTACATCGCTTATGCGAGACATATTTTCGGTTAGCGGCACTATTTCCAAAGAGAGCAGCGAGTTATAGAGGGCAGATGTAAGGAGGCCATGTATGGAGCCCGAAGGTCTTGCAAGAAATAAATCGTGGGAAGGCACGGGCGAACACCATGCACACAGTGTGTCACGATCGAGACAACCTATGGTTTCGTGTCACGGAGTTTGACAGACCGAACCAAGGTATTGTTGGCGGCCATTATCGTGTACATTTGACAAATAGGACCTGCGACTGTGGGATATTTAATGCACTTCATTACCCATGCGCCCATGTAATTGCGGCTTGTCAGAATCTCCGTCTTGATCCAATGAGATATGTCGACGAAGTGTATAAATTAGAAAACATGTATAACGTGTGGAGACACGTATTCCCACCAGTCCCAGATGAACGTAAGTGGCCATCGGTATCGCTTGCACCGTATAAGCTGTTGCCGGATAGACAATTGAGGCGCAAACCAAAAGGTCGACCTTGCTCGACTAGAATACGCAACAATATGGATATCCGAGAAACAAGCAACCAAAGTCGACTGTGCGGATGGTGTAGGAACCCGGGCCATACATCTCGCTCGTGTCCAAATTGGAATAGTTGACCGTGTTCTTAGGTCTTTTGTCTCATATTGGCTATGTAATATCTATTTTTTTGGAAGAAAACGGTGAACTTTTGTACAATAACTTTTATTTTATTAAAAAAATTAAAATAAATTAAAAAAATTAAATTATAAAGAAAAAAGTTAAAATTAAATATATTAAAACTTAATTACAAGAAAAAAATTAACACAATTCTATTTTGTCAAAGGTATTAAATTTAAATAAATTAAAAAATTAAATTACAATAAAAAAACAAACTCAAATTTTATTAAATATATTACAACTTAATTAAAAAAATTAAACCAATTCTATTTTGTCAAAGTTATTAAAATTAAATAAATTAAAAAATTAAATTACAATAAAAAAGCAAACTCAAATTTTATTAAATATATTACAACTTAATTACAAAAAAATTAAACCAATTCTATTTTGTAAAAATTATTAAAATTAAATAAATTAAAAATTAAATTACAATAAAAAAAGTAAACTTAAATTTTATTAAATATATTACAACTTAATTACAAAAAAAAATTAAACCAATTCTATGTTGTCAAAGTTATTAAAATTAAATAAATTAAAAAATTAAATTACAATAAAAAAAGCAAACTCATATTTTATTAAATATATTACAACTTAATTATATAAAAAAATTAAACCAATTCTATTTTGTCAAAGTTATTAAAATTAAATAAATTAAAAAATTAAATTACAATAAAAAAACAAACTCAAATTTTATTAAATATATTACAACTTAATTAAAAAAAATTAAACCAATTCTATTTTGTCAAAGTTATTACAATTAAATAAATTAAAAAATTAAATTACAATAAAAAAGTAAACTCAAATTTTATTAAATATATTACAACTTAATTACAAAAAAAAATTAAACCAATTCTATTTTGTCAAAGTTATTAAAATTGAATAAATTAAAAAATTAAATTACAATAAAAAAATAAACTCAAATTTTATTAAATATATTACAACTTAATTACAAAAATTAAACCTTAATTACAAAAAAATTAAACTCAAATTATAAATTAATTTACAATTACTCAAATTAGGGGTTTAGGGTTTAGTGTCGATGGGTGGGAACCAAGTGCCACACTGGGCAAGGCCGACTACACGCTGTATTGGATTCCTCCTTTTTCGGCTTTTACGGGGTCGTGGAACCTCGGGCAGGGAATCGGGTTCCGCCGGCAGTGGGTTTGGTTTTGGATGTTGCGATGGTGACCCACTCTGATAACATAATGACCCCGGAGGTGTTTGCATAAACCACGGCGGGGGTGACTGCATCCCGAACGGAGAAGGAGCCTGGCAGAAAGAAGTGCTCCCCGACGGCGCCTCCTTTAAACCCACATGCGACGTCGGCCTCACCATCGGCTGGCCAGCGGAAATAGTCGGGAACGAACCCGAACCCGACCATGCACTCCAACCTGGGCTAGGATTAGAAAACTAAAACATATATGGGTTAGAAGGATACATATAAGGGGAAGAGTACGCACCGCCATGAACGGTAGATCTTCGCGATATCGGTGTTGTCGATCGAACCGATGGGCTCGGGATCGTGTAGGCGCTTCTGTGGGCTCGGTGATCGTGTTTGCGCCGATGATGGCTCCGCCTTATCACCCTTCTCCTTGATTTAAAGGGCCCGACGTTCTTTCGCTCTGAAGTTGCTGCCGCCTCTTCTTCCGACAACAGATACGGCTTGCTATGGATCCTAAACCATGGCATGTATTCCGGAATGACTATTGGTTCCCGGTCACGTATATAGTCATACCGGTTCTCCCACGTCTCGATATGACTCGACCAAAATCTTGGCCAATTCGTATGCGGTCGCAGAAGTCCATTGTGTGCTCATCATCGAGCACCTCCAAAGGCACGGGATCGATTGTCGGAATCTAAATTGCCGCAGAACCCGATCCGCTGGTGCATCTCCACGGTCGCGTAGGTGATCAATGGGACCTTTACGTACAACTGCTCGGATTTTGTAGAACTCCTCCAAAATTACTACCCGAATTTTGGATCCTCGCACGGGTCCATTGAAACTATATTAACATTACCAAAATATTAGTTATATACCTAATATTAGACACTACATACGAAATACTAAATTATAATAATAAAATTCAAACTTACTTGTGATTTCGACCTTTGGTCTAATAGGAGCCAGATATCCTCAAGCGAGTTAGGTATTCCAACATGACTCACGAATGGTTCCACCTAATTAAATAAACTTTTAGCATGCAATTATACTATAAATCTACGAAATAATTGGAAAATATAATATTAAATTTACCTCGTTATCGGTGGGAATGAATATGGGTGGTCGAGTCGGCGCGAAAATGGAAATCGGAACCATGCCCATGACTGCAGAATGATAGGCAACGCTCGATTTTTGCTTTACTCGGCGCGTCGCCCAAGACATCTCCCAAGACAACCTCGACAAAGACGGACCCCAACTCAATTCACCGCTACTCAAATCAACAAGTTTTAGGAGCCATCTCGTGGACGAGGTTTTAGAGAGGTCCCAGATCGATAGCCTCCGATTATTTGAAGAATGTATGCCCGAGCATACCGTATTCTTTCTACTTCATCGAACCCTCGTTCGGCCCGGAATGCGCCTCGTAACTGTGCCATATCGATCCAAGCTCCTTAAATTCTATTCGAATGACACCCGAAGCTCAGAGCATACGACCATCCAATCGGTAGATGTTACGGACCCGGTGACTCACCGAACCCGGCCCACCCAGTAATCCCAACTACAATTGCACATCTTCTAGAGTGATGATACACTCTCCGCATGATGAGATGGAAAGTGTGGGTCTCGGTCTCCACCTCTCAATCAACGCTACCGATCAAAGGCGGCTCCAACTTAAACCCCTACTATCGTGACCACGTGCAAAAACCCGCTTCCCAGTAATTCTCGATCAAGGGCGATGGGGACCATGCATATTATGTAATATAACATTCCAACACCCGATCTACAAACTATTTAAAAAATTATAAAATTAACAATTAATTAAAATTGCATAATTAAAAAATTAAATTATATTGAAAAATTAAAATTAAAACTTACCATTTTCATTTGCTCGACGGAAATGTGCTTGTCGTCTAGGCGACGTAATTCCCCGGCCATTGTAATCCGATAAAAAAATTTTAAAATTTTCCAAAAAAGATATATTAAAAAAATAAAAAAGGGCTTTTTCGTAAATAGTAATGAACTATTTTTGAAATTTGAGAGTAAATTTCAAGGACCTTGAGAGAAAATTGAGAGAAAATTGAGAAAATTAAGAGAATATTGAGAGAATATTGAGAAATGATTGAAATGTGAAAAAAAAAAGGTGGGGGGCTTTTATACTTTTTTTTTCTGACCGTTGGGGAGCCAACGGTCAAAAAAATATGACCGTTGCGATTAAAGCGCGCCCTTGAGGACGCGTTTTTATCCACCCCAGCAAAGCGTACCTACGTGGACGCGTTTTTTTTGAGTGGACAAAAACCGTCCCTCATGGATGCTTTAAGTCGATTTCCCCAAAATGCTACCGACGTGGACGCGTTTTTGGAAATGCCCTTTCCGTAAATTTTCTACAACCGCCCATTTTCGTAATTTTTAAAAATTTAGGGCTTTTTTTTGGTAAATTACCCGAATAAAAGAGTTAAATTTGAATGTGTATAGATCAAGAACCAAAGAGAAATGAATTAGATCGGGGAAAAATAAAAAATCGTTGAATAGCCATTATTTTCGTTTATTGTTGTCCGAGGTAAGTTCATAAGTAAATAAATGTCGTTAAATTCGATTGTATATATATTTTATTTGTACCGAATTGAATTATTACTTGTATATATATATGTGAATGCCGAATTGGTAAAAGTGAGGAAGAATTGTCTACGAGCTTGAATCGATCGAGTTACGACGTCCGAAAGCCCTGTACGAACCTTAGGAATAATTAGGATACATATTTCATGACATAGGATTCCGATATCTGTTTTCGTGTAAGACTACGTCTGGGATGTTGACATTAACTTATGTTTACGTGTAAGACCATGTCTAGTACATTGACATCGTATTTGATTCGTGTAAGACCCTGTCTGGGATAGTGACATCGATATGTGATTGCATATAAGACCACGTCTGGGACGTTGGCATTGTACGAGATTTCTGATTATCTGAGTATCCTTATCGATTCTGAATGGCTCAATGGGCATTATCGAGATAAGATCGAATGTGAAAAATAAACTAAAAGGTTCAGGTACGTGCTATGTTATATGATTATGAAAGTAAAGTAATTATATGTTTAAGATGAATATATGTATTAGACATGCTAAAAGAGATATTTATATGTGCTTATGAGTATATGTGCATTCGGCCATGTAATAATGCTATTGTATATGTGATAATGCTTGAGTTTGGAAGCATAATAAATGTACATTTGGTTAAAGTTTGTTTGATTTGGCTAGTTGATTTAATATGAACGTTTATTTGATCATTATTTGCTTATGACTTACTAAGCTATGAAAGCTTACTATGTGTGTGTTGTTCATTGTTTTATAGATTATCAAAGCTACGAGAAGCTCGGGGATCGTCGAGGATCATCACCACACTATCGAACTATATTTTGGTACCTTTTGAAAATGTATAAATTGAAGTATGGCATGTATAGGCTAGAGAACTTTGATTTTATTCTGAAATGTGTAAATATAGCTATGTGATATGACTTGATAATGAATGTGCTTATGGATGAGTTTAGTTCATGCTATATGATGCAAAAGTTGGTATGTTTGGATGTGCTCATGATTGGCCAAATGAAATGGTCAATATTGGTAAGTTTAATGGTTGATTTGAAAAATTGATATAATGAGAAATTTTATAAATTGAAATGGTTTAAAATGATGTATGGATTACATATTTTTGTTTGAATTGGTATGTTTTTGGTTGCCTTTGAGACATGAATTGAGACTTGTTTGATGCTTATAGGTTTGACCCAATTTTGGGTAGAAAATTGGCCTTGTAAATGGCCTATATTTGCCCACACTGTTGAGCACACAGGCGTGTGTCTCGACTGTGTCTCTCAAAGTTGTAATTCGAAACAAATCAGGAAGCCACACGGGCTGGACACACGGACGTGTGACTGGCCGTGTGAGCAAGTCAGTAACCTTCCTAAATTTCACACGGCCTGGCACACGGGCGTGTCTTGTGGCCGTGTGGACAAGTCAGTATGTATGCTCTGTTCTCCCACGGTCTGGACACACGGGTGTGTCTAATGCCGTATGAGGCACACGGCCTACCCACACGAGAATGTGACCTCTGTAACTTTGAAAAATGTTTAAGTTTCGAAAAAAATTTATATGTGCTGATTTTATCCCGATTCCGTCCCAATGCATGTTTAAGGTCTCGTAGATCTTTTAAAGGGACTATATGTGTATATTTCGCTATAAAATCTTTGTGATTATTTGTTGTTATGAAATTTTTGTGTTATGATTCGATATGTCCGGTAATGTTACTTAACCTTAGTTCGGTGATGGATACGGGTTAAAGGTGTTTCAAATCCTCTGGATCCATTTGGCACGTACACCTCACGAGGATTTTCTTGTCTGGGGATGTAACAGCCCGATTTAGGCTCTAGTCGAAACAGTGGTTTCAAGACCATAAATTCGAGGTTGAAATAATATTTTAATGTTATCTTTGGTGTTGATTCTATGTAACATAGTCCGTGTGATAATTCAGTGTGATAATTTTATCGATTGTGTGCCGAATTAAGAGAAAGGACTTAATCGCGCAAAGAGTAAAAGCTATGTGCTGATTTATAAGTACCTAAGTGTGATTGTCTTTATAAAGAGGAGGCCTTATGTTGCAAATAGTCCATTAATTAAGAAAGTGGGTGGCAATGGTCAAGAATAACCTTATATCATATGTTATATGCATTTTATGCTAAAGGTTAGTATTGTAATTTAATGATTATGTTCATTATAATAAAACAAAGCATGAAATAGTTATCATCTTCTTCATTGTTCACCGAAAAATACAAAAGAAAAGAAGGAAGAAAAGCTTTAAAATTTGATTAGGGTTAAGCTTGATTCAAGGTATGTTTGAGCTCGATTTTTGTTAGTTTCTACGTTTTTGTAATCGTTGCTTTGTGCTCTACAAAACCCATGCTTAAATTTTGTGAATTGATGATGGTTATAAAATGTGTCATTGATGAAATGGTGAGCTTTGTGATGAGTGTTGGTGTTAAATGAAAGATATATTTTTGATGAACATGTTTTGTCCTTGGAGTTTTGATGAATTTAGCTAATTAGGGCTAAAATTGAGAAAATAACATTTTGAAAGATTAAAGTGTGAAATAAATGAAATGTGTAGACTTGTATGAGTATAGTGAGAATTCGGTTAGGCATGGGTGCAAGCTAATTATGTGTATTTGATGATTTTATGAATAAAGAATTAAAGTGTCGAAATATGAAAATGTGAGGGCTATTTTGTAAAATGCCCTACATATGTGTGCTTGGACTAAAATGAATGATTTGGTGATTGAATGGAATGATTTGGTGATTGAATGGACTGAATTTGAATGTGTATAGACCAAGAGAGGAGAGGTTCGGATCGAGATCGAGACAAAGATAAAGTGCTCAATTAATCGAACGTTTCGATAGTTCGACGTCCGAGGTAAGTTCAAATATAATACGTGTTATTAAGATACGTTTTAGTATTATGGAATGAATATGTATATGATTATGAGATTTGAGATGTTATGTGCAAAATTGAATTAGATGGCACTAAGTGTGCGAAATTGAAATCAAAACAGAGATGAATAGCACTGTGTGTGCGATGTTATGAAAGCTTCGGCTTATTGATTTGGCATCTGTAAAGCGCGATGCGAGATAAGCTCATTAAAATAATAAGCACTAAGTGTGCGATGAAGAATATGCTTTGGTTATGTATATGGCACTGAGTGTGCGATTAAATTAAAAAAATATCAGAGGATGATCGAAATGTAATATTGAGCATTGAGTAGCTTGAAAGTTGAACAACTATGTGTTAACTAAGGTATGTATTAAACCTTTGTGGTTGATGAGTTTATAAATAAAATTATGAATGGATGAATGGGTATTTTAGCTATGGATGATATGGTATGAATATGAGAGAATTGATCTATGTGATGGTTTAATATATACATTGATTTGATTTGATGAGATAATTGTATTGTAATTCGAACTTACTAAGCTTTTGAAAGCTTACTGTGTGATTGTTTCTCTGTTTTACAATGTCAGTAAAGCTAACTCAAATTTGAGAATCATCAACATCTCAATCACACTATCGACAATTTATTTTGAGTACTTTTGGAAAGATGTACATAGTTGAAATATGACATGTATAGGTTAAATATGTGAATTATGTTTGAGATGTGTAAATAATCATATGATATGGCTAGACTAGATATTGGTAAAATTCTTGAATAGTTGTTATATGTGATGTATATTTTGGCATGGCTTGATAGTATATGAAATGTCTTTTGAATGATGAGTTTTATGATGAATTTAAATCATTTTATCCAATGTAAATATGGATGAATCATGCTTGCCTATGTATGTGATTTAGTTGAGCAAAATGGTTTATAAGTTAACATGATTAGAAATGAGATTGTATGAGATGATTTGATGATCATTTG
The DNA here is from genome assembly GCA_025506655.1 of Gossypium rotundifolium. Lineage (NCBI taxonomy): Eukaryota > Viridiplantae > Streptophyta > Magnoliopsida > Malvales > Malvaceae > Gossypium > Gossypium rotundifolium. The sequence goes on along the minus strand of CP106727.1, from coordinate 104,697,490 downwards.
ACATGAAATTGGTTGCCAATTTGTGTGTAAAATTATGCTCTAATGTGTTTGTAGGTTTGACCCTTGGGTGAATGCAAAATTAACCTTACAAATAACTTGTTTTACTTGCACGATTATGACACACAAACATGCCTAGTAACCGTAGGGTAAAGGCAATAACTAGCTTAAGAACACACGGCCATTGTACACGGACGTGCCTAATAGTCGTGTGAATAAGTCAATATATGACCTAAGAGCACATGACCTTAGCATGCCTAATAGTCGTGTGGAGAAGTCAAAATATGCTTTTGGCACATCAACACTTTGAGGTGTCGATGACTGTGAGGCACCAGTGGCAAGCGTGTGGCCTCAACAGACTTGTTAAATATTTGAAATTTTGAAAATTTTTGTATAGTTTCAATTTAGTCCCGACCTTTTTCTAGCATGTGTTAAAGGTCTTGTGGGTCTTAATAAAAGACTATTTGATTATGATTTGATATAATTTAATAATGATTAACTTTGTGTCGTAAATTAGATGTGAGATGATTCAATTATTCGGTAATACCTCTTAACCCTATTTCGGCCACGATTTCGGGTTAAGGATGTTATAGAGGAGGCAAATATTCAGGCAAATTTTCGGTCCGCATCATAATATCCTAAAGCTTATGCTTTACAAACCGGCTACAGGAATTTTTACAGAAAACTTTGGCTCCTAAACCTACCAATAGAAATCAAGATTACAATTTGGAGAACAATCATGAAACTATTTGCCTACAAGGATTAATATGCAGGACAGAAAACAGGTCAGGGATACAAGTTGTCCCCGATGTGGCGAAAGAACTGAAACAATCGATCATATATTTCGCGAATGTCCTGTTACAGTGGAAGTTTGGACAACATTACCAATCCAGTATATTCTCATGGATACTAATATGGATTTTGTACAGTGGATTACCTGGGTCTTTGATCAGTTCACCCAATGCCAAAGCCGCCTCTTCTGTTGTGCACTTTGGGCCATCTGGGGAGAGAGAAATACAAGAATGCATGAAAAGAAAAATAGTACAGGCCAGGAAATAGAAAACTTCATCAACAACTTCATTGCTAAACTTAATGGTCTTGAAAAAAGAAATCCAGTAAGTATAAAGGAGATTAGAAGATGGAGCTACCTACCTAGTGAGTTCGTTAAAATTAATTTTGACGGTGCGTATGATGGGGCTCATCACCAATCGGCTTCAGGTATTGTGGTTAGAAATGAAGAAGGGATAGTCCTCTTTACCTGTTCAGAAATCCATCAAGGGGTAGCCTCCGCCTTTGCAGTTGAAGCAATCGCATGTCGAAAAGCAGTCCAAGTAGGATTTGAAAAGAAATGGCCGAAAGTCATAATCGAAGGAGACTCTCTCGCAACAATCAAGAAATGTGCAAATAAGAGTCAAGATCGATCACACATTGGAGCATATATATATATATATATATGACATTCAATAGAGAACAAACAGATCTAGAAACTTCATGATCAAACACATACCAAGATCTGCAAATGCTTTTGCTCATATTTTGGCAACAGAAACTTTAAAAAGGATGGAAGAGGTGCACCTGGCAATGACGGTCCCTGGGTATGCCGAAAATCAAAGAAAGATCAATTGGGAGCGTGAACCAGATTGAGGAATGACCAGAGAAGAAGATAAATGAGAGAAAAGTTTTAAGAAAAGCAAATGAATCGGTTTTTTGAAAAGAACAATTTTCCCAAAAAATTGAACGGTCAAAAAGGAAAGTAGAAATGATAACGGTTAGACAGAACAGGTTTTAGTACTCTCTGATTGGGTATTTGTTAGGAGCATTTATTGTTGTTTCTAGACTATTCTGAAAAAAATATCTAGATAGTTTTTCTTTTTATGTTTGGGCCACTTTTGTTTTTTGGGCCGTTTTTAGCTTTCTGGTTTTTGATTCTTTTTGGACTTTTATCATGTAATTTTATTTTATCAATTTTAATACAAGCCCAATCTAATTCTTGTCAAAAAAAAAAAATTTACTATACATAAATGTATATCTATATTATTTTGTGTTTTTTTCTATATTTTTAATGATTTTTATTTATTCTTTTCTTTATTTTTAAAAAAGAAAAGTATTTTTTAATTCTGAAAATTTTAATAATTATTATAAAATTTTCTTGATTTTAAAAAATTGAGATATTTCCTTTTTATTTTTCTGAAAATTTCTCATTTCTTTTGTTTTTGTTTTTATTTTTGCATTTATTTCAGAAAAAAAAAAAAAACAAAAATTTGGGGAGGTGATGCACTCCCAGCATGCCATGCTATCTTTTTTGTAAAGGCAGTAAGGGTTGGGTTAATGTGCCTGAAATTTGGAAATTTCAAGTATAAAATTGATAATATTTTTAAGTATCAAAACGATAATTGGGTGTAATTTTGGAAGGAAAATATTATATTAACGTTATGAAAAAAATCTAACCGTGGGATATATATCTATATTCAATAATAACATTCAAGTTCAAGTAAGATATGTTGAACGCATGCCTTCCAATAGATACTACGAAACTACAGGCCCTATTTAACAAATTTGGCTCAGTATTTAAAATGTGGGGATAACACATTGAGGCGAACTGTCATTGAATCTTACACCTCAGCTTCAAGCTTATGCTTGTGGTAAAGGGATAGTTTTGGTTTAATTTGTTATAATTCACTTTTTTAATAAAAAAAATAGAGAAAAGAAGACAACATATTATAAATTTAAAAATAGACTAAGTAGCCTGATCCATATTTTAAATGTATGGAAAGGCACATTATTCATGCTAATGTCGTGAGTTCTTGTTTGTGTGTTTGATCCGAAAGTAAATATAATTCAAGCATGGAGTTAGCGAAGATTATGAAAAATGTTGAAGCAAGGAAATCTTCAGTTGGTTTTCTTGCAGCTCTCCTTTTATCATTTAAAGTGTTCAATTATTCATTGTTTGTATTGAAATTTATGCACTTGATGAAAGCAATTTATTTTTATTTTTATTTTGTATTTATTATGAAAAAGGAGAATAGAATAACAAAAAAGGGAAGAAAAAAAGTTCGAAAAAGAGACTCGCTCTCAGATGGTGGCGAGTGATATTGATAAATTAGGGACTCAATTAGAACATCTTAAAGTTTAAGAACCAGTTTAGAATATTAATAGATTTTGGAAATGTTTTCTACAATTAACCCTATTTTTAATAACTTTTTTAATTATTTTCAACCTCAAAGTGGGTGTGTGGATTATAACATAATAAAGCCTTTGAACTTGTTGGTTGGCAGAAGTGGGGCTTGACTTATTCTCGAGATATTTGGGCTAAGTTCAAGATTTACCTTAATATTTTCCTCATAAAATTTAATCAAAAAACAAATGAGGATCTTTATAATTATAGAAAAAAAAATAGTTGAACCCTTTTTTATGGTTTTCCACGCTATCCACTATAGCGGCGAGTTGATTAATTAATTCTTCGCGTTCTGTAAATTTGCTACGAATTTTTAAGTTATTCTATATCCAGGTTGAGGAACCAACCATCGACCATTGGTTAAGTTTATTCTCATTTTAAGAATAACTTATATTAAGATGATACTAAAAACTTAGTTTTTAGGTATTAATAAAATGATAACACCTCATTAATTTTAAAACATAAAATTAGTATTATACACTCATCCATATTTAATATATTCTCTAATCACTAAAATTAGTGAGTGTATAATATTAATTTTATGCCTTTAAAATTAATGAGGTGTCATCATTTTATTAATGCCTAAAAAACTAAAGTGTTTAATTAGTGTCGAAACCTTTTTTTTTTTAAATCGACTTTTTATTTTAAAATGAAAATGGGAGTCGCCACCAATCTTTTTTTGTAAGGTGTGATCGGATCACCTCATAATTTAATTATTTTAATTAAAGGTTTGATTTACTAAAATGATGATTTTTGGCCTACAAAATTCAGAAAATGAGTTTGGGAGTCAGTTACGCACGAGGAAGGGTTAGCACACTCGTAACGCCCAAAATTGGTACCTAATTGATTAATTCGTGTTTTAGTGTCGAAAATTAAAAACTTAAAAATAATTTAAAAATACGATCCTTTTTTGTATTAATGTTGATTTTGCTCACAAATTTCTTGAATAAATCAAAATAAACATTAAAGACCCTCTTGTCTTGAGAAAACAAAATGTCATATCTTGTAAGTTATGACACGACACCTTGAACCTTTGAGAATAAGCTTGTCTTTATTTTTTTTTTTTTTGAAATCTTATGTAGTTTAATTTTGAAATGATATTCGGTTATTTAAACCCAACGAGAAAAATCGGAACCCCGTAAGTTAGGGCACAACTTTCTCGAGTTTTCAAATACAGAGCATTGCCTTATTTTGAAAATTTCTCCTTTTTTGAATAATATCAAACGTTAAATTTAAAACGATGGGTATTTATCTTATTTGAGTTATGGGTAAACATATTTAAACATGATTCATGACGTGATTTCAATGAAATACGATAAAATGGTAATGTATGGAAAATGGAATGATGATATATGAAAAATAAAAATGTCGCTAGTGAATGACAACAATATGAATATATTATTAAAACTAATTCATAATATAATGGCGATAATCACATAATAAATACTATTCTAATATTAATATGAATAATCAAAGAAAAAAGAAAAAAGATGAAATAAATAATAAATAATAACACTAGTAATAATAATAGTAATAGTAACGGGTTAACAAAATATGCATATAAAAAAGAGGTCAATACCAATTTTGAATATAATATAACTAGGAAATAAATAAGTAAATATGTAAATAAATAAATAAATATAGAGGAAAATAGTTTATAAAATATTGAAGATAAAGGACTAAATTAAAATGTAAATGAAATTAGGGGTGCAATTTGTAATGAATGCATGAATAGATGATAATAATGATAATAGATAAAATAATAATAATTGTAACAACACGATTTTGGGGCTAGTCGGAACGGTGGTTTTGGAACCACTAGTTTGAGGTCGGAGAAAATTATTTTAATATTATTTTACGTGTTATAGCATGATTATTTGAGTGCATGAAAATTTTGGTGCATTAATTTTAGCAATTGCGTGCTTAATTGCGAAAAAGGACTAAATCGCATAAAGTGAGAAAGTGTTGTTCTACAAGCTAAAGGTGTCTAATAGCTATAGAATATTAAATTGGAGGTCCTTAATGAGCAATTAGGTGAATTAGGTGACTAATTGATAAAATAAAATAAAATAAAAAGAAAGATGATATCACATTTTATCTTCATCTTCTTCCACCAAAAATATCAGCCAAAGAGGGGTTTCAGAAGCTTAAAATTTTCAGCAACTTCTCATCTTTGCAAGTAAGTCATCTTGATGGTTATTTTGATGATTTTTGTGTTTTTGGAACCCTTGTAGCTTAAGCTAGCTAATGAGGGGACTATTTTGCAAAATGGTTGAGAGTCTAGGGTTTTTCCATGAGAACATTTATGTTGTTTGCTGAATTTTTATGGAAGAAAATGAAGCTTGGTTGTTAAATAAACCACTTTTGTGAAAGAATTTTTCATGAAAACACCTAAAATGACCTTTTTGTAAATGTTGTAAAATAGGTGGTAAATGTGTGTAATAATTGAAATCTTGAGTTGCTATAAGAGGAATATGAATCGACTAGGCTTGGGTGTGTGAAAAATGAACACATTTCATTTTACGAGCCTAGGGGTAAAATCATAATTTTGTGAAAGTCTAAGGGCAAAATGATAATTTTATAAAAGTATGATTTATGAGTTATTTTAGTCAATGTGATCACTAAATAAGTGAAATTGTCATTATAGATCGAGAAACACGAAGTCCGGACCAAAATCGAGGAAAGAACAAGGTGGTTGACTAAATTGAATAACTATAAATATTTTGGTATCGAGGTAAGTTTGTGTGAAATTAAAGCTATATAATGCTATTATGATTTTACTTGCTTAATATCATGAGAAAAGTATATAATCTCTATGAGATTGGTTGATGATTTCTCGATGAAAGTATAATGATATTATGTTAAGTCGAAGTCCCGGTTGAACATTAGAAATAGTAAGGATAGCATTGTCACAACATGAGATAAAGAAGGTCCATCAATAGAAAAAAAGAATCGGAATTGATCGATATATTTCTCGAAACAAACGAAAAGGAAACGAAAGTGAAACATAAATCATGGATCAACTAAGCCTCCGGGACTTGCTTAAGAATAAGAAAGAGGAATCTCATGTAAATACCATGGAATAAGGTTTGATCCTATTCATGGGGATTCCGTAAATATTCCCATTCCAAAACTAGAAAGTTCGAAACAATTGGGATTTTTTTTGGAGATTGGATGCAGTTACTAATTCATATAAGACCATGTTTAAGACATGGCCTCGGCACCGAATGGAGATCTCTTGTAAGACCATGTTTGGGACATGGCATCGACATCGATATATAATCTTGTATAAGACCATATCTGGGATATGACATCGACATCGAGATATAAGATCTCGTGTAAGACCATATCTGGGATATGGCATCGGCACCGAGATGTAATTCCATGTAAGACTATATCTGAGATATGGTGTTGGCATCGTGTTACATGTATGATGAGATTGAGTATCCTTCGATATTCTAAGTAGTTCAACGGGATAAAGAGTAAGTCTATGTTCAAGAAAGTAAAAGTGCTAAAGTTATGCAATGAAGTGATACAGGTACCCATGAATAACTTACGAGAAATGAATACAAAAATGTGAGATATGAGTTGGTAAGAGTAAGCATGAGTAAGTTATGTCGATGTGCTTGAGAATTTGTGTTATTATTCAATGCGATGAATGGATGTTATCATAAGTCATTATGTTGCTATGTATTTCATGCAAACTTACTAAGCTTTATGCTTACCCCTCTCTTTTCCCTTTTTCCTTGTAGTATCGCCAAGCTAGCTTAGGGATCGAAGGAAGTCAGAGTTCGATTCACACTATCAACTATTCTTTTGGTATAGTAAAGTTGATTAATTTTTGGTATAGCATGTATAGGAACTTGGTTATTTTGTGATATGTCATATTTGTTAGCCAATGTGTTGGCTATTAATGCTACTCATTCATTTTGTAAATGGCCATTGGAATTGACCAATACTTTTTAAGTTTTTATATAATCAATGATGATGAAATTCATTAAGTTCAAGTTGTGCAATTGAATGAGTTATGAATAAAGTATGTACATGATGAATTAGGGTGTTAATAAGGTGTGGATGTTTTGATTTTAGATACTAAAGGTGTCTTATTTTCGTGTTGTGTGTTGCATTGAATTGGTATAAGTGTGGTTGCTTTTTAGGGTGGCAATTGGTTTGGTAGTTAGCCTTATAATTTTTCACACGGGTAGACACACGGGAGTGTGTTTAGGCCGTGTGTGACACACGGTCAGCCCCATGGGTGTGTTGATAGGTCGTGTGTCCCCCTACATTCTAAGTTAGCAAGTCCGAATGCCTAGTAGTAACCACACGGGCTGAGGCACAGCTGTGTGTCTCAACTGTGTGGAAGACACGGTCATAGGACATGGGTGTGTGCCCAGGCCGTGAGAAGTCTGCACCTGAATTTAGGAATTTAATTCTCCACACGGTCTAAGGACACGGGCATGTGCCTTGGCCGTATGACCTTATTAGGTTGATGATGTTAAAAACAGAATGTCAAGGTTTTTGCACACGGTAAGACACGAGCATGTCATGGTCGTGTGAGGACACAGGCCATAGACACGGGCATGTGCCAGGCCATGTGAAAATCCATATAGGTTCAAAATTAAAAATAAAATCCACACGGACAAGTGACATGGGCGTGTGTGACCATATGGCTTGCCCACACGGGTGTGTCTCTCCATACGGGCGTATGGCCCTATTTTAAGCCAAAATTTTCTAAGTGTTCAAAAGTTTCTAGTTTAGTTCTGAACCATTCTGTAGGTATGTTTAAGGTCTCGTGGACCTATAATAGGGACGTTATGATCTCGAATGAAAAGTTTTAAGTTGAAATGAAATTTTATGGCTCGATGTTGTATGTTTGAGCAAGTTAAGTACGATAATGCCTCGTACCCGATTCTGGCATCAGATACTGGTAAGGGGTGTTACATTTAATGGTATTAGAGCTCCGATTTAGTCGATTCTCAGACTAACGTAGCGTATGCACGAGTCTAGCTATACATGCCATACATATAAGTATTTACATGATGATAGTTTGACTACTCCTGACAATTCAAATTATATTTTCATATAGTAAATGGATCCCGATAGAGCTATGGCAGACGATGTAGAAAGTAATGTGCTGGTCCCTGCTTAAGGGACGGTGCCAACTGAAAATAAAAATGAAAATAAACCAGCAACTGTGAGTCAAAGAGGAGGAGAAAAGGCTAGGGAAGCCTTTCTCCACATGATGAATGCCTGGTATACGGAGTTCGTTCAAACGAACCCGAGCACGCAACCCCCTCCACCACACCTATTCTTCAGCCTAACCCTATAGTCCCTAAGTTATAGAAGTAGTAAGAAGGGAAAAACCTCCGGCTGATAGAATCTGAAAACAAAGAGTTGAGGAATTTCGAGCTAATAAAGATGATGATCTAGAAAAAGTAAAATTTTGGCTTGAAAATACCATCAGGGCATTTGATGAATTGTCCTGTACACCCGATGAGTGTATGAAATGTGTGGTATCTCTCTTGAGAGATTTGGCCTACCAGTGGTGGAACATCCTTGTATAGGTTGTACCAAGGGAGAAAATTAATTGGGAGTTTTTCCAAGAAGAGTTTCGAAAGAAATACATTAGCCAAAGATTTATTGATCAAAAGAGAAAGGAATTCCTTGAGCTAAAGCAAGGTAGAATGACGGTGATTGAATATGAACGTGAGTTCGTAAGGCTTAGTAAATATGCCCAGGAGTGCATGTCCACCGAGGCCATCATGTGCAAAAGGTTTGAAAACATATTAAATGAGGATATCTGATTGTATGTTGGTGTCCTAGAACTAAAAAAAATTGTTGTGTTAGTAGATAGAGTTTGCAAGGCCGAGGAGTTGGCCAAAGAGAAAAGAAAGGCTGAAATCGAGTCTCGTGACTTGAAGAAGAGATAATTAGGCAAGTCATTTCAATCTTCATCCAAGAAATCAAAAGAGTTTACTACTCGGTCAGCCACTTCAGTTGGGTTTTCAAATAGAAGGGTAAACAGTACTCGGGGTCTAAAGCTCAGACCACTTCGATTTCTAGTGTTGGTAACGCTTGACCAAGTAGACCGGAATGTCAATAGTGTGGCAGACGTCACCCCGGTGAGTTTCGAGCAAATGAGATAGCTTGTTTCAAGTGTGGATTCCCAGATCATTTTATTAGAGATTGCCTCGATATGGGTGAGAAAGAGAAATCTTAGAGTTAAGATCAGGAAGTACTGCTAGAGGAAGGTCATAGAGAAATTCGGGAAACGGAATGAGTAGTAAGAATACACCTAGGGAGCAGACTGCAAGATCTGAAGGTAGAGCGCCTACGAGGACTTATGCTATTCGCGCTCGCAAAGAGGCGTCATCCCTTAATGTGATCACGGGTACATTTTCTCTCTATGATACTCATGTTGTTGCTTTAATTGACTTGGGATCTACCCACTCATATGTTTGCATGAAATTAGTCTCGAGTATGAACATGCCTGTAGAGTCTACAGAATTTGTGATAAAGATGTCAAACCCCCTAGGCAAATGTGTGTTAATTGATAAAGTATACAAAGGTTTCCATTTAATGATTAAAGGTCATTATTTTTCGGTAAACCTCATGCTATTGCCATTTGATGAATTAGATGTAATTCTTGGTATGGATTGGTTAACTACTCATGATATGATAGTAAATTGTGGAAGGAAATTTATTGAGTTAAAAAGTAAAAATGGGGATATTCTTTATGCTGCATTAGATGAACAAGACAGATTGTCTATAGTAATTTCTCATATGTCTGCTCAGAAATATGTAAGAAAGGGATATGAAGCTTATCTTGATTTTGTGATGAATGCCAAAGAGTCCGAGTTAAGAAATGAATCAGTGCCCATAGTGTGTGAGTACCCAGATGTATTTACAGAAGAATTGTTAGGGTTACCTCCGGTTAGAGAGATTGAATTTAACATTGAGTTAGCCCCTAGTACTGCGCCTATATTGATTGCTCCGTACAGAAAGGCTCCAATCGAGTTAAAAGAACTGAAGGCACAGTTACATGAGTTAATGGACAAAGGATTTGCAAGACGGAGTTTTTCTCCGTGGGGTGCTCTCGTATTATTTGTGAAAAAGAAATATGGTTCCATAAGGTTATGTATAGGTTATCGGCAGCTTAATAAGGTAACCGTAAAGAACAAGTACCTCTTGCCAAGGATCGATGATTTGTTCAACCAATTGAAGGGAGCCACTGTGTTTTCCAAGATAGACTTAAAGTCTGGATATTATCAGTTGAGAGTCGAAGACTCAGATGTGCCAAAAACCACATTTCGGACAAGGTATGGCCAGTATGAGTTTTTAGTCATGCCTTTCGGTTTAATAAATGCCCCTACTGTATTCATGGATTTGATGAACCGCATCTTTCAGCCATATTTGGATAAATTTGTTGTGGTATTTATTGATGATATACTGATTTACTCTCGTGGCGAGAACTAGCACGTTGAACACTTGAGGACGGTTTTGCAAATTTTACGAGATAATCAGTTATATGCCAAGTTTAGTAAAAGTGAATTTTGGCTTAAATAAGTTAGATTTTTGGGGCACATTGTCTCGGGAGATGGAATTAGAGTTGACCCGAGTAAGATCTCAGCAATTGTGGATAAGAAGCCGCTAAGGAATGTATCAAGGTTAGAAGTTTTTTGGGCCTAGCTAGTTATTACAGACTGTTTGTTAAATGATTTTCCATGATAGCCACTCCGATGACGAGACTATTGCAAAAAGATGTGAAGTTTAAGTGGACAGAAAAGTGCCAACAGAGTTTTGAGAAATTGAAGGCATTGTTGACTAAGGCTCCAATTTTAGTACAACCTGAACTGGGAAAAGAATTTTTAGTCTATAGTGATGCATCCTTAAATGGATTGGGTGTGTACTCATGCAAGAAGGCAAAGTGATAGCTTATGCCTCTAGACAGTTAAAGCTACACGAGAAGAATTACCCAACCCATGATTTGGAGTTAGCCGCTATTGTATTTGCACTAAAGATATGGAGACACCATTTGTATGGTGAAAAATGTCAGATATTTACTTATCATAAGAGCCTAAAGTACTTGATGACTCAGAAGGAATTGAATTTAAGGTAAAAAAGATGGTTAGAGTTGATAAAGGATTACGAGCTAGTGATTGACTATCACCCGGAAAAGGCGAATGTAGTCGCCGATGCCTTGAGTAGGAAATCCCTGTTTGCATTGAGAGCCATAAATGAACAAATGGATATGTTGGATGATGGTTCTATTTTAGCTGAGTTGAGAGCTAGACCGATGTTTCTACAAGAGATTCGTGAGGCTCAGAAAGGTGACACTGGTTTACAAGCTAAAAGAGTTCAATGTGAGTCAAATGTTGAGTCAAACTTTCGTATTAATTCTGAAGGATGTTTGATGTTCCGAAGCAGAGTCTGTGTACCGAGAAATGATGAACTTATTAGGAAAATTTTACATGAAACACATAGTGGATGTTTATCTGTACATCCAGGCAGCACAAAAATGTATAAGGACTTGAAGAAATGGTATTGGTGGCCGAGTATGAAGAAAGATATTTCTGAGTTTGTATCGAGATGCTTAATTTTCCAGTAAGTGAAGGCTGAACACAAAATACCTTCGGGTTTACTTTAGCCTATTATGGTTCCCGAGTGGAAATGGGACCGTATTGTTATAAATTTTGTGACGAGTTTGCCCTTGACACAGAAAAAGAAAGATGCTATATGGATTGTGGTGGATAGGCTTATGAAGTCAACTAATTTGATACCGGTACGCATTGACTATTCACTTGACAAGCTGGCGAAATTGTATGTTACAGAAATTGTACGACTTCATGGGGTACCATTGTCAATCATATCGGATAGAGATCCAAGATTTACATCATAATTTTGGAAAAAGTTGCAAGAAGCCTTGGGCACAAAGTTGAGTTTTAGTACAGCTTTCTAACCATAGATCGACGGTCAGTCAGAAAGAGTAATCCAGATTCTTGAAGACATGCTCCGGTGTTGTGTTTTAAAGTTTCAAGGCAGCTGGGAAAAGTACTTACCATTAGTAGAATTTGCCTACAATAATAGTTTTCAGTCAAGCTTGAAAATGGCACCTTATGAGGCATTGTATGGGCGTAAGTGCCAAAAGCCTTTATATTGGACGGAACTTAGAGAAAATCTGATTCACGGGGTTAATCTGGTCAAAGAAACCGAAGAGAAGGTAAAAGTAGTTCGTGAATGTTTAAAAGCTTCTTCGAATATACAAAAGTCTTATGCAGACTTGAAACGGAAAGAGATTGAGTTTCAAGTTGGTGATAACATATTTTTGAAAGTGTCACCATGGAAGAAAGTTCTCAGATTTGGCCGGAAAGGCAAATTGAGTCCGCTCTTTATCGGACCGTATGAGATTACAGAGAGGATAAGGCCGATAGCTTATCGTTTGGCTTTGTCATCTAAGTTGGAAAATATTCATGATGTTTTCCATGTGTCTATGTTACGTCGCTACCGATCAGACCTTTCGCATGTGATTGTACCAACAGAGGTAGAAATTCAACCGGACATGACTTATGATGAAGAGCCGGTTAAGATTTTAGCACGAGAAGTCAAACAGTTAAGAAATAAAAGTATAGACCTCGTAAAAGTACTATGGCAGAGACATGGGGTAGAAGAGGCTACATGGGAGCCCAAGGAGGCTATGAGAAACCAATATCCCAACCTTTTCACCAGTAAGATTTTCGGGTACGAAAATCCTAAGGGAGGAGATTTGTAACAGCCCGATTTTGGGGCTAGTCAGAACGGTGATTTTGGAACCACTAGTCTGAGGTCAGATAAAATTATTTTAATATTGTTTTATGTGTTATAGCATGATTATATGCGTGCATGAAAATTTTGGTGCATTAATTTTAGCGATTACATGCTCAATTGTGAAAAAGGACTAAATCGCATAAAGTGCAAAAAGGTTGTTCTACAAGCTAAAGGTGTCTGCTATAGAATATTAAATTAGAGGTCTTTAATGTGCAATTAGACCCTTAGGAAAGGGTTGGCCTGCCATAAGGGACAAGAAAATAAGAAATTGGTCAAAGTAGGTGAATTAGGTGACTAATTGATAAAATAAAATAAAATAAAAAGAAAGATGATATCACATTTCATCTTCATCTTCTTCCACAAAAAAATCAAACAAAGAGGGTTTTGGAGGATTAAATTTTTTAGCAACTTCTCATCTTTGCAAGTAAGTCATCTTAATGGTTATTTTGATGATTTTTGTGTTTTTGGAACCCTTGTAGCTTAAGCTAGTTAATGAGGGGACTATTTTACAAAATAGCTGACAGTCTAGGGTTTTTCCATGAGAACATTTATATTGTTTGCTGAATTTTTATGGAAGAAAATGAAGCTTGATTGTTAAATAAACCACTTTTGTGAAAGAATTTTTCATGAAAACACCTAAGAGGACCTTTTTGTAAAGGTTATAAAATAGGTGGTAAATGTGTGTAATAATTGAAATCTTGAGTTGCTATAAAAGGGAATATGAATCTGCTAGGCTTGGGTATGTGAAAAATGAACACATTTCATTTTACGAGCCTAGGGGTAAAATCGTAATTTTGTGAAAGTTTAAGGGCAAAACTATAATTTTACCAAAGTATGATTCATGAGTTATTTTAGTCAATGTGATCATTAAATAAGTAAAATTATCATTATACATCGAGAAACACGAAGTCCAGACAAAAATCGAGGAAAGAACAAGGTGGTGGACTAAATTGAATAACTATATATATATTGGTATCGAGGTAAGTTTGTGTGAAATTAGAGCTATATAATGCTATTATGATTTTACTTGCTTAATATCATGAGAAAAGTATATAATCTTTATGAGATTGGTTGATGATGTCTCGATGAAAGTATATTGATATTATGTTAAGTCAAAGTCCCGCTTGAACATTAGGAATAGCAAGGATACTATTGTCACAACATGAGATAACGAAGGTCCCTTATAAGACCATGTATAGGAAATAGCCTCGGCACGAATGGAGATCTCGTGTAAGACCATGTTTGGGATATGTCATCGACATTGATATACGATCTTGTATAAAACCATATCTGGGATATGGCTTCGACATCGAGATATGAGATCTCGTGTAAGACCATATCTGGGATATGGCATCAGCATCGAGATGTGATTCCATGAAAGACCATATCTGAGATATGGCATTAGCATCATGTTACATGTATGATGATATTGAGTATCCTTCGATATTCCAAGTAGTTCAACAGAATAAAGAGTAAGTCTATGTTCAAGAAAGTAAAAGTGCTAAAGTTATGTGATGATGTGATACAGGTACTCATGAATAACTTACGAGAAATAAATACAAAAATGTGAGATATGAGTTGGTAAAAGTAAGCATGAGTAAGTTATGTCGATGTGCTAAGCATGAGTAAGTTATGTCGATGTGCTTAAAATTTGTGTTATTATTCAATGCGATGAATGGATGTTAATGTCGATGTGCTTAGAATTTGTGTTATTATTCAATGCGATGAATGGATGTTATCATAAGCCATTATGTTGCTTTTTATTTCATGCAAACTTACTAAGCTTTATACTTACCCCTCTCTTTTCCCTTTTTCCTTGTAGTATCGCCAAGCTAGCTCAGGGATCGAAGAAAGTCGGAGTTCGATTCACACTATCAACTATTCTTTTGGTATAGTAAAGTTGATTAATTTTTGGTATGGCATGTATAGGAACTTGATTATTTTGTGATATGTCATATTTGTTAGCCAATGTGTTGGCTATTAATGCTAGACATTCATTTTGTAAATGGCTATTGGAATTGGCCAATACTTGTTAAGTTTTCATATTATCAATGATGATGAAATTCATGAAGTACAAGTTGTGCAATTGAAAGAGTTATGAATGAAGTATGTGCACGATGAAGTAGGGTGTTAATAAGGTGTGGATGCTTTAATTTTAGATACTAAAGGTGTCTTATTGTCATGTTGTGTGTTGCATTGAATTGGTATAAGTGTGGTTGCTTTTTAAGGTGGCAATTGGCTTGGTAGATAGCCTTATAATTGTCCACACGGGTTGACACAAGGGCGTGTGTCTAGGCCGTGTGACACACGGTCAGCCCCATTGGTGTGATGATAGGCCGTGTGTCCTCCTGCATCCTAAGTTAGTAAGTTAACATGCCTAGTAGTAACCACACAGGCTGAGGCACGACTTTGTGTCTTAACCGTGTGGAAGAGACGGTCATAGGACATGGGCGTGTGCCCAGGCCGTGCGAAGTCTGCACCTGAATTTAGGAATTTAATTTACCACACTGTATAAGGACACGGCATGTGTCTTGGCCGTGTGACCTTATTTGGTTGATGACATCAGAAATAGAATGTCAAGGTTTTTGCACACGGGTTTAGACATGGGTGTTATGGCCGTGTGAGGGACACGGGCCATAGACACGGGCGTGTGTCAGGCCGTGTGAAAACCCTTGTAGGTTCGTAATGAAAAATAAAATCCACACGGACTAGGGACATGGGCGTGTGTGACCATATGGCCTACCCACATGGGCGTATCTCTCTCCACACGAGCGTGTGGCCCTGTTTTAAGCAAAAATTTTTTAAGTGTTCAAAAGTTTCCAATTTAGTCCCGAACCATTTTGTATGTATGTTTATGGTCTCGTGGACCTATAATAGGGACGTTGTGATCTCGAATGAAAAGTTTTAAGTTGAAATAAAATTTTATGGCTCGATGTTGTATGTTTAAGCAAGTTAAGTACGATAATACCTCGAACTCGGTTCCGGCGTTGGATACGGGTAAGAGGTGGTACAATAATAATAATGAAGGCATAAATAAAATGAATAATCAATGAAATAAAATAAAAAATAAAAAATGAAGGAATGATAAATAATTGAATACCAGGATTAAAATAAAAGATAAATAAATAAATGAATAATATATGAACAAATAAGTAAATGAACAAATAAATGAATAAAACAAATGGAATAATGAATAAATAATCAAATAAATAAGTAAATAAATAAATAAAATAATTAAACTAAACAAGGCTTTATTGTAACTTAAATGAAATTAAAAGGAAAAATTGAATAAAATAAATAAAAAAAGACTAAAATGTAACGCGTCCCTTCTTCAGGAGATCGGCGAGCCAGGGACTAAATTGAAACCTGTAAAAATTTAGTGGCCAAATCTATAAAATAAAAAAAAGACTAAATTGAAGCATGCCGCAAAAGCAGAAGGACTGAAAGTGCAAATAACCCATCTATCCAAAAACATGCGGATCCTAGGGACGGGTCGAGCCGGCGCGCGGGTCGCGTCAAAATGATGCCGTTTTACACGTTTGAGGTTAGTCCCAAAATGACGCCGTTTGGGGGGCCTAATAAGTGAAATTTTTTTCAAAAAAATTCATTTCAAAACAGGTTTTTAAAAAAAAACCAAAGCTCTCTTTTTTTCTCTGAACCAGTCTGACAAGTCGCCACCGTGCCAGCCACCGGTCACCTACGACGACGACGCCGTCCACGGTGGTCGAAAAATCACCCAAACCTCTATTTTTTTTTTATTTTTGTGTAAAACCCCTTTTTGGACTTGAAATCGCCAAAAATAAAGCCCAAATAAAAAAGGACTAAAGCCCCTCGACTTTCGCCGTCCTCCGCCGTGGCCTTTGGCCGAATCCCAAGGGATCCGACGACCTCATGAATCGATAATGGAACAACAGGTGAAAAGGTTTCTTTTTTGTTTTTATTAATTAATTATTTATTTCGAGAGGAAAAGAAAGAAAGAAAATATTAATAAAGATGAGGATGAAACACCTTTCAATATTGAATTGGTTTCAAAAGCTTCTTTTTTTTATATATATATTTCTCCCCTCTATTACATTGGAATTGTTATGGCTTTATAGCCAATTATACTGTTGTTTTCACTATCTGCTCTACTATTTTTTGTTACTGTTCTCTGCTTGCTATCTCTTTGCTGTTTCTATCTTTTCTTCGTCCTTTTTACAGGTATTGGCGTGTGGTCAACAGTGGTGGTAGAGGGGTGTTAGACGCATGCTTGCTGACGTGGAAAAGCAACGCGGCTGGACATGCGGCTAAGGTTGTAGGCCATAGGATTTGGGCTAGGGTTTTTTATTTTGGGCTATTTTGGGCTTGCAAATTTGGACTATTATTATTATTTATTGTTATTCTTGGTTTTTTTTGTTGGGCCGAGCAAAAATGGCCTATTACAGCTGCCCCTCTTTGCTCATTGACATGTAATGGGAATGGAGCAAAGATCTTAAAAATGGCTAGTTTTGTCTGGCCTTGTCGAATCTCGACTTCTTTGGTGCTTCTCTTTTTCAAGTAGCCTCATTCCAACCCGCTGCAACTTCAGCGATATAAAAATTGTCGCTTTAATCTGCTCCACTGCAACTCTGGGGAAATAAGATTTGTAACTTGTAACATTAATCCATTCTACTGCAACTTTAAGGAAATAAGATTCGCATCTTCAATTTGCTCCAATGCAACTTCAAGGAGATAAGATTTGTAACTTCAACCCTCTCCACTGCAACTTCAGAGAGATAAGGTTTATAGCTTTAATCTGTTTTACTGCCATTTCAGAGAAATAATATTCACTATCTTTAGTTTGCTCCACCGCAACTTCAGGGAGATAAGACTTTAATTTGTAGCTTTAATCTTTTTCACTACCACTTCGGAGAAATAAGATTTGCTATTTTTAGTCTGCTCCACTGTAACTTTAGGGAGATAAGACTTGTAACTTCAATCTACTCTACTGCAACTTTAGAGAGATAAGATTTGCTATCTTCAATCTACTCCACTGCAACTTCAGGGAGATAAGATTTGTAGCTTGTAGCTTTAGTCTATTCCACTGCCATATCAAAGAAATAAGATTTTCTATCTTCAGTCTGCTTCATTACAACTTTAGGGAGATAAGACTTGTAATTTGTAGCTTTAATCTGTTTCACTGCCACTTCAGAAAAATAAGATTCACTATCTTTAGTCTGTTCCACTGCAACTTCAGGGAGATAAGACTTGTAACTTCAACCTACCCTACTACAACTTTAGGGAGATAAGACTTGTAACTTCAACCTGCCCCACTGCAACTTCAGGGAGATAAGACTTGTAACTTCAACCTGCCCCACTGCAACTTGAGGGAGATAAGGTTTATAGCTTTAATCTACTCTACTACAACTTTAGAGAGATAAGATTTGATATCTTCAGTCTACTCTCACTGCAACTTCAGGAGATAAGACTTGTGGCTTTAATCTACTCTATTGCAACTTTAGGGAGATAAAATTTGCCACGATGGCTTCAATCCATCCCACCGTAACTTCAGGGGTATAGGATTTGTGGTTTCACTGATCTGTTACACTGTTCTCTAGGGAACATGACCTGTGGAATCCCTTTCGTGGACCTATTTATGCCTAGTGATTAGGATGTCATGATCAGGATGAATCAAATGATCCTAGATGTGTATGAATGATATTTGCATAAATACAGAATGTCATTTTTTGAGAATGATCTTTAATGCTTAGGTTGTCATTGCTCGTTGTTTATCAAGGTTCTATCATTGATGTGTTACCGTGCCTTCTTATTCGATAGGTATCTTTAACAAAAAATCTGAAGAAATAGTCACAACTTAGACTATTCTTTCTACAATCTTTCCAACCCTTAAGTTTAGTTAGTTCTAAATAGTAGTCCTGTTTTCAGATCCTTGTACTATTTAAAAACCTTTCAGAGCAATATGTAGAAATCCTTTTACTTGAATATTATTCGTCCATTAATCGTTATTTCAATGAAAAATGCTTGAGAAAGATCGTGGTGGACAAGATTGAAATTTATTGGGTGCCAAGCCTGAAATGAATAGATTAATCAAAATAGTAAAATTGCTAAAATACAAAATGAATAAGATGAAAAAGTGCACTAGATATCGCAGCACGAGCTTCCTCGCACTAAATTCTTAAGGACCATCTTGAGTTTGATATGTGTTTAAGAGATCCAGAGTGCTTCATTGATGCCCAAAGACGTAATGTTTTTCCTTTTGAGAAAACCCTACCATTTGAGCTGCCCTTTTTTTTTGGGTTTTCAACTCAAAACCCTATTGGTCTCAAGGTGCCCTTTGCAGGTTTTCACCTTGGCCTCTCCATTTTTTTTTTGTTTTTTTAGGTGAAGTACTTCTTGATTGAATCTGAATTCACAAGATTGGGCAAGCTTTTGCCATCCATCTCTGTCAAAATCAACGCTCCTCCAGAAAATGCCTTCTTTACCACAAAAGGTCCTTCCCTGGCATCCATTTCCCTCTGAAATCCTTTTGTATGGGTAGGATCTTTTTCAATAGTAGGTCCCCCTCATGAAATTCTCTGGGACGAATATTTTTATTGTAGGCTCGCATCATTCGCTTTTGGTACATCTGTCCATGACGGATAGCTTTCAACCTTTTCTTTTCAATCAAGTTTAGCTGATCATATCGAGATTGGATCCATTCTGCTTCATCCAATTTCAATTCTGCCAAAACTTAGAGAGAAGGAACCTCGACTTCAATGGGTAAAATCGCCTCCATTCCATAAACCAAAGAGAAAGGCGTTACCCCAGTTGAGGTCCTGCCAGATGTTCGATAATCATAGAAGGCAAATGGTAACTTCTCATGCCAATCTTTGTAAGTCTCAATTATTTTCCCCATGATTTTCTTAATGTTTTTATTGGCTGCCTCCACTGCACCATTCATTTTTGGCGATATGGTGATGAGTTGTGGTGTTTGATCTTGAATTGACTGCAGACTTCTGATATCGTGCTGTTGTTCAAATTTAGTGCATTGTCAGATATGATCCTTTTTAACATTCCATATCGACATATGATATCTTTCTTTAAGAACTTACTGGCTGCCGACTTCGTGACATTGGCATATAAAACGGCTTCTACCCACTTTGTAAAGTAATCGATGACCACGATGATGAATCGATGCCCGTTAGAAGCTTTAGGTGAATTTGGCCCAATGGCATCCATACCCACATAGAGAAAGGCCATGGAGAAGTCATAATATGAAGAGGTGAGGAAGGTATATGAATTTTGTCTCCATAAATTTGACACTTATGACATTTCTTGGCATAACTGATACAATCCCCTTTTATGGTGGACCAATAATACCCAAATCTCATGATTTTCTTGGCCATTGTAAAACCATTAACATGTGTTCTGTAAATACCCTTATGGACTTCTTCCAAGATTTTCTTGGCCTCGACAACGTTTACATATCTTAGTAGCACCTGATCTTTTCTCTTTTATATAGGATCTCCCCATCTAAGACATAATCACAGGACAGTCTTGTCAACGTCCTTTTATCATTCTTAGTTGCTTGGTCAGGGTATTCACAAATCTTCACATATCGTAGTATATCGTGGTATCAAGGGTGATCGTCTTTTTCTTCTTCCTCAATGTTGTAGCAATAAGCCGGAGCCTCATAAATACTCATCTGGGTAGGTTTTAATCCTCTTGTTTACTCACTTTGATCATGGAAGCTAAAGTAGCCAAGGCATCAGCCATTTGGTTTTCGTCTCGCGGGAGGTAGCAGAAGGTGATGTTATCAAATTCTTCAATTAGCTCTAAAACCAGCCTTCGATAATTGATCAATTTGGGGTCTCTCGTCTCCCATTCACTTTTGAGTTGATAGATCACTAGTGCAGAATCCCCATATATCTCTAGTAATTTAATCTTATGTTCTATGGATGTACGGATACCCATGATGCATGCTTCGTATTTTACTATATTGTTCGTACAGTCAAAATCCAATTTACTAGTGAAGGGATACTGATCTCCGTTTGGCGATACCAGGACTACCCCGATTCCATTACGCATAGCGCTTAATGCTCCATCAAAATTTAGTTTCCAAAGATGTCCTTCTTGAGCATCTTCTTCAGTGGTTGCAACGTATATCAAATATTCGTTCTAGAAATCAAAGTTCAAAGGCTCGTAATTTTCTAGAGCTCTATTGGCCAGAAAATTTTCTATTGCGTTTCCTTTTATAGCGTTCTGATTTACATAAACTATACCAAACTTGGAAAGTAGAATTTGCCACCAGGCCATTCTTCCATTCAAAGTAGTCGACTCCATCATGTACTTTAAAAGGTCCAGTTTTGAGATAAGCCAAGTTGTGTGGTATAACATGTATTGTCTCAGTCTTCAGGTTGTCCAGATTAATGAACAACATAACTTCTCGATTGGCGAATATATTGTCTCACATTCAGTGAATTTCTTACTGAGATAATATATTGCTCTTTCTTTCCTAACTGACTCATCATGTTGGACCAGCACGCATTTCATAAAATTCCCAAATATTGCCAAGAATAGTATCAGGGGCTTATCTGGACTAGGTGGCATCAACACTAGGGCATTGAACAAGTAATGTTTGACCTTGTTGAAAGTTTTCTGGCATTGCTCACCCCATACACCTGGATTGTGTTTCTTAAAGGGACGGAATATGAGGTTACATTTCTCGATCAGTTGTGAAATGAACCGGGCGATATAATTTAATTTCCCTAAGAAACCCCATGCCTCTTTTGAGTGAGCGACAGAGGTAACTCTTGTATATTCTTGACTTTGTCGAGTCGATTTCGATCCCCTTTTCGCTAACTATGAATCCTAGTAATTTCCCCAACTTAGCCTTAAAGGTACATTTTCCTGGATTTAGCTTTAGCTGAAATTTTCTCAACCTCAAGAATAATTTCATCGAGACTCGTACATGCTTATTTTCCATTCGAGATTTTGCAATCATATCGTCAACATAAACCTCGATTTCTTTGTGCATCATATAATGAAACAAAGTTACTATGGCTCTTTGATACGCTGCTCCTGTATTTTCAGTCCGAATGACATTATTTATAGCAAAATATTCCCCACAGGGTTATGAATATTGTCTTTTCCATTTTTTCAGGATGTATCTTAATATGTTGTAATTGGAGAATCCATCTATGAAAGAAAACAGTGAATAACCTGCCATGTTGTCCACTAAGGTGTCGATATGAGGTAACAGGAAATTGTCTTTCGACCACATTCGTACTTTTCCATCTTTCTCAGGGACGGGGACTATATTAGCTACCCACTCCGAGTAATTAACCACTTGTAGGAAACCAGCATCAAATTGCTTATTGACCTCTTTTTTATTTTCAACAAGATGTCGAGCCTCATTCTTCGTAGTTTCTGTTAAACTAACTTGCATTATTCCTTTATGGAGAGCCCGTGTACCACGATATCAGTACTTAACCTAGGCATGTCTTGATATAATCATGAGAAAACATCCTTGAATTCTTGGAGTACTCAACGAGTCTCGCTTTGTCTCTGTGACAATGCAAACTCCAATCTTTACCTCTTTTTCCTCTCCTAAGCTCAAAATTTCCACTGACTCTTTGTAAAGTAGAACTTGTTTCTTATCTTGTTCAACCATCTTTAACAAATCAGGAGATAGGTTATAATCTTGATCGCCTTCAAAATCTTGAGGTTCTTCTAAACACATATCTTACTCAAAAGTAGATTCTGAGCCAGTAGCAGTGTCGTTCATATCATTGATATCTGAAGACCTGTTATAGGAACGAATGAATACCCAAAGAACAAATGAATCTAACAATAATTATCTGTGTGGTATGAGTATGACTGAAACGGAAAGAATAAAATAATATTTGCCAAAACGAGATACAAATATGTATTTTATTGAAATAAAAAAATAGTGGACATATGCATTTTTCACAAAAGGATTTCTATTGCTCCTAGGCTTAGAGCAATATGTGTGTTCTGAATATTACTCTGAAATGGTCCTAAAAACTACAAGAATCTCCTCCACAGTCCAGTTGTTCAGAACATTTTCGGGGATGTAGGGACAAATTCTTGATAGGTTTTGTTTAGTTCCATCTCCAAACCCTCGATATTTTCAAAGAATTCCAACTCTTTATTATCCATCAGGCTCTATACTAGAGTTTTAAACTCGACGCACTTTTCGATTTTATGAAATTTATTGCATGCAATGAAATGTAATGAATGGAAAAGATGTATGGAAAAAACGTGTTGATTCTAGTTCAATTCCATTAGAACAACTTTACTAGAAAACCAGTTTCTTTACATAAAATAGATACATATACGACCTCGCCTTCACACTCAAAACCTTAACTTTCCCAAGAAACGAAGCTAATTCTCAGCCCCGATCCGACTCTGATTCATATTTCAAGCTTTGAACCGCTGGGGTCTGCAAGTGGTCAGCCATTTCTTGTACTCGGACCAAAGCTTCGCTAATAACGTGGTCCATATCTCTAACATGACCCTCACAGAGGCTGTCACCTTTCTCTTATTGCCTTTTCTTAAACCATATTCACACGGCCGTGTTACCTTCCACTTTATCAAGAAACCCATTTTCTATGACAAGCTCTCTATTTAGCAATCGAACGTGAATCAACACCCTTTTCTATGACGAAAATGCAATGCAATCACAGTCAAAATGAAACGAAACAAGTCAGTACACTTCATACAAAGCTAGAATTTAAAGCAAGCAATAAATAATAAATAGAGTACCTATTTGGGTGACCACTTGGGGTTTGGTGTGGTTCTACCAATGGTAGGTTCTTAGGGCTCATTATATGTGGTTCGGTTCTAAAGTAAGGGTATCTGAACCAACAGATTCCTCGATCCTCACCCATTATAGGCTCATACGGACCGAGTTCGATCAGGGGAATACATTTCCCTATGGCTATATGGAGATGAAGATCTCAAGAAGAAAAAGGTACGAATGTATCCCGAAAGTGATCCACTATCCTATATGGAGGTGAAGACCTCACGAAGGAATAGTTTCTCACTCCCACTTAAAGGTATAACCGACCGGTTATGAAATGCAAAATGCTAAAGTATATCCAAAGACTCAAACCAATAAAGCAAATATATCAAAATGATGCAGACCATAAAATGAAATGCAATGAAAGGATTGTAAATTTAAACCAAATAATCAATTTTCGACAAAAAGACAAGAAGTAATCAACTCGTGGCTTGACTCTCTTATTTTAATTCTCTAGTGGGGTTGCCAAGCTGTCGAAACCTTTTTTTTGAAATCGACTTTTTATTTTAAAATGAAAATGGGAGTCGCCACCAATATTTTTTTGTGAGGTGTGATCGGATCACCTCGTAATTTAACCATTTTAATAAAAGGTTTGATTTACTAAAATGATGAATTTTGGCCTACAAAATTCAGAAAATGAGTTCGGGAGTTGGTTACGCACGAGGAAGGGTTAGCACCCTCGTAACGCCCAAAATTGGTACCTAATTAATTAATTCGTGTCTTAGTGTCAAAAATTGAAAACTTGAAAATAATTTAAAAATACGATTCTTCTTTGTATTAATGTTAATTTTGCTCACAAAATTGCTTGAATAAATTGAAATAAACGTTAAAGACCTTCTTGTCTTGAGATAACAAAATGTCACATCCTGTAAGTTAGGACACGACACCTTGAACCTCTGAGAATAAGCTTGCCTTTATTTTTATTTTTTTTGAAATCTTATGTATTTTAATTTTGAAAGGATATTTGGTTATTTAGATCCAACGAGAAAAATCGGAACCCCATAAGTTAGGACACAACTTTCTCGAGTTTCCAAATACAGAGCATTGCCTTATTTTGAAAATTTATCCTTTTTTGAATAATATCAAACGTAAAATTTAAAACGATGGGTATTTATTTTATTTGAGACTATAAAAACGACTATGGGTAAACATGTTTAAACACGACTCATGACGTGATTTCAATGAAATACAATAAAATGGTAATGTATGGAAAATGGAACGATGATATATGAAAAATAAAAAATGTCGCGCTAGTGAATGACAACAATATGAATATACTATTAAAACTAATTCATAATATAATGGCGATAATAACATAATATATACTATTCTAATATTAATATGAATAATCAAACAAAAAAGAAATAAATGAAATAAATAATAAATAATAACACTAGTAATAATAATAGTAATAGCAATGGGGTAACAAAATATGCAAATAAAAAAGAGGTAAATACCAATTTTGAATATAATATAACAAGAAAATAAATAAGTAAATACGTAAATAAATAAATAAATATAGAGGAAAATAGTTTATAAAATATTGAAGATAAATAACTAAATTAAAATGTAAATGAAATTAAGGGTGCAATTTGTAATGAATGCATGAATAGATAAATAATAATAATAATAATAATAATAATAATAATAATAATAATAATAATAATAATAATAATAATAATAATAATAATAATAATAATAATGCAGCATAAATAAAATGAATAATCAATGAAAGAAAAAAATTAAAAATGAAGGAATGATAAATAAATGAATACCAAGATTAAAATAAAAGATAAAAAATAAATGAATAATATATGAATAAATAAGTAAATGAACAAATAAATGAATAAAATAAAAGAATAATGAATAAATAATTAAATAAATAAGTAAATAAATAAATTAAAGAATTAAAGTAAACAGGGTTTAATTGTAACTTAAATGAAATTAAAAGGAAAAATTGAATAAAATAAATAAATAAAAAGGCTAAAATGTAATGCTTGAAAACAAGCAAGGACTAATTAAGAAATTATCCCGATCCAAGGACACGCGTTCCTTCTCTAGGAGATCGGGGAGCCAGGGACTAAATTGAAACCTGTAAAAATTCAATGGCCAAATCTATAAAATAAAAAAGGACTAAATTGAAGCACGCCGCAAAAGCGGAAAGACAGAAAGCGCAAAAAACCCATCTGTCCAAAAACACGCGGATCCTAGAGACGGGTCGGGTCAACGCACGGGTCGCGTCAAAACGATGACGTTTTGGGCGTCTGAGGCTAGTCCCAAAACGACGTCGTTTTGGAAGCCTATATAAGTGAATTTTTTTTCAAAAAAATTCATTTCAAAACAGTTTTAAAAAAAAAAGGAAACCAAAGCTCTCTCTTTTTCTCTGAACCAGTCTTTGGCCGGTCGTCGATCTGGCAAGTCGCCACCGTGCCGGCCACCAGTCACCGGTGACGGCGCCGCTGTCCACGGTGGCCGAAAAATCACCCAAACTTTTATTTTTTTATTTTTTTTGCGAAAAACCCCTTTTTGGACTTGAAATCGCCAAAAATAAAGCCAAAAAAAAAAGGGACTAAAACCCCTCGACTTCTGCCGTCCTCTTCCGCGGCCTTTGGTCAATCCCAAGGGATCCACGACCTCGTGAATCGACGATGGAACAACAGGTGAAAAGGTTTCTTTTTTGTTTTTATTAATTAATTAATTATTTATTTCGAGAAGAAAAGAAAGAAGAATAATAATAATAAAGATGAGGATGAAGCACCGTTCAATATTGAATCGGTTTCAAAAGTTTTTTTTTTATATATATTTCTCCCCTCTATTACATTGGAATTTTTATGGCTTTATTGCCAATTTACACTGTTGTTTTCAATATCTGCTCTACTGTTTTTTTGTTACTATTCTCTTCTGCTATCTCTTTGTTGTTTCTGTCTTTTCTTCGTCCTTCTTGTAGGTATTGGCGCGTGATCAACGATGGTGGCAGAGGGCTGTCAGAAGCATGCGTGCCGACGTGGAGAAGTGGCGCGGCTCGACATGCGGCTAAGGTTTCCTCTTCTCTTTTTTTTGCTGAAAGTAGTTAAGGTTATGGGCCATAGGATTTGGGCTAGGGTTTTTTTTATTTATTTTGGGCTATTTTGGGCTTGCAAATTTGGATGGTTATTATTTTTTATTTTTATTCTTAATTTTTTTTGATGGGTCAAGCAAAAATGGCCTATTACAATTAAGATCTATCCTAATATAAGTTATTTCCTATTTTCTTATTCAATTTAATTTTAGTTAAGAAGCCATTAGTAGCCTTTGTTTTTTATTTTAATTTTCTGGATTGGTTTTATAAATTTCTTGTCTCATTACATCAAAGTTGTAATTAAAAAAAAGAGACTGAAACCAAATCGATTAAAATTGAAAGTGAAGTAATTGAATCCCTTGGTAGCCTTTGTATCATCCGTTTCTTAATTTTTAATTTTACAATTTATATTCGAGGTTCGTAGCGCATCTCCCAATAATGTAATCTCCAAGATTCAAACATGAGTCGTTCTTTTAAGAGTGCAATATATCTTACTATTGCACCCAATCATTTATTTATTAAGACATTATTATTTTATTGGTACCTGAAAACTAAAATATTTAGTATCATCTTAATATAAATTGTTCCCACACTTTTTATACAATTAAATAATGGGAAAAACCCTTGATTAGTTACAAATCAAAGGATAGACTTTTATTTAGGTTGTTTAGTATTGGTGTCGTGGATTACAGTTCATTCCCCTTTCCGTCCCACTAAAGATAGGGTTGGTATCTGAAAATTCAAAGTGAATCCAAAGTCATTACAAAATTCTTGAGCGTTAAGAAGACCAAAGCCAAGCGATACCTTCCCACAAAACCAAGTCGTAAATCCCCACCTTCTTTGCTTTGCTAGTTTTTCAATGCACATCTTAATTTCTTAAAAACCTGCCTAACTTGTTGGTTCCGATTATGCCAAGCTTATCAACTAAAATAATATCCTGCAATTACATATAATGAAATTATTCTAACCTACCCTCACTTTGACATGCTATTCATGCTTCGGCTTGATATTGCAAATACAAAAAAAAAAAAAAAAAAAAGAAAAAAAAAAAAGAAAGCCAGTCATCTTTTATGTACGCAGTCAGCCTAAATATTTTCACAAATAAGACATTTAATCCGCAAACCATTGTTTTCTTTTAATTAAAATAATACAGTTGCTTCATATTAAATAGGTGGGTTTTACAACTTCAACATTTACATTTATTAAATAAATGGAATTTTGTTATGGTTTGAGATGGTAAAATAATTTGAATTTGATCGACATCTCACTTAATTCAATTCGTCGGATTTGAGGTAAATTTGCCCTGTGATATTTATAAGAATACCACCAATCTATTTTTAATTTTTTTATTTTCAATAAATAAATATTAAGTTTTAATTTTAAACTAAAAAAACCTAATTTTATTTGCTTCAAAATAAAAATTATAAAATTATAAAATATAATTTTATTTTCTTCAAAATAAAAAATTTAAATTAAATTAAATTATGATTGGTTCGGGTTGAGTCGATTTGAAATCGAGTCTTCTATTAAAATTCAGGTTTGGGCAGATTTTTTTTCTTTTTAAGAGTTGAGATCGTATTGAGGTTGAGCGGATTCATCAAGATTAAGCTCGAGTTCAAGGCGGGTGAAAATCCGCCACCCCGCCAGATGCCATCTTTAATTACGGTTGTATGCATTTTGAAGCATTTGGGACAAGTCAATATGAATCATACCTTCCAAGAAGAAACTTAAGGAGCACATGGTCTCGTTCCTATACATCGTTAAATTTTATGAACCCTAAAAAAAGAAAAGGAAATTAAGAGGTGAAAATTGATATTTTTAATGTTTCAACATTATGTTCATTTTATTATTGAAATTGATTTTTATTTATTTATTAAATTTTAAATTTAGTTTTAAGGATATTTTTAATTTTATAGCACATCAAAGGTTTTAATACTGGATACACCGTGGGTGAAATGTTTTATCCACGAGGGTTGATTTATTAATTTTTTAATATTTAATTTTCACTATCCAATTGCTCTTACGTAGGTGGTGCGAGAGCCAAACTTTACAAAGCTATGCAACACAAGGACAATGGTGGTGGTAAACGACAGTTATGGTGGCCCTGAGAAATATTGGGGTTCGCAGAGGTGACACTGTCTATGTTAATATCCACACCCAAAGAAACTATGGCCTTACCATTCACTGGTAAGTAATTTTTCTATCATTACTCGTCTTTGCTTCCCTTCATCTAAGTTTTCAGATATGGTAGCCAAGAAATCCATGGTCCGATGGCCTGAGTTGGTAACGCAGTGCCAAAGTGATATTGTGGGATGAAATAGGTACTCTTTGGTGGCATGCCCACCCACAGGCCACAGTGAGTGGTCTGTGGAAGTTTGAACAATTGCAGCTTTGTTCTCCCACTCCAAGCATAGTATGATTTCAATTACTGAAGCTACTACAATTTTGTGGCTATGGCATGCAGGAGCACCAAAGGTAATGGAAACAGTGCAAGCACAAGCATGCTATGACCACCACCTGCCATGCCTCGTTGTCCTGGAAACTAGAGAAAAAGGAAGGGGGAATGTAACTAAAGAACAAGCACATGATTTATTCATTAGGAGCAATAACTTGTTTGATTTCGATGTATGTTTAATGAATGGGCTTTTTCTTTTTAGTTTCTCGAGAGATATACCGATATTTGATGTCTAAAATTATTATGCTCGTAGTTTGTACAGGGGCAAAGTCAGGATAATTTTTTAGGGGGTCGGATAAAATTTTAATTTTTTATAGTTTATATCTTTCTAATTTGTAAAAGATTAAATCGAATTTTTATAATTTTAAAGGGGGCTAAAATATAATTTTATTTTTACTAATTTAAATTTTTTAAAAAATTTAAAAGATTTAAATAAAAATTTTATCTTTTAAGAGGAGCTGGGGCCATGCCAACGCTGTTGGCTACGCCCCTGAGTTTGTACCTTATCTTTTTTGTTGTTTCTTTCAGCAGTTTTGACTTTTTTTGGTTGCATTACCAAAAAGAAAACATTTTACATTTGGTTTTTTAGATGATTGAATAGATGGCGTAAAGGCGATGTTAAAACGAATTGACATTTTCATGGAAGACAATAACAATACAAATTGTACATTAGTGCTACAATAAACATCAGATCATCGTTGTATATCAAGTCAAGGTGCTTGATAATGATTATTTTCCAACCAGCAAAATTTGAACCCATAGCTTAGCTGACTAATATCATTCATTAATTAAACCAGTCATATTATGAATTACGTAATAACATGAAAAACAATGCAATTTATTAAAATTTCTTAGTCAAATATCTAATTGTATGTATTGTTTTTTTTCTTTTTCTTTTTACGAATATAACAAATAAAATAAAATAAAATAAAAATCATCTCGTCTAAAATTTCACAACTTTTTAGAGATTGAGAGTACAACATTATCTTATTTTATATTTATTTATTTATTATTATACTCTTTCGGACACATATTACACCCTAAATACTTTATGAAGTCTAAAAACTTCATAAGTTTTGTATCAAATAATTACACATAAAATAATATATAATTTTTTATAAAAACTTGCACGTATTATAATTCTATAATAATATCTGCAGATCATCGATAAATCGCATACATAATATTTGAAATACTTCTTCTTTATTTGTTTGAGATATGCCATTTCTCTAAAAATGACAAAAAAAAAAACACATACAAGACTACTTAATTACCTTTTCAAATAGTAGTGACGCCACATCAAGGTTGAAGCCAGAAAATTGCTTTAGTGAACCAAAAAATGATAGTAAATTTTGGGGGTCAAAATATAATTTTACTATTATATTAACTTATGCTTTCATAAATTTTAAAGGGGTTGTATAGACAATTTGCCATTTGAGGATTCAATAGAGGCGGCAAACGGATAGGTTTGGGTGGGCTCGGATCGGATTGTCTTCGGTTTCAGATTATTTCGGGCTTAGATTAACTTAGGTTTAAATAAGCACAAGTCGAGCTTTCTCGAGCTTGGATTTTTCTCGAATTTGAATTTTTTTGAGCTCGAATTTTCTCGGATTTAGATCAGGCGAGCATAAACTAAGTCAAATAATTTTGAATTTTTATATAGATGTTTTATTTTAATAGGGATATTGTATATAACATAACTAAAAAGTGTTTATAATGTGTAATGATTATTATTATCTAATGAATATAATAATTTCATAAACATGTGTCATATTATTATATGATATTGTTGAGTAATATTTTCTCGTGTTGTATTAAGGGAAACACAGGGGGTATTTATATACATTACTATTGCTATTATTACAAGCCATAATAGGGCCCACTATTTTGTCCCGGCCTTTGGGTTGAGGGTACTAACATTCCCTATCCCTGGTGCTGACATTCTCTAGGCCTCATTCGATTTACTGGACGCTTGCCTGCGAAACACGTGGTCCTTTCTGACCCAGGGACTAACTCTCCCAGTGAACCTCGCACATGCCAATCACGAGCATGGCTTGCGACCTCATCCTCGCGAGGCTTACCTGAGCTCACTATACTAAAGGACCTTGCTGACATAGTACACCGAAAATTGGAGGGTGCCTTCGAATTTGACTAAGACGGCCGCGATTGTTTCCTCTGAGGCTGCTAAGTACAGATGTAGCATTTCTCTCGTTTGAGGCGACTTCAGCAGTGGGGGAAGTAAGGTACTATTTTAGTTGTTGAAGGCGGTTTAATAGTCTTGATCCATGAGAAGGGTTTCCTCAAAGCTTTGAAAAATAGTAGCCACTTGTTTGCCATTCTGGAGATAAATCTGTTCAACGCCACCACCTTGCCCGTGAGGCGTTGGATTTCTTTTATAGTTCGCAGTGGGGGCATTTTTGCGATAGCTTGAATTTTTTCTGGCGTTGGTAACAGAAAAGATTATGGATGCCTTTTCATTGAGGAAAGTTTCTTCTGTTACCAAGTTATATCGCATTGGTCTAAAAGGATTTGATTGTAGCTTGAAAAGGCATCCATGAAGCTCATGAACCTGTGTCTGGCAGAGGCATCCACTAGGTAATTTATCGATGGTAAGGGGAAGCTATCCTTGGGGCATGCCTTGTTTAAGTTGGTAAAGTCAATGCACGTCATCCACTTGTTTGTCACCTTTTTTACTATCACCACATTCGAAATCCAATCCGGATACTCTACTTCCTTGATAAATCTGACGGTCAACAATTTAGCGACCTCCTGTCACATTGCTTCAATTACATGTGGTGCGAACTTTCTCTTCTTTTGTTTCACAGACTCTGCCTTTGGGAGTACATTCAACATGTGCATTATTACCTGTGGATCCACGCATGGCATATTCGTCGCGAACCATGTGAAAATTTCTAAATTCCTCCTCAGGCATTCAACCAGTAACATTTTTCTTCTTCGTTCAGTAGTTGATAAAATTTTGATTGTCCTTTCTTTATTGCCGCAGAATAGTTGCAAGGTCTCGATATGCTCCGCTAGCTCGAGTTTTATATCTCGATGTTCTTCCTTCACATCCAAGTTGTCCAAGTTGATGGCTTAGGCTTGCAAACTTTGCTTCTCAGTGAGAGGCTGCTTTGCTTGCCTTACAGATAGCATGTGACACTGTCTCGTCATGCGATGGTTAGATCGCAAGAAGCCGATGCTAGTACTTATTGGGAACTTAATCTTCATACAATAGGTTGTCATCACCATCTTCACCATTCGCATGATTGTTCTACTAAAGATGGCGTTATATACCATTGGGTGATCGAGCACATAGAATTGGACACACTCCATAGTCGTATGCTCGCCGCCACCCAGAGTGACTGGCAACGTAATAGTGCCCATTACTTCGACAGGATAGTTCGCGAAGCCGTACAAAGGGCTGGCTGCGGGTAGGGATTACTCTTTTAAGCCAATTTTTTATATGTTCCCCAAGATAAGACTTTTACTATGTTGTCGCTATCGACAAGTATCCTCTTAACTTTGAAGCCCACGATCTCAGCCGAAACCACTATTGAGTCGTTCTCTTCTTTATCGTGTATTAGCTCATCGCCATCACTTTTGAACTCCACACTCTACTTTTCCTAGTGTTGCGGTCTCTTCGAGGCACTGAGTTACATCACACCCCTCATATGAGCTCGCCTCTTTGTGCTTAACTACATCCACTCGTCACCTGTGCCTACTATTACATGAGTGGTTCCTTGAACTCTTTTCTTTTCCTCGGGGTCTGGTCCCTGCGGGCTCTAGCCCTGTTGTGGACCTCCCAAGATATGAACTCAACCAGTTCACCATTCCAGACAGCTTCTTCTATGGTGTCTTTTAGCATGAAGCAGTCCTCAGTCTTATGTCCCATATCATCATGAAAGGCGCACCGGTTCCTAGAATTCGTCCTTCTACCAGCACTTCGTATTGGGGGTGGCTTAGGAAGGATGCCTAAGCTCTTCACCTAGTTAAGGATGTAAGCTTGCGTGGCATTTAATGGGGTTTAAGCTTCCACGTTTACCGCACCAATTTTTGAGTAATGTTTTCCTATGTTGTATTGAGAGAAACACAGTGAAACACCCCAAACCCGACCCACGAGCCTTGACCGGATCTGGTATGTTCCCCGGTGTAAACCGTTTCAAATTCTTTTCTTACTTAGGAAAAACTTGTGTGATTTGGAAGAAAGATCGTTTTGGGTTGGGCTTGAGTTGAAAACAAGTTTAATTCATTGTTAAAAATCCTTTACTTTAGGTGACAAAACATTTGGGCTTTGTTTTTAAAAAAATATTTTACTTAATCTTTTAATAAAATAAGGTTTGTAAGCTTAACAAATAAAGACAGAATAAAATATTCCTACTAAGGCCTTATTACATCAAGTAATTCCCAAAATTTAAATTCAAAATACTTAAAGTAGAATAGTCCAAATAAAAGAAATCTGAACTTCACATGGCCTCCACTAAGCATCTGTCGGCCCGGTCCATCACTGGTCGTCACCTGAAAAGTAATCCCACAACGGGGTGAGTCAACAGACTCAATGTGTAACCAACACTAAAATTTAATATTTCAGGCATACAATATCATTCATGTTCATAAAGCATTTAAAAAATAAGATGCAACCCAAACCCAAACCTATATGCCATCTGCTACACACCACCCGTACCATCCTGCACACCGTGGGGACTACTAAGTCATCCCTCCTTCCGCTACACTCCATATCGCGGTCTTAGGTCACCGCATTTGTGGTATTAGGTCACCACGTTCAGATTTCTATGGTCTTAGGTCACCACATTCAGACATCTGTGGTCTTAGGTCACCACATTCGATATCACGGTCTTAGGTCACCGTGTTTGTGGTCTTAGGTTACCATATTCACTTCCCTTTTCATATAACCCATATGCCCCATATTTCATACAAAATATGCAAAATCATGCCTTAATTCACATTCTTATCACTTTTCACATGTTAAAAATAACATATATTCATATTCCTAGTAGGAGTAGGAAACGTGCCTTAGTACTTTGTACCATAGTTTGGTACCTTAGCCATATTCACATTCTTATAAACATACACATTTAATTTAAAACATAGCCATGAACATATTATGGTACCTTAGCCATATTCACATTCTTATAAACATACACATTTAATTTAAAACATAGCCATGAACATATTAAAACTTAGGGTAAGGTACACACCTGATTCGCTTAACGATTTCACTTGAAATCCCGAATTCTGATATTAGATCTTTAACTCCCTACATTCGGCCCATATTAAATATTTAATGAAAAACTCATTCGGCCATAAAACCAAATCCTAGTAGGATTTGTGTACTAAAACTTACCTTAATATCGATTTGCTTATTACTTAAATCCCGAAAACTTTGTTATTTTTCTCCTTGTATTCGGCCAAACACTGGATCTCTACATAGGTTAGTTTTGACTTTTCAACAATTATGAAATAGATCTAGATATCCAAAATAGGCCTTGGCGAACATACCTATGTGCTTACCTTGTGGATTTTAAATCCCAAAATTCACCGAATAACTAGGGAACACGCTGACCTATGGTGTACCTTGGAAAAGAACTTCTCCTTCTTGTAGTTGACTTAAACAAATCCGAAAAGATCTCTTCAAAGTTTTGACAACAAGATATTAATGGGGTTAGTCCTAGATTTCGACAAATCTTAAAAGAAAAGGATGAAACCGAATGAGATCTTATCCTTACTTGAAGAAATCGATTGCACCTTCACTTCAACCTTCGAGATTCGGTTATAGCTAGATGATGATCTCACAACTTTCGGCTTTTGGAGGATTAGAAAGAAAGAGAAGGAAGAATAAAGATGGAGGATTCGGCTAGAACACAAGGTATTTGACTTGGCAAAAATAAAAGAAGAAGAAGATTTGGTGAAGAGAATTTGGCGGAGGCTTTCAAAGAATGTAAAATAAACAGAATGGCTCTCTTTTCCTTTTATAGCCGAATTTACTACTCGTAATCCCTTACTTGGCCACCACTCTTCTATTTTGATAACTTTATCCTTTGAATTATCACTTTATTAAAAGAATTAATCCAACAATTATCTCCTAAAAATTATGATAATTAAATCCATTATTTATCTCCTATTTAGCCGAAATTCTAAAGGAAATAAAAATCTTTTTTTAAGAGCCCTCATGCCGTCCACCTCTGTGCTTCTAGAAGCAAAAATAAAACTTCTTTTATTTGCTTCCCATGTGACTCGAACACAGGCTCAAATACACTTGCATGTGGCGCCATTTCTAGAGGCCCTAAGCGGCATCTTCAGGCCACTTTTCCAAGCCTGTTTGTGTGTCAAATTTCACATACTTTTTCTCTTACGGCCACATTGCCTTAATTTCCTCTTTTAAACTTTAAAACTTGATATTTCTAAGTCATTTCTAAGTTTCCAAAAATTTTCGTTTGGCTCTTTAAACTTGACATTTCCTTACATTTCCAAGTTTCGTAAATGTTCACTTTCCTCTTTGAATCATTTCTAAATCATTTTCCTAGTTTCCATAAATGTTCACTTTCCTCTTTTAACTTAGCATTTCCATACATTTCCTTACATTTCCATACATTTCCTTACATTTCCATATATTTCCATACATTTCCTTACATTTCCATACATTTCCATACATTTCCATACATTTCCTTACATTTCCATACATTTCCTTACATTTCCATACATTTCCTTACATTTCTATATATTTTCATACATTTCCATACATTTCCTTACATTTCCAAGGTTCTAAAATGCACACCACATATCACAATAAACATGTTATTTCATAAAATTAAGCAAAATGCACACAATGGGATTCAACCTCTTCCCTCAAAGTACTTCACTTGATGCCATAACCTTGCACCTTAGGTGGCGCCCTTGCCACTTTTCCACATCACTTCTTATTTTTAACTTAAAACCAATAATTGTCTAAAGCTTTCTCTTCCATCCTAGGATTTTAAAAACCCTTAATTCACTTCCAAACACTGCCAAAACCTACTACTCATGAATTATGCACAAACGCATAACCCCTAATCTAGGATGTTACATAGGGGGTATTTATACACATTCCTACTGCTACTATTACAACTCACAATAGAGCCCACTATTTTGTCTCGACTTTTGGGCCGAAGGTACTAACATTCCTTGTCCCTGAGGGGTGTAATACATCGTGTGCTCTTGCTGCTACCCCTGCGGGTTTCTAAGTGCATCGTCTTGGGCTGAGGTTCTATGCGACCTATTGATCCTAACCCGAAATGACTTGTTGTTCGAAGATTTCCTAGTGCGTTGCCCTTCTTTATTCCTGGGTTGTCTATCTTCCTTTTGAAAATTGACTCGTGATGCCATTTTTATTTCCTCCACCTTCGCGAACTTATGATCTCATTCTTATAGGTCAACTAGGCTCTGTAGCCTATTGTCCATGAATGAGTACTACACATGATCGTTCTATACCCCCATGATGAGGCATCTATTACCCATTGATATTCTAAGTTCTTTGGGTTGAGTGTAGCTCCATGAAACCTCTTTATATAGTCTTGGATGGACTCACCCTCTCACTATTTCACTGACATCAGCCTTATGAAAGGAAGAAATACCAGTCATTGGCACTTATTTTTAGCATCGTAGAGAAGGCCCTACATTTGGCCGCGTTTGATGCTCCTAACACGTTCATGTAGTCATTATATTGCATTAAATGGCTCACGGATCCCTTTTCCCTCAAACATGTCCTTAGGCACCTTGAAGTCGAGAGGTAGGCTTGTTGTCCCGATTTCAGGAGCCAGCAGATTATTAGAACAAAACAACCAATCTATGTCTCTTGACTCAGGGTACAAGGCCTGTACGTCACTACAAAGCTCATCCGTATCATTTATCCACTCCTTTACATGAGTGCTCTGGGCTTCATCTTGGGTGGTAACATTTTCCTAGGATCCCGAGTTATCAGGACGTGCCTGCAGTTCCTCATTCTGCCGCAGCAACTCCTATTGAAAGGCTTGTTGTTCTACAAATCATGCTTCTTGCACCACCATTTGGTCCTTCATGAACTTCATCTGTTCTTAGAGGCCAAAAGCTGAGGCGGGGGTTATTTTTAGTTGAAGGAAGAAGGCATTCCCTGACTAGAGGAGAGATTATGGTCCAAGGAAGTAGAAGGCCCCCGATAGACCATGTTGTCGAGGGGCTTATCAGCGAAATAGGTAGTAAACAAGTCTGTGTCGCCATGCTAGGGGTTGGGACTCAATACTTTTATTTGACTAGAGGAGGGGATAAAGGGAAAGGTATCATTAGGGTAAGTCATTTTTTACTTTAGGTTGAAGAGAACTGAATCAAACTGGAGAAAATCTGCTGGTTAGAAGTAGTCCGCACTCATCGCACCAATTATTGAATAATGTTTTCTCGTGTTGTATTAAGAGAAAAACATGGGATATTAATACATATTCCTACTGCTACTATTACAACTCGCAATAGGTCCCACTTGTTTGTCTCAGCCTTTGGGCCCAGGGTACTGACATTCCCTGTCCCTGATGCTAACATTCTTTGGTCCTCCTTAGGCTTATTAGGCGCTTGCCTGCGGAGCATATGGTCCTTTCTGACCTAGGGACTGACTCTCCCAGTGAACTGTGCATCTGCTAATCACGAGTGAGGGTCCTCTTCATGGATATGGCTCGCGACTTTATCCCCACGAGGCTTACAGGAGCTCTCCTCTTGTGACCTTATCCCTACGAGGTTTACACAAGTTCCCTTCTTACGCGAGCTCCCTCTTGTAGGCTTCCCACGAGCTATCTTTGTGAACATCTTGCATTCTCATGAGGTCCTTAGTTGACTATGCCTGTAGGCGAACATTCTTCTTCCGAGTCGAGTGCATCCGAATTAGAGGTCCAGATCCTATCGATCACTTGGATTACTAGTTCCCAAATCCAAACAGATATCTATGTGAATTTATATACAATATTTTTTGTTTATTTGTAAGTAATATTTATGGTTATATGATATATATATATAAAATTATTTATTTGAATTATTACCTAGAATATATAAAAGGCATAAGTTTGGAAAAGGACAAATAATATTCATGAAATTGACATTGAATAATGGCCCCTGCGCATTAGAAGTTCAGAGACAACTACATTCTTCAAATTGAGCCCCTTCATTCAAACATTGGAATATATCATCGGTTCAACATACAAATGCAGATAATGGTCTCTACGTATCATATCATTTGTAATATGTATGTATTTGTTTGCAGTTCCTCAACTTTTAAGGTCCCACATGATTCTTTCCAGAATATATGCACTAAATCTAAAAGACACCCTATTTCCCACATCATTAGATTAATATCTAACCTTAGCATGGCATCTAAATGACCATGACAATAGTCCAAGGTAGGTTTGTTTCAAAATAACCACCGTGATGCACCAATATGGTAAAATATTGAGAACTCGGTTATACAGAAAACAAAGGAAGATATCAACAAGTTAAACAGCCTTTCAGTTGATCTTAAACTAGAAATTAAAATAACAAATGTTTTCTTCTGTACATACATCAAAATAGCAACTTTAATTTTATAAATGGTTATGATGGTTTACATACAGCCAAATACCACAACCTACGGTCCATACACAAAATAAACAATAGTAGTTTAGGCAAGATTCAACTGCAAAACACAATTTGCTGCCACCCATGGTATGTTTTCCACTTCAAAAATAATGACAAAAATTGTTCTTTTCATATTCTAATATTTCATATCAGAAAGAAAATTTCTAAGAACACATGTGCTACTTGCAAAATGTCATTGCTTCAACAATCTTAGAGTTCTATGCAAAAGGCATTGCAATAGGTGAGCTTAAAAAATATGCACTAGAAAGTTTTATAGCAAAGGATCCTATACTGTGGTCCAGAGCATTTTTTTTACGCATTCCCACAATGGTGTTTTTGAAAACAACTTTGCCTAAGTGTTCAATGATGCATGTATATGTAAATCATCAGCTTGCTTGAGCAGGTTGGACAGTATGTAATGAACAGAATTGTCAATAAAAAATGAAATATTAGGCTTGAAAATTTGATAAGTGTCAAAAGTAACATATTTTAGCCTCATTTTTAGTGCTTGTTTGGGTGATTATGTAGTGTTAAATATACTTTTAATGCTTTATATTCATGTTTTGTTGCTTAATAAAGCTCTTAAGAGCAATAGGAGTGAAGAACGGGTGGAAATTAAAACATTGGAACAGTTCAGAAGCTGAACAGATGTAGCAGAGTTTCACACAAGCAATCCACACGGTCATATGATCCACATGACTGTGTGTCCAAGGCGTGTGGATTTGGTGAACCATGTGCGCTAATAGTTGGAAGTGACGATTTTTAGGTTTTTTTGGCACTTTAAGAAGGTATAAATAAGGAAATAAAATATGAGGAAAGCAACCACCATAGGATAGCACAAAAATCACCCAAAGAACACAATTGAAACCGATTTCCAAAAAATTCTCCATCAAGATTCAAGAGTCCAAGCTGATTTCCAAGAGAGTTATCATGTATTTCTTTTATTTTAGTGGTTATATTGTATTTTTGGTGTTTATTTTTACGATTATGAACTACTTCTCTTAATACCTAGGGGAGATGAACTCTAGGATGAATTCTATTGTTTGATTTCTAGTTTTATGCAATAAAACCCAGATTTTTGTATTCGTTACTAATTTTTTTATTCGTTATAAATATGTGAAACGTTTAACAAGTTACCATTATCTCTAACAGGTACCAAGCTTTATAACCAAAAAGCAAAAGTACTTATGGATAGAAAAATTCTGATAAAATAGCTAATGATTTCTCACCGATATCAATACAATAATCGAATACCAAATTTCCTTCCATGTACACAATAGTTCTTACGCATATCAATATCTCAAACATAGTTTCAAACCTTCTAATAGACATTATGTACTCTAACATTTATAAACATATATAACGTTTACCAATATCGCTTACCTGAGTCTACAAAAAAATTTTCTAACAAATTTTTGGGGGCTAATACTTCTAAAATATTTAGTGTCTTCTAAGGTCAATACTTTAAATACTACTCTCCTCTTCCTTTTTTCAATTCTAGACCAACACTCACAAAAATTTTGTTGTATTTATCTTTCAAATTTTTGCTATCACCAAATTCTCATGATGCAACCCTAAATGATGGAAATCAAGCATAAAATAGTAGATGAGTATGAATAATGTAATATCCTCTTTTTTAGTGGTGCCAAAAATAGTAGTTTGGGACCACAATCCCGATATGTGAGGTCGTGTTTTATTATTTCATTAATGTTTATAGAGTTACATTGGGGTCGTATTAAATTTTGGTGGAAAAATTTTAACGTTTAGATAGTTAATTAAGAAAAAATGATTAAATTGTAAAAGTTAAGAAAGTTAGTTATTATTAGTAAATTGGGTTCAATAGCTTTAGAAATTTAATTTGGTGGCTTTAAATGGTAATTAGACCATCACTATCTAAGATGGATGGTTATGAGTAAGCATATGTGATATTTTATAAGTTGATTAAAGGATAAATGCATAAATTTTTAATTTAACTAAAGAAACAAATTAAATAAAAAATAAACATAATCTTCTTTAGTGGACTTTTCACCAAAATTTTGAAGGAAAAACATCATTGAAGAGCTTAAGGAGGTTGGCCATAATCTTCTTTTCATGTGAGTTCTTTTTTAGCTTATTTCTTGTGATTTTTGTGTTTTTGGGATCATTACAACTAGGTCCAATTAACCATAGCTTCGTTTTAAAATTTTTTAAGGATATTGAAAGGTACCATTGATGAATTCTTGTTATTATAGATGTTAATTAATGAGATGGAAGCTTTAGTTGTTGATTTGAATTAGTTTATTAAGTAATTTTGTTAGTTTTTGAGTTAAGGATTAATTTGATAAAATATTAAATTTTACATGGTATTCTTGTGAATTTGAATAGTTATTGACTGTACTAATATGGGAATAAATTCGGTTAGCAAGGATATTTGACAAATTTTGCTAAATTTAGAGATTTTAAGTTTAGGGTCTAAATTGTGAAAACTGTAAAAGTTTAAGGAAAATGTGTAATTAGTGAAAAGTTAAGGGTCATATGCATTGAATTGATGTGAAATGTATGTTTAATTAATAGATTGTATTTAATTATTATATAGATCAAGAACTAACCAAAAAGACAATAACCGAGAAAAGGGGAAATTATCGAGTAGTCCTTGCGTGTTAACCGGAATTGAATTGTAGGTAAGTTCATAGTGTTTGATATGTAAATTATAAGTTTCTTGAGATTATGTTACTGTTTCTGGTTAATTGTTTAATACATGTGAAATTAGGGTAAATTTTATTAAGAAATTTTGATGTTTGTATGTTTAATTGCATAAAAAGGACTAAATCGTAAAAGGTGCAAAAGTTGAGTTCTATTAGTTAAAGGTATCTATTAGCTATAAAATTTAAAAGTGAGTGGGCTTAGATGGTAATTAGACCATTTATAATGTTAGTGGACAAAGATGGAATTAAGATTAAGTAATTTTAATGTTAAAAGCCAAGGTTAGTTTAGTAATTAGTAAAATTATCATAAATCAAAAATAAAGAAAAAAAAGGTATCATTTTTGTTGTTCATCTCTCCACTGAAATTAGGGTAAGACAAACCCCATTGAAGAAGCTTAAAGGTTCGGTCAAGTCCTTGCTTGCATGTAAGTAGTTTTTTGAGCTTGTTTTTTTTATGATTTTTATATTTTTTGGATCGTTGTAACTTAACCTAGCTAACCTGGGGATCAATTTGCAAAACTATTAAAGATTTAGATTTTTTCCATTAATTTTCTTGCATGATTCTTGATGTTTAATGAAAGATTATGAGTCCTTGTTATTAAATAAACAAGTTTTGTAAAGTGATTTTTGATGAAAATGTCATTTAGGGACTTATTTGTAAAAATAGTAAAATTCCATGGTAAATTTGTGAAATTTTTATTTGTATGGGTTTATATAGGTCCCTAGTGAATTAGGCTAGCATGAAATGAGGATAAAAGTGCTTAGATTTTTTACGTGCTTAAGGACTAAATTGTAAAAAGTTAAAATGTCAGGGGCAAAATTGTAATTATTCAAAAATATGAAATATGGGCTGAATTGATTAATAGAAGTATTAAATAAATTGAATTTGTCTAATTAGAACAAGATAGACCTCACACGGATCTAGATCAAGGAAAAGCTAAAGCCTCGGATTAGTCGATCTTATTTCTATGCCCTAGTCGTCGAGATAATTAGAAGCTTGATCGATTTGGAAGCTTGTCGAAGATCTATCACACTATCAAGTGATTATATCGGTAGTTTTTATGTTTTGGCCAAGGTTATATAATGGCATGTATAGGTGGACTTGTGTTTGATGTTTAGTTGAATGCTTAGATGTTGATTTTGGTATGTATGAGTTGGTTGTTTTGGTAACATTTTGATGATGGTTGAATTGTGTCAATTTGGTACATATGATGCATGAATGGTATGGCTCAAATGGTAAATTTATGTTGAAGTGATATAGGTCAAGTTATGATATGTTTTGAGATGGAAATGAACTAGATGTTTATGAATGAAATGAGGTCAAGTATATGTTAATGTTTAGGTAAATTTGTTTGTTTGCATTTGAGGTGCCTTGTATGGCATATTGGTTGTTTGGTCTTTTGAAATGGTCATTTCATGCATGTTTGGTAAGGTTTTGATGCTTTGGTCATGTGCACAAAATGCTTTTAGGTACATGCTTGATTTGGCAATGGAAATGGCTTGATTTTGGCCAATTTCATGTCCACACGACCTGAGACACGGGCGTGTGTGGCTGTTTTGAGAGTTACACGACCTGGCACACGGGCGTGTGGTTTGACCCTGCA
The DNA here is from genome assembly GCA_025506655.1 of Gossypium rotundifolium. Lineage (NCBI taxonomy): Eukaryota > Viridiplantae > Streptophyta > Magnoliopsida > Malvales > Malvaceae > Gossypium > Gossypium rotundifolium. The sequence goes on along the minus strand of CP106727.1, from coordinate 104,654,306 downwards.
ACCCAACTCAGAGAATTACACAGGCGAGGACACAGGCTAGGACAAGGCTATGTGTCCCTATTTTGATTGTTACACGGCTTGGCCTCAATGACGTGTGACCCTTGCAGTCCAAATTTTTCTAACTTTTTCCTATACTTTCCAATTGTTTCCAATTTGGTCTCGAATTGTTTCTATCATATTTTTAGTGCCTGGGGCTTGATTAAGGGACGATATGCATGTAAATGAATGATTTATGTCATGTTTATATTAATGTATGGAATGTATGTTTTAATATTACGTTCATACGGTAATACTCTATAACCCTATTTTGGCAACGGATACAAGTTAGGGGTGTTACAGAGAGATTCTATAAGTAGGGGAATTTTTCTATAAATACTATATTGAAGAAAGATGTATACTTTAGGGGCTGAATTTGCATCTTTACCTATTTTAGTAATAAATTTAATAAACTTTTTTTTACCTACTTTAACTTTTAATAATCTCGTACTCTTTTGAAATTTAAAATTTAGTCTCATACATTAATGTCGAGATTTTGAGTTCATATACTTTTTTGAAGAAGTTATTGATCCTCCATCTAATTTTTTTGTTATAGTTATTTTTAACCATCAATATTTACATTTTTTTAATTTCGCTTTTATTCTTTCAAACTACATGAAAATATTTTAAAAGTTATTTTTAATATTTTAAATAAAAAACATAAAATTTTAAAATTATAATTTTAAAATTTTAAAAATATGTAAATTTTAAAAACTATTTAAAATAAAAATAAAAACTATTTTTAAATAATTGTTTTAAAAATATAAAATTAATAAAAACATAAAAATTTCAAAAAAATTGTTATTTATTCTTTGAATGGTAATAAGATGTGTTCATGGGTCGTATAACCTAGCCATCCTAATCGGTTTGAGCCATTCTAATATGAGCTTAGGCTTTTACTTTTAACCATGAATTGGCCCAGCTTGACTCGTTTTACTGTGTAAAATAATAAAAAATATAAAAAATATGTTAACGTTAATTTTTTATAATTAAATTTAAATATAAAATAGTTTATTATTATTTTTAAACATTGAAATGGTCCATTTGGGTGAGATGAATTCAAAGTTAGAAATTTCTTTGAAATGGGTCTCAGTCAATCTCGCTCATGAATACCTTTAATGATAGTAAGTTTCTCCAAAGATTGAGTTATTCTTTTTGTCCATATTAAATCATAATTAAATAATTATTTTAAAAATTTTAATTCAAAATAATTTATATATTAAAAATATTTTAATTAAATTTAATTATAAAATATATGAAATATTAATGGTAATTTTAACTAATTATCAACATATAAAAGATGACTAGACAAATTTTCTTCAAAGTCAAATATATATATCTACTAAAATTTATATCTTCTCTTTCAATTTTTTTTTTATTGAGCTTCTTAGTGTTTCATATTTCAAACATAGAATAATTGTTTAAAGTCGCAACTAAATTAAATTATCTCAAAGGATATAAAACTTTATATATTTTTAAGTGTTTGGATAAACACTGATAATTTTAATTTAATTTGTAATATGATATCTTATATATAATATTTAAAACTCGAGCCTTTACCAAAACAAGAAATTATTACATTTGAAGGCCTCAAATTTTAACATGTGGCAACTTAAGATTTTACTCTTTACCAAGTAAAATTGCTTTATTTAAATATATGGTTAAAGTTATGTGGCCAAAATTTTGGTTAAAGAAATAAAAACAGTGGTTATATATGTAGAATTTGTATAAAACTACTTTTCTTTTATTTGATATTGATTGTATAAAGTAGAATGTATATAGAACTTCCTTATTAAATTTGACATTGATTAGAATAAGGTTTTTCAACCTATAAATAGAAGTAGTCGAAACCCTTCTTGTACCATTCAAATTTCAGACATTAGTGAATTTTCTTCTCCTCTGTCCATGATTTTTTTCCTAAAAGGGTTTCCAAGTAAAATATGTGTGTTTTATATTTCTTTATTATTGATTTGCAATCGTTCTATATTACCATTATCGACGCTTAATTTTTACACATTTATAAATATTTTTTTTACATAATTGAGTTTCTTCATTAATTTATATAAAAGTTATGGAGAAATATTTAAAATATAATAAAAATTATAATCATATTGTATTTTTGAACAATGAGCTAGTATACGTTAATTACATAAATTTTAAGTAACTTATATTTTTAATTTTTTTGTAATCTTTTAAATTACTAATGCTACTCATTCTAAAATGAAATTTGAATAAATTTAATTTAATAATTTTAATTAAAAGTTTATTACAATTATAGATGTTCAATGGTTAAGCTATTCACTCCATTATGAATGTTCACTCTTTTAAGATATGGCTTAAGCCCAATCTCTAAAATTTAAAGCTCAAGCTCGATCCATTGTCATGTTTATAATATGTTGTTTTTTTTTTCTTTTTATATATTGAAAAAATATTTGATACACTCCTTTAATTTTTAGACTTCACAAGCAGGAATTTTGAAAAATCACCTCTTTAAATGAAAGTATTAAGCTACTCAAATCTCTTTTCGAAATTATTTACAAATGACTATAAAATACAAGAAAAGCCCTCAAAGTACCGCACAATGTTTAAGCAAATCCTCATACTTAATTTGCAGTCAAGTAAGCCCTTAATCTATAAATTTTATCCATTTAAACCTTGAAATAGTTTTATTTATTTATGTGACATGGTAAAATTGGATCTTATTTTAACTTTTTGTTTTACACATGTGAGTGGCCAATTTACCAGAAAATACCAAATTTTAAAAAAATTTACCAAAAAGGACCTAAAAAATAATTATTTATTGGAAAGGGCCATTTCCAAAACGCGCCCACGCCGTAGCGTTTTCAGGGGATGAATCAGGAAAGCGCATCCACGAGGGAGCACTTTGTGCCACATCAGCAAAAAAACGCGTCCTTGAGGGCACGCTTTGCTGATGTGGCAAAAGCGCTCCCTCGTGGATGCGCTTTTGCCCTTTTCCCCCGATGGGTTTTTCAGCTGTTTTTAGTGTTAGGGTATGAGTTTTTAGGATTTTAGGGCTACAATTTAGGAGTTTTTAGGGTCTTAGAGTTTAAGGTTTTTAGGAAAAAATTAATTAACTAGATTTTAGAGTTAATTAATTAAAAAAATTTAGGTTTAGGGTTTTGAGAAAAATATATCAGCAAAAAAAATTATTTGAATTTTTCTACAGTAGTATCTGGCAAAATAATTTTGAGAAGACGTTTTTGAACAAATAGTGACCAAAACGCTTCAAGCAGGATGCACTGTCAGCAAGAGTACCGAAAAAAGCTCTCACGTGGACGCTCTTTTGCAACAGTAGTCTCTAGCAAAATAATTTGAGAAGACGTTTCTTAACAAATAGTTACCAAAACGCTTCAAGCAGGATGCACTATCAGCAAGAGTACCGAAAAAAGTTCCCACATGGACACTCTTTTACTATAGTAGTCTCTGGCAATCCTTAGACTATAAATGAGCCAAATTTCATTCTCAGGTTGCATAATAGAAATTGAGACAAAAGTAAAATAGAAACTGAAGATGAGTGAACCTATTAGTCTGTTATTTACTATGATGGTGAGGTTTGTGACACCGAAAATGGTGTTATTTTTTTATCGAAGAATACAGCGCGGCTGGTTTTTAACTGGAACATAGATTTGATAGAACTTCGCAAAAGAATTAGGCGTAAAATCTTCGGAACAACGCCAATGAAAGTTTATTCTATTAAGTATAGATTTTTTGCTTCAGTTGATCACGTGAGATATGACTCATTCGACATCAAAGGTGCTCGGAGCTTGGAGGCAATGGTGGAGACTCATCTTGCCAGTGGATCACCCTATCTTGAGGTATATGTACAATTTTCATCACCAAGTGATCTTCCTTCGACTTCAACATCTACTACTATTCGAGGGGAATACACGACCCCAAGCTGACACTCTATTAGTGGGAGGTAGAATACAGAAGCGCCCGTGTTTGGTGGTAATATGGAAAATACAACCCCTACACGACACTCGGTTGGTGGATGGGACATGCATATCCTTCCTTCGACGTCCGATGCTAGAAATACGTATTGGGGAATGCCATTACCTTCTAGTGGTTGGCAATCCACATATGATTGGGAACATTACAAAAGTTGTTTAAGAAGGAATAATGTACTCCCCACGACATCCACCGGCAAGGGGCCCTCATTCGTTGCAGATGATAGTGGGTCGAATGATGAGTCCAATGTGGATCCACATCGAGAGCCTGGCCCCGATGGTGCAGAAGTTGCATTATTTTTTGAATCGGAGCCTGTTCCAACCATACCTAAAGATGTTGAAGGTGGTTCAGATGAAGAAGAAGAAGATCCACGACTCAGGGCGTACTCGCCTCCAGCCCACATGTATAATGTCGATCTATCTCAAGACGATACATTGGAGTTTCTTGAACTACCACACAGAAGGCGTGACTGTACAAGTTCGTCATTGGATTCGAGCGATTAGAAGTTGGTAAAGTGTTTTCCAACAAGGATACTTTTCTTGGTGCAATGAAACAATATAGCATCAAGAACGGGGTTAACTACAACGTGGTTAAATCCAAACTCGATAAGTACGAGGCCAAGTGTGCAGTACAAGACGATACATGTTCATGAAAAATCATGGCCTCGTTGAGGAAAAAGACAGGCTTGTGGGAGATTAAAAAGTACAAAGGTCCACACACATGTCTTGCCGGTACAGTATCACTAGGTGTTCAAGGTTTTTGAATAATACTGATATTACGTAATGTTGCATTATTTAACATACTTTGTTGATAGGTGTTTCACAAGATCACCTGAAGATGGATTCAGAGATGTTGGTTGACTTAATAATACCGATGGTGAAGGCGGATCCCAAGACTACAGTGTCGGCCTTAATTGGCAATATTCGTAGCCGATTGGGGTACACGCCCTCTTACCGGAAGACTTGGATAGCTAAGCAGAAGGTGTTAGAAAAGTTGCATGGTCATGGGACGCTTCATATAATGAAGTGTGGTAGTGGTGTTAGGTGCTGGAGAGATATGTCCTAGGCAGCATAACAGACCTTGAAACGGAACCGGCGTACTACAATGATCGATTGCTCCGTGGATGCCAAGTGTTTAAGCGTCTATTCTAGACATTTAAGCAATGCCGAGATGTATTTATATACTACAAGCCATTGGTACAAATTGACGGTACCTTTATGTCTGGTAGATATACGCATCGACTATTGCTAGCTGTGGTACAGGATGACAGTGGGAGAATCCTTCCAATTGTGTTTGCAATAAAACTGGGGGTGTCAGCTGATGACTGGGATTTCTTTCTATCTAGATTAAGGAGGCATGTTTGCCCCCAACCTGATATATGCGCTATATCGGATCGGGGCCTGGAATACTAGCCGCAATAGAGCGACAAGAAAGCCTGTGGCATCGCACACACCATCGATGTAACACCCCAAACCTGGCCCATACACTACAACCGGATCTGGTATGTCACCAAGAAAAATTCTATCGAAACATGTCGTATTTTCAGAAAAGCCCAAATATGTTTTATATAGAATATGTTTAAGTAGAGTAAAAATCCAAACTTAAATACATGCATTTTTAATCAAAATAAAAACTTAAACGACTTAAAGCAATAGAAGCCCATAATAAAACATAATAGCCCATGGCCTTATTACAACGAGATTTAAAGTCCATTAATTAAAAAGATAAAATAAAACTTGAGTCTCTTTTTTCCAAATCTATATATTCTTCTCAGATGGTCGCTTTATGCGTTCTCTCACCCGGTCCGAATCACTAGGTATCACCTGAAATGTTAATTAAAGGGTGAGTCGCGAGACTCAGTGTGCAACCCTCATGCACCACTAGAGTTTGGGCCTTAAGCCCATTAAACAAAATAAACAGTGTAATAATCATAATAAAAATTAATAGCAATTAATATGCAAGGCCCAACCTGCTTGCCTAGGTTTCCATCCGCTACACACCCCGCACTAACTGTTCACACCATTGGGGATTTCTACAATCGACCCACATCGCTACACACCATGATGGCGTCATGTCGCTCATCCACATATGATTGCTGAAGCCCTTATAACATGTAATGGCCAAGCCCATATAACATTTAATGGTCAAGCTCAGATAACGATTCACGGCATTAGCCGCTACACATATAACGTATAACTTCCTCCTTTCATCAACCCAACCCATGCAATCACATACAAGCATTTTACTTATAACATTTAAATAGATTATTTACTAACCTAGGGATCCGCTTTTACCCTCCTTGGGGTTGCATCAATAAACCGAGATTTCGACATTTATCAAAACATATAAAATACATGAACATACAATATTAGGCAGATCTAGATGGTGGGTGTCGTAACCATTTTTTTTGGAAAACAACAAGGGGTTCGACTTTGGTTTTTTAAAGCGAAAAAAGACAGGGAGTCGCCACCAATCCTTTTTTATTGAGGTGTGATCGGGTCACCTCAGAAAGCAGTTGTTTTTAATAAATGCTTGATTTATCAAAACAATGATTTTGGTCTCTAAATCCAAAAGCGAGTTCTAAGTCGATTCACATGACGAGGAAGGGTTAGCACCTCGACACGCCCAAAATTGGTACCAAAATGATTAATTAGTGTCTTAATGTCGAAATTTGAAAAGTTTTTAAAATACGGATCCTTTAAAAGGTATTAGGATATTTGAGATTTCTTTGTTCGAGAGGGTACAAACATCACATCCAAAGACGTTAGGACATGATATTCTACACCTTCGTAATCAAAGCTATCTCATGATTTTACGAAGTTTATCAAAAGGATGTTTAGTTATTTAATCAAACGGAGAATCGCAACCCAGCACGTTAGGGCACTATTCCCTAAATTCCTAAATACAGAACATTGCCTTTATTTTAAAACCTTTAAATGAAGTGTAGCAATTTTACAAAATGCATCGTATCGTATTAATTTAAAGAAAAGGCTCGAGTCAAAACTTGATATTTCTTTGTCCCGAAAAGATATAAACATCACATCCAGCACGTTAGGACACGATGTTTTAATCTCTCGTAATCAAAGTCATCTCGTGATTCACAAAACTTCGTAAAAGGGATGTTAAGTTATTTAGTTAAACGGAAAATCGCAACCAAAGACGCTTAGGCACTATTTCCAATTTCTAAATACAAAACATTGCCTTATTTTAAAATTTTTAGGTGAAATGTGATGATTTTACAAAAGGTGTTTTGTCTAATAATACAAGACAAAACGAAGAAAACAAATATGGATGTGAGTGTAGTAAATAAAAAATACGAATAATAATAATAGTAAAAATAATAATAATAAAGTAATAATACATATAAAAGCAAAATATAATAATAGTAATAATAATATACATACGACTAATAATAATAATAGCAAACGATGATGATAATAAAATATAAATTAGCAAACAAAATAATAGTAATATATATATATTATAAAGAAAATATAATGATAGTAGTAATGTAATAACAATGATAAAATAAAGAGTAATGACGATGATGCATTTATAATAATAATAGTAGTAAAAGAAATAATAAAAAATAATAAAATGATAATAAGATTAATCATGATAGTAATTAAGAGGTAAATAATATATATATACAAAGGAATAAACAAAATATATATGTGTAAGAACTCTAATATAATAATAGTAATAATAAAGATGTTAACTAATAATAATAGGATGATAATAATAATAAATGCTAAATAATAACAATAATGATATAATAATATAGTAATAATGATATAGTAATAATAATAATAAAGTAAAAATATAGTATGTAATAATAAAAGAACAAAAACGCAAATTAACTAAAAAGGGATTGAATTGAAATTAAAATGGAATTTTGGGGTTAAATTATGAATAAAACAAGGTTCGGGGGGGGTCAATTTGAAAATGAAACAAAATTTCAGGGTCAGTATGAAACAAAAATAAAAGAAAAGGACCAATTTGCACATGTGGAGGAAACGGAGGGACCATGCGCGCAATAATTCCTTTTAGCAAAAATGCGTCAGAGCGAGGGGGACCAAATTGAAAGCCAAACGAAGTGTTCGGGCCAGATTTTGAAATAATAAAAATTTAATTGAAAGCAATAAAATGCGAAGGATCGAGAGCGCAATAAACCCTTTGTAAAAAAACACGTGGATCCCGAGGCGGTCGAGTCATCGGATCGGGTCAAGGCCAAACGACGTCGTTTTGGGGTTAAAGGCCACCCCAAACGACGTCGTTTGGGGCTATATAAGGCCCAAAACCACGAAAAAAATCATTTTGTCTTGAGTTTTTTAAAAATTTTTTCTCTTCTTTTTTCTCTGCAGGGTGGTGCGATTTTCGGCTGTCCATTACCGTCTCCTCGTCGTGGCTTGGCACGCCATCTGCACTAGTGTAGTTAAAAAAAATTCTTTTCGCCCCTTCCTTTTAGGTATTTATTTTCTTTTCCATTTTAATATTTCATATTTTACACATGCATAAACAAGGAGGAAACGGATTCGTAAAATGAGGAAAAAAATAAATAAAAAATGATAATACCTTGCTTCCGATTTCCTTTTTTAGTACTTTGGTTCTCTGATTTTGTATTGATGATTAAGAAAAAGATAAAAAAAGATAAAAAAAAGATGAAAAAAAGATGCCCTATTACATTGCTTGGATCGACTTTATAACCCAAAAATCCTACTATTTTCTTTCTGTCTTTTCTCCTTTCTGTTTTGCAGGCGCAAGTGGAGCAAGTGGAGGGCGTTGGTGGTGCTCTGACAGTGGCGGTGGGCAGGTGGAGCAGGCCTGGCGCAGAGGGCAGTGGCCTAGGCTTGCGGCGCTAGGGTTTTCAGAAACCCTAGCTTGCTGAAAAAAATGGGCCTGTTGGGCCTCGTTGGTTTGGGCTTATTGTATTTTGGGTTTGATTTTGTAGGCTTAATGGGTTAGGTTTTAATTGGGCTTCGGGTTTGGGTTTAAAATGTTGTAAAATGGGCCGGGCAAATAGGCTCGTATAGCTGCCCCTCTTTGCTCATTGTCGTGTAACGAGAATGGAGCAAAGACTTTCAAAAGGCCCATTTTGCCCGGGCCTGCTAAGCCCGACTTCTTTTGTAGCCTCATTTCGCCCATCGCATCTTGTTGTTTTGATCCACTCTATCGCCGCAACTTCAAAGGTATAGGATTTTCGTTTTAATCCGCCATCGCGATTTGTTCTCGCAACATCGAGAATCGCTAAGTCTGCTATCCTCAATCTGATCCCTACAAACTCAAGGACCACCAGACTGATGTCTTTGACCTGCTTCCCACAACTTTAGGAATGTCAAATCCGCTATCTTCAATCTGATCCCTGCAAACTCAGGGATCACCAGACTGATGTCTTCGATCTGCTTCCTGCAACTTTAGGAATGTCAAATCTACTATTTTCAATCTGATCCCTGCAAACTCAGGGATCACTAGACTGATATCTTCGATCAACTTCCTGCAACTTCAGGAAGGTCAAATCTGCTTCAATCTGATCCCTGCAAACTCAGGGACCACCAGACTGATGTCTTCGATCTATTTCCTGCAACTTCAAGAATGTCAAATATGCTTTCTTCAATCTGATCCCTGCAAACTCAGGGATCACCAGACCGATGTCTTCGATCCGCTTCTCGCAACTTCAAGAATGTCAACCGCTTTCTTCAATCTGATCCTCAGAACTCGTGGACCACCAGACCGATGTCTTGATCCGCTTCTCGCAACTTTAGGAATGTCAAATCGCTTTCTTCAACTGATCCCTACAAACTCGTGGACCACCGACCGATGTCTTGGCCCGCTCGCAACTTTAGGAATGTCAATCTGCTTTCTTCAATCTGATCCCCGCAAACTCGTGGACCACCAGACCGATGTCTTCGCCTACTTCAGAACTCGTGAATGTCAAATCGCTTTCTTCAATCTGATCCCTACAAACTCGTGGACTACTAGATCGATGTCTTGATCACTTTCGCAACTTCGTGGAATGTCAAATCGCTATCTTTGATCTGCTCCACTGCAAACTCAGGGAGACAAGTTATGCTATATTCAGTCTTTGATCTACCCCGCTAGAGGACAACATCTGAAATCTTTGATATTGCTACATCGTTCTCTGGGGAATTCGTCCTGTAGAATTATTTTTACGTGCTGATGCTTATACAAATAACGAGGATGTCATGATAGGAATGACTCAAATGCTCCTAACTACGTGTGTTATGAATGCAGAATGTTATGAGAATGATGCTTTTCCACAGTGATTAAGATGCACTGATCGCAATAAATTGAATGCTCCTACTTAAATGGTATCATGGAGGACATTTGCATGAATGCAGAATGTCATGATAATGATTCTTTGTTAAAAATGTATAAGGATCACGATGCGATGATTGCACGCTCCTAATTATGATGAATGAATGTTAAAATGAAATAACCCCCTTTTATGCTTAGGGTTATCACTGCTCGTCGTCCACCAGAGTCGTACAACCCTGATATCTCGCTCTTGCCGGTACCTTTGCCAGAAACTCAAAGAAACAATCATATTTTGCTCAAACAATTTACCCCAATGTGACTTCAAGGCCCACTCTACGGTACATACAGGACTTTAAAGCCTATACCATCTTCAGATCAACCCATTGTGCCTTAAGGGTATAGAAATTATGTCATCTTCAATCCATCCCACTACGACTCAGGGGTGTAGAATCTATGTCATCTTCAGTCAATCCCACTACGACTCAGGGATATAGAATTTGTAAATGATTTAGTCTGTTGCACCTTTCCATTCCTGTGGATCGTGATCAAGTGTGCACGCATGATAGTTGCATGGATACAAGATCATTTTTTCGCGAATGATTCCCCATTCATATATCGCCCTTTTTCATCGAGATGGTACTGCTGACGTAATACTTCGTCATTTTGTTCAATCACCATTTTTTGACAAAATACGAAGAGATAGCCTCAGTTCAGACTTTTCCTCCACCATTATTCCTATCCCTTAAACTCAATGAGTTTTAAGCAATAATCCTGTTTCAGGTTTCGGTACTACTTAGAAAGTTTCCAGAGTAATACGTGCAACTCTTTTTTGTGAAAGTGTCATTAGTCCATTAATCGTTATTTCAATGCAAGATACCTAAAAGAGATCATAACTACGGATAAGAACGGTTAGTTAGGAGCATAGCTCAAACAAATGGGTTAAGCAAAGGTAGCGAGTGCAATCGTGAAGGAAATTTATTGGCAGTATCTTGCAAGGTAAAAATAGAAACTAGGTGCCCAGATATCGCAACTGAGCTTCTCTGTTCAAACTTCTTGAGGACCATTTTAGGCTCAATATGTGCTTAGGGGATCCGAAGTACTTTGCCGATGCTCCAAGACGCAACATACTTCTTCATTCTTAACTCAAGCGTGGTAAGACTATCATATGCCTTACTTTTGATCAAAATTTAAGCTGCCCTTCTCGGGTTTTCAACTCAAATCCCCTTTGATCCCAAGGCGCCCTTTGCGGGTTTTCGCCTCAACCTCTCTTTTTCTTTTTTTCTTTTTTCGTGTTTTTTCGTTTTTGTTTTATTTTTTTGTTTTTTGTTTTATTTTTTTTTGCAAAACTCTTTTTTTTTTTTGCAAAACTCTTATTTTTTTGAATTTGAACTCACCGGATTGGACAGGTCCTTTCCATCCATCTTGATTAGTATCCATGTTTCCCCAAAACAAGCCTTCTTTGCTGCATAAGGCATTTACTTTTCCTTTCGGAGTCCTTTTGAATACGAAGAACCCTTCTTAATGCCAGGTCTTTCTCCTGAAATTCTTTTGAGCGAACATTTTTGTCATAATCCCATATCATCCATTTTTGGTACATTCGACCACCAGTACTTTCAATCAAGCTTATCAGAGACATTCTCGCTTACCCAACCAAATCAAAGCTTGTGAAAAGGAATCTTATCTTCCAACAATTGTTTCCTTTAATAAACCAATGGGAAAGATGCCCGGTGAAAGTCCCGCCAACTTTTAAGAAACCTAGAAGGTAAATGGTAACTTCTATGCCAACCTTTACAAGTCTCACCATTTTTCAAAATTTTGAATGGTTTTGGCTATCTTGTCAAGATCGATGTGGTGTCCGATCTTTGGACGACTATAAATTCGCATAACACGCTTTTTCTCGCGCCTTTATCGCCATTCTCTTTATTCTTCTTCTTCTTCTTTTTATTTTTGTTTTTTCATTTTTTTTGAATTTGAATTTGAAGTTGAAGTCGACGATCACGACTTTGTAATTTTGACATGTGAAGTGACCTTTACCTCTTGGTAAGGTAACTAAAGGCTATGAATATGAATCGATGTTGGCTCAAAGCTCTTGAGGAGACCGGCTTGATAGCGCCCATGCCTCACATATAGGAATCCACGCTTCTATGGCCTCAACGTGTGCGGTCCGTGATCACGCGATAATGTCTTGCCTTATTCTTGCGGTGAGCTAAGCTTTCATCTTTATCTCCTCGTTGGCTTGTAGTGTCGGTGACATTTCATGAGGTAGGATCTCGCCACTTTTAACAAGTTAGGAAATAAGTTACAATCTCTGTCATCTTCTAAGTCCTTAGATCCTTCTAGACACATATTTCACTAGAAAGGAGTCCTCACATGTCCGCTCATGTCATTGATATCCGGGACCTATCGCCAGATGAAAGTAATTTCAGAGGATGAATGATTTATGAATGAAGAATAAAAGAATATTCAATAGAATGTATAGCATGGAAAATAAAATATTGGTTCAAAAGATGCATTTTACCTGAAATAGTAATTGAACACGAGCCTATTTCACAAAAGAGATCTTATTGCTTCTAGGCTTAAAGCCACAAGTATACTTCAGACATTACTCTAGGTAAGCTTCTAAATACTATAGGAATTTCTTCCAGCCTCATTGCTCAAAATGCTCCTGTGTTCATGCTTCGCTTTTGGTGCGCCGCCTATCTCCACAACACTCATTTTGACGAATTTTTCCACCAACTTCTTGAAAGTCGTGCAATTTTCATCGAATGCCCTGTAACCCCGCATGATACTCACATCGACATTTAGGTTATACCATTTTGGGTATGGAGGTTGCAAGTGGTTTTATATAATAAGGAGCTACAACATGCATATCAAATAAGTTCGTATAACTCCCTATACGTCATGGGAATAGGAGTGAACTGAGGTTTTTCTGAATACGCTCCTGGATTGGGTTTTTACTTTGGGGGGACCAGGTGATTGGTAATCGCTTTCTTGGTCGGTTTGTCAGAAATGACTTCAATAACCCTTGGTATACACACTCGTGCTAGCCACATCCTTATCCTTCCTCATCGGGCTTTTGAAGCCCTTCTCCTTTTTCTCTCGCCTCCGTAGGCCAAAATTAACACTGTTGACTTGCTCATTACTGTGGCTCCTAAAAGAATTCAAGAGTAACCGAGTATCACCCCATATTGAGACCCAATAATGACAGTACCACGCGAGAATGTGCGTCCCGTTGAGTGGGACACTTATTGGGGAATAAATGATGTCTTCATCATTATCCATATTTTCATCACTAGGTCACTTTTTTTCAAGTCCTCCCGCTAGTAACCGAAAGTTAATGCCCATCATGTTCTTTTGAAAGTCTAGCATTTGCTCTCGCATTTCTTGTTGAATTTGGGACAATTTCTCTTACATCCAGATTTGCCTTTGCTCTATCCTCACCAACCTTTGTTCCATGTTTTCCAAAGTTAATCAAACATTTTACCTAATTAGGCTCCTTTTGTAAAGGTCTAATGCAAATGTATGTAATGCACATGCAATGTAGTGTAATGCATGAATGCAAAGAGGTATCAATTCGATCAACTTCATTTTAGAAAACTTTATTAGAAAACAAATTCTTTTACATAAAATGGACTACTATATGCTTTCATCCTAAGTCCTAAAGGTTTTGATTTCCAAAATAATGGAGCTAGCTCTTGACTATGGTTAGACTATAACCCATATTTTATGCTTAAAATATTCACCTATAGATGACCAGCTACCTCCTGAATCTGAACTATCACTTCCCTCATGAGGTAATCTCGACTCTTTAACTTGATTATCATAAGAATGATAAAGTTCTTCTTCCAACACCTCTCTTGTCTTCGTAAGCTTCGATTCGCAGTTTGCAATTGTGTAATGCTGATTTTAACTCTTCGATCCTACACTTTATTTCCTTAATTTCAACTCGATTGCAGAGTTACAGCTTCGAGGGTAGTGAAGAGACTGTCCCAACTTAGCATCAATTTTCTAAAAAAGTATCGATCATTTACTCTAGCTAGCATCGACTCGAGGATTCTTTCGCTTCTATGGCTCATAAAGATTAGAGTTTTCCTAGACGAAGAAGGAATTGCGAGCTCCGCACATCTTAGATTGTACTGCTCAATAGCTTTTCTCATTCTAACCACAGTGAAAGTCGTCTATTCCGTTCGCTCTTTGGATCTATCAAATGGGGTCAATGCAAATTCCTTTCACTTCCTCACATGAACCAAATCCTTACAAAGTTGTTTGGACCACAACGATGAGCCAAGAAGTTCACAACAATCTATCTTTCTATCCTAGATGGTTCCACTAAATCCAACGCCCATTCTTCGGAAAGAAATTTCCATCATTGCCCTTGGTATTGATGTATCACGATCTTCGACTTAGGTGAAATTAGTGCGATAGAAACACCACAAGAACGCAAAGATCGGCTCTAAGGCACTATGGTTGCTCCCCGTGAAGCATTGGATAAGGCTTTCATTCTTTCCTGAGACTTCTGTCTTAACCAAAGAAGCTCTCTAGTTAGTGCTTTGTCAATTGCAAATACATCCAGGAATGGAGCTCCAAAGGAATGTATGTAGATTGTTTCGGCTCTCCGACATTAAAGCATGGCAAGTCTTTCAGAGAAGCGCGACTGTGTGTTGTGATGGTCGACAAAATAATTATAGATGAATCTCTAGATTCTCGACTTCACCATTAACTTTTTTCACACTTTTCCCTTCAATAAAAACGATGGATCTTTGCACAACCGCCACTCAATCCAAAGGATCTTGTACTGTGATTGGATTGGTCGACTTTTGTCCTCGTGTTCTTAAAGCTTTGCTTAGCCATGGTCCATCCAGATCCATGGCATTCTCGATTGAAAAGGATCCACAACCTGCTAGGACGAATATCAATATTCGTGGAAAGGCCTCTTTGAGTGGCTATGAAATTTGAATGGAAGCCCTATTGCCAAGGGCACCTCTTCCAATGTCCGTGAAGTCGTTCGATTATCTTGAAAGATTGGCAAACTAGTAGGCATCCCTATTTCGCAGTATGTTATCTTAAAATGACATCTATAACCCACAATGCTTCTTGAGAGTTTTAGATTCTGTCTGCGTTAAGCATTTTAAGTTGCTCGATGGGTGTCTATGCAACAAAGTCGATTTGACCGATAAGGCTGCTTTAATTCTCTTCCGTCTTGCCCATTTGAGTCATCATGGACATCGTGTCTTGCATTACTGTTGTTTCTATTAGATGTAACAATTACAAACTCATGCTTGTTATTTGGAAGAGCACCAACAGTAAATAAACTTTTCTCCCCATCGTAGGCAAAGTCTTTTTCAGCCAATTCATTGTCACAGGTCTCTTGCCCTCTGCCAATCACTTTTCTTCCAACACTTTTGCCTTCTAAAGGATGACCACCAGATTTTAGCACTGCCACATTTCTTTTTGCTCAAATGGATCCATACCCTTCTAATCGCCTAGGTTCTAACTATATGAACGATCGCATTGTCTTCCACTTTATCAAGGGATCCGTTTTCCATAACCACTTTCTAACTCGTAAACCGACCGTGAATCGATACTCTATAGAAAATGAGATGATATGCACGAAAATAAAATACAAAGAGTTAGTATCGCAGTATAAAACAAGTGAAAATGAACAAACACCAACCTAGGTGACCACTAAAGTTTGACGTAGTTCTATCTAAGGTGGGCTCCTTGTGGTTCACTATATGTGGTTTTAGTTCTATAGTTGAGGTACCGAACCAATGCATTCCTTGATCCTCACCCATTTATGGCTCATACGGACCAAGTTCGGTTCGTGGGAATACATTTCCTATGGCGCGCACGGAGATGAAAATCTCAACGATGACATAGGTACGGATGTATCCCAAAGCGATCCACTATCCCGCACGGAGGTGAAAACCTCACAAGGAGTAGCTTCACTCCCACTTAAAGGTGTGACCACAACGGTCATGGAATGCAATGCCAAATTAAAACAATATGCAATAAAAGATCGCAATTTTCAAATCGAACTTTCAAAATTCGACAAAAGACGAAAATAATCAATTTATGGCTTGACTTTCTAAAACTTCCCAAGTGAGTCAATGGAAGTTGTCAGAACCATTTTTTTGGAAAACAACAAGGGTTCGACTTTGGTTTTTAAAGCGAAAAAAGACAGGAGTCGCCACCAATCCTTTTTATTGAGGTGTGATCGGGTCACCTCAGAAATGGTTGTTTTAATAAATGCTTGATTTATCAAAATAATGATTTTGGTCTACGAAATCCGTAAAACGAAGTTCGAAGTCGATTCACGACGAGGAAGGGTTAGCACCCTCGATGCGCCCAAAATTGGTACCAAAATGATTAATTAGTGTCTTAATGCCAGAAATTTGAAAAAGTTTTTAAAATACGGATCCTTTAAAAGGTATTAGGATATTTGAGATTTCTTTGTTCCGAGAGGGTACAAACATCACATCCAGCATGTTAGGACATGATATTCTACACCTTCGTACTCAAAGCTATCTCATGATTTTACGAAGTTTATCAAAAGGATGTTTAGTTATTTAATCAAACGGAGAATCGCAACCCAGCACGTTAGGGCACTATTCCCCGAATTCGCAAATACAGAACATTGCCTTTATTTTAAAACCTTTAAATGGAGTGTAGCAATTTTACAAAATGAATCGTATCGTATTAATTTAAAGAAAAGGCTCGAGTCAAAACTTGAGATTTCTTTGTCCCGAAAAGATATAAACATCACATCCAAAGACGTTAGGACACGATGTTTTAATCTCTCGTAATCAAAGTCGCCTCGTGATTCACAAAACTTCGTAAAGGGATGTTAAGTTATTTAGTTAAACGGAAAATCGCAACCCAAAGACGTTAGGGCACTATTTCCAATTTCTAAATACAAAACATTGCCTTATTTTAAAATTTTTAGGTGAAATGTGATGATTTTACAAAAGGTGTTTTGTTTAATAATACAAAGACAAAACGAAGAAAACAAATATGGATGTGAGTGTAGTAAATAAAAAAATACTTAATAATAATAATAGTAAAAATAATAGTAATAAAGTAATAATACATATAAAAGCAAAATATAATAATAGTAATAATAATATACATACGAATAATAATAATAATAGCAAACGATGATGACAATAAAATATAAATTAGCAAACTAAATAATAGTAATATATATATATATATATTATAAAGAAAATATAATGATAGTAGTAATGTAATAACAATGATAAAATAAAGAGTAATGACGATGATGCATTTATAATAATAATAGTAGTAAAAGAAATAATAAAAAATAATAAAATGATAATAAGATTAATCATGATAGTAATTAAGAGGTAAATAATATATATATACAAAGGAATAAACAAAATATATGTGTAAGAACTCTAATATAATAATAGTAATAATAAAGATGTTAACTAATAATAATAGGATGATAATAATAATAAATGCTAAATAATAACAATAATGATATAATAATATAGTAATAATAATGATATAGTAATAATAATAATAAAGTAAAAATATAGTATGTAATAATAAAAGAACAAAAACGCAAATTAACTAAAAAGGGATTGAATTGAAATTAAAATGGAATTTTGGGGTTAAATTATGAATAAAACAAGGTTCGGGGGGGTCAATTTGAAAATGAAACAAAATTTCAGGGTCAGTATGAAACAAAAATAAAAGAAAAGGACCAATTTGCACACGCGGAGGAAACGGAGGGACCACGCGCGCAATAATTCCTTTCGGCAAAAACGCGTCAGAGCGAGGGGGACCAAATTGAAAGCCAAACGAAGTGTTCGGGCCAGATTTTGAAATAATAAAAATTTAATTGAAAGCAATAAAAATGCGAAAGGATCGAGAGCGCAATAAACCCCTTTGTAAAAAAACACGCGGATCTTGAGGCGGGTCGGGTCGGTCGGATCGGGCGACGTCGTTTTGGGGTTAAAGGCCAGCCCCCAAAACGACGTCGTTTCAGGGGGCTATATAAGGTCCAAAACCCTGAAAAAAAATCATTTTGTGCTGAGTTTTTTTAAAAAAAATTTCTTTCTCTTCTTTTTTTCTCTGCAGGGGGTGGTGCGATTTCCGGCCTATTCAGCCGCCGTCCTCCGTCGCGTCGGCGCCGTCCCGGTCGCCGTGTAGTTCAAAAAAAATCTCCTTTCGGCCCCCTTCCTTTTTAGGTATTTATTTTCTTTTCCATTTTTAATATTTCATATTTTACATATGCATAAACAAGGAGGAAACGGATTCGTAAAATGAGGAAGAAAATAAATAAAAAATGATAATACCTTGCTTCCGATTTCCTTTTTTAGTACTTCGATTCTCTGATTTTGTATTGATGATTAAGAAAAAGATAAAAAAAGAATAAAAAAGATGAAAAAAAGATGCCCCTATTACATTGCTTGGATCGACTTTATAACCCAAAAATCCTACTATTTTCTTTCTGTCTTTTCTCCTTTCTGTTTTGCAGGCGCAAGTGGAGCAAGTGGAGGGACTTGGTGGTGCTCTAACAGTGGCGGTGGGCAGGTGGAGCAGGCCTGGCGCAGAGGGCAGTGGCCTAGGCTTGCGGCTCTAGGGTTTTCAGAAACCCTAGCTTGCTGAAAAAAATGGGCCTGTTGGGCCTCGTTGGTTTGGGTTTATTGTATTTTGGGTTTGATTTTGTAGGCTTAATGGGTTAGGTTTTAATTGGGCTTCGGGGTTTGGGTTTAAAATGTTGTAAAATGGGCTGGGCAAATGGGCTCGTACAGTGGGGAGGTATTGCACACTTGGTTACCGCGAAAATCTATTATCCCTAACGTAGAGCCTTATTTGTCGAATCCCGAAAATCCCTAAGAAAACGTCACCTTCCTACCTTCGGCTTTTCCACCAAATTGGCACATGAGACTTTTAATGAGACAGGTTCGACTACTAAAAGCAGAGAGGGAAAATCGACAGGCCTTAAATAAGTGTTTTGGGTTAGATTTGAATGAAAAGAAAGAGTGAAATCGCATAAAATAAAATCCCAAAACTTACCAAATTACTAAGGAGTATGTGGCTTATGGTCCACCTTCGGGAAAACAGAGATCTCACTTGTAGATTCGGCTATGGGAGATAAGGGTATGAACAAAGGAATTCGGCTTTTAGAAAAGAAAAGAGAAATCAGAGAAGGCTTGGAAATTTCTAAGAGAATGAGAGAAGAATAGAGTTTCGAATATCAAAATTGAAGAATACTACTCCTATTTATAGAGAAATTTCGGCATACACACACACAGAGAGTTGGAATTTCGGCCAACTCTCCCATCTCCTGATAGCCTTCATCTCATCTGATAACTCAATCCTTATCTTACCTTTAAGAGAGCCCACATTAAATCCAACTCCTCCTTATTAATTATTAGCTTTTTAACAGTTAAAATAAAAGAAATAACTCCTAAAAGGTAGCCTAATTTCGCTCACCCTTCCCATTTAAGTGTCGAATTTGACCCATCTTTTAGGGCCCAAACGGCCACACAAGGGCCCAAATTCCTCCCCCCTTATGGCACCACCTTATGCCCACTTAATGCACTTTAATTCTTTGAGCCACAAGCCCAGCTTGTCACTTAATTAACCATCTTCTTAAATTATAAGCTAACACCATTTATTTGCCACCTAACCTAATTTTTTTTAAAAGCCCAAAATATCACTTAATTTAAACTCTAATCCATATATTTAATCAAAAAGTCAGCCCAACCTTTACAATCCCAACTTATCATATTAGACTATCATATAAATGAGTAGGCCCACTTTGAGGATGTTACAATCGATATTACCTAAGGCATGTTGCGTCTAACTACCACGGGCAACATCGATCTACAAGTGAATGACGGCAAGTGACCAACATTGGTATGTAATATCTATTAATATAATTTCGTTTGTGATGTTCAATTTATTCTTAATTGAAGAGTGGTGTGTAATATTCGCTATCAACTTATATTGGCAGGGTACGAGATCAATAAGGACCGTTTTCACGAGATGTTGGCGAGTTTACGCTCAGTTAACGAAGAAGGCGCAAACTACCTATGCAACATACCTTTCGAACAGTGGACACAAGCATACGACGGCAGCCTACGATATGGTCATATAACCTCAAACTTGGCTGAATGCATAAATTCTATTCTAAAAGGGACGCATCATTTGCCGATAACATCAGTTGTGTGAGAGACATATTTTCGTTTAGCGGCACATTTTCGAAGCGAACAACGAGTTATAAAGGTCAAATGCAAGGAGTCCATGTATGGTGAGCGAAGGTATTGTGAGAAATTAACAAAGGGAAGGCACGGGCCAACAACATGCACACAGTGTCACGATTGCGACAACCTATGATTTCATATGATGGAGTTTGACAGACCGAACCAAGGTATTGTTGGCGGGCAATATCATGTACACTTGAGAAATAGGACCTGCGACTGTGGGATATTTGATGCACTTCGTTATCCATGCGCTCATGTAATTGCGGCTTATCAGAATCTCTGTCTGGATCCCATGAGCTATGTCGACGAAGTGTATAAAATAGAATACATATACAACTTATGGAGACACGTATTCCGACCAGTCCCGGATGACCGTAAGTGGCCGTCTGTATTGCTTGCTCCGTATAAGCTGTTGCCGGATAGAGAACTACGTTGCAAACCAAAGGGTCGACCTTGCTCGACTAGAATACGCAACAATATGGATATCCGAGAAACAACCAACCAACGGAAGCTATGTAGATGGTGTAGGAACCTAGGCCATACATCTCGCTCGTGTCCAAATCGGAATAGTTGATAGTCTTGTTATCATGTAATTGCTAAATGCTTATTTTGCCCTTTACGATCATTCAAAATTCATATATTGGATCAACATTCATCTTGATAAAATTACAAATTAACCCGTCATACCTTTTCACTTATTCAATTTAGTCCTAATTCATCCATTTCTTATTAATTTCTATATATAAAAATAAAAATAAATTACAATAAAAATAAATTACAACTTTTATTTTATTTAGGATATAAAAATAAATGAAATTTAAAAAACTTTTACTTTATTAAAGATATAAAAATTAAATTACAAAAAATAAACAACAATTTTTATTTTATTAAAGATATAAAATTAAATTACAAAAAATAAACAACAATTTTATTTTATTAAAGATATAAAATTAAATTAAAAATAAAAACTTTTATTTTATTAAAGATATAAAAATTAAAAAAAAAATAAAAAACTTTTAATTTATTAAAGATATAAAATAAATTATAAAAATAAAAAAACTTTTATTTTATTAAAGATAAAAATTAAATTAAAAAATAAAAACAACTTTTATTTTATTAAACATATAAAATTAAATTACAAAAAAATAAACAACAACTTTTATTTTATTAAAGATATAAAATTAAATTACAAAAAAAATAAACAACAACTTTTATTTTATTAAAGATATAAAATTAAATTACAAAAAATAAAAAATAACTTTTATTTTATTAAAGATATAAAATCAAATTACAAAAAAATAAAAATAACTTTTATTTTATTAAATATATAAAATTAAATTACAAAAAACTAAAAAACAACTTTTATTTTATTTAAGATATAAAATTAAATTAAATTACAATAAAAAAATTAAAAAATATCTTTTATTTTATTAAATATATAAAAAATTACAATAAAAAAATAAAATAATGACGGTCGAAATCAATGTTGGTGTCGGTCGGAATCAGTGCCACATGGGGATGATCGATGGTTACGCATTGGATTTCTCTTTCTTCTAGCTTTTGGCGGGGTTGTGGAACCTCAGGCGGGGATTCTGGTTCCTCCGGCAGGGGGTCTGGTTGTGGGTGTTAGAATGATGACCCACCTTGATAAAATATTGACTGGGGAGGTGTTTGCATCGCCCATGGCGAGAGGTGTCTGAATCTCGTAAGGCGAAGGAGATTGGTAAAAAGAAGAGCTCTCCAACGGCGCCTTGTGTAATCCCTCATGCGACGGTGGCCTATAGATCTGCTGGCCAGTCGGAGTAGTCGGGAACGGACTCGAACCGGGCCATGCATTCCAACCTGCCATGGGACTGGGAAAAGGAAACATATAAGGGTTAGGATACATATAAGGGCTAGGGTACGCACTTGGCATAATCTGAAAAGGCTGTGATGTGGGTATCGTCGGCTGAAGTGTTGGGCCCGGTGGTTGTGTCGGCGCTGTTGATGGTCCCGTCTCATCACCCCGTCTCCTTGGATTTAAAGGGCCCCGTCATTCCCTTTGTTCACTAAGTTGCCGCCGCCTCTCCTCTTCTGACAATAAATACGGCTTTCCATGGATCCTAAACCATGACATGTATTCCGACATGCACACTAACTCATGAACAATGATCGGTTCCCGAGTAGGTATGTAATCATACCAGTTCTCCCACAATTCGATTACGGTGACCAAAATCTTGGCCAATCCGTATGCAACTATCGTAAGTCGACTTTGTGCTCATCATCGAGTACCTCAGGTGCCACGGGAATCGGTTGTTGGAATCCAAATTGATGCAGAACTCGATCTGACTGGTGCATCTCCACAGTGGCATAGTTGACCAATAACACCCTCACATGCAAAATGTTTGGATTTTGAAAAACTCTTCCTAATTATCTCTTGAATTGCGAATCCTCGTATGGTGTCCATTCAAACTATATTAACATGATAAAAAATATTAGTTATATACTAAATACTAAATACTAAATATTAAAAGACTATTTTATTATGAAAATTATATTTTATTTAATACTTACTTGTGCTTCTGACTGTTGCTTTAATAGAAGCCGTATATCTTCAAGTGATGTAGGTATTCCAACATAACTCGCCGAATGGTTCCACCTAATTAAATAAATTTTTACCATACAATTATATTTTAAATCTACGTAATAATTGTAGAATCTAATATTAAATTTACCTCGTTATGAGTGAGAATGTATATGGGTGGTCGACTCGAGGACGTAAAAATGGAAATCGAAACCGTGCCTATGATTGCAATAGTGATAGGCAACCTCCGATTTTTGCTTTACTTGGCGACGTCACCCTGCACATCTCCCGATACAATTTTGCTAGCACGGCAGACCCCCAACTCAATTCACCGGCTGCTCTAAAATCAACGAGTTTTAGCAGCCATCTCAGATGTACGAGGTTTCGTGACAAGTCCGACATCAAATAGCCTCCAATCATCTCAAGAATGTATGCCCGAGCATACCGTATTCTTTCTATTTCAGTTGAATCATTATTCGGCTCCGGGAATGTGTCTCGTAACCAGCACATCTCGATCCGACCTCCATAAATTTTATTCGGAATAACACCCAAAAGCTCGTAGCATACGACTCCCCAATCGCCAGAAGTTGCAGACCCGGTGACTACGTACCCATCCACCGGCAATCCTTATTGCAAATGCACGTCTTCCAGAGTGATAGTACACTCTCCGCATGAAAGATAAAAAGTGTGCGTCTCAGGTCTCCACCTCCCTATCAACGCACTAATTAACTTCGGGTCCAACTTGCACCCCGACCTATCATGGCCACGTGTCAAAAATCCTCTTTCCGCAGGTAATTCTTGATCAACGACGATGGCGGGCTAGGCATATTGCGAATATAGCATTGCAACACCCGATCTACAGACGGTTTAAAAAATTATAAAATAAAATATAATTAAAATTGCATAAACCTAAAAATATTAAATAGTATTGAAAAATTAAAATTAAAACTTACCATTGTCATTTGATCGATGGAGATGTGTTTATTGTCGAGACGAATTAATTCTCCGGCCATTATTAATATGATCGAATATTTTTAAATTTATCAAAAAAATATATTTCAAAAAAAAATTAAAAAAGAGCTTTTTTGTAAATATTAAAGGACGATTGTAAAATTTGAGAGGAACTTTAAAGGAAATTGAGAGAAATTTGAGAGGAATTTGAGAGAAAGTTGAGAGAAAAATGAGTAAGGACTTTTTTGTGAAAAAAATAAAAGGGTGGGAGGTTTTATAGTTTTTTATTTTTGACCGTTGGGTAAAAAAAATGACCGTTGTAGGGCAAAAGCGCATCCACGAGGGAGCGCTTTTGCCACATTAGCAAAGTGCGCCTTCAAGGACGCGTTTTTTGTTGATGTGGCACAAAGCGCTCCCTCGTGGACGCGCTTTCCTGATTCATCCCCCAAAAACGCGCTGGCGTGGATGCGTTTTCGAAGAAAATAGCCCTTTCCGATAAATAATTATTTTTAAGTCCTTTTCTATAAATTTTTTTAAAATTTAATATTTTCAGGTAAATTAGCCCATGTGAATAGTTATAAAGTTTTATTTGAAATATCTTATTAAAGAAAGTACCAAAAATAAATTATTTGACTTCTTACTTTTCAGTTCTCCCAGGATTTGACTAGAAAGGGTATTTCCACAAGTTTTTGATACTCGTAATTGTGATGGTTGTTTTTACCCAATCTTATGATATCATCCTGTCATTTTATTTAAAACCCATATTAACAGATTTGTGGAGGAGCCCTGAACCGCACTAACAGATTGATTTAAAACCAAAATGCAATGCTTCTTGAATTCATTCCTAAATTTATAGTGGTTGGTCTCTCCATGTTAGCAATGTTAGTTTGAACTGACATGTCATTTCTAGCCAGCAGCATCTCAAAGCGTCACATGACAAATATAATTTTCATGTTTATATTTTTATTTCTTAATTTATGTTTGTCACGTGGCATATTAAGAGGTTACTATATGGCACCATTGGTTTGACTAACAATGCTACCTCAGCATAACTAACGATGTTAGCGTGGAGCTACTAACCTGATTGATGGAATACAAGTTCAAAGATCAACTAAATATCCAAAAAAATTTTAAGAACCAACTAGATACAAATGAATAAATTGAGGGGTAAATTATATATTAACCCTAAAACTATTAACTTCTCATGCTTGAATGCTTCGATTGGGAGAATTGAAAAGTAAAGAGAAAGAAATTATTTTGGCTAATTTGTAACACCCTGAATTAGGGGTTATTTGTAATTTAAATAAATTCCATGTGGGCTTCAAGAAATAAATAAATATGATTTTATTTGGCATGATTTAGGGTCTAGAAACAACCTCGATTTGGGTCGAATTTGGATTTTAAAATATTTTTTAAGGGTCTAAAAGGAAGGAAGTGGGGATAGGGGTTAAATAAAATTTAGGAGGAACATGACACAAGAATGGGCTTGGTACAAGTGGCTTGGTGCGCCTAAGAGTTTGCTAAGGGTCTTGGGTTTGATTCAGAAGAAAGAAGGAGAAATTTTTTGGGCGTTAAAGGAAGGGCCAGATAAGAAGGCTTAAAAGAAATTTTGGGCAAGGAACGGACATGAAAGGCGGAGGGCGGAGTGGTCGAGGCGCTACTTAAAGGAGCTTTGGCAAGGGACTCGGGTTCGAGTCGTGAGGAACATAAAAGGATTTTGTTTTTGGGCTTTAGCGCTAAAGGGAAAAGGGCTCGAGTAAGGCTTTATATTTAAATGACGGAGTAAATTGACATGAAAGTCAATTGGGAGAGTTGGTTGGGCGCTTAAAGGGTGGGGGCTGCTTCTTGCTTCCTACAAAGAGGTCATGAGTTCGAACCCCAAGACTTGCACCTTGTGTTTTTTTTTTTTTTCCTTTTCCTTCAATACAATTTGGCGTTGGAGGGAGTTGGCAAGATATAGGACTCCTAATTAGGCATATTTTATGTCATAATCAGTAGGAAGGGGAATTTTAGTGTTTTATTTGCTATTAAATTGTTGAGGGATTAGGAGATTAAAGCTAGATTTATTTTGTGATAATTCAAGGCTGGAAATTATCACAAAATAAAGAGAATTTGGCCAACATTGGGACTCCTTAGGGCTGTCCATAATTGTTTTTTTTACAAGAAAGAAGGGCCAAAAGTTCTTCAATTTTCTCTTCTTTTTCTCACTTGTTCTTGCCGAATTTCCTCTGCCTATATTGCTAAAATTCCAGCTTCCTTTCTTCTTCTTTACAAGTGAAATCCTCCTTAATCCCCCTACTTCTTTTCTTTCTTCTTCTCCTTCCTCCATTAGCCAAACCCCTAACACCTTGCTGCCAAAATTTCCTTAGACAAACTTCCCAAAATTACTCAAAATTCCAGCATCTCTCTTGTTTTCCTTAGCCGAATCTACTCCCCCCTATTTGGTGTAGCTTTGGCCGAACATCAAAGCAAAGGTGCTCTTTTTCTTCAATCGGTTAAAGAGGAAGCTTTGGAATTATTTTCCAAGGAGAGTTGGTAGCACATTTGGCCAAGGGCCTTTCAATTAAAAAGTCCATGATTAAATGCCGAAACTAACGTGTGCCATGGATTTAGGGACTAAATTAGGCTTCGGATTTGTTAGGAAATCAAATCCGTTTAAGGTAAGTCCTTTGATACTACTTGGTTTGGCGAATAGGCCTAATGTCCCTAATTATGTTAATGGCTAATTATAGGTTAAGAGATCTAACGTTATAGATCGGCTTTTAGGGATCTAGGAGTTTGGTAGAGAAAAGGTGTGTAGAAACTCACTACACACTTTATTAATTTACATGATTTAATTGTTTGCCTTTAATCTTTTGGTTGTGATTAGCTTGTGGCATAATCATGGTTTCGAGTAAGTCCCTCACTTGTGATTTTTGATATATGATTTGCATGCCATCACATGATGATTAAATGCTATGATATGATTTATGGAAATTTTATTAAAGCATGTGATGGTGGGATTGATGAGAGGAGGGGAAGATTTTATGGATCTGTCGATGGTTTTGACCACAAGATGGGTTGGTCCCATCAGATTATTTGTGACCTATGGTCATCAGTGGTTTTGACCACAAGATGGGTTGGCCCCATCAGATTATTTGTGACCTATGGTCATCAGTGGTTTTGACCACACCGATTGATAAGTTGTGACTAAGTCCCAGTGGTTTGGTACCACCAGTGGTTTTGACCACACTTTGATTATTTGTGACCTATGGTCATCAGTGGTTTTGACCACACGATGGGTTGGCCCCATCATTTGATTTGTGACTCTAAGTCATCATGGTTTTGACCACTAGTGGTTTTGACCACACGGGTAGTCAAGGAGTATGGATGGTTAGGTTGGTTGTTGCATGTGCATGTTTATTAATAAATTGTGTATGAGTTATATTTTTTCGGGTGGGGATTTACACACGAGTCTTGGTGACTCACCCTTCCTTAACATTTTGCGAGATGAGTAGAACGCGGAGATGGAGCAGGAGAGGATTCGAGGCTGGCCATGCTTGTTGAAGGATTTAAATTCATTTTATTAAAGTTATTAATATTTATTTTCTAAGTTTTCATTTTGGGTTTGTAATAAGGCCGATAATTATGGTTGGATGTTTATTTGATTGCTTTATTTTACTCATGTTACATTACGAATGGAATTTTATAAAATTAATTGAACCGGTTAAAAGCAACTTTTCAAACTTAATAAATTTCTACGGGTTTTTAAAAGATGTTACCATCGGGTAACAAAAATTCACCACGTCAATCATGATTTTGAAAATTCCTTAAATTTTAAATAATCAAACAATTTCAAAGGGTTGAACAACCCAACTATATTTATAAAAAGCCCAACTGAGCTTTCAAACACCGTTTTAATTCCTTAGCCAAATTTCATCAAATTTTCACTAGAAAATCAATGTCCTTCAAAATATTTTACTCTGTGACATACCAGATCCGATTAGGACTCATGGGCCGGGTTTGGGGTGTTACATTTTTGGTATCAGAGCCCAGTTCAAAACTCGACTGTGGGGGGCCCAAGGCCCAGAAGGTTTGGTTTTGTTAGCAGGCCTTATTATAATATTTTGAGAAACTGTTTTTGGCTTGAACAGCATGGCACCGAGTCTCCGGCACCTATCCGCCCAGGTAAGTACCTCTATCAATTTTCGTGAATTCTTTTGATGTGGGGTAGAAGAGTAAAATGGGAACGTAGACTACTAGAGTAGAACTGTTGAACCCTAAGACTAGTATACCCCAACTATGCATAAGATTTAATAACTACCTAAACAACCCTGTGAGTTGTCACTAAGCAAAGGATGTGGCAATCGCTATCGCATGTCTAGGATTGGATTCGGTGGGGCTGGTATTTAAGCGATCCTCGTGACTCACCTCCTACTCACTTGAATCCTACAGTGCATAGTAATCTGCTCATCCTAGCCGAGACGACACACTCACAAGCTTAACTCGATAACTAAAACCCGAAAGGGACTAGCCGCTTTATTTTAAAATAATTAAAACCTTGTTTTTTTAAAAAAAAGAGAAAAATAACAAAAAAGACCAAAATACCCTCGGTTGAAAAGTGACCAAAATACCCCTGGTTTGAAAATTACCAAAATACCCTCCGTATGAAAATTTTCAAATAGAAATTTTCAAAATATCTTTCTTTGTCAAATCACTTAGAACCCAAATTTTGAAAAGTCATTTTGTGAAAATACCACAGTTTTGGAAAATTACTAAAATACCCTTAGGGGTAAAATTATTAAAACGCCTTGAATTATGAAATTTCCAAAATACCCACGATTTTAATCCAAAATTTCATCACATGAAAGGTGCCCAAAATCATAAGATTCAAAACGTTATGATTTTGTAAAATTATAAAATTACCCCTAACCTACAAAATTACCAGAATACCCCTAACTTTCAAAATTTTGCAACATCACTATTATGGAAAGTGCAATTATTAAAAGAGCCCTCAAAGTTTTACAACTTTTGAAATATCCCTGATTCATCAAATTTTACAATTCACCCTGATTTATGAAAAATTACCGAAATGCCCCGAGTTTCAAAATCACCGAAAGACCCCAAATTTTAATTTTTCAAAATACCCTGTGAAATTAAGAGTTTTAAAATAATTTTGACAAAATCATCCAAAATTTTCATTTTGAAAAATTAAGAAAAATACCCAGAGGACAAATTACGGAAATACCCCGGTAGTGGAAAACAATCACCATGAAAACTACAACGTCTCTTTGAATGAATGAATGGAAAATTGTGTATGTATGATTACGAAAGAACCACTCCTAAAACTTCTATCATAAAATTTCTTCGCGAATAATCTAGTGAAACGAGTACTAATGCATAAAATTCTTAAACAGATAAACGCAATCGTTAGAAATGAATTCTAAGGGACGTAGAGATTGTGCCTAGGAAGTAAGATAGTTTTATTAAGATCGAGAGTGCAAAGATAAGCGTGGTACGGTGAGCTATGATGTACAACTATTCGTTAGTAAGTAATTTCGAGGACTAAATTATTTTTAAGGGGTAGAACCGTAACACCTAAATTAGGGGTTATTTGTAATTTAAATAAATTCCATGGGCTTCAAGAAATAAATAAATATGATTTTATTTGGCATGATTTAGGGTCTAGAAACAACCCGATTTGGGTCGAATTTGGATTTTAAAATATTTTTTAAGGGTCTAAAAGGAAGGAAGCTTGGGGATAGGGGTTAAATAAAATTTAGGAGGAACATGACACAAGAATGGGCTTGGTACAAGTGGCTTGGTGAGCCTAAGAGTTTGCTAGGGGTCTTGGGTTCGATTCGCAGAAGCAGCAAGGAGAAATTTTTTTGGGCGTTAAAGGAAGGGCCCAGATAAGAAGGCTTAAAAGAAATTTTCGGCAAGGAACGGACATGAAAGGCGGGGAGGGCGGAGTGGTGAGGCACTACTTAAAGGAGCTTTGGCAAGGGACTCGGGTTCGAGTCGTGAGGAACATAAAAGGATTTTGTTTTTGGGCTTTAGCGCTAAAAGGAAAAGGGCTCTGTAAGGCTTTATATTTAAATGATGAGTAAATTGACATGAAAGTCAATTGGGAGAGTTGGTTGGGCGCTTAAAGGGTGGGAAGGCTGCTGCTTCCTCTGCAGGTCGCAGAGTTCGAACCCCAAGCCTCGCACCTTATGCTTTTATTTTTTCCTTTTCCTTCAATACAATGGCGTTGGAGGGAGTTGGCGAGATATAGGACTCCTAATTAGGCATATTTTTATGTCATAATCAGTAGGAAGGGAATTTTAGTGTTTTATTTGCTATTAAATTGTTGAGGGATTAGGAGATTAAAGCTAGATTTATTTTGTGATAATTCAAGGCTGGAAATTATCACAAAAAAAGAGAATTTGGCCAGCATTGGGACTCCTTAGGGCTGTCCATAATTGTTTTTTTACAGAAAGAAGGGCCAAAAGTTCTTCAATTTTCTCTTCTTTTTCTCACTTGTTGTTGCTAAATTTCCTCTGCCTATATTGCTAAAATTCCAGCTTCTTTTCTTCTTCTTTACAAGTGAAATCCTCCTTAATCCCCTACTTCTTTTCTTTCTTCTTCTCCTTCCTCCATTAGCCAAACCCTACCACCTTTTGCCAAAATTTCCTTAGACAAAGCGCCCAAAATTACTCAAAATTCCAGCATCTCTCTTGTTTTCCTTAGCCAAATCTACTCCCCTATTTGGTGTAGCTTTGGCCAAACATCAAAGCAAAGGGTGCTCTTTTTCTACAATTGGTTAAAGAGGAAGCTTTGAATTATTTTCCAAGGAGAGTTGGTAAGCACATTCGCCAAGGGCCTTTCAATTAAAAAGTCTATGATTAAATGTCAAACTAACGTGTGCCATGGATTTAGGGACTAAATTAGGCTTCGGATTTGTTAGGAAATCAAATCCGTTTAAGGTAAGTCCTTTGATACTACTTGGTTTGGCGAATAGGCCTAATGTCCCTAATTATGTTAATGGCTAATTATAGGTTAAGAGATCTAACGTTATAGATCGGCTTTTCGGGATCTAGGAGTTCCAGAGAAAAAGGTGCGAGAAACTCACTACACACTTTATTAATTTACATGATTTAATTGTTTGCCTTTAATCTTTTGGTTGTGATTAGCTTGTGGCATAATCATGGTTTCCTGTAAGTCCCTTCACTTGTGATTTTTGATATACGATTTGCATGCCATCACATGATGATTAAATGCTATGGTATGATTTATGGAAATTTTATTAAAGCATGTGATGGTGGGATTGATGAGAGGAGGGGAAGATTTTTATGCCGATGGTTTTGACCACAAGATGGGGGCCCCATCAGATTATTTGTGACCTATGGTGGTTTTGACTACAAGATGGGTTGGCCCCATCGATTATTTGTGACCTATGGTCATCGATGGTTTTGACCACACCGATTGATAAATTGCGACTAAGTCCGGTGGTTTGGTACCACCATGGTTTTGACCACACTTTGATTATTTGTGACCTATGGTCATCAGTGGTTTTGACCACACGATGGGTTGGCCCTATCATTTGATTTGTGACTCTAAGTCATCAGTGGTTTTGACCACCAGTGGTTTTGACCACACGGGGTAGTCAAGGAGTATGGATGGTTAGGTTGGGTTGCATGTGCATGTTTATTAATAAATTGTGTATGAGTTATATTTTTCCGGGTGGGGGATTTACACACTGAGTCTTGGTGACTCACCCCTTCCCTTAACATTTTGCAGATGAGTAGAACACGGAGATGGAGCCGGAGAGGACTCGAGGCGGCCATGCTTGTTGAAGGATTTAAATTCATTTTATTAAAGTTATTAATATTTATTTTCTAAGTTTTCATTTTGGGTTTGTAATAAGGCCGATAATTATGGTTGGATATTTATTTGATTGCTTTATTTTACTCATGTTACATTACGAATGGAATTTTATAAAATTAATTGAACGGTTAAAAGCAACTTTTCAAACTTAATAAATTTCTACGGGTTTTTAAAAGATGTTACCATCGGGTAACAAAAATTCACCACGTCAATCATGATTTTGAAAATTCCTTAAATTTTAAATAATCAAACAATTTCAAAGGGTTGAACAACCCAACTATATTTATAAAAAGCCCAACCGAGCTTTCAAACACCATTTTAATTCCTTAGCCAAATTTCATCAAATTTTCACCAGAAAATCAATGTCCTTCAAAATATTTTACTCTGTGACATACCAGATCCGGTTAGGACTCATGGGCCGGGTTTGGAGTGTTACATAATTAATTTCTCAAATATTAAACCCTAAAACTGTGATAATCTTTCCCTTTTCTTTTAAAATAGTTATAATTCAACACATATGAATGTTTAATAGGAGATTTAAAATAAAACGACATATGTAAAACTAAAATAAAATAAGATGTTGTCATGTGATGTACACTACACCAAAATAGACTTTTAGCGGCGTTTTTTTGGGCTTTTAGCGGCGCTTTTTTCAAAAACGCCGCTAAAGGTTATAAAAAATAAAAAAAATTAAAATATTATAAAACACTAAAACCCAATTTAGAATATAATTTAATTTGAAGACATATTAAAATAAAAATTATAGAAGAACACAAATTTCTATAATTACATCTAATAACCGCATTCTATATATCAATGCAAACAATGATTTAAGAGTTCCATGCAAAAGACTTAATTATAAATATAAAATGAATACAATTGGAGAAAGAAAACGATTCACCAATTTCGCAAGACTTCTGCAGCAGAGGTCATTAGCAAGGACAAATAAACCTCAAGGAATTTATCCATGGATGTATATAAAGCCCGCAAGATATTAATGTATAGTATCAAGTACTTCCCCACAAGTATCAGCAAGAATACAAAATTTCAAGATAAAACTTACGGAAGGCATCAACATAATGTATTGGTTTACGAATCCAATGAAAGCTTTCTAGAAGTATGTGGAGATTGAAAAAAGCGCTCATAGAAAATAATAATAATTAGCAACAAAATAGAGTATTGATAAATGCATGATGGAATTTTAATACAAGGAGCTACATTTAACCTAAAATAAATGAGGAAGGAATATTTTGATAGGCCTTTCACTAACCTGAGCACATCTGAATCTAGCACTTGTGTATCCTCACAAATCATCTTACAAAACAATGGATGATGAATTAAGTGTAATTAGTATGGTACATACTTAGTATTGAAACATGTCTTTCTTTGTAGGAGCTTTTCTCACTAGATTAAAAGTTTGATCAAGGAAAGCAAGAACTGTGGTTCGTAGCTTCTTGTATTTGAGTGACAAAAGAACCTTAGTGCTTGAAACAGTTTCCAATATTTAGAATATCATGGATTTTCATAAGGAAACTTTGTGTATAAGCCATAAGCATCTTAAGAAGAGAAGACGGAACTAGGAAAATAAATAAGTAGAACTTGTAGGCACCAACTCGGTGCAATGTAAGATCAATAATCTTGTTCCAATCGACAAGACATATTTATATGCAAGTGAATCTAGTTCTAAAGGTCAAAGCATCATCTACTACATTGCTAGATCTTTGAATATTTTCAAATAGCTTATAGACTAAATTAAATGACATGCTTTTATTGATTTCAATGAAGAATCCAACAAATAGATCCTTCTTATATGTTATCGCTTCATCAACGTAATATAAAACCCTCAAACAAATTTAAATTCAAAGGTAGGGCAACACCATACCGTTAACAATCGTTCAAGTTAACAATCTAACAAGTTTTAACAGTTAATTTCTTTAAAAATACCTCGAAATTGACAGAGAATGGAATGGAAGATTAAAGATTTGAAACATGATTTTCATCTTAAAATGCATTTAGTCAATCTGATTTCTCCCTTCTTTATCTTGAGAAATCCAGAACCGATCATGAGGATCATCACATAACTAATTAGGTTGTCTTGTAACCAATCAATTGTAAGAAAAAGTTTTAATAAACAAGAAAACTTGTGAAAAGTAATTGGTATGTGTCCGTAATAGTTAAAACACGCGAAACCCGTGTAATCCCGAGCAAGGAGAAGTCCAAAGATGAACTGCATTAGGTTCTTCAGCTGTTGTATATTATCCATGTTCTTGACACTTTTCCTGCAAAAGCTTAAAATGCATCACATAATAATCCCAAACTAGCAAGCATCGTAAACCACATAATATATTAGCACAACAAGCGAGGAAGAGAAAAGAAAATTAGAAAACATAAATGGAAACATACTGGCCTCAAATTTTACGAGGTACTTTTAATCAGTATATTCATAAATAAATAAAAAATAAAAACCAGCCAACATAAGCAATTTTCAAAGAATAAATTCATGAAGAAACAGAACTTTTGGCCCATCAGAAAGCGGTATTGTACTTCCAAAAGATATCATATAAACACGAAGTGGGGCCAATCTTAACCCTAAGAAGAATCGCATTGTGGAACTCGAGCCATGACTTGAGTTCTTGAATGTTCCTTATGCTTGGATCAAGATTAACCTATCAGCACAACAATTATAACATCCTAGATTAGGGGTTATGCGTTTGTGCATAATTCATGAGTAGTAGGTTTTGGCAGTGTTTGGAAGTGAATTAAGGGTTTTTAAATCCTAGGATGGAAGAGAAAGCTTTGGACAATTATTGGTTTTTAAGTTAAAAACAATAAGTGATGTGGAAAAGTGGCAAGGGACGCCACCTAAGGTGCAAGGGTTATGGCATCAAGTGAGGTACTTTGAGGAAGAGGTTGAATCCCATTGTGTGCATTTTGCTTAATTTTATGAAATAGCATGTTTCTTGTGATATGTGGTGTGCATTTTAGAACCTTGGAAATGTAAGGAAATGTATGGAAATGTGGAAATGGAAATGTAAGGAAATGTATGGAAATGTGGAAAATGGAAATGTAAGGAAATGTATGGAAATGTATGGAAATGTATGGAAATGTGGAAAAGGAAATGTATGGAAATGTGGAAAAGGAAATGTATGGAAATGTAAGGAAATGTAGGAAATGTAAGGAAATGTAGGAAATGTCCCTGAAATGTAAGAGATGATTTAGAAATGTTAAGTTTCAAAAAGAGGAAAGTGAACATTTTGGAAACTAAGAAATATAAGGAAATGATTTGGAAATGATTCAAAGAGGAAAGTAAACATTTGAGAAACTTGGAAATGTAAGGAAATGTCAAGTTTAAAGAGCCAAACGAAAATTTTGGAAACTTAGAAATGACTTAGAAATGTCGAGTTTTAAAGTTTAAAAGAGGAAATTAAGGCAAGGTGGCCTTAAGAGAAAAAGTATGTGAAATTTGACACACAAACAGCCTCTGAAAAGTGGCTCAAGATGCCACTAGGGCCTCTGGAAATGGCGCCACATGCAAGGATGTTGGGCCTAAGTTCGAGTCACATGGGAAGTAAATAAAAGAAGTTTTATTTTGCTTCTAGAAAAGCAGAGGTGGACGGCACAAGGCCATAAGTTAGGATCTTTTATTCTTTTATTTTAAGAAATAAATAGATGGATAAATGATGATTTACCTTAAATTATTTTCAAGGAGATAATAAGGGATAAATAATGGATTTATTTTAGATTATTTTCAAGAGATAAATGAGGAATTATTCTTTAATTAGGAAAATAAGGAGAAGTGATGGCCAAGTAAAGGACTTTGAGTTTAATAATTTCGCTAAGTAAGGATAGTTCTTGAATTATCTTTTATTTTAGGTGATAATTAAAGAGATAATACTATCAAAATAGAAGAGTGATGGCCAAGTAAGGGATTCTAAGTTAGTAATTTCGGCTATAAAAGGAAAAGAGAGGCCATTCTGCATTATTTTCTGTTCTTTGAAAGCCTCTGCCGAATTCTCTTCACCAAATCTTCTACTTTTATTTTTGCCAAGCCGAAATACCTTGTGTTCTAGCCGAATCCTCCATCTTTATTCTTCCTTCTCTTCTTCTTTCATAATCTTCCAAAAGCCGAAAGTTTGCTAAAATCAAGGCCATAGCTGAATAGTTTTGAGACTTCAAACAAGGGGTTGTCAACTTTTGTATTAAGGGTAAGAACTAGTTATCATTCGATTTTCATCCTTTTTCTTTTAAGATTTGCCAAAATCTAGGACTAACCCCAATAATATCTTGTTGCCAATCTTTGAAGAGATCTTTTCCAGATTTGTTTAAGTCAACTATAAGAAGGAGAAGTTCTTTTCCCGAAGGTACACCATATGCCGCGTGTTCCCTAGTTATTCGGTGAATTTTGGGATTTAAAATCCACAAGGTAAGCACATAGGTATGTTCGACCAAGGCCAATTTTGGATATCTAGATCTATTTCATAATTGTTAAAAAGTCAAAACTAACCTATGTAGAGATTCAGTGTTTGGCCGAATACAAGGAGATGAATAACAAAGTTTTTGGGATTTGAGTAATAAGCAAATCGATATTAAGGTAAGTTTTAGTGTACAAATCCTACTAGGATTTGGTTTTATGGCCGGATGAGTTTTTCATTAAATCTTTAATATGGGCCGAATATAGGGAGTTAAAGATCTAAGATCGAAATTCGGGATTTCAAGTGAAATCGTTAAGCGAATCAAGTGTGTACCCTACCCTAAGTTTTAATACATTCATGGCTATGTTTTAAATTAAATATGTTATTAAGAATGTGAAAAGCATGGTTAAGGTACCGTGTGTACCCCACACTAATTTTAATAGATTTATGGCTTTAACTTGATATATATGTTAATATGAAAGTGTAAGAATGTGGCTAAAGTACCATGTTATGGTACAAAGTATTCAGGTACGTTTTCCTACTCCTACTAGGATTACGAAATATGTTATACTTAACATGTGAAAAGTGACATGAATGTGAATTTAAGTATGATATGCATGATATGAATAATATGGGGCATTCGGGTTATTTGAGAAAGGGAAGTGAATGTGATGACTTGGTCTCACTATCCGAATGTGGTGACTTGGTCTCATTATCCGAATGTGGTGACTTGGTCACATTATCTAAATGTGGTAACCGGTTACATTATCTCAATGTGGTGTCTCATGACACAATTATCCGGTGGCTATGCCACGAATTTTATATGGGTGATGAGCACGCCAACCGCAATGACGCCTTCGATGGTGTGTAGCGGATGGAGGGTTGACTTAGTAGTCCCCACTGCAGTGAGGATGGTGCGGTGGAGTGTAGCGGATGGCTAACTAGGTTTGGGTTTGGGTTGCATCATTATTTTTACCTATTATATGAACGTGTATGTGATATGATAATGCATGCCCGAAATGTTAATTCTTAGTGTTGGTTACACATTGAGTCTATTTGACTCACCCATTGTAGGACTATTTTAGGTGACTTAACAAGAATGGACCGGGTTCGATGAAGCTTAAGGATGGCCATGCACAAGAAGAAATTTACGACTTGGACTTTTATTTTATTTTAAATATTTTGAATTTAAATTTTGGGAATTATTTGATAAGTAGCGTTTACTTTACTTTTATTTATTGAGCATACAATCTTTATATTTATTAAAAGATTAAGTAAAATTAATTTAATTCAAAGCCCAAACGTTTTGTCACCTAAATCAAAAGGATTTTTAATAACGAAATAAACCTGTTTTCAACTCAAACCCAACCCAAAACAAACTTTCCCTCAAAACGCTCAAATTTTTCCTAAATACAAAAGAATTTGAAATGGTTTCACCGGGGAACATACCAGATCAGGTCAAGGCTCGTGGGCCGGGTGTGGGGTGTTTCAACAATTGTAGAAAATAAATACAAAAAGGAAAAAAAATTGAAAATGATGCAAAGGAGATAAATGGGAGAATGTTTAAAAGAAAGAACAGTAAGGAGAAGAACAGAATTACAAATGGTTTCTATGGCTAAACACAGAATTCTTAACCCAAGCTTCCTACAGTTTAAAAAAAATAGGCAATAAATCTTGAAAACATAGAGCATGAATTGTACGCCATATATTATAATATCTTGCTGAAAGCTTTCTAGTTCAAATTTTCCATAAAGGATAATACTGATTGCTCACTCATGAGGAAACTTGACAAGATATATGATATCACCCAAAGAACAAATGCATGTTAAAAGAAAAAAGAAATAGCAAAAGAATTATTGCTAGACCTACGGTGGCATTTTGTTAATGGCAACTACTCGCTAAAACAAGCTTTGCAGTAAAGGCACGCATAAAGTGGAAGAGATTCCATCGGAAAAAAAGTGGCATGCATCTTAAGGTAATCAATCTCATAAGAAAACAACCAATTGATGAAAATAAATGTAAAAATCCAAACGAGCTAGTACCTCTGTTAATAAAGTATATATGGTTGCTAAAGTAAATGCCCCACGGCCAAGAGGAAGAGCGAAGAGTCCTTTGTGCAACCCGCCACAGTTGAGCCTGAACAAACAAACAACATTAATGTATGCAATCATGTTGAGTTATGTGTAGAGCAAACTATAATCATCATATTACTACTCTTCTAAAATGATAGCTAACATATCAGATAGAAGAGACTACCAAACTAAATGAATCTAATCATGTAAGTTGTTTGCATATCCTGTCAGATATTCATGTTAAAATCTCAAGGGTATTTTGCAAGCCCTCAAACATTATCACTATCTCCTTGTAAAGAAACTATCAAGGGCATTATCAAAGGAAGGAGGAAATTGTAGGCTAATACATCCAGTGTGTTTTAAGAATATTGATCTAAGCATATATAGATATACATGTGGTACCATACATTGTCAGACCAATTTATTAGAAAATAATAACAACTTAAGCTACAATGTGCTAGAGGGAAAAGAGGTGACTATACAACATTCAAATCAAGCAACAAAAGAAGCATACCGTTGGAGATCCCGATCGAGGCACTTGGATTACTGATGTTTGGATAGCCATGTGTCTTCAGAGCATAGAAGGCGCCTAACCTAGTACCAATAACAATAGCAAGTAGGAAAAGACAAGGAATTTCAACAACGATATTTCCATTTTCCGCAATAATTAAAAATATACAAAAACATGCAACAAAATTATAAACAATAGAAGGAACACTAAAGATGAATGTCCAATCTTATTTCAGGATGTAAAAGGGAAGCATTTCCTAATTTAATTCTAAATCTAAGGATGTATCGGTGAAGATCATAGAGTAGTTACTTCTAAACTCAACATAAAGCCTTGGACATTATTGTTTAAAAGATTGGATTGCAACGGACCTCATTTAATCTTAAATCCCACCATATCTCAACTGGGTGCAACAATTGAATATGTTCTCCATGCTATCTCGCCATTGATCCATCAATGGAATCAGATCCTCGAACTTGGTGCTTTCGGATCAACGATGACGATATTGTTGAAGGAATTGTCACAGGATGCAAATGTAGCATGTAAGGTGTAGACATAGAGATCAAATTCATATTTGTTTGTGTTTCTAGTTCCTTAAATTTGCATGAACGTGCCAAACAGACAAAGCCAAATCCTCATGACCAATGAGTACATATGTAGTCTGCGAGGCCAAGAGGAGGAGACTCGCGACACTTATCCAAAGCCTAAGAAGCAAATGCGCAAGCAATCATGATTCATGACTAAAGCACGCTATAAAGATACCTCGAAATTGACAGAGAATGGAATGGAAGAACAAAGTTAGGGTTTCAAAAATTGGGAGGATTTTTTTGCTTAATTGGGGAAGACCACCGATTGAAGAAGACCTAAAAACATTAAAATTGATTTTCCAGCATTTCCTGTTGGTGAGTTCTCTTGCGAGGTAGCAAATGGCTGAGGAATTTTGTGGGGGAAGATCGGTGGGGGGAAACCGATTTGGGGATTTTGGTTTGAGGATTTTGGGAGGGAAATTTTGGGACTTAGAAATTTTGGTTTTGGGGAAACGATATCAAGCTTTAAAAATTTGTGACGTTTTATTAAAAAACGCCGGTATAGTTTATTTTTTGTGGCGTTTTTATTAGAAACGCCATTATAGCTCTATTTTTTTACGTTTTTTTTAGAAACGCCACTATAGCTCATTTTTGCAGTGTTTTTATTAGAAACGCCACTATAGTTCATTTTTTTTGCGCGTTTTTATTAGAAACGCATACTATAGCTCATTTTTTGCGCGCTTTTTACTAAAAACGCCACTATTACATAATTTTAATTTTTTTATCTTTTTACCTATATTTTTCTATGTCGTTTAATCATATAATAATTTCTTTACGTTTTTTTTTAAAACATACTAAAATTCAAAATAAAAGCAGTATTTGTATTGCTCTCTCTTTGTGCCTTTTATTATTTTAATTGTTATTGGATGATTTTTATTTGTATGTGAAAATATATTATATGATTATTATTGTAACTATCAACAAATAAATATAAAGTATATCGTAGTAGTGAATAAACTATAATATTTAAAAAAATTTACTATTAATATTATTATGTACTCCAATATTTTTATTTGTAATATACATATTTTAGTTACAGTAAGGGTAATGTATTTAAATTTGTATAATATTTTCATTTTAATACTTATTTTTATTTTAGTTAATGTTCACCTCAATTTTTAAATAGTTTAATTTAAATTATTAATTTAAGAAAAACAATATTGAACTGTTATTTTGTAAACTAAATAATGACGACTTAAACTTTTAAATTTTTAAACATTACAACTTGTATGACAATTTCCATGTATTTCATTTTTTATTTTTATAAACTTTTTATTTTTGAGTTTTATTTTTCTTTATTTTTTATATTTCAAATAATTTAATCATTTTACAAATCTCAATTAAACCTTAAAACCTAAACCATTTAATATATATAAAGTTTATCTATTTATCTATTAAATAATTTAAACGATATATAATCATAATATTAATATATTAAAATTAATTTTATCTCTTTTACGATTAGATAATAAATTATTTAATATATAAATTAAAAGACACTAGTTACCCTAAACCCTAAACCCTACTTTTGTACCACTAGTCCTTGAACCCTAAACCCATAACCTTTAACCCTTAAACCCTATAACCATTAACCCTTAGATATTAAACTTTAACCCTTAAACCCTATAACCATTAACCCTAAAACATTAAACCACAACCTTGAAACAATATAATCTGTAACACCCTAAAAATTTGAGTATTTATTATATTGCATGTTTTTGGTGCTTAGATTATGAAGGAAAATTTTCTTACTTCTTTTCATAGTTATTATAGTTCAAGAAGAGTTTAGAATTATTCGGAAAGGAATAAATTTTTAATTTTGAGAAATAAATGAAGTGGATTAAGTGACATTGATACTTAAGTAAAATTAAGTGTCAAAGTGTAGCATAAGATGAGTAATTGGTAAGGTGGTGTGGCGCATGAGTTGTGGCATGAGGGAGGGTTCTAATCCTTGGTTAGCATATAGGAAATTTTATTTTTTTTCTTTAATCCATGCATGTGTCGGCAAGGGGATGAGGATGGATGAGTTGTATTGTTTCATTTTTGGTAAGTAAGACTAAAGGAAAAAGGTGATTTTTAACTTATGGTATGGAATCAAAGAACTTTGGAAAGATATGGGGACATGAGGCTAGTATCAAGGAAGATGTTTTGGAAACAAATTCATGGTCATTTGACCAATGAATTTGGACGGCAATATGGCTAGGGGAGGTTGGCCGATTTTTGCTAGTAGCTTAGCTAGGGTAGGAATTTTGTTTTGGTCATTTCTAGCATCTTGTGCAACTTTGTTTTTCTTTTTTTTCTCTCAACCTTCTCTTTGGCCGACTTTGTGCTTTTGGTTTACCAAAATTCTTTTGACCATTTGGTCATTTTGCTATCACATTAGTATTCTTTGTATGCCTTTTCATTGTGCCGAAAATACAACACCAAAGGTCATTCTTTTTCTTCCTTCCTCCATTGCCGAATGTACCTTGCTCTAAACACATCTCTTATTTTCTTTTTCTTCTTTTGATAACCGAATCCTCATCATCCCTTTCACTCATCTTTTAATTTTTCTTTTCAATCATCATATCTCCATAAACATCTCTCATGGCCGAATGTTAGTGTGCCTTTGCCGAATCATTTTCTTTTCTCTTTGGTTTTTCATAGCCGAATCTCTCTCTATTCTTAAGCATCTTTCTCAATCATCTCTTTTCAACCGTGGAGAATAGGTAAGAGTTCTTTTAGTTCATGATTAGTTAATGGTGGTTTTGGCGAATATGGATGGAGGAAAAAGGATTTCTTGGATCGAAATAATCGTTCATTCTATTAACGCTTCTCTTTATTATACTTCAAAGGCGATAATGGAAGATCGAAACTCGAGTGTTCGTGTGCATCTTGGAGCGTTGGAATCGATTTACGGTGTTGAGGAACGTTTTGGGTCGATTCTCTTTTGAGAAGCAAGAATCTTTGTGGTAAGGAAATCTCGCCTTCAAGATCTTTAGTATTTTCGATATATTATTATTAGGATTAACAATCTTTGATATTGAAGACATTCAAAATAGGGAAGAAAAGGGCAGTGTTTAGTCTTCGTAAGAGGGGTGGATCCGCTATTCCCCCTAATTATAAAAGAAGGGCTATTTCGGGAATCAGAGATTTTCCACCGGGTTGCGGACCATCTTCCGAAGGAAATCAATTATTTGAAGTAGTACGAACTTCCGAGCCTTTGCACGTTAGTGGATTTTCAGCGAATAACGAATCGATAAACGAGGAGAAACCGAAAATTGAAGTGATTCAAAATCAAGAGGGTAAGGATTTGGATCGATTATCGATAGTGTTTTTTTATACATGATAGTGTTCTAACGGATCGTAATATGTTTTAGGTGTTGAGGAGCGAGAAGGATTAGTACTCACGATATGTGGTGTGTAACTTCACATTTCTTTTTCTCGGGTTGGACGACAATTGTGTTATTGGGTAAAATCGTAAAAATGACTAGATCGATATAATCGTAATAACTGGTATTTGGTGAAATTACATGAAAACGGCTAATATGGTGAAAATTACGAAAAAGCCCTCGATGAGTTAGATGGTAAAATATGAATTTTATGTCCTCGTAAAATGGGCCGATAAGTTTGATAATTGGTAGACGGCCGAAAATATTGTTTGTTAGTAAAATGGGTCAAATCGTGATAATAATAAATGGGCCAAAATCTATGCTAGATCGATAATTGGGTAGAAATCTCATTAGATCAAAATTGGGCCGAAATCTCTGCTAGATCGTAAATGGGCCGTAATCTCTGTTAAATTGTTAAACGGGCTGAAATCTCTGCTAGATCGATAAATGGGCCAAACTCTTTGCTAGATCGTAAATTTGGGGCCTAAAATGTTAATTGTTAAATGGGCCAAATGTTATTTTGTAATTTTGGGCCTTAATAAAATTGGAAATATTGACTCCTTTGTTAATGGGCCTTTTAATAAAATCATTATATGATCATAGACTACTTTGCATACATGTTGCATGGGTTGGGAAAATGATGAAGAGAAGAAAGGCCTTGCCAAAATCTAGTTCGGTGGCTTTGCCACAAAATTATTAAATGGCTATTTGCCTCTAGTTAATGGCTCGCCAAAAATTATTAAATGGCTATTTGCCTCTAGTTCGGTGGTTACGCCACAAATAATAATTGGCTCAATGCCTCTAGTTCGGTGACTTTGTCACAATCTAGTTCGATGGCTCGCCACAAATATAAAAGGCTTAATGCCTACGATTGGTGTGATGGCGGGGTGGGTTGACTTGATCCTCACGGGTGTGATGGTTGGTGCAGGGGTGTGTAGCGGATGGAAATTAGGTTTGGGAGGAAAATTCATTTTGCATGCATATCATTATTGTTAATTCTGCTAATGGGCTCAAGCCCAAATCTATAACTTGATAATCTGGCCCAGTGGATAAAGAAAGTGAGTTATACACTGAGTTCTAAGTAACTCACTCCCTCAAATTTTTCTTCATCTCAGGTAATGGAAGTTGACGTGGACTTGGGCCGAGGATGACTTCGTGGAGGCCATACTGCAAAACATGGGTTTATTAAACTCCGAACTTTTTAATAAGTACTTTTTATAAATTACTATTTTGGGTTGAT
The DNA here is from genome assembly GCA_025506655.1 of Gossypium rotundifolium. Lineage (NCBI taxonomy): Eukaryota > Viridiplantae > Streptophyta > Magnoliopsida > Malvales > Malvaceae > Gossypium > Gossypium rotundifolium. The sequence continues at coordinate 104,610,232 of CP106727.1, read as the reverse complement.
GTAATAAGGGCCTCTATTAATATTTCATGGACTTTTATGTGGTTGGTTTAAAACTATATTTTGGACATTTCAATATGGGCTAATGATTATATGATGTTTTTCTTAAAATAATTTGGGTTTCAAATATATGAAATTCCTTTAAATATTTTATTAATATTTTGAACTCTTTTATAAAAATTAATTTTACTTAAGGATTTTGATAATACAATATAAATGATGTTTTCTACTAATATTTTCTAATATACATCAGATATAAAATACTCTTTTGGTTTTTATTAAATCTTGTAATAAAAATTATTGTGAAGATTTCAAATTCACTGAAATTTTTAAGATAGTTCGATCCATGTAACAAACCAAATCTAGTCTTAATGCATAGACCGGGTTTGGGGTGTTACATTTAATGGTATCAGAGCCAGATTCAAAAACTCGACTGTGGTTTGGGTTCACAAATAATTTCTGTATGAATTCATTCAATTATGTTATAAAGATCAGTATGGCACCACAAGCATCCGACAACAAGTCAAGTAAGTATTTATTACTTAATGATTACTATGATGATCATAGGAACACTCTAGAACTTTTAGTTTTAGATGTGAAAAATCGTAGAGATTGAGACTATAGGATATGTTGCGAAAAACAACTTTATCTCTCAAATCTCATAAAACATCGTTAATAAACATCAAACAATTTTCGATTCATAAAACTTGTAATCGATAAAACGAATAAGCCATCATGAGCACTAGAGGGCGTGGTCGTGGGACGCAGTAGACGTGGCCGTGGTAGAGGCCGAGGTGCTACGACTGAAGCACCAAATCATATGCCAGAAATGGATGCACCTGTGTCATTTGAGAGTGAGACGGGATCACGCGATCACATGGAAGAAGATAATGCTTTGACCCAAGCAATGCTGCGAGTCCTAGAAAGGGTCGCCGGAACTAGAATTGGGCCAACAACTCGTGGGCCAATTTCAGGACGACTCAAGTCAAATAATGTAGAAATTTTTAGAGGAGTTTCCGGTGTAGCTCCAAATGTGGCTGAATATTGGCTCGAAGCTGTGGAACGGATTATGGATGATATGGAATGCAATCGTTGAGCAAAACCGAAAGGGCTGTGTCCTTGTTAAGAGGCGAGGCGTGTCGGTGGTGGCTCATCGTTCGAGAAGGCACCAAGTCAGACCGATTACTTGGGAATTCTTTAAAGCTACCTTCCAAGGAAAATACGTTGGAACGAGTTATGTAGACGCCCGAAGGAAGGAATTTCTGAATCTTGTACAATGGAGTAAAACAGTAGCAGCATATGGAGCTGAGTTTTTACGTTTGAGCCGCTATGCTCGAACAATTGTATCAACAGATTATGAACGTTGTGTTCATTTCAAAGATGGGCTTAATGATGAGCTGAGGGCTCTGATTGCTCCACAACAAGTTAGAACTTTTTCCACGCTTATGGAGAAGGCCAAGATAGCCGAGGAGGCTAAGAACTCAGAACGTTAGAATCGAGAAAGATTTAGAAACAAGAGAGAGACACAATGATCTGATTCTTCAAAGAGATTTGGAAGAGACCTCGGAATGATGAACCGCTCAAGGTAGAACACGGTAACAAATAATCGAAGTCGAGATTGTGCTTGAGTGTGGAAAAGACATTTTGGAGAGTGTTAGAGGAAAAGCAGGCGCTTGTTACAAATGCGGTTCAATGGATCATCGAGATAGAAATTGTCCTCGACGTATGGATACGACTCAAGAAGTTCGTAATAATGATACACAATCGGCCGGAGGTACTCAAAGACCACCAAGAGGTCGTGGTGGTCGTGGTGGTAATGGGGCTAGTCGTGGTCAAGGTGCACCGGTCGAGGCAATGGTCCTAGAGGAACGCGGATGCAAGACTGACTGGATCGGTCTATGAGTTAGACGCCATGAGGCGACGGTAATGCACCAGATGTGATAACTGGTACGTTCTTCATCTTCGATGTACCTATTATTGCATTAATAGATATTGGTTCTACCCACCCATATGTTGCTAGTGCCATATCTGGAAATCTGAATTTAGAATCTAAAATTACCGATAGTGAAATGATAGTAATTAGTCCTTTAGGACAGTCGGTAATTGTTAATAAAATGTTTAGAGACCTGCCTTTGGAAATTCAAGAGGAGGTATTCTTGGCGAATTTGATGGAATTTCCTTTCGGCGAGTTTGATCTCATTCTGGGCATGGATTGGTTGGTTAAACATCGGGCGCAATTGGATTATGCTGAAAAACGAATGTCAGTAAGAACCTCGGATGGTAAAGAAGTCATAATGATTGGTGAACGAAAGAACTACTTGGCAAATGTGGTATCTGCATTGAAGGCAGAGAAGTTGGTTTGGAAAGGATATGGAGCATTCCTAGCCTTTATCTATGCTTTGGATGCCAAAGAGTTAATTGTGAATGATGTGAGAACAGTGAAGGAATTTTCTGATGTATTTCCCGAAGAACTTCCTGGTATACCTCCAGATCGGGAAGTAGAATTTGGCATTGAGCTTTTTCTTGGAACCGCTCCAGTGTCCATTGCTCCTTATAGAATGGCACCGAAGGAGTTGGCAGAGCTTAAAGCTCAAATTCAAGAATTGCTGGATCGGGGATTTATTCGACCAAGTGTGTCTCCGTGGGGAGCTCCAGTTTTATTTGTCAAGAAGAAGGATGGATCGATGCGTATGTGCATTGATTATAGACAATTGAATAAATTGACGACCAAGAATCGGTATCCTCTATCGAGAATTGACGACCTGTTTGATCAATTAAAAGGAGCTTCAGTCTTCTTCAAAATTGATTTGAGATCGGGTTATCACCAGATCAAGGTGAAAAAGTAGATATTTATAAGATGGCATTTAGAACTCGTTACGGACATTATGAGTTTGTAGTGATGCCGTTTGGATTAACCAATGCACCAGCTGCATTTATGGACATGATGAACCGAGTCTTTCAACCATATTTAGACCGATTTGTGGTAGTGTTCATAGATGACATATTGGTTTATTCAAGAAATGAAGAGGAGCATGACACGCATTTGCGTATAGTATTGCAGCTACTTCGTGATAAGCAACTTTATGCCAAATTCAGTTAATGCGAATTTTGGCTAAAGGAAGTGACTTTCTTAGGTCATGTGGTATCAGCTGAAGGAATAAGGGTGGATCCTCAAAAAATTAAGGCTATTCTGGATTGGAAACCACCAACGTCAGTAGCTGAAATTCGGAGTTTCTTGGGTTTGGCTGGTTACTATAAACATTTTGTAGAGGGGTTTTCGTTGATTGCTGCACCCCTAACTAAGCTGTTGCGGAAGGGAGTTTCGTACAATTGGACTGAAAAACAACAAGAGAGTTTCGAGAAATTGAAGAAGATCCTGACGGAAGCTCCAGTTTTGATTCATAGGAGGTCGGAAAAGAATTCACTGTTTATTGTGATGCGTCTCACACGGGTCTGGGTTGTGTGTTGATGCAAAATGGAAAGGTGGTGGCCTATGCTTCTCGTCAATTGAGACCGCACGATGTAAACTACCCTACTCATGATTTGGAGTTAGCTGCTGTGGTCTTTGCCTTAAAGATTTGGAGGCACTATCTCTATGGTGAGAAGTCTATTATCTACACGGATCACAAGAGTCTTAAATACCTCCTTACCCAAAAGGAGTTGAATTTGAGACAAAGAAGATGGGTAGAATTATTTAAGGATTATGATTTCTCAATCGAATATCATCTCGGAAGGCTAACGTGGTAGCCGACGGCGTTAAGTCGTAAGGCAAGATCTCTGAATTGAGAGCATTGTTTGCTCATTTGAGTTTGTATGAGGATGGGAGTTTGTTAGTAGAACTTCAGGTGAAGCCTCTGTGGCTGGAACAAATCAAGGAAAAACAGACATCAGATGGAAAGTTGGGACCTTTACTTCAGTAAGTTGAAAATAGAGAAATCAAGGATTTTGGAATAAACACGGAAGGTGTGTTGTGCTTTCGAGGAAGAATTTGTATACCTAAGGACTCAGATCTAAGGCAAATGATTCTACGGGAGGCGCATAGTAGCCCTTATGCTATGCACCCCGGAGGAAATAATATGTATCGAGATCTCCGTGAATGTATTGGTGGCGTGGTTGAAGTGTGAGATTTCAAAATTTGTGGGAAAATGTTTGACTTGTCGACAAGTGAAGGCGAACATCAATTACCATCCGGATTGTTACAACCGTAAGGATTCCTCTTTGGAAATGGGAGCGGATAACTATGGATTTTGTTAGTGGGTTACCTTTAACACCTACTAAGAAAAATTACATTTGGGTAATTGTTGATCATTTAACGAAGACGCTTATTTCCTACCGGTTGCATTTAATTTTTCATTGTAGAAGTTGGCGAAGCTATCGATCTAAAATTGTGAGGTTGCATGGGGTACTCATATCTATTATATCAGACAGGGATCCCGATTTACATCACGATTTTGGAAAGCTCGCATGAAGTCTTGGGGACAAAGTTGAATTTCAAGACGGCTTTTCATCCTCGGTCGATGGTCACCGAGAGAGTAATTCGGATATTGGAAGATATGTTAAGGGATGTGTAATCGATTTCGGGGTAGTTGGGAGGATTTTCTACCCTTGGTAGAATTTGCGATATAACAATAGCTATCGATCAAGCATTATGGCACCTTACGAGGAATTGTATAGTCGTAGGTGTCGTTCTCCTATTTGTTGGGTGAGTTGGGCGAACGGCGATGTTAGGTCTGAGATGATATCTCAAATAGAGGAAAAGGTAAAAGTTATTCGAGCACGGTTGAAAGAAGCCTCGGATAGATGTAAGTCGATGCGGACCTAAAGCGTAAGGATATCGAGTATGATGTGGGGATCAGGTTTTCTTGAAGGTCTTACCTTGGAAAAGATTTTCGTGTTTGGAAAGAAGGGCAAGCTAAGTCCTAGGTACATTGGACCATATCGTGTCTTTCAAGCGTGTTGGTCCAATGGCTTATCGATTGAGTTACCTCCTGAGTTGGGTCAAATTCATAATGTTTTTCATGTTTCCATGTTGAGACGCTATAGATCGGATCCATATCATATAATACCGGTTGAGGAAGTGGAATTAAATGCAGATTTGTCTTTTGAAGAAGAACCAGTGGAAATCTTAGATCGAGATGTTAAAGTGCTAAGAAAGAAAACCGTGCCGTTGGTTAAAATTTTATGGCGTAATGACAGAGCAGAGGAAGCTACGTGGGAGCCCGAGGAAACTATTCGGCAACATTATCCTCACCTATTTTAATCAGGTAAATTTCGAGGACGAAATTTTCTTTAAGGAGGGTAGAGTTGTAACACCCTAAAAATTTGAGTATTTATTATATTGCATGTTTTTGGTGCTTAGATTATGAAGGAAAATTTTCTTACTTCTTTTCATAGTTATTATAGTTTTGAAGAAGAGTTTAGAATTATTCGGGAAAGGAATAAATTTTTAATTTTGAGAAATAAATGAAGTGGATTAAGTGACATTGATACTTAAGTAAAATTAAGTGTCAAAGTGTAGCATAAGATGAGTAATTGGTAAGGTGGTGTTGGCGCATGAGTTGTGGCATGAGGGGGGTTTGAATCCTTGGTTAGCATATAGGAAATTTTATTTTTTGCTTTAATCCATGCATGTGTCGGCAAGGGATAAGGATGGATGAGTTGTATTGTTTCATTTTGGTAAGTAAGACTAAAGGAAAAAGGTAATTTTAACTTATGGTATGGAATCAAAGAACTTTGGAAAGATATGGGGACATGAGGCTAGTATCAAGGAAGATGTTTTGAAACAAATTCATGGTCATTTGACCAATGAATTTGGACGGCAATATGGCTAGGGGAGGTTGGCCGATTTTTGCTAGTAGCTTAGCTAGGGTAGGAATTTTGTTTTGGTCATTTCTAGCATCTTGTGCAACTTTGTTTTTTTTTTTTTCTCTCAACCTTCTCTTTGGCCGACTTTGTGCTTTTGGTTTACCAAAATTATTTTGACCATTTGGTCATTGTGCTATCACATTAGTATTCTTTGTATGCCTTTTCATTGTGCCGAAAATATAACACCAAAGGTCATTCTTTTTCTTCCTTCCTCCATTGCCGAATGTACCTTGCTCTAAACACATCTCTTATTTTCTTTTTCTTCTTTTGATAACCGAATCCTCATCATCCCTTTCACTCATCTTTTAATTTTTCTTTTCAATCATCATATCTCCATAAACATCTCTCATGGTCGAATGTTAGTGTGCCTTTGCCGAATCATTTTCTTTTCTCTTTGGTTTTTCATAGCCGAATATCTCTCTATTCTTAAGCATCTTTCTCAATCATCTCTTTTCAACCGTGGAGAATAGGTAAGAGTTCTTTTAGTTCATGATTAGTTAATGGTGGTTTTGGCCGAATATGGATGGAGGTAAGAAGGATTTCTTGGATCGAAATAATCGTTCATTCTATTAACGTTTCTCTTTATTATACTTTAGTGCGATAACGGAAGATCGGAACTCGAGTGTTCGTGTGCATCTTGGAGCATTGGAATCGATTTACGGTGTTGAGGGAACGTTTTTGGGTCGACTCTCTTTTTGAGAAGCAAGAATCTTTGTGGTAAGGAAATCTCGCCTTTAAGATCTTTAGTATTTTCGATATATTATTATTAGGATTAACAATCTTTAATATTGAAGACATTCAAAATAGGGAAGAAAAGGGCGGTGTTTAGTCTTCGTAAGAGGGGCGGATCCGCTATTCCCCCTAATTATAAAAGAAGGGCTGTTTCAGGAATCCGAGATTTTTCACCGGGTTGCGGACCATCTTCCGAAGGAAATCAATTATTTGAAGTAGTACGAACTTCCGAGCCTTTGTACATTAGTGGATTTTCAGCGAATAACGAATCGATAAACGAGGAGAAACCGAAAATTGAAGTGATTCAAAATCAAGAGGGTAAGGATTTGGATCGATTATCGATAGTGTATTTTTATACATGATAGTGTTCTAACGGATCGTAATATGTTTTAGGTGTTGAGGAGCGAGAAGGATTAGTACTCACGATATCGAGGTGTGTAACTTCACATTTCTTTTTCTCGGGTTGGACGACAATTGTGTTATTGGGTAAAATCGTAAAAACGACTAGATCGATATAATCGTAATAATTGGTATTTGGTGAAATTACATGAAAACGGCTAATATGGTGAAAATTACGAAAAAGCCCTCAATGAGTTAGATGGTAAAATATGAATTTTTATGTCCTCGTAAAATGGGCCGATAAGTTTGATAATTGGTAGACGGGCCAGAAAATATTGTTTGTTAGTAAAATGGGCCGAAATCCGTGATAATAATAAATGGGCCAAAATCTATGCTAGATCGATAATTGGGCCGAAATCTCTGTTAGATCAAAATTGGACTGAAATCTCTGCTAGATCGTAAATGGGCCGTAATCTCTGTTAAATTGTTAAACGGGCCGAAATCTCCGCTAGATCGATAAATGGGCCAAACTCTTTGCTAGATCGTAAATTTGGGGCCTAAAATGTTAATTGTTAAATGGGCCAAATGTTATTTTGTAATTTTGGGCCTTAATAAAAATTGGAAATATTGACTCCTTTGTTAATGGGCCTTTTTAATAAAATCATTATATGATCATAGACTACTTTGCATACATGTTGCATGGGTTGGGAAAATGATGAAGAGAAGAAAGGCCTGTTGCCAAAATCTAGTTCGGTGGCTTTGCCACAAAATTATTAAATGGCTATTTGCCTCTAGTTCGGTGGCTCTGCCACAAAATTATTAAATGGCTATTTGCCTCTAGTTGATGGTTTCGCCACAAATAATAATTGGCTCAATGCCTCTAGTTCGGTGACTTTGTCACAATCTAGTTCGGTGGCTCGCCACAAATATAAAAGGCTTAATGCCTACGATTGGTGTGATGGTGGGGTGGGTTGACTTGATCCCCAAAGGTGTGATGGTTGGTGCAGGGGTGTAGCGGATGGAAATTAGGTTTGGGAGGAAAATTCATTTTGCATGCATATCATTATTGTTAATTACGCTAATGGGCTCAAGCCCAAATCTATAACTTGATAATCGGCCCATGGATAAAGAAAGTGAGTTATACATCGAGTTCTAAGTAACTCACTCCTCAAATTTTTCTTCATCTCGGGTAATGGAAGTTGACGTGGACTTGGGCCGAGGATGACTTCGTGGAGGCCATCTTGCAAAACATGGGTTTATTAAACTCCGAACTTTTAATAAGTACTTTTATAAATTACTATTTTGGGTTGATGTAATAAGGGCCTCTATTAATATTTCATGGACTTTTATGTGGTTGGTTTAAAACTATATTTTGGACATTTCAATATGGGCTAATGATTATATGATGTTTTTCTTAAATAATTTGGGTTTCAAATATATAAAATTCCTTTAAATATTTTAGTAATATTTTGAACTCTTTTATAAAAATTAATTTTACTTAAGGATTTTGATAATACAATATAAATGATGTTTTCTACTAATATTTTCTAATATACATCGATATAAAATACTCTTTTGGTTTTTATTAAATCTTGTAATAAAAATCATTGTGAAGATTTCAAATTCACTGAAATTTTTAAGATAGTTCGATCCATGTAACAAACCAAATCTAGTCTTAACGCATAGACCGGGTTTGGGGTGTTACATAATCCCTAAACCATATAACCCCTAAATTATACACCTTAACTCATATATATATTACATTGCAGAAGTAATTAAAGAAATAATCTAATCTAAAACCTAAACCCTAAAACAATATAATTTTTATCTATATCAAAATCCCTAATACTTAAATCCCTAAACACTAAGACTTTAACTTTATTATTCGATATGGTTTAAGCACTAAACCTAAAACCCCATAACTTTAAAATAATAAACCCTAAACTATAAACCCGCCAAAACCCCTAACCTAACCCTTAATATTAAATCCCTAAACCATAAACCCTAAAACATATATAATAAACTCTCGAACCTAAACTATAAAGATTAATCCATAAACTATATACCCAAAATTAAGCCGTAAACCCCTAATTATCATGAGAATTAATTCAATATTTTATATATGTGCAAAAAACTTCAAAATTATTTGCGGCGTTTTTACGAGTTACCGCTACTACCAAGACTTTTAGCGCTTTTCGCCAAGACTTTAGCGGTGTTTTAGCGGCATGAGAGGCCGCTAATGCCCGACTTTTAGGGCATTT